>OZ004677.1:16170363-16867154 GCA_963924505.1 Agonopterix alstromeriana | reverse complement strand
GTTTCACATCTGCCGGGCGTCTCGTGACGACGAACTTTTTTTTATTTATTAGCTTTACTCATAAGCTAATCTCGTAAGTTATTAAATAATACACGCACATCATTTTTAAACGAAGCAGACCTGATTACGGGCAAACGCGACTTCAGCTCACTCGAAACGAAACGTAAGGTACTCACCTATGTATTACAGGGAGGGTGACGATGGGTACAGAGCAGCGGCCGAAGCCCGACTGGATCGACTTCGAGGAGGTGCCGGAGCGGCGCAAGCAGCCGCGACGCATCCAGACGCTGCCGGCGCCGCGCGACGCGCCGGCCACCGTGCTGCTGAGCTACGTGGAGCCGGACGAGTGCCGCTGCGAGTGCCACGCGCACGCCGCCCCCTCGCCCCCGGACCCCGACCCGGACCCGGACCCCGACACCGACCCCTGCGCCCCGCGCCGCGACGACGAGCTCCCGCTGCTGCATGAACACGTCACGTGAGTACCTACCTACCGCACGCTCGTAGCGGACACACACTTGTATTTTATTTTACGTAGATCAGTCTAATCTGTGTGGCGTCTCCCCTGCAGCTCGCCGGGGGGACCGGAGAACGGTGAGCGGGCGCGACCCTTCACCGCGGACCTGGACCTGAGGCACGAGCACGCGCACACGCACGCGCACGCACAGCACACACACACGGTGGGTACAGAACCACCACCTCCTCATAGCTCTTCCGACCTCGCGGTTATACGAGCTGAATCGCGAGAGATGCGCGCGTTACTCACTCATTGCTTGTCGACTCCCTACGAGTTCTATCACTGTCCTTCTGTCTAATGGTTCACCTCTCCCCATTCTGGGGCGTCACATCTACGTGTACGTCGTCGCAAATCGCAGCGGTCTTTTTAACATGGTGGATGCAGAGTGCTCGATCCGATCCGAGACCGCTAACGTATGTATTAAACATGACGCAACTGTGGCAGGACGGGGCGCGGCACTGACCCTGCGGCGCTCGGCGCTAGCGTCGCGTCTCACGAACATCGACGCGGCAACGACGTGCGTCAGCGTCGCGTCAACGTGGCGGTAGCGACGTCGACTTAATGTCTACATGGTGGGGGCAACGTCGACGTGGCGTCAACGTGGCGTCGACATGGTGGTGGCAACGTCGACGTAGCGTCAACATGGCGGTGGCAACGTCGACGTAGGATCAACATGGCGCCGCATCACTCTACAAGTTTAAAGTTTTATAAAATTATATCCTCTATTGACTCGAAGCGAGATGTTATCATTTTTGAGATGTAAATTTACCCGGTTCATTAGGTATATTATATTTATAGTCGTTTGTATCTCTCCTATTAGCCACCGTTGACCTTTGCATTTTTTGATGTTTATTGACTGTTTGAGGTGTAGGTAATATGCGGTTTTTATGATAGAGTTGTATTGTACCGTATGTGCGATGAGTGCGATAGAGACGAGTATACTATAGTCGTGGGAGTGCGTGAGACCGGCGACCGACGCCTTCGTCCCTCGGGGCGCTATGTAATTGCTTTGTTAATGACTCGATAAGACGATGCACCGAGAATGTCCAATTTCACTCAGTTGTAGTGCGATCGAGCCCCTTTGTATACTTTGTATCAATTTCCACCGTTTACCTTACAATAGATGTAACTCTCGATGTAATAGGCCCACTTAATTCCATAAAGTGTAATAATTTCGTTATAAGTAGGTAGATACTTACAGCGTTAAACTCAATTGTATAATATCATAGAGATAATAAATATAGAACCGTACCTAACTGTCGTACAGAGTGCAGTGACGTGTGACGTCACTGCATCGCCTCCCTTCTCACACATTGATCTCATAATAGAGGTCAATGTTCTCACTGTATTGTATGCCTACTTACTACTACTATATCTACTTAACTGAAACTCATGAGTGAAGAAAGATTCATAATCAAGTACCTACATTATAAGATAAAAGACGCGTTCGTAAATTAAAATCATTAGTTTACCCGCCAGTAACTAACTAGTGACATCTATAAAGGAAAAAACAATTTTCAACCAATTCTAACCACGAAAACCTGAATCGCGCTAACGAAGTTTTCACATAAGTATACCTACAATTTTACCTAATGTCGGACCCCTGTCTCCAGACAGCACAGCTGCTGGAGAGCAGCTGATGTTGGGATTTCATGAATTTCACTCAATTTATTGCATATTCGGAAGTGAAAATGAACTGTAACGAACATAGGTTATACATTACAGGTATGTCTGATATTAAAAACAGCACTCCTACGGCCTACCTGCTGGAAGAGCTTACCGTTACCTACTCAATGTACGTAACTATGAACTGGCGCGGCTAAGTGGTTTTAGTTTACGGGAGCGGTCTTCTGATTCTCCTTACACGATATAGATATGTACCCGTAGGTACACTCAACCAATTTAAAATGTAAGCCTGTTAGAACCTTGTCACAGCTAATTATTTGCAGTTCCCACTTCAGGAACACCTTGAACTAAGTGTTGCTGTCATGTCAAACACATGAGAAAAATTTAAAAGAAGTGGCAAGCAAATGCGTTATGCTATACTGAATGAGACAGACAGGAATACGCCATTGCCTACAGCGAGCGGGGGTGAGGTTAAAATTAGTACGGGGCAGGGATTGTCCGTAATGTATTTAGTACTATACTCCATTCAGAATAAATGCGGCCCGATAGCACAGTCTGTAGTGAACCTGCCTGCTGTGCAGAGGGTCGCGGGTTCGAATCCCGTAAGGGACAATATTTGTATAATGAATATTTGTACCCGAGTCATGGATGTTTGTATCTATATATGTATTCTATATCGTTGTCTAGTCATCGTAACACAAGTCCAGGCTAGATTCTGGCAATTTAAATGTGACTAGATAATTTGTGTGACAATGACAGAGATATAAAAAAATATATATATATTAGCAACGAAATTTTAAGGCTTTTTTATATTACAGAAACAGTGATTTGAAACACTTCCTCTAACTTATTCTTAGAACAGCTTTAGTAACGTCCAAGATATGTCAGATAGTATATGTATCCAATAAATTAATTACATTTGGTAATCAGAATTGGCCAGAAAGTATAGATACTCTTTATATAGGTAAATTACGTTAATTCAGGTGATACTGTGACATGGTTCTAAGGTGGTCTACGTTTCAAATTGGTCACCTGTTATGTACCTACTTACCTACATGATAATGCGATAGTATCGCTAGTAAAATACCTAGGTAGGAACCTATCTGTCACTCTTTGTCTTCAGTCGACCAACTATAATAATTACCTACCAAGTAAAGTCTGATCAGGTTTTAAGGAATTTGCTGATACCTATCTGACCTATATGGTACCAATATTAAACAAGTTATTGAAAATATTTACCTGTTATTAGTTACTTAGTTATATTTATATTGGAAAGTTTTCGCTAAGTGTTTTTATAAGAAAACAATTTTTAAAACTCTTACATTGGAGGATTTTCTGAAAGGAAATTAAATAGAAAAAAAAAATAGTTCCACATCTCGATAGATGGTGTTAATGAGAGATGGCTGTGCAACTATGTTGATAATAAAGTACCTAGTAAAACAATGATTTTTAAATAAGAAGCTCTGTGACATGTTTACTGTACTTTTTAGCCTAAATTACCTTCTAGCTTTGGACCCATGTCAAGTGAACGCCATCTATTAGGCATGTTGAACTAAATTTAAACTAGCCGACAGAAAATCCCCCAATAACAAAAATAAAGAACTCGGAAATTGACTTGATATAAACATTTATGATCTTTAATATGTTTAGATTAGATGTTAAAAGTTGTAAAAAATTCGTGTTAAGTTCCATTAATGGCGATGATTTGTTAAAACCCGATCAGGCTTTGAATATAAGGCGCAAGCCAGACAGAAGTGTCAGCGCGGCGCGCATCGTGCGCGGTTACGCTCAAAAGAAGTCTCTAAATCTCTGCATGCGCGCCGCTTTTGTCTAGCTTGCGCCTAATGCAGGCACTACACTCTCACGAGAAATTCTCGACGAAAACCTCCCAAGGAAATCAGTACACCGCCGAGAGAACACCCACCGCGGGAACAATGAAGTGCGGGAACACTCTCGTTCTCGTCTGTTCCCGGCGAGAGTGCAGTGCCCGCTGAGCAACGTGAGAGTGCGTCAACGCTGTCTGTATTGTTAGTTCACGCGCTACAATTAAATGCATTTATATTTGTATACTTATTGTCTCGTACGTACGTGGATGTCTTCACTTACTCTGGATGTATCGCTCGTGCGGCGGCGGCAATCCGCCTGCAGGTGCAGTAGACTACGACGCCATTTTGATTATCGTTTACTTGCAGAGGAATCAATCAATAACCTTTGTATTAGGGCCAGTGATTAACGCCGCTTGGTCGAAGTGTGGCGATGCTTGCTTACGGAGTAGCATAATAATCTGTGGAGATATAAAAAATTAAATAATTTTTAATGCTCATTAAATCGAGAAGCTTGTTCTCTATTACGTCAGTGGCGCCACCTAAAGTTCTGTAAGAACCACGCAGTATAATCAGCAATGTCGGAAAATGGGCCTACGTTAATTGTAAAGTGATGGTGTTTGCATAAATTATCATTGAACACGTATCATATATGATGATGAAACTACATGCTTTAAAATGTGGTTGTAGCCTGTTGTAGCTATGTTTTTGACCAGCTCGCAAATGAATACTGTCGTGAGTTTATCGCAATGCAAACATTGCTATGCTGGCGCGCTGCACTGCAGGCGTGTTGCGCCGCGCCGCGCAACTCTTGGCTCGCTACATTTACTTAGCGGTTCTCGTAATATTAGTTAATTCCATTCAATGCAATAATGTAAGAATGTATGTAATAACGTCAGAGAACATTATTCTATCAGTTAAGGCAAGTCTGAAATATGAAGAATATAAAATTTTGCTTTCCAACTTGTTGTTTGTTTTTATAATCCCTCTTAGTAGATCCAGCCTTATAGTTGTTACCTACCTCCTTCCCTCATCGAGCTTCCTTATAGAATGTATACAACGTGTTAATGAATAAACGCAAAACTAGACAGTAGTTTGTCTAGAATTGAGAGCAGAATCGAATTATCAAGGTTTCATACATACGTTAATTTTTTTCAAAATAGTAAGTAATTTGTTTGTAAAATTTTAAATTTACTGAACTCGATATCAACCCACCGCACAAGTACACACCCTACTTACTACTAAAATTAGATTCTTAAAATGTATCCATGAACACACTAGCGCATTTTTTCATTGCGGAAATAATAAACATCGTTTTTGCATGAAAACTTAACATGCGAATAACTTTAAATTTTAATTAATAAAATAATGACATTATTGTTTCAATCCAATTATTTCGTAAAAATTAGTTGGGCTGTATGAGGTTTTGCGGTTATTCATTAACACGTTGTATTTATACAATATGTAATCTACGAGTATAAATCAACTAACCTTAGGGTTGCCCTGGTGCCGCCCTATATCCCTGCACGCACAGCTATTTTTAATAAAACAAAATTTTCTTTCTTTTTAGGGTTCCGTATCACAAAAGGAAAAAAACAGAACCCTTAGACGATCACTTTGTTTTCCGTCTGTGAAGTGAAGACCCTTTTTCTCAGGAACGGGTAGGTAAAGATATCGAGTTGAAATTACCAAATAGGTACTGTAGTGTGTTGTAGAGTTTCTGGCCGCATCTTCTCTACAACGGAACACGTTCCGACGACGCGGTGGTAGAGTCAAAAAATGAAGTTTTTAAAATAAAAAAAAAAGATTATGATTTAGGTCTACGGTCCCTTGGAAGTGTAAAAATGTAAGCTTCTAAGTCAACTCAATCAGAAAATACCACCATTTATGTCATACTCTCAACTTGCAAACTAACATCTAAAGTGGTACGTGCTACTTCCCGTTGATCTAGAATCATGAAATTTAACAAAAAGCAAGGGTGAGACCTTGGGAACACAACAAAAGAAATAAATCCCAAAATCATTAATTTATAGTTGTATCTTTAGATCAAAGTAAAATTAATGGATAGGCCTTATAGTTAGGGAGGCGAGGTAGCTAAATGGCGTAATTCAACGGCGCCGTCGAGACCTATCAAAATCGAAAGATAAAATAATTTCGAAAAGAAAAGCTCGTATGGTAAAAACCATTTTAGCGGTGGGTTTGTCGTGTACGGTTTTTCAAAAATGTTAAAAAAAACAGTTACTTGGGCATTCTCGAGCGCTTCAGATATTCATACTACGTATGCCCCAAGTGCCTCTGATAACAACGGTATACTAATCTGCCGGTTTGCGTGGTGGGGGTAGGCATATAAAGTAGTCAAAAATGCAAAAAAAAAAAATTTACTCGAGTGCGTCAGATTTTCGGAAGGGGTGTTAAGTAGGCCCCAAGGAAGCTCCCATTAAAAAAACTGTCGATTTCGGCGTGACGATAAGTTACAATGAATTTTTGAAAATGCAAAAAAAAAAAGTTTTTTTGAAATACTCGAGCGCGTCAGATTTTCATAGGGGAGGTTTATCTCGGTATCCTGAAAGCATATTTTCTTAATCTGACAAAAATGTTGGTGGGTTCTCTTAATCTGACCAAAATAGGTCTTCGGTAAATATATGCTTATATTAGGGTGTACCGAAAATTCGCTTCTTTCCCCACCATCAATGCTGCGAAGCAAAGGAAAAATACTGGTACTGGACGGCATATTTCCGCGCCGCATCGTTATTTCATATAAATTTTTTTTAACACCCTCAGTTATCGAGATATACTCAAAAAACCGGGAGTTTGAGTTTTTATGATGCTTCAAGTCAAAAAGTTTTAACTTTGGACAAAAATGTAAAGAAACCTTTTTTGTGTAAAATAAAATTACCTTTGTGGGGACTTGCCACAGATGTCAACACTCACAAGTTATAGCAACGAAGCTAACAGATGGCACTACGGTCTCACTTGCAAATGTGTACGTAAAGACAACTTGCGACGTCACATTGGTAACCCGTTAGCCGCTACACATAAGGTTCACAATCGTATACAAGACATGAATCGCGTAAGAGAAATAATCACAGAGATTCGATATATATACAAGGTCCAACTAAGAACTGTTGGACCACGGCCGGTCCCCAGGCTTCACACCTAGCCTGGCGGAAGATCTTCCCTTTTCACCGGAGGAACCTTCCACAGTAGTTCCTCCACAGTGGTGACCCTCGACAAAGAACATCGCAACCTGAACACCGCAGAGCAGCACTAACACAGAGCAGCAACCAGCATCAACAAATCCTTCACACCCCTCGACCAGGTCAAACAAGCAGCAGTCACACGCCATCAACCCGAAGCCCGCACCAGGTCCATCGCAGCTGTCTTCACACCGCTTCCTGGGCCTGCAGCTTCCTCAACGACAGTCAGCGTCTGTATAGAAGGATCTCCCGCAGCCCACGTGTCTGAGCTCACCTCCACGTGGCAGTTCTGCTCGCCTTCTCCACGCCTGTCACTCGCCCGCATCACATCAGGCCTGATCTCCCTGACCGATGCACACACACGCAGCATATCGCTCGTCAGACTCACTTGACTGGAGCCCTGCACCTACATGGATACAAGACTGCACACTTCGAACAACTCAACGACCTCCGGTCTGAGGGGGGAGTACTGTGGGGACTTGCCACAGATGTCAACACTCACAAGTTATAGCAACGAAGCTAACAGATGGCACTACGGTCTCACTTGCAAATGTGTACGTAAAGACAACTTGCGACGTCACATTGGTAACCCGTTAGCCGCTACACATAAGGTTCACAATCGTATACAAGACATGAATCGCGTAAGAGAAATAATCACAGAGATTCGATATATATACAAGGTCCAACTAAGAACTGTTGGACCACGGCCGGTCCCCAGGCTTCACACCTAGCCTGGCGGAAGATCTTCCCTTTTCACCGGAGGAACCTTCCACAGTAGTTCCTCCACACCTTTTTTGTTTATTTTAAACTTTTTTTTTTGTAAAATGTATCGTTCGCGACTTATATGCCGAAACGCGTTTTTCGGAAGACGAAATGGCTCCTCCACACTTCCGGTCATGCGGAAACCGGCAGATTTTGTATTTTTAGTAAGTTTTAGATTATATTCTTCAAAATAAAAAAAATAAAAATCGTGCTCGAGAATGCCGGATTAACGTTTTTTTTTTACAAGTCCGCGACCCTATAACTCGGCGGCGTCAAGGACTTATCGTCAGATTAGTTAAATTTAGTCTTAAAACACTAAAATCAACCCCCAATATCTTAATCTGACGCGCTCGAGTATTTCAGACTATCGATTTTTTTTTACTAATCTGATCGTCTATCCTAGGCGCGCGTCACTACATATAAAGCTAAATACTTTACAAGGTTGTTCTATTAGGTCTAAGGTATCTCTCATTTCTTAAACTGCCACGCTCGAGTATTACCGAAAATTCCCCTATTCGCCTCCCTAACTATTACGCGAACATTTCAAACCAGAAAAAGGAGGCAAAACAAATAAATGGTATACTTCAAATTTGTACCGAGATGACAGACAAATGTGCTAGATTGTATGGACCAACAAATAAATAAATGCATCTTTATCTTTATCAATTGCCCTAGTTGTGTGCTTCAATTTAACGCGCTTTAGGTCTATCCATTAATTTTACTTTGATCTAAGGTTGTATCACCTTTTAATAAAATATTGTTTTCGATTAAAACTTACATTCTCAGTTGGAGTATCGACCTTGATGTAGACCGATGTATGGCAGAAAATTTTTTTCTACTGCAAAGTGTGTCCTTCAAAATTAAGTTTTCACGGAACTCCGAGGGCATGAGTCCGACTCACACTTGGCCGGTTTTTTCGATATAAACTTGATACTTAGTATTTTGTAGATAATTGAATGAAGTGGAATAGAATCTACTTCATGACTACCGATAATCAGTGACAATGTTATGCACAGTCCTTAATAAATCCCAACAATCCCCCCCTCCCTCTCTGGATAAGTGCTTGTGTATGCATTAACATTTAAATTGAATTATGAAAAATGCTGCTAGAGCCTGGATGAATAAAGCATGTGTCGGCGGGTTAATTTGAATATGCCATCCATCACGTAGTACCTACGTTTAATTCTATTATATTAGCATTCCTGACCCACTGTCTTAATGAAATGTGAAGTCATTCCTATTGCAGACATGAATGGAATGAACTATTATAATAATTCATGACTGCTAATGCAGTAACAAAATAAAACAGCAAGTCAGGGCCGTATTCCCAAAAATTGCGTCCCTGCGCAAATATATTCAGTCCGCCCACGGCTATAAATGCAGTTTCTCGACGCGTGCTACGGTTATTACGGAAAGGTTCTACGGTTTTAACCTTAGATAAAGTATATGTCTAGATTGAGTACGCTTCTACCGTATAACACAAAAGTGGCCAACTTTCTGTGTGTGCGTGAAGCGTCATACAACTTATCTCTGTGTATGCGACACGGTTTATCACCGAGAGTTCGACGCGTTCGTAACTCCGACTGTCTATCTAGACATAAAACTTATCAAAAGTTAACATTTCATTACATTTTCACTCGAAATTATTTCGCTAGTCGACTTGGCTGTGCAAGAAAAGAACTCTATATCATCTGTGTGCAATGCAATAATAAAACCTGGTAAAATATTAGCTTATCTTTGAATAAAATGAACGAGGAGAGCTAGAAAATTTTAGCATTCCCTCTTTAAACTTAATTTATCTGACAAATTGGCCAATCTAAATTAAAATCTGAAGCGAGCAAATTTTTTACATAATGGGTTGAACCCTCGCCAGCACCGAATCGCATTTTTCCGTCGCTCCATCCTTTTCTGTCGCTGTAGCAAATGACGTTCTTAAGAACGTCCTAGTCGGAGTCGGAGAAAGGTAGCGGGAATGCTATCGTACGCGGCAGCACCGGCAGTAGCTAATGACGTTCTGGAGCGACAGAAAAGGATAGAGCGTGAAACAATGCGATTCCGTGCTGCCAGCATTGATGTCTTAAAGTCCGGCCGCTGAAAGATTGCGTTTGACAGCTACCATAAAATTGTAAAAAACTGAATGAAAATATTGTTTACCTGTGCTCACTCTAGTACCTACACAGGGCACTAGCTGCCCTTTTAAGTGCAAAAAGCTACTAAATAATGATCGGCATTTATAGTTTTCATTCAGTTTTTTACAATTTTATGGTAACTGTCAAACGCAATCTTTCAGCGGCCGGACTTTAGTATAAGAGGTCAATGGCTGCCAGATGTGGCTCAACCCTATAGCTATAGATATACTACTATTTTCCTATAGCGATGTTATGCGTTATGCGGAGTATTTGGCAATGCGCTAAAGGCAATGATTCCTCTGCTCTATTAGGTTTGCCTCTTGCTGTATAATTTCGGTGCGCACCAATATTCACCCCATGTGTACGGCCCTGCCACTGAGCAAGTAATCACTAGGCCCTGCTGGCTGCCCTTGCCTAGCACTGATCCTTTTTGCACTCGGCAAAATATTCCCTGGGCATAACGTAAATGGGTATGAGTAAAGGTACAGTCAAACCTGGATAAGCGAGAGTTCAAGGGAGCACAATCTCATTCTCGCTTATAGAGGTTTCTCACTAACCCGAGTTTCTCGCTAATGCAGGTACATGGGTAGCGTTTCTCTCTTATAGAGGTACGCAGCAATAACAAGTCACAGCAAGTACTAATGCGATAAAATAAGGATGTTATTTAGTTCCACGAAATAGAATAGATACAATATTACCGAGAAAACAATATAAAACAATGGTAGGAAGTTCCACGAAAGTTAAGAAAGAGCCATAAAATAGCAGATATTAAATTTGTAATTTGTTTTGTCATTTGTTACTGTATGTGTGTATCTTTTCTGTATGTATGTATTTTTATTGTAGCTATAGTTCCTCCTAAATAATATAAATAAATGAAGCTAGACTGTCGCTTATAGAGGTATAGATAAGTAGCAGTCTCACTTACGGAGGTCCATGAGGGAAAAACGACTCTCTCTTACAGAGGTTTCTGTTTCTCGCTAATAGAGGTTTTGGGAGCTTAAAATGACGGGTCCTGGCTATTACTCTCACTTATAGAGTTTTCTCACTTATCCAGTTCTCACTTACCCAGGTTTGACTGTATTGTAATTTTTTTAACAGTCGCGGCCACCTGTCAAAGTATTTATATAATAAAAAACAAGCATTGTAATAAACTCTTATGGCGCTCGCATCGGAGCTGAGATATTTGACTCTAGAGAGCGTTTATGCAGAAGCGTTGTCACACGCATCAAATTGTCATAGGTTTATTGCCCGCGCTATGCGCCGCGCGACGACCCGCATCTCCCTGAACGAGGCCTGAAGGTTCATGAAAAAGTAACCAAAGCCTTTAAGAATCAACTCATTTTCAATCAAGCGAAACCTTACCTACTTAGCAAAATATTCCCCTTAAGAAATACGGAAAATACAAAACAAGGCAGTCTTAGCGCTAAAAAGGGAGAAATCCTCCCATACAACCTTCGAAGTTATTCGTACCTTAATAGCACAGCTCTGATGCAGCCTATCAATGAATGTGATGTTTTTCAATGTATTTTGAAAGGTCCTCTAAAAACCTATGTAAGTTTTATTACTGGCCGATCAACAACAAAAAATATTTATTTTCTCCATACAACCTTACTCATACCCGTTTGTTTAGGCTCTAGGAGTTTGCGAATTGGAACTGAACAAAAAGAAAACGGACTGCAATAAATAAAAAAACAATTTATTTCTGTCTGTATCGTAGAAATGAGACGGCGGCGACGAGTTCGGGAGGAGAGTTACATTAAATAAATGCAAGTTTATAATTTAACATACAATAAGACACTGTTCGCTCTTATATTTACACCCTCGCCTAACGGACGAGGCGGTTCACTTGAAGATCTTGCCCTGGTTGAACTTGCGGCCCCCCTTGTCTGTGCCGGTCCACGAGAAGTAGTCGTGGACGAGTTTCTTGGTCTCCTCAGAGGCGGGGTCTAGTTTCTTCCACTCGTAGGATTCGTAGTCTATCTGCCAGTCGGGGGAGAGCGGGAAGGCGAGCTCCTGGCCGCGCCACACCCACACGCCGGAGATGGTGGAGTTGTTGTCCTCGCCGAACAGACAGACGGACGCGAACGCCTGCTTCCTCATCTTGTCCAGTCTCTGGTACATGCCTGCAATGTACACACACATACATTATTATTATATTGCATATAGACAATTAGGCACTAAAATAAAAAAAAAGAACCTTGCTTTAAAATAGTAATTTTACTTGTTCTGAATCTGACCATTCCAAAAGGGATTGGTCGTGAGTAAATAATATTACAAACAATGTTTTGCCATTTTATGCATTAAAAGTAAAAGTGTTAGAAAACGTAATATTGTAGAACTTACTGGAAGTCGAATATTAATAATAGTTCAAAATTTATTTGTTGCACTTTTATGCCTACTAGTTAAAAATTTACTTATTACATAAAGGGGTGATAAGAAACTTGTTTATCTTGAAAACAAATTGCGAAACTATAATACAATTTGTAAAAGTTGCAACAAAACTATTAACCTCTTTATACTAATTCGGAGCTTAAATGAAGACACCGACAAACTATTGGTGTTTTAAAAAAGTAGTCCACATGTTATTCAGTTATCAATTATGTTGATGGTTGACGTAGAATACTATGGACGCCGGGTCTCGTACAAAATACTCGAATAAAGTGTCCGAGACTAAAATACACAAACCTAAGTATGGATAGTAATATAAACCAACTAAAAACATTGAAAATGCTGAAATTCTTTTCTCCTCCCCCATCGGGGCAAGGCCCGCGCCGCGCGCCCACGCGTGCGCGTAGTCGGCCGATCAAACGAAGTCTGTTGCGTAATTCGTTCTCTTTTTATTCGGAAACTTGAGCGCGGACCCTCCTTCCAGTAGTGGTAAGTCAATGTGTACAAGGCTTTCAGATTTCACTCCGAGAAAACCAGAACTATCGAGATATGTTTTTATCAGTTAGGTACTTTGCGCGTGCCCAAATGATCGCGCATGATAGATTTCACTGTTTTCCAACAGGACATGCACTAGCATGCAGGGCGTTTACTCGGAAGACGTGAGATGGTCTATTCTCAAGGCAAGGAAAGGCAATGCAGTTTAAAGAACTCCATGTATCATTTAACTATATTATACAGGGTGTAAGTGACAGCCTAGCAATTACTGAAACGTTGAACGCAGACCATCAACTGAACAACTTTCACTATGGAGCCTACTCAGGAAACGCGAAAAAAATCAGCTGTCCCATACATTTACGTTGGGTAGGTACAGCAGTTTTGTATGAACCAGCAGATTTTTTTACGAATTCGTAGTTGGCTCCATAGTAAATGTTGTTTAGTTAGAAGGTCTAAAGCCCCCCCTTAAGTATTACTAATGATTTGTTACACTCTGTATGTGTATGTATGTGTGTACTTACCGGTGATAAGGTTGCAGCTCATGAAAACTTTGGCGAGCTCCTCGGGGTACTTGTACTCTGCGTACCAGATGGAGTAGTTCTCGGGGTCAAACTTCTGCCAGAAGTATGGGATGGACTTGCTCTCGTCCTCGTTGGAGTAGCACCGCTTGAAGTCGTCCATGTTGAATGTTCTGCAATGTTACGTTCCACTGTTTATTTGCGTGAATACATCATTACAATAAATACTTCATACAATATCTACAGTCAAAAAATATCTGCTTCATACGATATCTAAGGTCAGGGACGTCATTAAAAAATGCCAGGTTTAAAGTAGCCGAAATCGAAGGGAATGTATGAAAAGATGTATGGACTTAGAGGAAGCAAGAGAGGTGTGTCAGAACCGCCTAAAGTGGAGATCTATAGTTTCTGCCTACCCCTCTGGGAAAAAGGCGTGAGTTTATGTATGTATGTAATATCTACAGCGAAGTTACATGAACTTCGTAGGGACGTTTTTGAGATTATTGCTTATTTTGATTTTTGTTTTTTTATTTTTACAAGTGGCGACGGGTTTACTCCCCGTCACACTAGACAGAATTTCGGTACTACTAGTGAAACGCGGATGATCTCGAGTTCCAGAATATCCTACCACCTCGGAGAATATAGCCGTGAGCCGGAGGATATGCTTATGCTATGTTTATTTAGGTGTAAAATACAATGTTGCATTGCACTCAAAATTGTATGCTCGTCGTATTTTATTTAATATCTCTTCTATAAGTACGAAAATTATGCAAACACAATTTAAATTATAGATACGAATTTGAAAACGTTATTTTAACTTCCAGTAAAATCAAATTATCGTAATTAGAAATTTATGTCACTTCGACGTATATAAGTACTACAAATTTATTTTTCAACACACTTGTTCGTAAAGTAGCTCTTATTGCACCGCTTTTAGGTTGATAATGCAGCTTATAAAACACGCGTACGTTTTACTTTACATAAAAAGAAATCAGCACCACTTTTCACATGTCTAAACCTTTTTGAGAAATTTCATTTATTTTCCTCCTCCCAAAGTGTCTCCTAAGTGTGTTGAGATGAGAAACGTCGAATGATAAGCGTGATCATAGGTCGTGATACTCTCGGCTCTATTACGCCCTCGCCTTCGGCTCGAGCTGTAGTCCAGCCTCGAGCCTTCGAGTGTAATGACCTACTTAGCTCACTTTTATCATAATAGTAGGTACATTAATGATTGTGAATAAAGCGAAAGATGTCCGCCAGAAGCATAGTGTGCCGCTGTGGGAAAACCAACACCATTTTGCAAGCTCTTAGTTATTCTAGTTCGTTTATTACAATAATTTTACTAGCAGATTTGCCTTTTCAAGAGATAAGCCAATACTCCATTTTGGCTTGTTTTTTATAAATAATTCATTGTAGACTCAACTATATTGTACTACTGAACCCTGGATAAGACCGGCGCCGGCGCACCCATGACAATCAGTAATACCGGTTGGTAGATATCTCTGTCATTATAACTGATTATCGTCTAGAATAGATTCTGAAGGGCCATGGTTAGTGAGCTGAGGAAGTTAAATACATGCATTGTAAATAAATAAGTAAATATTTAAACATTATTTATTTATAATATATTATTATACTAACAATATGTATGTATATGTGACTAGAATTCAGTACAAAATGTAATTAAATTTAAAAGATAATGTATTATTTTTATTTATTATAAACTTAGAAACCAAAACCCATGATATAATGAAGATTATGCTCTATAACGTCTATGAAAATGTAGGCCAAAGAACTTCCAAAGGCAATTGGTACAATGAAGATAGTGTGGAGCAAGAAATGAACAATGTATTATAGTATGTTTACCCTTTAGGCATGGAGTCGAAGGGGTCCTTGGATTCTTTAGGCTTCTCATCGAGCTCGTCAGCCAGCTCCGGCTCGGGCTCCTTCTTCTTGGGCTGCTCTTTCTTCTCTGCCTTCTTGTCCTTCTTCGCTCCCTCCTGCAATCATCAGAAATAGGTTTTTAAGTAATGAGCTGTGACTGACCTGACCTGACCAGTTCTTTAAAAGTACAGGTAGTCCTGTTACAGTCCGTAGGCCCCTACCACACCTTGGACATTTAGCAAAAACTGACAAGACGAGCAAAACATGTGTGATATTGAGTGAGACTGCGAGTCAAATAGGAATAATTATACTATTACCTACATTTTTTTCCACTCTTCCTATGACGAGGGGGTGAGTTAACTCACCCCGAGTTAAATATTTGTGGGGGAATGGGGAGTGTCCATACTTTGTTATATTATGATCCAGCTATTGGGCTAAGGATTTCTTTTCACTGTAAATGAGGGAAGGGAGAACAATATAAAGAACAGTAGAATAGATACAGGTAATGAATTCATGAGCGCTGGAGGAAAGTGGTAGGTATTTCCGCGTAGGTTGAGGACGTAAAAGGTGAATAAGGTTATTTTGAATTACAGAAACAGATTTGAAACAATTACGGTCAGTTGTAAGTACGTTCATTAAAGTCAATCCTCCATTAAATTCCTTGCTAGCTTTTACTACGTCAACAAGTGACAGCAAGAGATTTAATAGAGGATTAACTTTAACGAACGTATGTTCAACTGGTTGTTACTGACACTTATTCTTAGAACAGCTTAGTATATCTTTCTGATAAATAAATTATATTTGCAAATCAGAAGTTGCTAGAAAGCTATATAGGAATCGGAAAATCTATTCGACCTTATTTGAGATGAAGTATAAGGAAAAGTACGCAAGACGTGTCTCACCTTGGCCTTGCCCTGGTTCAGTTCCTGGTACTTCTTGGGGTCGTAGACGGGCGCAGCTGCGCAGAGGGAGACCTGTCCCACCACAGCGAGCACCTGGGGCTGGTGCGCGACGGTGAGGAACCAGCGCGTGAGGTGGGGGAGTGCGGCGCGCGCGGCCGGCTCCAGCGCGTGCGTGAACGCGTGCAGCAGCGTCGCGTACACCGCCACGTCGCCCAGCGTCACCCGCTCCGACACCAGGAACGTGCGCGTGCGCAGGTGCGCGTCCAGCACGCCCAGTGCCGCCAGCAGGTCTGACTTCGCGCGCTCTACGTTCTGTTGACAGGCAAGTTCACGCAGTGTTTATACTGTTTGCAGATATGAGCATTTTGGCGGACCTCTCTGCGTGCTCTATGGATCACCCCTTTGGCTGCACTCGAAGGCTGTCAATACAGATAGCGGTCACTTCCTCCCCGTCACGTTAATTACTGAGGAATAATTCTTGAAATGTATTTAAAAGTTTCCCGAAAATTTCAGTCTAATAATACGCCATACACATTTCATAAAAAAGGGTACTGAATGGAAAGCCAAACGAGTGCAAATGAGAGAGGAATATGTCATCGCTCACTGTCATCCACCAGTAGGAGAAAGTGAGATGGACATTGTTATAACTAATTGTTATAACGAAAAAAACATCAGCTCTTCCATACAAAACTGCATACCTACTCGAACGAAATGTATGGAATAGCTGATTTTTTTTTCGCGATTTCGATGTTGGTCCCATAGAGAAAGTGGTTCAGTTTGACGGTCTGATCATACTCTTAAAAAAGTGTCAGCATATTAAGAATGACCCTGTATAAAAAGGTATCCTTTATGACCAATAATGGTGAAAATTTAACTATATTCACCTGGTCCATTACAACATATCAGTAGTTGACAAACATTTTCAGATAGACCTCTGATCATCATCATCAGGCTATACATATACAACCCACTACATGGCACAAACCTACTATAATTCAATTCAATTATACTTTATTGCACACCAAAACAGAACATACATTTGAAAGGAAAGTGTATACATATTCTTCATCGTTCATGCAAATTTCCTCACAATGTTTTCCGTCACTGTTTAAGAGCAGTTGGAATTATGTACATGAATTTAAAAAACATCAATGGTACATTTGTCCATGCAGATTCAAACCTGCACATTCATGATTTAATGTCCACAACTATCCACAACAAGCCACAAATGCTCTTAAATGATTATAAAATCTTCTCTTCTCTACAACGGAACACTTTCCGACGCGGTGGTAGATTCAAAAACATGACGTCAAAAAGTTATCTATGTGATATTATTTTGAATAAACAATTTTGACTTTGACTTGACTTGACTTTAAATGGCTAACCTGTTTGTTGAACTGCATGATTCCCAGGTAGGGGAACACCCAGGCGCAGGAGGCGGGCAGCAGCTCGCTGTCGGCCCACGAGGCCCACTGCCACACGCGCGCCTGCGTGGCCAGGTCCGTGCCCCGCAGCGACCCGTTGGCAACTGCAACATTAACGTCATGTGTCACATCTTTAACATCTAAAGTCTATATGACCTTCGAAGGTATTCAGTAGATGTAACAAGATTTCTGACCACAAAGGGCAGTATAGTTGCAGGTTTATGTATGTATTTTCTATACAAATTCAATTATCATGAAATTTTGGGTGAGTCATCTTAGGGTGCATCCACATCTGGCGAATGTGTGACAAATGCGCAGCTCGCGATCTGCGCGGTTGCATTTTAAGCTTGTGTGTCGCTACTCACGCGCCGTTTGCGAGCTGCACATTTGCAGCTCACCAGATGTGAATGCACCCATAGGGTGTGAAATTAAAACATTTGAACCCTATGTTGCATACATTCCTAGAAACAAATGAATAGTGGTTTACAAGTTTTGAAACCATTTACCCAAATTGTAAGGGTGGTCACATATCTATCCGCTGCAAAATAGGCAAATAAAATTTTTAATTATTCTGATGATTTGTCCAATTTGTACCTCACACACTTATCCGCGGTGTATCGGTCATAGAATTTCATACAAAGAATTCTAAAATTCGATTCTTTCGCCTCCTTCACCACGGATAGATAATTATGCGTCCACCATAAAGGTTACAGTTTGGTTGCATGAAGTTACAAAACAAGTATACTTGGTACAAATGATTGTGCTATGAGCTGATAACATGTCAGACCTTGACGTCGGTCAAGGGCAGACGACAGGACAGCTGGCCTGCACCTGCATAGCCACACTTGCAGAGGTTATAGTGTTTCTGTACACTTTTATAACAGAGCGACGTGTTTCCGACTCACCATAGTAAGCGATGGCATTGCTCTCCGTCAGTAGAACCTTTCCGTCGGCACTTTCGAAGGCTGGCACCTAAAATAAACGCCAAATATTACACGTCACCGCAACAACATATGCCGAAGGCGCACTTTAATTCACAGGCTTTTTAATTTTTATCACAAGTCGACACTCACTTTCCCTGCAGGGAATTTTTTCAGGAACCCTTCGGACTTGTTTGTCTCACCGAAGACGAAGTTGGGAGCTACTTTCAGATCGGCCCCGGAGTACTGTGCGGCGATCAACGCCTTGTACGCTCGGAAGTTTTCCGGATAAGTGTAAAGTACCTAGTGGAAATAAGAGTGTTAAATATGAATACACAAATATATCACAATGTTCCAGAAAGGATGATAACAGAAATGCATTGATTGAATGGATATTTCACGGTATATTTAAACCTACCCCGGCCGCCATCGTTGACTTTTTCGGAAAGAAGGAGGGCTGACAGGGCGGAGGGAGGAAGGGAAATTTGACAGCTGCCAAAATTGCGACTTATTTCTAAAGTAAGCTATATCACAAGTGCAAGAATTTTATTAATTATTATCTAGAGTGCTATTAAAAAATAAAGTCTCTCATCGATCTTTCAGATTACACGTACAATATGTATTCGTTAAATAAATGTTATAGTGCCTTAATATTTTGTCGGAAAAAGGATGAATAAAACGTTATGATCCTATAAAAAGTTGGTTACCTTTCTTTGTAAACGTTCAACCACTTGCACAATCAGATACACGTACAGATAGTAAAAACTCTAAAGCATCGCCGAGGAATGGCTGAAGAGGATCCAAATTTATGCAAAATATTTAATCAAGATCAAATAAAGATATGATCTCAAATGACTTTGAATGCTTTAAACCATGTGCATTTAATATTTCTTTAAATTCAACTAGTGAAACTTACCTACTAAATTGAACTAGACGTGTATCCAGATTCAGATTCGAAGTGTGACAGTATTTTTTTTTTGCGAATTCTATGTTTAAAAAAAAATTAAATCGATGGTGTGCATTGTCGAGACGAGAGGATTTTAATTCGTGAATTTCCTGCAATTAATTCACTAAAATCACTGCTAAAGTGATTTAGCTTGTTAGTTTTTATCCATATCTGAGTGTGTTCTAATAAGCCAACAAAATGGTAAGTTTATAATAATTTGGTTGTGCTAATTTTAACTCGGAATACTCTGGCCGAAGGCTGTCCGTCCGAAGCACGAACTCTGCGGAGTCCCGGCGCTCCGTGTATGTTATTTGCACTTTAGATTGCGATTTAGTGTGAATATTCGTATGTACATTTAGTCCTAACAATATGAACTGGGTGTAGATTCTGCTTTTACTTACTAAAATGCTTAAATCTAGTTGGCGATGCGTCTTTGGCGGAGATTCAGAGACGATTTTTAAGTCATAGTTCGAACTTAGTAGGGTCAAAAATGTATGGATTTTGACATACGGATTAAGGATTAAACAACGTCTCTGAATCTCGACCTTTGAGTGTAGTGTGTAGTAGGGCTGGAATTTATAAGAATGTGTGTGTTCCGCAGGGTAATGAGAACTCTATGCCGATGGAGCTGTGTTCCAACTGTGAGTATTGACACTGCCGCTCTCTCTCTTCCTTCCATCTGCGGTAAAAGTTTAGTATCCTGCCTGAATTTAGGGGGACAATCCCCTTTCCTCAAGTTTGGTGGTGACGAACAACCTCGTTTTTGAGGAAAAAAATTAAAGAAGTCTGTGGCTTTATTACAAAAAAAGTGGTATTTTTAGTATGCTGCTAGTAGAGATACAAAAGAGATGCGGCAGAGTAACAAAAAAGTGGGGTTTATTAGACAATTTTTCTACCAAAACATTTCAGGGTACTCTGAAAAAAAAAACATTTTTACATCATTTACATCTGGAGCAAGCACAGCGAAGCCCCCGCCATAGCCTTCTAACCTATATTGTGCGCTCCGCCTGGATTTTGCTTCACCTGACTCCCCCCTACCGCTCTCCCCCTTCCCTTCTCAAAAACTTCCACACTCCCCAATTTGCAGGTGGGATAGGGGGATCATCCCTAGGCCATCCCCCCTTTAAATTCTTGCCACAGGATACTAAACCCGACCCCAAACTTCTCATGACCAAATATTTCATCGACACATTTCATTATCTGTACATTTAATGTTGAAATATTTTGTGTCTTTACTAAAGAGTACCTTTCGTTTGTTTTGAAATATATTGGGACAGCTCTAATGTCTGCTTTCTATATAACTATACATTATAAGTATGGCTAACTGTCTGCTTTGTTTTCTGACAAGATTATGTTAACCTGCCCTCGGAGCTAAATAACCGATGAAAAGTTTATATTTGTCTGTTTTGTCTCTGTTACTCTGCTTCGGAGAGAGCAGGAGGCAGAAGCCTAGTAACTTTACATTTTTGACTAAACATTAACTACACCAGAGTGTGACCACATTGCATTCATACAGTAGAACTAGGTGTAAGGAGGTGTGCAAATGAAAGATAACGAGAGATTTGTTTTCAGCGCGTGTTAACTGCATTGATTTTAAGGTGGAGAACTGTGAGTGTCGTAGAGTCACTCGGCTCCGATGTCCATCGCTATGTTAGCATACTGCACGCACACCTGTATAGAGTCCAGAACAATTTTTCTGATAAACTTTGATTGGTGCCGCGGCGCGGACGGCAAACACTGTCACTTGAACCTTCATACTGTTTTGATAATTTGATGATACAAGGTGCTATTCTATGATCTAATAAAAGTGCATAGAATCTGTTTTCAGGGAACATTTATCAAATGTTACCCCTAGTTCACTGTCCTTACACAGTTATGTTATCTGTAGGAAAGTTACCTTTTTTTTTAAATTAACTTGACTCTCTAATTGATTGGAAATTAAATTATAAATGCATTATTAATTTTTTAACAATTCTGCTTAATTTCATATATAATTCTTTTTATAACCTATTCTATAGCACTGATACAATAATATATTATTGAATTATACATAATATTTTCATATCTATGGCCTATTGTATTCTATCTATTATATTATAACTATGCTTGAGACCGAAGCTTTAAACTATGTGCCAATTCAATGCATAATTCCTCTACCCTGATGTATGAATATAAATAAAACAAATAAAAATTGTTCTGGATGAACACAAGCATAAGATCATTGTTTTGTATGGCTAGTGCATCCCGCGCCACATCCGCCTCTAGAACATACTGTGATAGAGTTAATGAATGTCTGTTTGTTAGTGTGTCAGGCGGGAGGAATCTATGCAGACGAGGGAGGTCGGCCGGCCGGTGTCTGGTTCGTGTCCCTGCCAACCGTTCCTACTTGGAGCATCCCTCGCGCGGTAGACATAGATTACCTAGCTACTCTGCTAAGAGACCACTTCCCACAGTTAAACAATAGCTCCACGGTCCACGTGAAATTATACAAGAACGCCTTCGATCATTATTTAGCGATTTATCCTTAGATTACCGGAAGAAGCTGTCAGTTTCAGCCAATTATAGATTGGAGGCGCTGACCTTTCTCGTCGCTGTTTAGTTAATGTTCCGTGATGATGCTGGCTGTTTGGTGTACGCCGGTCGCCGGCCGCCGCCCCCGCCCGCGCCGCCGGCGCCTCGTGTTCTCTACTTGCCGCCGGCGTGGAACTATATAGGTTGTGCCATCAGTACGACGCTTGATTACAAACATTGCTGATTTCAGTACCGAATAATGTGCTTTAGCATTAGTGTATAAGACTCACTGAACACTGGATACTGGCGACAGTGATAAGTGTATTAAGTAAGTAAGTGGCCCAGACACTGCATTTAGTGTGACTCCCACTGATAATACGCGTTCGGCGAATCTATCAAATATAATAATACTATAAACCTAGCTTTGTGGTAATCGCGAGTAGCCCGTGCACATATATTTTTGAAGTGTCGTGTTAAAACTGAAATCAGCAAGTTGTGGTGATCGTCCGGCGCGGCGCCGGCGCCGGCGGCGTGTAGAGGCGGCGACGGCGGCGGCGCGCTAGTGTTAGATAGAACGTTATCGTTATTAATTAGCAAGTCTAAAGTTACAACTCTTGATGGCTTTGTGCACTCCAAACCTGCTTTATATGTAATAGAATAGAATAGTACCTCTGTCTAGATTATGTATAATGTTGTCAGTAGGTAACTGCGCGACGAACGCGAACCATTGTGAACAGAGTTCATCAGAATATTCATGAGATCGCTGTATATAAATATACTTTGCCGACCGTGATCAAGTGGACGAGTATTGCTATGACTCTTAGACATTCCTCACATTTAGGTTACAAAGGTGAACGCTATACAGTCACGTAATGAGAACTGTATATAATAGTGCCTTCAGAAAGGAGACCACGAGGCGGGCAGTCCTTTTAAACGTAGTATAGGAGAGGACTGCTCCCGCGTGGTGGGGCTTAGTGGTGCCGAATTATCGATAGGCTCGTCAGTGGTATCGATACCATTGATAGTTAAAAATTTGCAATACTATCGATCGATGGTATCGGACGTCAATCAGTGTTATGTTTTGGTGTGTCGGTAGTATACATGATTGATTGACCAATAGCCGTTTGAATATTGATAATATCGATAGTATTGTGAAGAATGTAAAACTGATGCTATTGGAATAGGCCACGATCCATTGCAGATCGAGATAGTACACGTATTGCCACATTCTCAACTATCTATAGAATCGATACTATTGAAATTGTTAGACTATCGAGCGGCAACACTAGTGTCGGTCCCGCAGACGAGGACGTTTGTTATTAGCTCGTGACGCTTGCATGGGGATGGCTTGAGGACGTTTGTACTGTAGCGGAGTGTACCGCCGCCCCGCACCCCGGCTCCGCACCCCCGCCCCGCCTCCAGTGCTCGGTTATACATAGAGGCTCAATAGACTGTCTATTGCTGTGGGCCATGAGTATCCATAAAGGGGTATAAGCTTAGAAGGCTCTGGGTTTGGTCAAAATGGTACTGGGCAATTTTTTGATCACTTTTCTTATCTATAGGAAAAGTTGATCAGGTTGATCATCTGAATGTGTGGGTAAGGTCTCTTTCAAATCACGGAAAAGAATTGATATATATTTACAAAAAAGAAATAAAGTAGTTCCGAAAGCAATTCGCTACTTTCAATACGTCAAAAGAGATGTTGAATTGTAGACAAACTTTTCGCGTTGACACACTTGCCCTACCTTTGATCTAAACATTATACGGTGTGTAATGAGTTTATTTTTAACCGTTTAACTGCGATGGTTCCCTAGGTAGCTGCGCGGTGCGGGAGGGGTGCGGTGACGCGACGCAACCTCAGTCGGCGCCCGCTTCTTACCCCTCCCGCACCGCGCAGCTGCCGAGGAAACAGTCTCAGCTAAATAGGCATGTAGTTGGGGCTCTTTAATCTATAGAATTTTGTTTGGGATATTGAAAAGAGGCAACAAAATGTACCTACGTAAGCCTCAATGGTAACCCTACACTGCCCGGTGGGCGCGCGTGGCGATGGCGCCGGGGTGAGGGGCGAGCGACCGGGAGACGATGACGTAACGTGTGGTTGTGCCAGTCGACGCGGACGAGATCCGGCGGCTCGGCAAGCGGTTCCGCAAGCTCGACCTGGACAACAGTGGCGCCCTCTCCATCGACGAGTTCATGTCGCTGCCGGAGCTGCAGCAGAACCCCCTCGTGCAGCGCGTCATCGACATATTCGACGCTGACGGCAATGGAGAGGTATGTTGTAATTGTACTGTATATTGTACCGTTTTGCATTCTGGTGTCCGGCTTATGGTGGCCCATACAAAATAATGGGCGTCGATTGCCTTTCATTGATTGATGAACTATCTTGGATGGTCACTTGAAGTTTCGATCAATATACTTTGATATGACTTTGATGGAAGACTTCAAGTGGTTACCGGTTAGATTAGACTTAGAGTCACTGCTTTTTTACCAGTTTGATCGTAGCCACTTTCTGTACTATCACTTTCCCTTGTGTCTTAGATTCCATGCTTACTAAGTATGTACATTTATTTCATAAAACTTGCCTGTTTCATGAATATTAAATTATTGAACAGTCATTTGAGCGAGTGAGGTAAACAGAATTCAGGTGCAAAAATGAGGTCGTTGAAAGTAAAGACAAGGCTATGAATGCTTGTTAGTCAAAAAGGTTACGTGTTACGAGATTAACCGACTCTAATAAAAAAAAAAAATAATAACAAAGCCTATTAGAAATGTCTGTAGTTTTTTTCTATTCTAAATTAAATAACATTGAAGTGTCAATTTTCAATTCACTATTGTTATAATGTTTTTTATGAATCTATCACCGCTTCGGAATGTATTTTGACAGTGGAGAAGATTCCATAATGAGCAGTTGAAAACCGCGGGTTGTGTGTTGTTGCCTTACCTTATCTAGAGATAAGCTACCGAACTCCGCGTACAGGCCGGCGCCCGCGCCGCGCGACCTTGTGCCCGAGCCACCTGCTCTATCAATATTTACTAAACAATCCTGTTGATATTGTTGCTTGTAATCTCTGCTTAAATAACCGCACCACCTCCATTATATACTATTTTAGAACGATTGCTGTAGTTCAGGCCAAAACAATTAAACAACAAATGTGGCCAAATACAAGCATTCAATTACTAACTTCGCATTCTTCAAGGTCCGAATAGCCAACCTCCGATAGGAGATGGCACCACACAGTGGCAGATTTGCCCTAAGGCCCAGGCCAAGGGCGACCAATCGCGATAAAAAATTCACTGAAGGTAACAAGAAATAACTCAAAAGTACCTAAATATTATAAAGGCTCATAATTAAAATTTCTGAATCGATTTCGATAAAAGTTGTCAATAAAGTAAATTCATAATGTAGACTATGTGATGGGTGCTGAGAAAGAGGCGGCTGGTACTTACTATATGCCTGTACCTGGGGCCTAGGGAGGCCAAGACTGCAAATCCGCCACTGGCAACCACAAGAAGAAGACTTACTACCTAATTAACCACTTATATGTTGTGTACGTGTGTATGTGTACTTATACAACGTGTTAATGAATAAGCGCAAAACCTCATACACCCCAACTGATTTATAACAAAATAATTAGATTGAAACAATAATTTCATTATTTCGATAATTAAAATTTAAAGTTATTCGCATTTTAAGTTTGCAGCCAAAAATGATTTGTTATCATTTCAGCAATGAATGAAAGCGCTAGCGTGCTCGTCGATACATTTTAAGAATCTTGTTTTGGTAGTAAGTAGGATGAGTGTGCCCGTGTGGTGGGTTGAGATCGAGTTCAGTAAATTTAAAATTTTACAAACAAATTATTTAATATTTTGAAAAAAATTACCTATGTTGAAAACATGATAATTCGATTCTGCTCTCGATTCTAAACAAACTACTTTCTAGTTTTGCGTTAATTCATTAACACGTTGTATAGATCGAAAAGAGAAATCATTGAATATCTAGATCCAATCCTATTGTTTGGTCTTGTCTTCCTCTCTTCATACAGCCTGAATGATTATGACTATAGCTGCTTCGTGACACAAGTATTTAGGTACGCGGATATTTTCAACAGGAAGTCGCCACGATCAGAGGTGGCAGCCTTACGGTGAGGGCATCAGAGATGTTGATGATAGTCTGGAGGAATTAGTCGCCTGTTACGACACTCGTCTGGGTCCAGTGCCTTTCTAAGCCGGACACCATACCTCTTACCTATATGAATTGCTAATATTACACCTTATAGTATAGTAAAGCCGTTTGTGAACATGACCGTGCGCAATATTACGCCAGAGCTCTAGTTGTCGTCGCTAGTAGGTATGTGTGTGTACACAGGAGGACATTAAAAGGCTATTTACGCTATTTATAAGTAGTCGGCGCGAGTCGCGACGCGACGCGGACAGAGACAAATGCCTTGCGTCACTTATACCTCCCCACCACACTAGTGTAAACAACACTCGTAACGTAAATGATCAGTGTTGCTTTCTCACTTTACGTTAGGTAGTAATTATTCAAGAGATAAACAACACAATAATATAAACCTTTGATTAAAATGTTTAGTTCCCAAGAAAGATTAAGGGAATATAATTCGGAGCGTGCTCCATACAAACGAAGTCTGGTGATATTTTCAATGCTAACCAATTAAAGTCAATGAAATTTGTCTTCAACAATCTAGATACTAATTTCTAAGCTTGTATGAAGTCATATTGTCGTTAAAATGTTTATTTTTAAAGTTAAGTGCCTCAAAGATTACCATACAAATCTTAAATTAATCATAGCATTAAAACTGTATATTTTAACGAAAATCTGACTTCATACAAGCATAAAGATAAGATTCTAGATTGCTTCTGAAAAATTGCATTGACTTTAATTGGTTAGTATTGAAAATGTCACCAGACTTCGTTTGTATGCAGCGCGCATTTACACATTCGGAATAAACTTCTCTTAAAGTCATCCCTCGGGCTGGCTGGATGTCATTGTCTAGTGTCTTAAATGGTCGTCGCTGTTGTGGCTATACCGGATACCAAAAATACATAATAATACGAGAAGGTACGCGAGAGTCTTTTGGTCGCCTCTGACTTCGTCAAGCATGGTTGCTATTTCTTTTAATGGTCTTGCGGGATGTCTGGACTCGATAAGTCAGACCCCAATAGACTAAGCTTTGCCCGAGATCTTTTCTAAAGTCGGTTACTTTGTTTTCATACTTTCTTCCTCAAATCTGTGACTAAAGTTGCGGGTTACAAGACACCTCTTTCGCTCGCTGAACTTAAAAGTCTAGTTTTGTGAATGGTTATGGCTTAAGACCCTGATTGAACAATACATGAGTTATAGTGTTAGGCCAAAAGTCTGTCCAAGTATGTTCTTGTTCACTGAAGATTTCCAATATTAGACCGCGCTTGATACCGAGAAACATTAGTGTTCTTTTAGAGGGGTAGACGTAGTGTATGGATTAAAACCAATGGATCCATAAACTCCTTACAAGCATGGAAACACGAAAATTGAACATGGCGGTCGGTAATGTTCGTCCTTCTTTCGTACGTGTCCCTCGCCGATGATTCTGATTTTATGTTTGTCTCTTTCTGTCAGTTTTTGTCGTTGGATTAGAAAGGGACAAAGTTGACGTCAGAACCAACATTACCGCCCGCCAAGGAGTATTTTCATATTTCACCGCTTGTAAGGCAATAGCCTACTCGTATTCCAACTTTCTGACTTAGCGATTATAATGGACGATTCACCATAGATTTTTTATCATAAGTTCCATATGTTAATGAATTCTTCAACCAAATAACTATTTTTATTGCACAATTTAAGACAGTTGAGTTGACAGTTTTTGAGTTTCGGTACTACTGGTGAAACGTGGTTGTTCTGAGGTTTCAGAATATAGTCGTGAGCATATGTATGTATGTAATTTAAGACAGTTTGATGATTATCACCAGTCTGTCTTCGTCCACTATTGAATGAAGGCCTTCCCAAGGCGTGCCCCAAGACTCAGGCCCGTATTAATAAACGAAACTCCAACGCTGATGGCCTATTACGATGATGTTATAGAAAGCGTTTGATCAGAGTTGAGTTTCGTTTATTAATACGGTCCTTTGCCTTCCTCGTCCAGTCACTCCCATCCCAGCTACGATGATGTGTAATGAATATGAATGGAACGTGTTCGTCAGGTGGACTTCAAGGAGTTCATCCAGGGCGTGTCGCAGTTCAGCGTGAAGGGAGACAAGCTGTCGAAGCTGCGCTTCGCCTTCCGCATCTACGACATGGACAACGACGGGTACATCTCCAACGGAGAACTCTTCCAGGTATGAACTCTATCAACATTATTAGCCTATAAACATCCCACTGCAGGCCACATGACGATCCTCAGCGTCAAGTACACCACGTGTGCACAATGCGGATTGGTAGACTTTCCTTACTCATCAGAATTTCTCTTCAGCGTAAGCAGGTTTTCTTACGATGATTTCCTTCACAGAACGCTGTAGCTAATATGAGGAGGTTACCAGACAAGTGGGTGGGTAGTTTTTAACACAAAAGTTTCCAACAACTGCTGTACAAATTGTCTACTTCCTCTCCAACCGTACCATGCATAGTCAAACACTGTTACTAACACATAGATCATTTGTTATCTGTTTATGAATAAAATATATTAATATCTCCTAGTGAAAGAGCTACTATTTTACTGAAGACCTAACTTGACTGGGTGACTGTGGACTAACTGATAAGACATTGTAGATGAAATGTTTCGACGATTCGACAGATTTGAGGACTATGAAACACAAACAATTACCCTCAGACATGGATAAAAACATCCGGGCACGATTCCTTTGCCATTACGAATGGAAGAATCAATCTCAATGATTATATGAATGACCAAAATGTCTGGTCTTGACAATGTTGCACTATGTAATTCAATATTGTATTTGTAAGTGTACTTTGTATTTTTTTTTTAAATATGTGCGTTGTCTGCAACGGAACACCTTCCGACGCGGTGGTAGAGTCAAAAATGACGTCAGAAAGCTATCCATGTCATATTATTTTGAATAAAACTTTTTTGTATGTGTGATTTTGTGTCAAGACTTGACCACAAGAGCTGTATCGCTCCTTGGGTAGTATCGCGGCGAAATGCGAGGGCAGAGAAGCCTGCTCCGCTCTTATTTACACTGGACTTTAGATGGTTCCTGCGATGTCTTTGTATTAGATTTAAGGAAACTGAAATAAACTTGTTCATTTCATTTCACTTTGTACGTTAAACGCATATTTGATAAGATATCCAGAGCTTTGTCGCAGCCAATGAGTGGTGCAAGCCTTGAGGTCAGACTAAAGCCTCCCTACATGAACATCTCGTGTGCCGCAGGTCCTGAAGATGATGGTGGGCAATAACCTGAAGGACACGCAGCTCCAGCAGATCGTTGACAAGACGATCCTGTTCGCGGACAAGGACGAGGACGGCAAGATATCGTTCGAGGAGTTCTGCAACGTGGTGGGCAACACCGACATCCACAAGAAGATGGTCGTCGACGTTTAGGCGCCCCTCTCCTGCCCTCCCCGCACGTCGCCTCACCCCACCCGAGCTCTCGGAGACGCCTCCCTTAATCTTTTTGTGGCGTCTTTGTTTCACCGGGCGCTTTGGGCAATTGAAACCTTGCGATTTGAACGCCATGGATTAGATTGTGTCAAACGAAATCCTCGTGCGAAGTGTTTGTTAATGAACACAAAAACTCTGAAAACTCTTTTTATAGAATTTATAACTGAATTTAATTCGAGAAACGTATTGAATAAATATTTATATCTTTTAGGGTTGTCAAAACTTTTTATGTTAATTAGCTATTTTCAAAATGTACCTATCTAATAAAATGTTCAGTTGTAAACTCTGTAGTTTTTCAGGTTTTTGCGTTCAATTTTGTATAATCTATACATGGTGTTTAATTAGTATGGATGAGAAGCAAATGGTTTCTATTTTCTGAAGCTATGCCTCACGATATTGCTGTCGTAGCAGTTCCGTCGTGGGTCTGTCCACGTACGGCATGGTCGTGTCGGGTGGTGGTGACCGCGGCGTCTCTAGCTAGAACACTATTCAAATCGTGCGTCGGCTGCTGTCGGGAACACTTTCTTTCTGCATGCTTAACACCATATGCTCACGACTATATTCCCCGAGGGGGTAGTCAGAGGCGTTCTAAATGTATCATAAAGCGACATGGTACTTTATAATTATAGTCCAAGAGATGTGTCATATTTTGCAAGTTAATCCCTATAGTCAAAGAGATGTCATATTTATCTCAAGTCGTCGCTCGCTATGTAAATATAATTACTTCCGTTTAAGTGTTAATTGTTGATGTCCTGTAAGTATAGCTTAAATATGTCCTTAACGTAACGTAACACGATATAGAAGTAATATTTCAATACTTCGGTTTGAGTCGAGTTGGAGTAGAATCGTCATAGTGTGTGGTATACTTATTTTATTACAGGCTATAAATTATAGCCTGTAAATTCCACTACAGGGCAAAGATTCTCTCAAGAATTTGGGTGATAGGCCATATATTGCCAGGCGGTGCCCGTACAGATTGGTGGATGCAAGTTAGTGGTCAACTTGCTGTCAGAATTTTTAATACCAGAGGCTTTTTTCATAAACATCTCAATTTTAATTTACAATGACTATTCAGGGTACATTGCTGGTTACTTGTGGCGTTAAACAACATGTCCTAACAATCTCAGTAATGTATCTCAAATTTTCATTGTGATGTTTATGAACTGGCTTAACGAATAGTTATAAAATATTATGTTTACAGTACAAGACGGCGGCTACTTTGTTCTCAGATAAGAATGGAAGGCACAATGATACTCCGTCATTGTTAGCCGCCTCATTACCATCACTTACATTACAGTGACGTTTAGTGCCATAACAATACGGTAGTGAGTGTTGCATATTACCCGCTGGTCCGGGATCATTACTTCAGTTCGTTTAAATAAGTTACATTATACAACTAAATTTTTATTTACCAAAAAAATTCTAAAGGTGCACTTCCGATGACAGCGGCCGATGCGACTGACGCGCGCGTCTGTTGCGTGGTTCTGTTATATGCTGGCATCGGAAGCGGCGCCATCGTTTCATAGTAACTAGTATTGTCGCATCGGCCGTCGGCCGCGAGCCGCGCGCGTCAGTCGCATCGGCCGCTGGCATCGGAAGTGCAGCTTTAGGATGTTTTCTGATAATGAAACTTAACATAGAACAGATCGAAAAACGTGAAAAATTGTCGGACCGCTTATACAAAAATGCGGATCAGTCCTAAGGGATCAGCTGATCGATTTTCGATGGGAAGTCCAAAAAAAAAAAACACTTTTTTCGACCCATGTTCCTTAAGTAAAGTTGTTTCATTTTATTATCTGCATTTTTCTGGTAAATAAAAGGTAGTGAAAAAATATAGTAATATAGGGTCCTTCTTAATATGCTGACAGTTTTTTAAGGGGATGATCAGACCATCAAACGGAACAACTTTATCTATGTGACCAACATCGAAATCGCGAAAAAGAAAATCTGGTGTCCAATACATTTGGCTCGAGTTGGTTTGCAATTTTGTATAGAAGAGCAGATTTTTTGATGTTGGTCTCTTAGAGAAAGTTGTTCAGATTGATGGTCTGATCATCCCCTTAAAAGTGTCAGTATATTAAGAAGGACCCTGTCTACTAAAAATATTTACTACGATACGATACGATACAAACAATAAAAAAATGAATTTTCATTAAATGTTTGTATATTTTTTGCGAGAAATATTAAAATTGTAACGGTGAGCGAATATTATTGTCACGAATCTGATGGCATTTCACAACATTATTTAGTTTTAAGCCATAATTAATTTTATAAGCACGTATCATGCGTGATGCTCCGACTCAAAGACATAGATAACCACCTACACAGGATAGGTACTGAGGTACAGTCGGCAATGAAACTGAACATATGACACTTTTGTAATAAAGAACACAAGTGTTCAACTTTCTATGCCGGCCGTACAATGGTGATGGTACCAGAGACTTAAGAATAACTATTACACTATAGAAGTGAAATTTCGCTGTTGGTTATACAGGGTCCTTCTTAATATGCTGACACTTTTAAGGGGATGACCAGACCATCATATTGAACAACTTTCTCTCTTAGACCAAGTTCGAAATCCCGAAAAAAAAATTAGCTATTCCATACATTTGGCTCAAATAGGTTTGCAGTTTTGTATAGAAAATCTGTTTTTTTCTCGCGATTTCGGTGTCGTTGCTTTAGAGGAAGTTGTTCTGTTTGACGGTCTGATCATCCCCTTAAAAAAGTCTCAGCATATTATGCTGACACTTTTTTCAACATACATGCAACTTTCTCTATGACACCGACACAAAAATCGCGAAAAACAAATCAGATGTTCTATACAAAACTGTAAACCTACTCGAGCCAAATGTATGGGACAGCTCATTTTTAATCGCGATTTCGATGTTGGTCCCTTAGAGAAAGTTGTTCAGTTTGATGGTCTGATCATCCTCTTACAATACTGTCAGCATATTAAGTTGGAGCCTGTATAAAAACGGTAGTATGTTATCTTGAGTTTGACCGCAACCGGCGCAGGAGTTTCACTTCTTGTATAAGTTATTCTTACGCCCAAGGCCCTCCCCCTCCCGACAGCAGCCCCGCGCACTCTTAATCGCAATCATGTATCTATCTATTTAATAATAAGATATACAAATAGTTATAATTATAGATATATACATTAGACAGAACTTTATCGTAGTCAAATCAAATTGTAGATTTTTTTTTTTATAATTTTGTTGCGATAATTTTAGTTGTTATTTAGTATTTTACGTTGACGCTAGTGTCGATACAATGCAAGTCCTACTGGACGGCTCTAGAGCTGAGTACGTCTCATGTTCACATACATACATACACACATTTTAGGTATACGTGATCGTTGTCTATTTTAGGTTGTGGCTTGGATGAACAAACTGAACGAATATTATTGAATGTTAAGCCGTTTTAAGCTATTTTGAAAATATTGAGAAAGTTATAGACGGGACATGAAGAGATTGCCGATTTCAGAGGATTCGGCAGAAGTGTGTATAGCTTAAGGGTTGATCTGACAGCACGGAATCGCATTTTTTCACGCTCTATCCTTTTCTGTCGCTCTGGAACGTCATTGGCTAGAACGAGAAAGGTCGCAGCACTGCCGGTGCTGCCGCGTGCGATCGCAAATCCGCTATCTTTCTCGCTCTAGCAAATGACGCTCCTGAGCGACAGAAAAGGATGGAGCGTCAAAAAATGTGATTCCGTGCTGATGAGGTTATACCCTAATTGGTATAAAGTTCTTACCGGATAGACACTGCCGGCTGAAGGTTCACAGAATATTAAACAAAACAAATCGCTGTTTTGTGGTTCAAATCAAATACCACAGCTGCCACGTTGTCAGTTTAAAAATTAATGAAAATTAAAAAAGGTTTTTATCGGGATTCGAACCCGCAATATGTCAATCCAGCGTTGTCCTTTCTTCCAATTAAGCTATCGACAGTTCTGTCAACTTGCGTCCGTAATAAGGAACATGGTTACAACCGCATAGAAATTACACGCATGGTTGTAACCAATAATATTTGCATGTTTGTCAGTTTGTTAATATAAACCGCGAACTAAAATGAGATCGCGATAACGAAACCACAGGCGGAACTATTCTCACTCGCGTTATGTATATGTAGAGTTTTCGTAGCATTATTCTGTAAAATAAATGTATATAAGGTCCTTCTTAATATACTGACACTTTTTTAAGAGGATAATCAGACCGTCCAACTGAACAACTTTCTCAATGGCACCAAAATAAAAATCGTGAAAAAAAAACAGCTCTACCATACAAAATTGCAAACCTACTCGAGCCAAATGTATGGGACAGCTGATATTTTTTACGCGATTTCGATGTTGGTCCCATAGAGAAAGTTGTTCAGTTTGATAGTCTGAACATCCTCTTAAAAAACTGTCAGCATATTAAGTTGGACCCTGTATAATACGTGCACATAAGCTGATGTACCTACTATTGTATTGAACATAGTAGAAACTACTATGAAACTACTGTTAGTAAAATAACGCGCGTGAGATATTTTATAGTAGAAGTGAACTGTTATAGACGTGTTGTTTTGTTTATATCGATCGTAAGCTGAATCATATCAGGTAGATGTTTGACAGCGTAGGTAGTAGATAGAGTATCTATTACGTTCCACATTTATTTACAAAATTCACTCATTTTTGAACCAGAGTCAAAAATTAGTAATTTTGAAAATATTTCGTGTTTGAATCTTACTAGTAGTGTATGGTTAGAACTCTGCGCGATCACTGACGCAAAAACACTAATTCAATGTACTTAAAGATGCAAATGTATGGATTGTTGTAGACTGGAGTGTTGCGGGCGAAAGTGTATGGATTGTATGGTTATGGTATACAAGAGTGTTAGGGTACATAGTTGCATTACTTTAATGGGTGATTGTAGTCATGATACTGAACAACTTTCCCAGAGGAACAACGGGAAATTCGCAAAATAATTTACTTTTCTTGTAACCGTCCGATCAGCTGATTGAATTTAATATGGAAAGTCCAAGTATTGTTTTTGCTAATTTGCTAAAGGTTTCTTAGAGAAAGTTGTTCAGTATCGTGGGTACTATACTTAAAGTAATGTAACTGTTTACTCTAACACCCTAAAATGTCATGTCATTGTCACATTTATTGTACATTTGCGCAAACAATACATTCGCGCACTTAGCCAGCTTATATCGAATGTATTTTTGTCAGTTCTGTTTTCATATTTTTAGCAAAATCTTGGGAGTAAAATGCAATGCGGGTTTTGTATGGAAGGTTGGCGTCTTATTTTTCGACGTTGTTTTTAGCGCGGCCATCAACCAAACTTGAATATTTTAGTTCAGAATAACAAACAAAACTTGCATTTATATCACTAAACTCAGTCTGAACGGAGATATAAAGGCTTGAAATTGAAAATTTATTCATTACGTTTACTTCAAGCCTTTATATATGACGGCCCGATTGCACAGTCTGTAGTGAACCTGCCTGCTGTGCCGAAGGTCGACGGTTCGAATCCCGTAAGGGACAAATATGAATGAATATGAATATTTGTACCCGAGTCATGGATGTTTGTATCTATATATGTATTCTATATCGTTATCTAGTCATCATAACACAAGTCCAGGCTAGATTCTGGTACTTTAAATGTGACTAAATAATTTGTGTGACAATGTCCAAGATATTTATATCTCCGTTCGGACTGATTTTAGAGATATACTTGTAAAACAGTTTTGTTGGTAACTTTGTTCTAAGATATTCAAGTTTGATTGATGGCCGCGCTAAAAAAAGAGGCGAAAGGAAAAAAGACACCATTTTCGGTCATTGGCTTTTGACAAAAGGTTTTTGCTCCTTGAGTAATGTACCTGTGTAATTATTACAGATTTATTATACTTTATACTATACTACAAATATAAAACTGAACAAGTCAGTGGTCGCACAAAAACTTTTACTATCTACATTAAAATAATGTATGCCTAGCAGAGTTGCTACTGTGCTTTACACGAGTCACAGTTTGTATGTCCAAATTAGTTCTAAAAGTAACCGCTACGAGCGCTGTGCTAAATTATAGGTAAAACTATAGTTATTCAAGAGTGTCAACTTATGCTAGGCCTACAAGTCTTGTCGCCTTATCAGAATTATAAACGTAATACACTTTTAAACGTTAGCTTGTTCTAGATGTCCTTTTACCTTCGAGTGGGTGTATGACTGTATGTCCGTCGCTTTCATCCTTACCTCTCTAGCGTATTTTGCATCTCGCTTGCACACATAGCATGAGACTTTTATAATGTAAGACAGTCGAATATTTTAACTGTGTATTATTATATATTAAAGTATTTATAAGAGACTTGTGCTATGACTCTTTCCTTATCCGACATTTTGTCCTAGTATCTGATACCTATTCGAATATTAAAGCTTATGCATACGGATGTTACTTTACATATATTGTCATATTATTATATCGACACGTAGTAACTATTAAATAATCTGTGTCGATATAAAGATTGTTCGTTTTCCTTATGAACTTATTGGAACCAATTTAACGTTTTGTAACTTTTTCATAGAAAGTCTTTAAGGGTTGACACTGTTTTGAGTTGCATAAGGGAGAATGGGAAAAATAGAGGGGAAGCTTTTGCCAACAGTGGGGCAAAACAAGCTATATAAAAAATGCAAACCTAGATTTTTTAAGTTTAGTTTGTTTGTAGATAAACTTCAACAATATACAGGTGTAAACATAAATGCGTTACATATTTTAGGGGTTGCTTCAGATAATCAAACTGAACAACTTTAATATGTCCAAATCGTGAAAAAATTACATTTTGTTGCAACTCAAATGTATAAAACAGGTGATTTATTTTCGTGATTTCAATATTGATCCTATAGTGAAAGTTTTTCAGATTGATGGTCTGAAGCAGCCTATGAAGTATGTAACGCATTTAAGTTTACACCCTGTATAACCGTGTGCATAGGTCTTTAAATATATCAGTCCTTTATCCTTCCTGACCCCCCATCCCTCTGTCCGCAGATATTCGAAGCCCTGCAGTGACCCCCCAGACCCCCTGGGGATCATTCCCTGTGTGTTCCTTACTCCTAACATAATGTATAATATAAGTTCAGATTCATATCTATGTTAAATCATTGTACAAAATAATTACGTATGCGAAATAATGTCATGATGTGTTTATTTTTTGTAATTTTTTTGTAAAATACTTTTAACTAGTTAATATTAAATATTTTATTTTTTAAATAACTGTAGTTGGATCGGCGCATGCGCCGCTTTTAGCGAGATTGTGTCCTTTAGAACACGTGTGTATGAGTGTATTAATACACTAGACACACACACATTGGACAGAATGTTTTTGCCATATTTATTACCTACTGAAAAGTAGGTGATAGTTTCAGTATTTTCTTCTGCGTTAGAGTCACCAAACTCATATAAACTTGGTCTCCGATCTGTAGTTGAATTTTAAATGTTACACTTAATTTGCTTTTTTCCTGATCTCTTTCTCTATCGGATTACGTGGAGGGAAGTCGGAAACTTGATTGTCTTTGATTAGATTCACCGCGGCGCTCGCTCTCTCGCTGTAGAGCTAGCATGCATGCACGTTAAAGCGACAAAATGAGAACACTGTCGCGCTTATTTTGGCATGCGTAAAGTAACAAAGCATTTCGATGTTTCTTGTTTTGTCGGGTTAGGCATGCTAGGCTAGACTACGCCTCTGGACTTCATTGTCTAGAATTGGGAGTGGCCACTCGCGCTGTATATCCAGTGCGTTATAATGCTGGATGTTAACAGTCGGGTGCCCAGGGACAACTCGCTAAGAGCACAACTACATATATCTTGAATACATTATATAATTATATTTTAAATACGTAGTCACTGCGTCGTGTGTTTAGATTATTGTATAAGTATTTGTATGGTGGTCTGTCTGTCCGACCGTCACGATAGAGTCTAGCTAGCAGAGCGCACGCGAATCTTTGTATCTAGTCACAGCTGTTGTGCATTATCATTTTATTATTATATTATACAAATTATATATTATTGTTAAGGTAGAGTACACAGGTTATCGACACGCTGCCTACTCTCTGGTAACTTTTGATACTTGCTTAAGTAAAAATTCAATTGAAATAAATCTATTTCATAATATGCAACTTCCATCTTAATATGCTGAGGGTTTTTTGAGAGGATGATCAGACCATCAAACTGGACAACTTTCTGTATGGGACCAGCATAGAAATCGCGAAAAGTAAATCAGCTGTCCCATACATTTGGGTCGAGTTTGTTCTCAGTTTTGTATGGAGCAGATGATATTTTTTTCGCGATTTCAACGTTGACCCCATAGAGAAAGTTGGCTAGTTTGATGGTCTAACCATCTTAGGGTCGATTCATACCAGAAGAGCATTTAAGAGCATTTGCTCGCAGCGGCAATCTTAACGCACGCGCGGCCGCCGCGACGGTGACCTGCAAATAAATTTAACCTTTATTCACTAGTGATAACATTGCCGCTGCGAGCAAATGCTCTTCGATGCACTTCTGGTGTGAATCGACCCTTAAAAACTGTCAGCATATTAAGAATGACTGAGACCATGTCCGATCGCAATTCGGCGCTCAGGCACAGAATAAAGTACTAGTACCAAGTACTATACTACCGGCTCAGTATCGCTTCGCCAGCCTAGTACGTACAGTGGACATCGCAAGTAGTCGCAGTAGGTACAAGCAGATGCCGGTGCGCCGATGACCTGTGTGCGCGACCGTACGCGTAGCTCTTCAATCGAGCGCAATGTATCATGTTGCGAACTTTACTAGTGTTATTAATATATGTATACCTTTTTGAACAACTCATATAGATATTGTTCACGGTTTTAAATTGAATTTAAAAAATTTAGCAATATATACAAATTCTAAAGCCTTACTCGGCATGCGGTGACGATCTTCATTTGATTGTTCTACTCTCGTATTTCTTATTTATACCTTTAAGGCCCTTTTTAATAAACTAATCCTATGGGCTTGGGGGGTATTAAGCGCCCCTTAAATTTGGTTTATTATCTCGATGGACTGCCGCAATTCCATACACAATAGAAAGTCAATTGGTCTCGTTGATATAAGCTTCTGGCAGTTCATAGTTTACGGGCCTATGGGCCTGTAAGTCTCATTAGAATGCTCCCATAAGTTTCAAGATCACCGTTTATTCGACCGTCCACAGTTTGAATAATTATTCCTTTAGTTATGTTTATATAGCTGGCCTACCTAATCCACACAGCTACTGTGAACTGGAAGCGATGAGCATCGTCACCGGAGCCTCGCGTTGTCGATGCGTCTTTGTTGTCAGCAAACATGCCTTTCTGATACAAGTCCACTTTTATTACATTCTTACTGTTCAATCTAAGTGATTAACAATGTTTTTAAAAATGAAAAAGTGCTATAAAACTTTATCCACATTACAACGGCGCGTTGACGGTCGGGCGCAGCGAGAGCAATGTAAAATGGACTCTATTTGAATACTGGTAGAGAATAAAATACGTTGGCAGAGAAAGTTCCGTCCAACTGTGCGACCAGGACGGAGCATCTGTTCTCTTCAACTCTGTTGCTATTAAAATGGGTATTATTTTGCAATGTTGTTGCTGCGCCCACCCGTGTTTATAGCCTGTAGAATCCCACTACAGGGCAAAGGCCTCCTCTCACGAATAAGGGTGATAGGGAGTTGGCCATACACCACTTCGCGGGCCCAGTGCGTGTTGGTGGAGGCAAGTTAGTGGTCAACTTGCTGTCAGAGAATTTTCAAGCCGCCTTAATAGGCCTCTGACCGACTTAACGAATAGTTACAACGCCATCTGACGAAACTATCCGAGACCAACTTAACGTGCTGACTGGACCTGACGTTGCTTAACTTCGGTGATCGTTTCCAATACCGAAACTCCACTACGCCAACGAGCACTTCGTGTTAATATGGATAGACCTAACTAGAAATAAGGGTAATTTCGTGGCAGTAACCAAAAAGATTCAGAGCGGTAACAAAGATGAATAGAGATGGACTTGTATATTGTAGAGGTGTGTCTGTTGGCCACTAGTAGGTTATAACAATGATACTTATAATGCAGTGAAACCTAGTTGTCGTGTCGTCTGCTCATCTCCATCGGTAGGTAGCGTGTCCTAATTAAGTCTACTCTAAAGTGGTACTGAAAATAAGTTTTATTAAATTTTCAAATTTCTTCATGTTGTTTTATTTTACTTTCTTTTTATCTTACCAGCACGTCTAGTATGATTTCTCTACACGCGCGCGACGCGCCTTCGCTGCATAGAAAATAACCTGTTCCCGCGCTTTTCGGAGAGCGAAAGACGCGCTTGCCGCGACTTGTAGTATGGGAATAGGCCGAATCGCGCGCAAGCAGAGAAATCATGCTAGAGGGTCAGGTATATAATTTGTGCGGACGAAGTCGCGGGTAGACTAGTTATAAATAAAAACCTTCTAGGCGTAGAGAAAAACGATGCCATAAATAAGAATCATGAGACCTGTATAAATTACCATCAATTTTGATTGAAAGGGCAAGAAACACTTTATACAATTTATTAACAATTAACACTACCTACCTAAATTACTTTACAATACAAACTAAACGAATCTACTAGCTATTGCCAACAACTTGGTATAGTCGGCTCCCTTAGCGTGAGTGCGTTCCTTCAGTATGGTGCGCAGAATGGTCGGCACGGGCACATGGATGCGAGTGCCGAGGGGTGTGCCGTTGTCGTCTATTAGAACTACATTGTTGCTGTCAAACTTGGGCACCTTTACTTTCTGTGTCTGCTTCATGCCGACGAGGATGCCTTTCTTCTTCTGACCCTTTATCGCTACCAGGACGCGGTCACCAATGTAGCCAACACCTGGAATTTGATTTGTTTCTGATACAGTAACTGTGATAGTAATAACATACTTTTAAAAGGAAAGTGGGGATTAAGAATGAATCCTGATTTATTTGAATAAGGTGTGTTGACGACATGTTATTTGTAGAGAAGACTTTGAGCATTTTATTAAAGAAAATAGAATGGGAATTTATTCTCTTATGCATTGTGATTCTGTCTTTGATGGAATGTCCATATATTTATCTATTTATGAGTAATATTTACATAATTGTAGCCTGCAGAATCCCACTGCAGGGCAAAGGCGTCCTCTCACGAATAAGGGTGAGAGGAAGTAAGCCATACTCCACCACGCGGACCCAGTGCGTTGGTGGAGGCAAGTTAGTGGTCAACTTGCTGTCAGAGAATTTTCAAGCCGCCTTAATAGGCCTCTGACCTGGCTTAACAAATAGCTACAACGCCATCTGACGGAACTATCCGAGACCAACTGCTTAACGTGCCTTCCGAAGCACAGAAACGCTCGAGATGAAATACCACTAAATGGTCGCCCATCCAAATACTGACCGGACCTGACGTTGCTCAACTTCGGTGATCATTTCCAATACCGATGCTCCACTACACCAACAAGGTTCTCGGATGTACATACATAAAAATGTCCATGTCATAAATGCCCATACATTTTATGACTGTCTAGTATTTATCAGATGCAGTTTGAGCGTACTGTTGTAATGTTATGCTAAATAGTAAACATCATGCATGGGCATTGGTCGGGCGGCCATTGGACTTTTAACATAACACTGAAACTAGTGGAAGGTAACTTACGTTTCTTGTTGTAAACACAGATAACTTTGGGTGGTTTGCCCTCGGCCATGGCTCGTTTGCCAATCTCAGAGTTGTCGACGACACGCAGCCGACTCAGTAGACGCACCTCGTTCAAACACGCCGTCGTGTGGAACCCGCATTTGAGAGGTCCCGCCAGTTTGTTTATTAACGATTTGAACATTATTAGTTCGATTTTATTTTAGACACTTCTAATAAAATGTATTCTTATCCTTTTAAGGTTATGTTATGACATTTTCGTTTTAAATATTATTTTAATTTTTAATGGTTCTGGATACTGGTTCTTTTGAGCTATTCATTAATTTTTCTTAAGTGCCCTTTAGACGGGCAACTGATCGCAGTCTTTCTGACAAGGCCAAATAACAGCAAAATAGTTTAAAGGGGAGCAGCGCACGCTTCCTATTGACCATGTTTGCGATCGTGATTCGGCCCTGGCAGAGTCTGCGATCCTAAGAGGAAGGATCTCCATAGAGTCCACATAAATTTACGATTGTAGTTGGTCTCTTTTGTCTTATGACATACCTTTAATAGTAGAAGGAGATGGAACTATAGATATTTGTTTATGCGGCTTGTTCTGTGTTTTTGAGCTAGTGTGTGTGAAAAGTGACCGTAAACATAAGGCCATATGTCACTGGGTGCCTTTTGTCAATACTACTTGACACCACACACTCAAACCTAAACGTCAAAAAAAGTGGACACTTTACAATTGGTATGGCTCACTCTAGTCTTAAAGAGAGATCCTTTCTCTTACGGTGTGTTCCGATTCATAAAAACAGTGCTGTGATCGATTACAGCGCTAAAACCCGTTTCATTTGCGTTAGCGCGCCGACAGCGCTGATAGCGTTCTACCAATTCGGAACGCTAGATATCGCGCTCACACCGTTCACACCACAACATTCAAATATTCACATTATTTTCTTCATCACTAATCGTTATTAAACTTTTATTCGTCTTTTTTAGAACATAATCAAACCCAGTACTACTAAAGAAACCTAAATCGAGACCTAAACAAACCAAAAATATAGGACAGCAGAACTGTCAAGCGTCACTTTTGAAAATTCGCTCAAAAATGTACTAGAACAAAACTATCAAACGTCACTTTTGACAACTCGCTCACAGTGCTAACGCCACGAACCGTGAGCACTGTTATTGCAAGATGGCGTCGGTAGTGACGTCATGAATGACGTCACGTTTTCGATTGTGGACGCGCTCACGTCAAATCGGAACGACATTTATCGCGCTCACAGCGCTGTCGGCGTAAATCGGGACGCAGCGTTAGCTGCGATCAGTTGCCAGTCTAAAGGGTACGTCAAAACGTCAAAACAAGTACAACGACGCCTTTTATTCGACTTGCGGTAGACACGAGGAACTAAGTTGTCAAAACAGGTTAGAACGCGACCAAGAAGAAATGTCGTCTTCGAACTAAGGAACTAGTCGGATTTCTCTTTCTATCTAAGTAGTTCGTAAGTAAACTAGCGCTACTGTCATTTCCCAGACAGTGCAATCGCAAATAAGTCGCTTATGTTCGTTTCATTTTAGCAAAATAAATAAGTAAAGTAAATCTTGGAATTCTTTGGATTATTGTGTTATAAGAGGAGAGAATGTTTATCGAGTGCGGTCGTTATTTATCGAAGTAGATCGTCTGCGGGTAAAGCGCGCGCGTGGTCGCCGTCTCGGCCGCGGGTCGAGAGTCGAAGCTCGAGGCGTGGAGGTCGAGTGTAGTGTAGTGTAGAGGCAACAAGCAAGGAGCAGAATGGCGGAGGCGGGCGCCATCGTCAAGGAGGGCTGGCTGATGAAGCGCGGCGAGCACATCCGCAACTGGCGCAACCGGTACTTCATCCTGTTCGAGAACGGCGACCTGGTGGGCTTCAAGGCGCAGCCGGAGCGCAACAACTACCGCGAGCCGCTGAACAAGTTCACGGTGCGCGACTGCCAGATCATGGCGGTGGAGAAGCCGCGCCCCTACACGTTCACCATCCGCGGCCTGCAGTGGACCACCGTCATCGAGCGCATCTTCTCCGTCGACACCGAGCGCGAGCGGTCAGTCTGTTCCCCTCTCACTCTCACACTCACGCACACCCACCCACCCACGCTCACGCACACCCACCCACACCTACACGTTTACCATCTGCGGCCTGCAGTGGACCACTGTCATCGAGCGCATCTTCTCCGTCAACACGGAGCTCGAGCGGTCAGTCTGTTCCCCTCTCACTCTCACACACACGCACACCCGCCCACGGACACGCACACCCACCCACCCACAGCTACATGTTCACTTTCTGTGTCACACAGACTTTTTTTTTCTGTGTTAATAACAATTCACTTATTTATAAAATAGACATACTACATGATAACAATTTTACAAATACAAACACAGAATTATTATTTTGAAATTGGGTAGTTCTATGAGAAAAAAAATTACTACTACTCATTGAAAAGTAGAAGTGCCAAGTGTGATACCATTTTGAAAACTTGATTAAATAGGCCAACTTTTGAAAGAGCTTGCCAGGGCTAAACTGCCATACATTTTTATACATAGTGTAGTCTACAAGTTGCCAAAGAACACAATATTACCGAAGAAGTCTTGACGGAAGATGGTGTTTTCTTTACAAAGTATGGCACTACTTCTTTATTTTGGAATTGAGTCCACTGAAGACATTATTCAGGATTGCTTTTTAAAATTTTTAGTAACTACATCTAAAAGTTGAGCGCAGTGTGGTGATTTTTCCTACAAAATCTAGAAAACTATCAAACTTGGATCTTTTTTGTATTTTTCACTGAACAGTTATATATAAACTGTCATATAAAAATGTCATATAAACTATCTCCTGTTTGCGGCTTGATGTTGAGTTTTGGGACACCCTGTTATGTAAAACCTTGATCTCTTTGTAACCACAGTTGCATGTGTGTTAAGTGAGGAGTGGGTGGCGGCCATAAGTTACGTGTCGAGCCAGCTGAGCGCGGTTGAGCCCCCGGGCGGGGCCCCCGTCGCAGTAGGGCCCTCAGGCGTGGCCCCCGGCGCGGCGGGCGGGGCCCACAGTGCGGCGGGCGGGGGCCCCGTCTCCGAGTTCGACGAGGTCGCACAGCTCGGCACCAGCGACCGCGATCCACGCCGTGTTGTGAGTACTCTCTATTGTAAAGAGTAGCCATTTGGTTCAGGGACTGTACTAAATATGGTTTTAGTAATATAGAGAGTCTAGTTTCATTCAATTATTTTCATTACCTTTATGCTAAATGATTGGTCTTCGCTACGCTCGCTCCGACTAGATACCGCTAGATACCGCTACCTAAGAAAAATTGCTCCTGAAATGAGGCAACTCAAATCAGAGCATCAAAAAATAATGAACATCTATACTATTACTCGAATAATATATAAATGTTATGAATTATATTCTTAGAAAATAAGTAAGTAAATAAATGTTGAACAATAAAAAATACCATATACCATGAAGCCTCCTGATGAATGGTGAAGGAAAAGATTGTAAGCAAACCTGAATACGCTGAATAAGAAATTCTGATGAGAATGTGAAGTCTACCAATACGCATTGGGCACGCGTGGTGAACTAGCGCCCATACACTCTCCCTAAGGGCTGATGATGATGATGATGATATACCATGAACTCACTAGAAAAGACACTTTTTTGCGCTGCACCGCTCCGCAAGTTCGATCTGTCGCGGCCGCTGAGCGTGACGACTGTATGGATGGAAAATACTATTAAAAAAACTAAAAACGTTAATATCGTTCGTTGTTAACAGACGCTGGCGAAGTACGAGTTCGTAAAGGTGCTGGGGCGGGGCGGGTACGGCAAGGTGGTGCTGAGCCGGGAGAAGCGCACCGGCCGGCTCTATGCGATCAAAATACTCAAGAAGCACAGCATCATACAAAAAGCGGAGGTCGTGAACACCGGCACTGAGAACCACGTGCTTAAGACGGCCAAGCATCCCTTCCTCACCGTAAGTACGTCATCAAAATATTGTTGAACAAATACATTCACCTTCACAATGTTAATAAGTATAAGCGGCAAACTACTGTGTATACCCCTCACCTGCTCCTGATTGGTCAAGTTGTTTACCACGCAGTGTACCATGTTTAAAAGCGCCCTCTACACTTAGCCCGCGTATCGCTAAAATCAAACAAAGCCGTAGTCAAGCCACGAATGAGTCTCCACTCTTAACGTTCGCACCCAATCGCTGCTTTCGCGCGGGATCCACGGGCTAAGTGTAGAGGGCGCTTTACCGATATTGACGCGCGCGAAATAATTGCACTTGCTCTTACACCTACCGGGGAGAGTTCAGGAAAACATTGAAACGGTCGATAATTCGGTCGGAGCATTATCGCCTGATTGTAGGTAATTAAAATTATAGGCACAAAGCTCAGATGCGCAGCCAGTGTAGCTATATATATGAGTATCTTTGTAGAACGATTCTTCTCTAATAAGCAGGCCCTATAACTCGGACCTTCGTTTTTCGCGACCATTAGAATTGAGTTGAGTTGATGTTGGAAAGAAACCGTAGTTGTACACCTTCAGCATTATGTAGATAATGGTAGTTAACATATAACAGTAAGTCCTCTCTTGTTCGTACGCGTAGGCGCTGCGGTACTCGTTCCAGTCGCCGGACCGCGTGTTCTTCGTGATGGAGTACGCGAACGGCGGGGAGCTATTCTTCCACCTGTCGCGCGAGCGGTTCTTCAGCGAGGAGCGCACGCGCTTCTACGGCGCAGAGATAGTGTCCGCGCTCGGATACCTGCACGCCCAGGGCATCATCTACAGGGACCTCAAGCTGGAGAACCTGCTGCTCGACAAGGATGGGCACATCAAGATCGCTGACTTCGGCCTCTGCAAGGTCTGTTCCCTCCCCTACAGGGCATCACCTGCACTACAGGGACCTCAAGGTGGAGAACCTGCTGCTCGACAAGGACGCACACATCAAGATCGGCGATTTCGGCCTCTGCTAGGTCTGTTCGCTACAGGGAATCATCTACAGGGTCTGGTCACGCTTTATTATTCTCGCGGCACCGTGAGTGCAGTGATTTCGTTGGGGTTTTCACGCTGAAAATTTCTCGCAAAATATGAGTTCTAACACTATAACCAATTATCTTCTGGTTAATATCTTGTACGTATGTCTGTCCATCCGCAGGTGAACATAACGTACGGTGGCACAACAGCGACGTTCTGCGGCACGCCGGAGTACCTCGCACCCGAGATAGTCGACGACAACGACTACGGGCCACCCGTGGACTGGTGGGGCACCGGCATCGTCATGTACGAGATGGTCTGCGGGCGCCTGCCCTTCTACAACAGGGATCACCAGGTACATCCACCAGGTTTATAGCTATAGCAAGTATCCGGTACCACAAGCCGCGCTGGTAAGGTTTCAGAAGGTATCCTCGAATTGAAAGAGTTACCGTGCTGCCCGGTACCCCAAACCGCACCAATAACCCTTCAGGACGAGGATTCAGTTCTGGAGAATCACCGAGCTGCCCGGAACCCCAAGGCGCTCTGGTAAACCTTCAGGGGAGTTTCAGGACTGAAGAGTTATTACGCTTCCCGGTAAACGGAGGAGGAGGAGCACCCAATAGTGAGCCATTGGAAAGCTTTAGCACTAGCTGTCCCAAGACGCTGGTGCTTCCACTCTGAGAGCCAGCTATCGAGAGCCGGGCTAAGCTGCCGCGATGGGCCTTTTATAGCCGTTCGGCAATACTATTCGTGCTCTTATTTATTTATCTAATTTGCCTTATTGTCCATCACTGGTGCTACCACTTTCCCCGCAGATGCTCTATAAGCTGATCGTGACTGAGGAGGTTCGGTTCCCGAAGGTCCTCTCGTCGGCCTGCCGGCAGCTGCTCGCGGGGCTGCTCACCAAAGAGCCCGCCAACAGGCTTGGTGCAGGGCCTAACGATGCGCTCGACATCATGAACCATCCCTTCTTCGCCTCCATCAACTGGGCCGACCTCGTCGCCAAGAAGGTACTACACTACACAAACGAATGACACTACACGCTCACTGCCGGTGTACTGTGGAAGTGATGTCCGCGTTATAAAAGCCGGCGGCATAGTGTATAGTGGCCTTTACATCTCCAGTATTCATTTATTAAGTACTCCCTAGGTCCCCACTATGGTAGTTGGTTGCACCCAAGTTTCTATTGCTTATGTAAGGTGTTGTACTGACGGCGTCGCCTCGGTCTCGCAGATCCCGCCGCCCTTCAAGCCGCAGGTGGAGTCCGACACGGACACGCGCTACTTCGACTCCGAGTTCACCGGCGAGTCCGTCGAGCTCACCCCCCCCGAGCAGCCCTCCCTCCAGCGCATACAGGAGGAGCAGTTCCCTCAGTTCTCCTACCAGGTGCGTACCGACCCACCCCGAGTCCGTCGAGCTCACCCCCCCCGAGCAGCCCTCCCTCCAGCGCATACAGGAGGAGCAGTTCCCTCAGTTCTCCTACCAGGTGCGTACCGACCCACCCCGAGTCCGTCGAGCTCACCCCCCCCGAGCAGCCCTCCCTCCAGCGCATACAGGAGGAGCAGTTCCCTCAGTTCTCCTACCAGGTGCGTACCGACCCACCCCGAGTCCGTCGAGCTCACCCCCCCCGAGCAGCCCTCCCTCCAGCGCATACAGGAGGAGCAGTTCCCTCAGTTCTCCTACCAGGTGCGTACCGACCCACCCCGAGTCCGTCGAGCTCACCCCCCCCGAGCAGCCCTCCCTCCAGCGCATACAGGAGGAGCAGTTCCCTCAGTTCTCCTACCAGGTGCGTACCGACCCACCCCGAGTCCGTCGAGCTCTTCATTTTTTCTTGGACTGTATGTAATGAAACGTAAAAAATACATTTTCTATAGAGTCCTTAGACATCAGATTAACATAGAACAGTTTTTAAAAACCTGTCGAATACCCTATGCATAAACAAGTGTGTCGTGTATTATCGCAGGACCTGTGCTCGTCGGCGCACTCGACGCACTCGCAGCGCCTCACCCCCGGCTCCTCATAGCACGAGCTCATCGCGCTAGACTAAGTACTGCTACAGACGGAAGACTGAGTCGCCACGCGCGCCGTCCCGCTCGCACGCACGCCTGTGTCGTATGTGTAAAGGGGAGAAGAGATTCATGGGACAGAAGGAGAGAGATAGAACTTGTAGGGAGTCAACAAAGTGTGCTTTTGAAATGAAGCCCTGAGCAAGAAGTCTGCGCATCTTCTGCGATTCGGCTCGTATAACTTAGACGATTTATATAGGGACCCGCCTCGCCTTAGCATTTCCCCTCTGCCCACGTACAAGATCAAAAAATCAGTCAGTGGTCAGTTGATCACCGCGCGAAAGTATTTTGTACTCTTTTAATATAATAAATAAATGTTAAATGAAAAGGCTGTTTGATTTCAATCATCGATCGCTCTAGCCCTCGTCTAGGACGAGACGGTTGTTACAGTGAAATATAAGGGTTGAATCTCGTCTGGCAGCACGGAATCGCATTTTTTCACGCTCCATTCTTTTCTGTCGATTAGGATTCCTTTGCTAGGACGAGAAAGATATTGGGAAATCCATCGCGCGCGGCAGCATCGGCGATACCAAAATCTCAGGCTGCGACCGCACCTGGGTCAACCCTAAGGTCTGTCTATGCTGATGATAGCACCATCAAACTGCACAACTTTATGGGATCAAAAACGAAATAGCGAAAAAAAAATCTGCTGTCATACATTTAGGTCCAGTAGGTTTTCAGTTTAGTATGGACTTTTCGGAGAAGGAAAACATCGTGAGGAAACCTGAATGCTTCAATTTGGAGGCATGTATTGTACCCACTGTCCATTTATATGTGGCGACGCGACGGGCTGACTCCCCGTCGTTAAACGTGGATGTTTTGAGGTTTCATAATATTTCTGTCTAATTCTCGTGGGGGTATATAGTCGTGAGCATATGTTAAGCCCTATTTGCTGTTTGAATACACTTGTTGAAGATCCATGCCGCGACGGCGACGCAAAATTAACATGTTCGGTCATTGTTGAGCCCTCAAAGGGGTTTAAGTTCTTCGAGAGTTAAGCAATTCATTGGCATATGCTTCGTATGATATAGCTACACACACAAATTCACGACCGTAATCCCTTTCGTGGTGGTAACACAAGTTTCAGGATGGAATGACGGTGTGAAGTGGTGAGAGGCTTATTACCTTTCGCTCACATACACACTGCATAAGAAATATTTAATCCCATAGTCGCCTCGTACGACACCCACGGGAAGAATTGGGGTGGTCAATTTTAAGTTGGAACCGCACGGTTGATAGGATCAGCCCAAATGATATACATCTTGCTTGTATAATTGAAATCTGAATCGAACTAAAATAAGTTCATTAAACAATAAAAATAGGTAGTGAAATAAAAACATTTCCTACCTATAGTTACTCTATTCCAAATAGCAACGAATTTTCAAGGCTATTTTGAATTAAAGAAAAGAGATTTATAAATAAATATCTTGGACATTGTCACACAAATTATCTAGTCACATTTAAAGTAGGTACCAGAATCTAGCCTGGTCTTGTATTATGGTGACTTAGACAACGATATTCACTATATAGTAGATTCAAACGTCCATGACTCTGGTACAAATATTCATACATACAAATATTTATCCCTTTCGGGATTCAAACCCGCGACCTTCGTGGCAGATTCACTACCAACTGTGCTATCGGGCCATTGGTAACACTCTCACACATTTTCTCAGAACATCTTTAGTTACGTCCAAAGATATGTCAATATCTTTATATTTGCCAAGTAACTACTTGGAATTGGACAGAAAGAATACGAATCGCAAAATCATTTCGTCCTTATATGGAATAAAGTATATATTATAATCCGATAAAACATTGCCTCTAATTTAAAGTAAGGTAGAGGTAAACTAAGGTACCTACATCAATTCTTAAAACCAGAACAATGTTCTCAAATTACAATCACCATCTCAAACGGTAACGAAGCGCAGACGGTTCCATCTCTAACTTTCCCCGAACGCCTTACGGAATAGGATTCAATTACACACTTTTTATTTTGTCAAATCAAAGGAGTAGGTATTGATTACACAATCAGAGAGCGGAGGTGTCGGTCTATTGATTGCTTGGTCGTTAGTGCGATCTCTATTACACCTGGAGTCGGCCGCGAGTTCGCGCCAATGATTAAAGGCTGTAACCCAATAAGGAGCGGATTGCGAGCGCTTATCGGAAACAAAACAAAAGAGTGCGGCTCGGTTTACGTCATTAGGCGGCGCGGGAGGGGGGCACCTCGTCACAGAAAAGAGATTTACAGTACAGCAACTTCATGCAAGCACTCGAATAGACGCCCGCACACAGAAGACCGCCACGTACACGGCCCGCTAAGGTACTTCGGGGCGCAACAGTACAGAAGACCAATCACGCTAAATAAATCTCCACTGAGCCGTGCCTTTTAACATATTCGGTATCGCGCTAATCATTTGACAGCCGTAAGAGTCGTTTTGTCAGATCGCTCAGACGTTAAAGCTCAATTCACATTACGACGGGCGGGCACGGACGGTGCAGTGTAAAATAATACCTACCTATATCAATAACGATATAGTTGACAGAGAAAGCTCCGTGCTCCGCGCGTGGGACCCGAATGAGCGTTCTCTCTGTCAACTCTATCGGTATTGAAATAGGTATTATTTTACATTGCACCCTCCGCGCCCGCGCCCGTCCGTGCCCGCCTGTCGTAATGTAAATAGAGTTTAAAGGCTGTCAGTCACATAGTAAAGAAGTCAAATTTAGCGCGATACGGAATTCAGCACAATTGGATTGAAATTGGGTTAGGATTGAACTGCGAGGTTTGAAATTTATACAATCGGGGCCCTAAAGTAGTTATTAGCGGGTCACGTACACACGGCGACACATCAAGCTACGCAAAACCAAAATTAGCTGACCGCGCGTAGGTAGAGTAATGGATATCGTCGCGCGGCCAACTTATGTATTTATTTATTTATCTTATTTAACACTTTATTGTACACATAACATTACAGAAAAAAACAATTAAAGTAGACATGTACAAAGGGTGAGCTTATCTCTAAAGAGATTTCTTCCATCAAACCCGCAACAGACACAGTTCTAAAGTGTGAGGCAGCATAATGTGTACAGCACAAATTATTTTGCGTAGCTTATGTTGGTTTTGCGTAGCTTGATGTGTCGCAGTGTGTACGTGCTCTTCTATATATATTATATTATAACACTTTATTGTACACAAAGACATAATAATATACAAAGTTGAGAAAACATGTAGAAAGGGCGAGCTTATCTCTGAAGAAATAATTAAGATCTTCTGTGTGCGTGCGTCAATTCGAGCGCTTGCTTTACTGTATATCTCTTTTCTGTGACCTCGTCCTCATCCGGAGCATTATGCTGTCCAAACACCCCCCGCACCTCCCCCTACATTTCCTGATCCATTACAATCATTGAGCATCTAAGACACGTCGGATTGTTTCGCCGTCATCCTGTCATTCCGTCAGGACAAAGCGGCTTTTAAACTATTTGTTGTAGAATAGAACATTAGTTTTGTTTTGGGTATCTAACAGCTAGGCGCTTTGTGTTGGCGATAGATCGGGTGACGGTTCGATTCTATTCACTGTACAATAGCAGAGGTAATTGTTTGTTTAAATACTGTCACGAACAATTAGTCGTTTTAACTTTTAGAAAGAAACTTAGATATTGCATGTGTTTCTTTACTGAGCGAATGGTTAGGAGTAAAATATTGTCTCCGAAGTATGAAACCGGCCTAGTGCGAGTCGGACTCGCACACTGAGGGTTCCGTACCACCATACAATATTTTACCAAAAACATTGTTTACTCAGGGATCCTTAGCGCAAGCCCGACACACACTTGACCGATTTTTTTATTTGTTGTTTTACCTTTGAGTATAATCATACCAAGTTTGACGCTTGTATGTATTGCCATTTTACATACATACATAAACTCACGACCACGATCTCTTTCGGGGTGGACAGAAACATTGCTTCAACTGCCAACTCAACTCAAAATGTTTTATTCAAAATAATATCACATGGATAGTATTCTGACGTCATTTTTGACTCTACCACCGCGTCGGAAGGTGTTCCGTTGTAGAAAAGATGCGGCCAGAAACTCTACAACACACATCTTTTAAAAAATCAAGGTAATTCTTTTCAAAATATTAAATATATTTGTTTGTAAAATTTAAAATTCACTGACCTCGATCTCAACCCCCCGCACAGGCACACTCACCCTACTTACTACCAAAACAAGATTCTTAAAATCTAGGTATCCACGAGAACGCTTTCATTCATTGCTGAAATGATAACAAATCATTTTTGCCTGAAAACTTAAAATGCGAATAACTTAAAATTTTAACTATCAAGTAATGAAATTATTGTTTTAATCTAATTATTTTGTTATAAATCAGTTCGCAAAACCTCATACACCCCGTATGAGGTTTTGCGTTTATTCATTAACACGTTGTATAAGTTAGGTAATTCGGTATTAAAGTTCGGTATAAAAATTAAAAGTTAATATAACAAAGTGTATCAAACCTTTTCCATTACTAATGTTATTTTCGTAATTTTTTGTTACCATTTATTACCGATACTAAGTCGAGATACCTACTACCCGGTCTCATTTTGATATTAACTTCGAGAAATACAAGTAAGTATGTTAAAGGCTAGCTTTTGCTTCGGCTAAAATAAATAATTAAGATTGGTATTCATTATTTACAACTAACTATAGCTAGGTCTATAGTTATGTATGAGTTCATGGAAACATAAATACAGTAAGTAGGCCTATTAGTAACTAAGGCTTTATCAGGTCTAAATAATGGTTCCATGGTAATTTCAGACCGGCTCACCCCAGCCCCAAACCCCGTTTGGCCCACCCCAGAAATCTAATGAATCACTTACTAAAAATATAACTACCTCCGTGGTCTAATGGTTAAGAGTATTGGGCTCTTGATACGGAGGTCGTGGGTTCGATTCCCACGGGGGACACCTAGTGATATGTCACTTTGTGCGTTTTTCCCCAGGTGGTTAGGACATTGCAGGCTGATTCACCTGATTATCTGAAAAGAAAGATGATTCCGTGCTTCGAATGGCACGTTAAATCGTTGGTCCGGCTACTATCTCCGGTGGTAGTAGTCGTTACATAATTATTAAGATAAACAAAAAACCCGACTGCATAAAAAACCTATTAACTGAAAAGAGAAAAACAAGCTCTATCATCACTAATAAGCTATAACAGCTTTATTTGAGCTAATATAATTTGAATGTTATTAGGTAGGTATCGCAAACGGGGACACACACGATTTTTGGTTGGTTATTGGTTTGTCCCCGCCTGCAATACCTATCTAATAACATTCAAATTATATTAGCTCAAATAAAGCTGTTATAGCTTATTAGTGATTATAGAGCTTGTTTTTCTCTTTTCAGTTTTTTTTTTTTTTTTTTTTTTTATTCTATATATATATATATATATTTTTTTTTTATAGGGGCTTTTAACCCAGAGGTTATGCCAGCCCCATCGTGCCTTAACCTTGAGACTACACAACAATAAAATTAAAACCTAACACATCCAAACGACTACACAACTAAACAATAGTACTATAAATAAAAAGGTACACCATTTTAGCCTCTTCCGACGTAGGTGCGGCTAAAATGGTGACAAAAGAGCCTATATTCAAAATATTTAATTTTAAACTATTATACAGTAATAGCCTCTGCGATTGATACCTGACACATTCCACTAATAAATGCTGGACATCCTCCACAATACCGCACACCTCACAGTTAGGTGAGGGTGCCTTTTTCATTAAAAACGCAAATTTATTTAGTGGAATGTGTCCGGATCTCAGCCTAAAAGCTATTTTAACTAACTTCCTACTAAGACAGGAATCACTGAACCAGGGTATACGAGGAGGTTCACTTTGCATGGTTTTATACCAGATCCCTTTCTCTTTCGATCTTTCGTTAAAATACTCCTGCCAATTAAGATAGCACCTAGCTTTATATTTAGGGAGCATTTCTGTGAAGTCTGGTATCACAAAAACCTCGCTACCGTTCAAACTAGCTTCTTTTGCTAAGAAGTCAACCTCTTCGTTACCCCTCAGCCCTGTGTGGGAGGGAATCCATTGCAATCTCAGAGTCAGATGACGGGACAAGGATCTTATTTTGCTAAGTACGGAATACGCCAAGGCCACACCCCTACACCCAGAGGCGCAGCGAGCCAAATGTTGCAATGCGCTTTTACTGTCAGTAAGAATCACAACCTTTTCCTTTCCCAAGCCCTCAACGTAAGATACAGCCTCTGAGATTGCAAATAGTTCCGCCGTCATTATACAAACATTGGACGTAATTTTAAAACTGCTGCTAACTTTAGAGGTCGCGTCAATATATGCAGCTCCCAAACCACTGTCACCTTTCGACCCATCTGTGTAGATTTTAAGCCAACTAGCATATTTTCTTTCTAATTCAAACATAATATTACACCTGAGTGAATTAGGTTCAAATGACGATTTTGGTCCCTTTATGCAATCTAAGTTTGTTACTATTACATCATTAATATTTATATTTGAAACCCATGTATCCAATGTAAACATCAACAGGGGATATGAGGAGAACACCTTGTCCTCCTTAGCTTCATTATGTATCAAAGGTACCAATGGTTTCTTTTTCTTCTGCCAGTATCTACCTTGGTAAGAAGAATAGAGATTGTCTAGAAGATCAATAAGTGAGCTATTTGACCACGAGAGGCACTTCAGACAATACTTGGTAGCGAGATAACGTCTCCTTAAAAATAACGGAGGTATACAAAGTTCGCTCTCCATCACGTGTATAAAGTGGGAGTGCTCTTTATAAACCCACCGATTATTCTCATAGCCTGATTCTGTATGATGTCCAATTTAGATACATGGGTTTTTGCACTATTATCATAAAAAAAACAACCATAGTCCATTCTACTCCTAACCAATGCTATGTACAGCCTCCTAAGATGTTTTGGATGTACCCCCCAAGTCGAACCCGCCAAAGTCTTAAGAATATTAAGGAATTTTGCAGTTTTTTGGCTGATCTCATTGATGTGTTTACCAAATAATAAGGACTTATCAAGCCACACACCTAGGTACTTAAAGTTGTCAACCCACAATAGAGAATTATCTTTTAATTTAACATCTACTTGAGGATATTTACGTCTTCTGGTAAAAATACACATTTTAGTCTTTTGATATGAGATTTCTAAACCTATTTCTTTTAAAATTGCAACCATCTCGTTAAGAGAGAGTTGGATTCTGTCGGCACTCTCAATCAACGACTTACTTTTGTAATAAAGGACAAAATCGTCTGCGTACTGTGAAATAGAAACATTTTGGATCCTATTACAAATTGCATACGTCACAATATTAAAAATTAATGGAGATATAGGGTCTCCTTGAGCCAAGCCTCTATTAGTCCATCTGGATAAAACACCGGAACTTTCATTTTTAATTTCAAGCCTCCTTTCACTAAGAAATGACCAAAGGTATTTACAGATTTTAGTTCCCACAGCGAGGTCATCAAGAGTAGTAACCGCTTTTTCGATCAGCACATTGTTGTAAGCGCCCTCAATATCCAGAAATCAAGCTAGTGTAGGCTTATCTTCAGAATAACCTATCTGTATGTAAGATATTAACCGCATTAAGGAATCTAGACATGACTGCGCTCTTCTGAAACCAACAGTAGTCTGCGCAAAAATCTTTTTATTTTCAACAAACCACTCTACACGTTTCATTAACATTAAATGGAATGTTTTGCACAAGCATGATATTAGAGATATTGGTCTCAACTTATGCTCACAGGACGAATTTCCCGGCTTAGGGATTGGAAGCACTTGTATGCAACGCCACTGCTCCGGAATTACAGAAAATTTAAAAATGATATTAAAAAGCTTTAACAGGTGGGATTTGGCAACATCCGGTAGGTTAGAAATCATAGAGTACGTGATTCGATCTAAACCGGGGGCAGTGTCTTTCTTTTTCAAACAACTATTTAATTCTTGTATAGTAAAATCTTGTTCTAAGGATAGGTTTATTGATCGGAAGAGAGGTTCTGGAGGCGTCACTGTATCCGGAGCAAGATCACAAAGTAACTCTTCCTTCTTTTCGATGGATTTATATAATCTATTATAGCTTATACCTTTTACCCACCGCATTTTTCTCCAAACCTCAGATGCATTAGACGACTCATCTAAACTATTACAAAACGTATGCCAACTTTTTGCTTTAGCCCTACTTATTTTTAATCTACATTCGGCAATCTTACCTTTTAACCGGTCGAAGTTTTGAGGGATAGGATTTCTCCTAAAAAATTTTAGGGCTAAACGTCTCTCTGCGACCGCTTTGGACAGCTCTGGGCACCAGTAAGGCTTAGGGGAAAACCTTTGTAATGGATTTGTACATATCTTAATATTCGGTATATGTTTGTCAGCAGAGTCGTTTATCACCCTAATAAAAGAGTTATACTCTTTTCAGTTAATAGGTTTTTTATGCAGTCGGGTTTTTTGTTTATCTTAATAATTTAGTTTATTTCATACTTTTTAGTCTTGTGTCGAAACGGTGACATAAAAGTACTATAATATACATATTTTTGGAATCGTCAGACCATCAGCTTTCATTTGATACCCATATTGTAATTTTAATGAAAAAAAAATTGTTTATTCTCCCTCTCTTTTTTATTTCGCAGACGCCATATTAAAATAATGTAGCCTATGTCACTTTCACAATTTTTACGAATCTAATGACACCTCAAACGTCAAAATCCATCAAGCCGTTTAGGCTGTAGGCCGTGCCAAAGAAATAGACATACAAACATACATACATACATACATACATTACATACATACATACATACATACATATATACATACATACGCTCGAAAAACATAACCCTCCTTCTGGCGCAGCCGGGTAAAAAGCACGTCAAAGGCCGTAAGGCGGTCTGAAAAAAGTCTGACACCAGGGCTTGCTGCCCACACTATAAGAAGAAGACTAAAAATAAGAGACGTCTATAGGTACAATAATAAAGTCAATATTATTACCTGCGCAACGAGAGGAGGGTAATGTGCTTATTTGTGTTTAGTTTTTAGTGCCCAATTTCTTGAAAAGTCAATGTGGTGAGAATCTACTTAGAAAATTCGAGCTGGCATCGCTAGCTCAGCTTTTTTGTTATAAATATGCGCTTTGAAGCCGTGTTCTTACTACAACTGAGTCATTATCTTAGAATATTTTTTAGCTCTGTTTGCTCCAGCTTTTGTTTCATACAAAAATCTACTCTATTTCAGCATAAACTCTACAATCGAGTTATTATGTTGCAAAATCATAAGCTCGTTTCAGCTATCTGGAATTAGAGTTAGATTTGATGCAAAATTTTGAGCTTGCTTCGCTCTCTCCTGTGTTTATATCGTACTGCACTGATCTCATTTTTTTTGCTGTAAAATCTTGAGCTCGCTTTGATCGTTCTACAACTTCTACTTCTACTACTTTTAGGTCGTGACTTTGCAACCACTTAATAGTATTACAGTAAACTTTTTAAATCGTATTACACTGATCTTATTATATTACAGAAAAATCTAGAACTCGATTCGCTCGCTTTAAGTTTTAGATCGTATTTCACCGATCTTTTCGTGGTGTAGTAAAATCTCGAGTTTGCTTTGTTTGTACCAGATTTTAGGTAGTAAAAAACTCGAGCTCGCTTTGCTAGCTCCTGGTTTTAGATTTGCAACAACCCAGTTAGGGCCTGGCCTTCCCCTGGAAAAAACTCATTACTACGCTCATGCGTGTGGACATTATAAACTAATTGTACGCACTGAAGATTAATAGAGATGCGGCCAGAAACTCTACAAAAACACAAAAAACCTCAAGAAGATTAAAACCGTTGTAGTTTCTGGCCGAATGAGCGCGTGGAACATTATAAAATAATCATACGCACTGAAGATTAAGAGGATATAATTCGGAGCGCGCTCCATACAAACGTACTATGGTGATATTTTCAATACTAACAATCTTGAAACAAATATCTATGCTTGTATAGAGTCCGATTTTCGTTAAAATATATAGTTTTAAAGTTACAGTGCCTCAAAGATTTCCATACAAATCTTAAATTAATCCTAGCATTGAAACTGTATATTTTAACGAAAATCTGACTCCATACAAGCATAGATATTTGTTTCAAGATTGTTTCAGCAAAATTTCATTGAGTTTAATTGGTTAGTATTGAAAATATCACCATGGTACGTTTGTATGGAGCGCGCTCCGAATTTTATCCCCTTAATAGAGATGCAGCGGTAAGAAACACTAGAAAAACAAAACACAACAAACGTCAAGCGAGTTTAAAACTATTGTACAGTTTCAGGCCGCATGAGCGTTTATTGTGTACCTACATTTTTACACACGGCGACACATCAAGCTACGCAAAACCAAAATGAGCTGGTCGAGTGTAGGTAGAGTAATTTATATTGGTTTTGTGTAGCTTGATGTGTCGCCGTGGGTACTTTACTTACTTATATGTTTAAAACTAATCATACGATCTGAAGATTACTAATAGAGATGCGGCCAGAAACTCTACAACAACACAATTTCAATTTCAATTTATTTATTGCACATCATAATGTTACAAAGGTGTTAATGTGGAAAGCTAACAGTTCATTATGAACCCTCTGTTTGTCGGGTACGGCAAATTAGGTGAGAGGAGGACCATTATGTATTAATAATATCATTAAAGTATTCATTTATATTGTAATAGGATTTGATGAGTAAGAACTGTTTTAATTTTGTAAGAATTTTTTTTATCTCGTGTTTCGTCTTTTAGTACATTTGGCAGTTTATTGTAAATTCGGGTCAAAGGGCGTCCTACGCTATGCCTGCCATTTCTGGTTTCCACTCTAAAATTCTGACTCCGTTTATCGGCAGCTATGACCAGCCTGTTGCCACTTCAGCTTGCTAATTTTCTGCGCTATGTCAAACACATTAGATTTAATACTTAGTTTGTAGGTATACAACGTCTTAATGAATAAGCGCAAAACCTCATACACCCCAGACCCCAAGTGATTTAAAACAAAATAATTCGATTGAAATAATAATTTTATTATTTTGATAGTTAAAATGTAGAGTTATTCGCATTTTAAGTTTTCAGGCAAAAATGATTTGTTATCATTTCAGGAATGAATGAAAGCGCTAGCGTGTTCTTGGATACATTTTAAGAATCTTGTTTTAGTAGTAAGTAGGGTGAGAGTGCCCGTGCGGTGGGTTGAGATGAGTTCTGTAAATTTTAAATTATTCAAACAAATTATTTAATATTTTGAAAAAATAAACCTGTGTTGAAACCATGATAATTCGATTCTGCTATCGATTCTAAATAAACTACTTTGTAGTTTTGCGTTAATCCATTAACACGTTGTAGAACACCACATATCATTATTTAAGTAGGTATAATATCTTCATTGCACAACACCTTTTGAAGCAGTTGTAAATTCATAAATAATAACAAAAACATGGTAAAAAAGAAATAAGTTTCTAAATTGAATGAAAGACTGAACGTATCTAAAGGATGAACTGTTAGAATCACCTACCTACGAATCTTTCTTTACTAACTCGTGAAATTCTTAGTTGCCATTAGATTATTATCAAATCAAAGTACAGACTCGAGGACAATCAGTGCATTCCATTATTACACGGGCCCACCGCATTTTTTGCCGCCATTTTGAAAAAGGTGGCGAATCAAATAATGGAGAAATAATTTAATCAGTACAATTTCGCCGTCATTTGTATTCTAAGCCGAGGTGTTAGGGTGTAATGTTGTGTGGCCGGTCGGGTGAAGGGTGGCGAAAAAAAGTGTGTGGTTGGCGTGTGTGCAGCTGACTTAATAGGTGGAACCTCCCCGACCCGCACCCCCGGCCGGTACCCTCCCCCCGCTTCTTTGCACCCGCAAATTGAAATGAAATTGCATAATTTGCAGGCACCGGCAGCGGCCGTCGGAGAGGCGTTTTTGCGCCTAACGAAGTCCATTTAAGATCCATTCTAAGCCCGCGCGCCCTCGAGCTGCTCGAGCGCGCTGTTGTGAATATAATTCCATCTCAATCGTCACCAGAATGCGCTCCATTTGCATAAGAAATTACGAGCGAATAAAATAATTTACAATTGTGGTTCGCGCTGAATTGAGCTGTAACGAACTTAATAGAAGATAACTTTTGAACGTGACAATCTTACACTTGAAAATTTGACACAGGTTATGTTGATACATTCCTAAATCAACGACACTTCGTTGACGAGAGTTCTCTTCCGAGGTTATAAGAAACGTTGCTTCAAAAGTATGTAGTTCCTTTGTCGGCCAATTAGCAAAGTTGAGTCGAATTGGCCAAATAAAGTACCTTAGTGGGATACACCATGACATTTTATTGGTTTTAGTTTTAGGCGGGAGGTGATTAGACTTTATTAGTTAGGTAGGTAATGCAACTATCTACCCTGACACCCTGTATAGTAACAGCTGTTTGATATATAATTTAGTAGTATTGATTTTATAGTGTTTATCTTTCGAGATTATGCCGAAAAACATTTTTTTTTATTTACTACTATTTACTTACCCTCCCTACTACAATATGGGTTAGCCTATTTCTGTATTATAAATACACCTCTACATAAACTCAAATTCAACATAATTTATTTAATCTGGATCCACCAGATGATGAAGAGAAGATGCGGCCAGAAACTCTACAACATAGCAGACTGATTTGGATGAAATTTGGAAAATAATGAAACGGTGAATTCATGCCATCAAACTTTACAATTGTCACTATGGAGCCAAACTCAGGAAACGGAAATTATGTCATCTGTTCCATACAAAACTTATGTTTTATAATTTATTCTCGACCTATTTATTGGAGTTTGACTATTTAACTTTCGGTGTGATGCACTAAAACCGATGTACCTGCCATACTCAAATGTATCAAAGAGCAAATTTTTCTCGCATTTTTTGAGGTTGGATTTATAGTGAAAGTTGTTTAATTTATGTGCGTATGGATTGAGGAGCCACATTTGCTATTTAAAAAAGGATTCTATGCTCATTTTGAAAGAAATTAGTAGATTTTGTAGCCCCAATTCTGGAATTTGTAGCTCCTCATACCAGATGCATCTGCACCTTTTTGTTCATGGAACTTTTCTATACTTTTGCTACAAATTCCAAAATTGGGCCTACAAAATCTACTAATTTCCTACAAAACGGGCATAGAATCCTTTTTTTTAAATAGCAAATGTGGCTCCTTAATCCATACGCACATTTTAATTTTATGATCTCTTGCTGGTTGTTTCTGTATTTGCCTGGCTTCCCTTACACAGTGTATAAATTATATAATTTGGACAGGTAAACAAGACCAGACATGGTTTGCCAGGATTACACGCACCTTTGCTCTACAAAGACGAAAAAAAAAAATGTTGCCGTATGTAGGGTGTGCGGGGAAAAATATGTCTTTTTACCCGACTGCGCCAGAAGGAGGGTTATGTTTTTCGAGCGTATGTATGTATGTATGTATGTATGTATGTTTGTATGTCTATTTCTTTGGCACGGCCTACAGCCTAAACGGCTTGATGGATTTTAACGTTTGAGGTGTCATTGGATTCGTAAAAATCGTGAAAGAGACATAGGGTATATTATTTCAAGATGGCGTCTACGAATTAAAAAAGAGAGGGGGAATAAACAATTTTTTTTTGTTAAAAATTACAATATGGATATCAAATGAAAGCTAGAAATCAGACGATTCCAAATATATAAATATTATAGTACTTTTATGTTACCGTTTCGACACAAGACTAAAAAGTATGAAATAAACTAAATTATTAAGATAAACAAAAATCGCGACTGCATAAAAAACCTATTAACTGAAAAGAGAAAAATAAGCTCTATAATCACTTATCAGCTATAACAACTTTGTTTGAGCAAATATAATTTGATTCTTATTAGGTAGGTATTGCAGGCGGGGACAAACCAATCAATAACCGACCAAAAAATTTGTTGGTCTCCGTTTGCTATACCTACCTAATAAGAATCAAATTATATTTGCTCAAAGAAAGTTGTTATAGCTGATTAGTGATGATAGAGCTTGTTTTTCTCTTTTCAGTTATTATTATCATTTTGTTCTTAAAATTTTATCTTTTTACCCGACTGCGACAGAAGGAGGGTTATGTTTTTCGAGCGTATGTATGTATGTATGTATCTATGTATGTATGTATGTATGTATGTATGTATGTTTGTATGTCTATTTCTTTGGCACGGCCTACAGCCTAAACGGCTTGATGGATTTTAACGTATGGGGTGTCATTCGATTCGTAAAAATCGTGAGAGTGACATAGGGTATATTTTTTCAAGATGGCGTCTACAAATTAAAAAAGAGAGGGGAAATAAACAATTTTTTTTTGTTAAAAATTACAATATGGGTATCAAATGAAAGCTAGTGATCAGACGATTCCAAATATATAGATATTATAGTAGTTTTATGTTACCGTTTCGACACAAGACTAAAAAGTATGAAATAAACTAAATTATTAAGATAAACAAAAAACCCGACTGCATAAAAAACCTATTAACTGAAAAGAGAAAAATAAGCTCTAAAATCACTAATCAGCTATAACACCTGTATTTAAGCTAATATAATTTGAATGTTATTAGGTAGGTATTGCAGGCGGGGTCAAAAATAACCAACCTAAAATCTCCTTTGTCCCCGTTTGCGATACCTACCTAATAACATTCAAATTATATTAGCTTAAATACAGGTGTTATAGCTGATTAGTGATTTTAGAGCTTATTTTTCTCTTTTCAGTTAATAGGTTTTTTAAAAGATATACAACATGTTAATGAATTAACGCAAAACTAGAAAGTAGTTTGTTTAGAATCGAGAGCGGAATCGAATTATCATGTTTTCAAAAAAGGATTTTTTTTCACAATTTTAAATATTTTTTTTGTAAAATTTGAAATTTAATGAACTCGATCTCAATCCACCGCTGTGGCACTCTCACCCTACTTACTACCAAAACAAGATTCTTAAAATGTATCCATGACCGCGTTAGCACTTTCATTCATTGCTGAAATGATAACAAATCATTTTTGCCTTAAAACTTAAAATGCGAATATCTTTAAATTTTCACTATCAAAATAATGAAATTATTGTGTCAATCTAATTATTTTGTTATAAATCAGTTGGGGTGTATGAGGTTTTGCGCTTATTTATTAACACGGTGTATATTTATTTATGAACAAACCTTACATTGCGTTTACCTTACTTACATTTAACGGATACAAAAAAACGCATGTAAAAGATTATATGTGTGTCGGAGATCCAAATAAATGATCTTTCTTTCTTCTTTATTTCTTTCCTTCTTTCTGTAGCATAGTTGATGTTAAATGGCACCACAACTGCTGCTTCCTCCATCACATCCGGTGCCTCCTCCACGACATCCTGCATCTCCTCCACTACATCCTCCATCTCCTCTACTAAATCCCCCACCTCCTCCACTACATCTCCCACCTCCTCCACCGCCTCCACCACAGCGTCACCCCCAAACTGTACATTATATCCATCGCAGATCGGACCTAACATAGCTGCAACTTCTTCTGGTGGTTGGTGGCCTAGTTTTCACCTCCAGTCTGAAAATGGGAGACATACACTTTTTATTTCCCGCATTTGGAAAAACATTTGAAAAACAAAAATGTATTTAGGTCATACGTATACTATATTTCAAATAAGGACAAAAAGATTTTCCTATTCCTAAATAGCTTACTGGCCAATTCTGATTTGCAAATATAATTTATTTATCAGAAAGATATACCAACTATCCGACATAATTATCTTGGACGGTACTAAAGCTGAGTTATAATGAGAGAGTCCATTGTTTCAAATCTAGGCTTACAATTTTTTTGCTATTTGGAATGGAGTATAACTATTTAGTTCTTACAGAATGCGACTTCTCTTTTACAAAAAACTGTAATATATAAATCTTTGACTATTTATTATAAGGACTAGCCTTGCGGTAGCATTTCCCCTCTGCCACGGTATAAGCACAATTGATCTTGTGCAGTTACATTCAATTGTACACCTTATCACTAAACGAGACAGCCTATAATTGCGAAATAATAACTTCGAACTGAGAACGATTGGGGTTCACACGAGACTAATTTTCATGATTTTTAACATTCAAAATTAGAATCTAAAGTTATGGGGAATAAAATCCAAAGTTGCGGATTTCATGTTACTCCGCTCCCCGCAAAAAGTGGCAGAAATGTTTGTTAGTTGAATTACACGCGTAACCAGTCCACATATAAATAGTCAAAGATATAAATAGTTCCTGAAATAGTACATCTGCCAGCAACTGTTGATTTTAAGTTTACCAAGGAGTTCACAGGTTTTCCAGTGACGTCACTGGACGGACCGAAAAGCGACATTATTTTATTAAAAATATCTGTAATCCTTTCATTTTAAAATCTCTGACATAGAAAATATTATTATTGAGACAATTGTCTCGAAATAGTTATCGATTCAGCCCTCAAAAAAAAACATGACATACCGAATTCTTATGATTTTCGAATCGTATTTCCTTAGATTAGAAGGCACCATAGTGACATAATGATTCCTATATAGCTTTCTGGCCAATTCTGATTTACAAATATAATTTATTTATCAGAAAGATATACTATTCGACATATTTTGTGCGTTAGCTAAAGCTGTTCTAAGAATAAGTGTGACGAAGAGTATCTGTTTCTGTAAATCAAAAGAGCCTAAAAATTCGTTGCTATTTGAAATGGAGTATAGTATTAAATAATAATACTTACTGCGCTCATTTTTGTCTCACAGGTTACTAAAAAAACCAGCAAATATTAATTATTTAACACCAAATAAATGACAAACGAACACGACAAATTCAGCGGCAACACTAATTTCTTGAAAGAAAGAAAGTTGCCAATTTCAAACGATGTAGTCCAGTAAAGTTACGGTGCGCTTGTATGGCGAAAGTAAATAATTTACAAAAGCCTTTTTTAAATACTTTAGTTTATAATTTTAGGTATCATTTAGATTAGAAATCAAACTAAACATTTTAAAATTAAACAAAGTAAAAAAAAAACTTGTAAAACTGGCAAAAAATTGTATACAGGTTGTAAGGAAAATGTATACAAGTTTTTATGTCATTTGTTAATATTAGGTTTCTATTCTTTTATATTACAAGTAAATCCAAAGAAAAATCATCATGGGACCTTTTGTTTTTAAATAAGTAGAAATTACGAAATACTCAATTTTAGTACAAACTTTACACAGTGTACGTAAATTCATTACCACACGCAATAAAATACCACTAATAAAACAAGCAATAAAAAAAAAAATTGGCACTATAAATTAAAAAATTACATTTTAGAACTACAAACTAAAAGTACGAAATTTAGTTGGATTCGTTAATAAAGTATCTTAATATCATTTGTATATCCGATCTAGCAAAAAAAATTGCTAATTATAAATTATTTCGTTTCGACCCGTATTTTTACTGGGCTAATGTGCGTGGGCATGGCCCAGTTGCAGCGCAGATGTTGTTCGCGAAACCGTTCCAAATCAAGTCTTTGTCACTGATTCTTATTCTATTCTTTGCATTTAAAATTAAAAATTCGCATACGCTGTCCAGTAGGGCCGTAGCTGGGGGGCATCGTGGTGCAATGCCATGCCAAATCACCCAACCTTTATTAGACTTTACAATATGGGCAAGTAGGGCAAATTCCCTTACAAAATTGTCGAATCCCGCACGTCTCGCACGGCTGAGAAATTTCGAGCTTGCTCTGCATTTGCTCCTGTTTATTGATTTCGTTATATGAACCGGTAAAGCTTGTTACAACCTACTCTTATCTCTTCGTGAAATTTCGAACTTACTCTCTCACTCCAACTCCGACTTTAGTAAAATTTTGGAACTGATAGAATTCTGGTTACAAATTAAGTTGCAGTGCTGTGAAATTTCGGGCTCGCTTCGCTCTCTCCAGCCTTTGAATGGTGTTTGTAGCATTGGCATGGCTATTAGAACTCAGACCGACACTGTTTTGAGACTTAAACAGTAAATTTACGAGCTCGCGTCGCTCGCTCCTGCCTATCATTTTAGGTAATCTAATGGAACTCATACTAACACCGTTGAGTCTTGGAGTGTGAAATTTCGAGCTCGCTTCGCTCGCTCCAGCCTATGAAATAATGAGTAATATAGGCTAATAGAACTCATACCAACACCATTTTCAGTCCTCAAGTGTTAAATTCTCGCTTCGCTCGCTCTAGCCTTTGAATAGTGTTTTCAGGCTATGTAGGCTAATGGAACTAGTATCACCATCGTTTTAATTCTTGGTGTGTACTTTTCTTTTCTAGAGAGATGATTTCACACACACTGAATAATGTAAGGTTTAAAAAAAAACTTGCCTTTTACTTCCGCCCTACCTTGAACCTCCTACGCCCTACCTTCAATCTAGTTCTAGCTACGGCCCTGGCTGCCAGCATCTGAGCTACCCCGCGCGGTCCAAACCTGCACCATATTTTCGTTTGTATGGAGCGCGCCAACAGTAATATACCCTTAAGTATTACTAGGGTGTTTTGTTACACCCTGTATATAATATTGGGAACGGCCGTTAAACGTGGATTATAAGTAGCTCATAACCAACTAAACTATTCTTAAACAAAGGCTAGCCCAAGTTCTGTAAAAGATGTATAAAGTGTTTGTATTGATTCAATCGTATGATTGTAGAGATGCTCACGCACGTGTGTATCGATGCACACGCGCGTGTGCATTGCGACAAAGGCTGTCGACGAATAACTGATAAATTTTACAAACGTTTTGCGTCGTGGCTGTATCGATGCTGTTTCGCGTTTGCATCGATGCTGCTTCGCGACTGAATTAATGCAGAAGCACTGCAAAAAGAGTGTGTAAAGGGCCCTAATGCAAGTGTTGCTTACTCTAAAATTTGATTTCCTTATTTACCATCAGATTCTGGTACACCTATAGAAGCCATAGTAAGTTCTTTTCTAATTATAACTTTATTATCCTGGACCTGCCTACCTTTGATTACGATCCTAATGTCCATTATAATCTCTAACTTGGTAACTTTTAATGAATGACGAATTCCAACGACTTTCTTCCCAACTCCGTGCTAAGTTATTTTCATCCCCAATCCAACGAGGACAAGTTTTGACTTCGTTACTTCTTAAAATATTTCTAACCACAACTCTAGACCATAATAGTGTTGGAGGAACAACTTTCCATCGATACTTATGATATCGATACAATGACCATTCTATACATAGGACTCACAACGTCATACAATAACAAAACCAAAAATGGCACAATGTCTCTAATGTTACCTTTGTATGCATCAGTTATGCTCGGCTGTCATACATTGCCGCTGACATTCCAGTCCAGAATCTTTCAAATGTATTCGGTCACAACACAGTAATGTAAAACAATTAGGCATTACTTAGTGGTCTCGTTAATAGCGCACTGAGGCGATGTCCTTGTGTATAGAATGTAATTATATCGATAAGTAGTATTTATTTATTTTAACACTTTATTGTATACACGGAAATAAAGATGAATACAGTATTAATCAGTAGACAACATTCACAGGGCACTTTGATATACAAAGGTTTTTTTTCTTAAACACCTAGACGAAGACAAGCTGTCACAAATATATCTACAGCAATTTATCTAATAACTTATCTAGGTATGCAAATAGGACATTTTTATTTCATATGATTAGAAAAAAATTCAACAATACATTAAATAACGCTCACAGGCACGCATCATTTAAGGGAATACGAAGTCTGGTGATATTTTCAATACTAAAACGTCAATGAATGATACAATTTAGAAACTAATCTCCGTGCTTGTATGAAGTCAGATTTTCGTTAAAATGCATAGTTTTAAAGTAACAGTGCTTCAAAGATTTCCATACAAATCTTAAATTAATCCTAGCATTAAAATTGCATAGTTTAACGAAAATCTGACTTCATACTAGCATAGAGATTAGTTTCTAGATTGTTTCTTAAAAATGTAATTAACTTTAATTGGTTAGTATTGCAAATATCACCAGACTTCGTTTGAATGCAGCACGCATTCGCGCACTTGGAATAAACTTCTCTTAAGCTCACAGCGTGGTATAACCATTACACCAATTGGGTTGCCACATTATAATAAGATACACATACATAATTTTGAAAGTTTTGAAATTTGTGCAGCTCTGTAGAGCCATCTAGCGGCCCCCAGGAAAATTGCTGTACAAACGCTCATTATGATGAGAAAGAGAAACAGAGTTCTCGATGACAAATATTTGATATCGATATTTTTCGATGTATCGATATATTTTTCCCTAACATACCTCAGGGACCACAGTGACGTCACGTCTAGCGAGTCAACGGGGGTGTGGGATAAGGTACCGGCGCGAGGGGGGGAGGGTATTGAGAGGCGCTTGATATGATAATGAGAGGGGAGGCTCGGAGGCTCTCGCGGCTGAGCCGAGGCATTGATGAGCATTACTTGTTTACTAACTCGATCTGTAGACGACCGATATATAACTGCTATAGGACGTTTCGTGATTTGCTGCGGGGGGAAAAGCCAATGCCTAAAAACGGCGCCTTTTTTCTTTTTGCCATCAATCAAACTTGAATATTATAGTTCAGAATATAGTTACAAACAAAACTGGTTATGACAAGTATATCTCTAAACATAGTCCGAACGGAGATATACAGGGTCCTTCTTAATATTCTGACATTTTTAAGGGGATAATCAGACCGTCAAACTGAACAAAAAAAAATCAGCCGTCCCATACATTTTGCTCGAGTAGGTTTGCAGTTTTGTATGGAATAGCAGATTTTTTGTCAGTTCAGAAAAAAATCTGTTGTTCCATACAGAAGTGCCAAGCTAACTAACTCGACCCGAATGTATGGGACGGCTGATATTTTTGTCGCGATTTTTATATTGGTCCCATAGAGAAAGTATCCGCTGATTTTGTTAGAACTTATATTATGTGATCTAAATATCTAAATCTCACACCAGCACCGTTACTATAATTTTCAGTCGAGTACCACCTTCGTTACGCGAGCCATTGGTTCGCCATCCCTGGAATAGGCAATAAAAATATGTCGAATAGATCATTAATACGTCTGAATTATATCAGCTTTTGCAAGGCTTCGTTTTAACGATATGAATCCTAGTTGGTATTAGGTCCAGCGCAACAAAGGAAATCCGTTACGTAGCGATTTAAAAAAAAAAAAAATTCATTGATTTCCCAACAGTTGTTACACTAAATACAAGAATATACAACGTGTTAATGAATAAACGCAAAACTAGAAAGTAGTTTGTTTAGAATCGAGAGCAGAATCGAATTATCATGTTTTCAACATAGGTATTTTTTTTCAAAATATTAAATAATATGTTTGTAAAATTTAAAATTTACTGAACTTAATCTCAACACAGCGCTCCGGCACTCTCACCCTACTTGCTACCAAAACAAGATTCTTAAATTATCTACATGAGCACGCTAGCGCTTTTATTCATTGCTGAAATGATAACAAATCATTTTACCCTGAAAACTTAAAATGCGAATAACTTTTAATGTTAACTATGAAAATAATGAAATTATGGTTTCAATCTAATTATTTTGTTATAAATCAGTTGGGGTGTATGAGGTTTTGCGCTTATTCATTAACACGTATATTTTTTAATGTTTTTTTAGAGTTTCTGGCCGCATCTTTTCTACAACGAAACACCTTCCGACGCGGTGGTAGAGTCAAAAATGACGTCAGAAATCTATCCATGTGATATTAATTTGAATTAAACATTTTGAGTTTGAGTTTGATATTCCCATAGTGGTACAGACGATTCATTTTACATCCCTTATTTCATTTAACGGTTTTAATAATAATGTTTCAACCACTTTTCTGGGTTTTAACCGCCATATATAGTGTACCTTTCCTATTGAAGTCGAAAAAAATTGAAGGAAAAAAAAAAGAAAATAATTTTCATTTTAAGAGCTCGGTATATTTCCCCAATGATTAAAGCCACACTCCGCTCTCCATTATGCGGAACTGTAATCACGAAACTATCCCTACACCACCCATACTTATATTAACGTATACTTAACGTGCACGTTTACGTTTGAACCCCGTACTGAATTGAAACAAAACTGAACGTAAACGCAAACCGTTTTAGCGACTACGCGGTTAGTTCACCGACATAATTATTTAAGTTAATGATGTACTACACCTTGCCATAAATGATTTCTTTTTGCAGTGTGTGAGGGGGATGGTGTTATACGGTGGTCGGTGGGTGTGACAGAGAGATGTGAAGGGGGTGGTGCCTCCCTGTGCTTGGATTATAATATTGTGGACAGAACTCTCCACTTCGTGAGGCTTTTTAATATCTCCATTATGTACTGCCGCTTATATACTCAATACTTGTAATGTATCGAACTTATTTACTTTATTAATGTTGATAGGACAGGTTGAAATCGCAATTATGATAAAGTTGCGATGTTACGTTAATAAGTAACTATGTATTTGTAATTTGTGTTCATGTGTCTGGGAAAACTTAGCCAACAATGTCAAAACCCAAACAACCTAAATTCTGAGCTGTCGATTATACAAAGTGTTAATGAAAAAGCGCAAAACATCATACACCCCAACTGATTTACAACAAAATATTTAGATTGGAACAATAATTTCTTTATTTTTATACTTAAAATGTTAAGTTATTCGCATTTTAAGTTTATGGCAAAAATGATTTATTGTTATCATTTCAGCAATGAAAGAAAGCGCTAACGTGCTCATGGATACATTTTAAAAATCTTGTTTTGGTAGTAGGGTGAGAGTGCCCGAGCGGTGGGTTGAGATCGAGTTCAGTAAATTTTCAATTTGTAAATACAAATTATTAAATATTTGAAAAAAAATACCTATTTTGAAACCATGATAATTAGATTCTGCTCTCGATTCTAAACAAACTTCTTTCTAGTTTTGCGTTAATTCATTAACACGTTGTATATGTTACATTAAGTATCTAGGTTATGTACCGCTTGTTTACCCAAAAGATAAAAAGTGTGTTTTAGGTAAGTACCTACCTAATAATGGCATCATGGTGGTCAAACATGGTTGAAATAAAAACATTCGTTATATTATAGGTAGGATGTATAAGATAGGTAAGGTACCTTCTATCTTAACTATTATAAAACTGTAACAGAAGTGTGTCTGTACATTGAAGATGACATGAAAAAGATTACGATATGGTTTTTAGGTATCCCGGACTCCAAATCAACCTTTTTAGAATTTTTTTCTGTCTGTTTGTTTGTATGTTTGTAACAGCATCATGCAAAAACTACTAAACCGATTTTGATGAAACTTTATTTGTTTGATATAAGAATTTATAAATATTTGTTTTGTGATTAATCATAAACTATGAAAAACTATAAACCTACTTCAACACGTGGCAAATAATAATAGATTCAACATCTTTCAAATTCTCTCCTTTAAAAAGATAAAACAATTTTTAGGGCTAGGCATGAGCCCACCACACATAAACACCGCTGTAACTTCTGTAAACCAGGATCAACGGCGGCGACCATTCACAACACTAGACCAGAAGTCCAGCGAGCCCGGGGGATGACTCTATACTGTCTGTCATTTTATATGTAAGAAAAAATCTGTCTTTGTTTCCAAAAAAATGTGATATCCATAATTACAACACACGAAATAAAAATAAACTGATATTTCCACACTTTCGGCTTAGTAGGGTCAACACGTCTTTCATGGGTCACTGTATACGCTATTATAATAAAAATCCCCGAGACCATTTTGAATCTTTCCGAAAACATGTTTAAAATTCAGATCAAAAAAGTCCTCTGTAAAAAAGCATATTATAAACTGGATGATTATTTAAATTATCAAAATGCTTGGGTCTGAGTGTCACTAACTTATAGTTTACTGTATAGTATCATTTATTTAATTAAATAGACTATGTATTACAGTATAAATAACCTTAGCTTAAGAATTTATATTGTAATAGTCATTAAGTCATGTTATGTTGTAGAGTTTCTGGCCGCATCTTCTCTACAACGACAACACGTTTCGACTCGGTGGTAGCTAAGTGTGCTTCAAGCTCCTTTATTGAATAAATTATTTTGGCTTTGACTTTGACTCTGTCTTGGAACCCGGAATGAATTTTAATCACAGAAGATAGGAGGAGTAAGAAAAACAAATATCAGACTTTCTTCCATTGCAAACTGGAGACAGTATGAGAAAAACATGACTATTAGAGAGCTATTTGATTTGTTTGACAATCTATTACTATACTAGCTTTTACCCACGACCTAGTATTTATTCTGTGCCGCGACTTCGTCCGCGTGGAATTTAACACCCTTTTGGGGATTGATTTTCGAGAAATCCTCTGATAGTGTACCCCTATATCCTCTGTAGTGTGTTTCTATCTTCAGTGGTTTAGGCTGTGCGTTGTCTGTCAGTCAATCACGAAACTGTTTTATATAACTACTATAGTTAACCCGCGACTTCGTTCGCACAAATTATATAACAGATTTTAAGTCAGATCATAAGCTATCAAACAAAAAAGTTTCATCCAATTCAAGTTTTCGCGTGATGCTCGCACAAACAAACACACAAACTGACGGACAAAAATTCTAAAAACGTTGATTTAGAGTCAGGGATATCTAAAAACCATATCGTAATCTTTTTCATGTAAATGTCTTCTTCTGCTGTTGCTGATTTATGTCTGTTTATTTGTGTATCTGTGTTATTGACGACGCTTGTGCTAACCGCTATATTTTAGTGATTGATGTGTTAACTTATTTAATAGGGATAATGTTATTAAAGAAACTGTACATATGAATAAACAGATCTATGTTTCAAAAATTTGTTTGAAAAATGTGGTAAACAAAATCGCGTAGACATTTTTTGTTTGTAATGCCCAAGAACTTCATGTATGAATCGTCAATATTTTGTTATCTTTTGCTGATGAGTCGATGGCATGTCATTGAGTTTGACTTGGCATCGCGTTGAAGTGTGGAGATTATAGCCAAGGTTGCGCCGGACATTTGACTGTAAGATGGATGGGCCAACGCGAACATTTCAAACGAGAAAAATAAGTTTAAACAATTGCCAGTCAATACTTTCGAGCATCAGGCCTTTGCTTTGACGAAACTTCAGGTATATTTCAAACTACCTGTTGCCCGCGACTCCGTCTGCTTGGACTTTAAAAAGTATCCTATATGTGTCAATCCAGAACATCTATCAGTGTGCCAAGCTTAATACAAATCTGTTTAGCCGTTTATGCGTGATTGAGCCACAAACATACAAACATCGTCACAAACTTTCACATTTATAATATTAGTAGGAATAGGAGTGATAGGTGGCTAGCCTTTTGTCCAAAGAAACGCTACATGGAAAAGTTCCGACCATAAACGTAGATTCTACTTTTATCGCCTGGGTGATCATATGCAACTCATTAGTGTCTTGTCTCTTACATATCATTAATATTTATAAAGTAGTGGACTGCGCTGCATTTCCGCCAGTGAAAAGCTTGTGGGAGTATCTATACCAATCTCAAGGATTGTTTTTGAGTAAAAACACAGCTGAGAAGAGATTGCGGATCCTCGTATCAGGCTGAAACGCAAACCGCGCGAACACCACGTGAAAGAAAACTGCTCGCGGCAAAACCTGCAAGGTGACTCCCACCAATATAATTACAAAGGGTGTTAAGGTAAACAGTTGCATTACTCTAAGGGGTGATTGTACCCATGATACTGAACAACATTCTACATGAAACCGATAGTAAATTCGCAAAAAAAAAAAAAACGAGTTTTCATACAAATGATCGATCAGCTGATTGCATTTAGTATGGAAAGTCGATAAAATTTATGGCAAATTTTCTTTTGGAAAGTTGTTCAGTATCATAGGTACAATCACCCCTTAAAGTAATGCAACTCTTTACCCTAACAGCCTGTAGTGCGCTTTAAATAAACTATCATTATAAAAGGCAAGATAAAACAAAGCCTCTGTATATACAGCCAGCACTTTATATTACTATGTAGTATGTAAGCCTTACATGGCATTATGTAAATACATAATTATAATGTATATGTGATAATGTGAGGCATTGAATATGGAGGATGTACTCGTAGGCAGACGATGTGAATGGGCGCATACATGAATAGGAATGTGGATGGGAGGCGTCGTGTTGGTGTCCACATAGGTACCTTTGCGAATACCTTGGTGGTAGTACTACGTATATTCGATATCGTGTATATGAACTATTCATTCAGATAAAAAAAATGATTTTAAGGCCCTACCACCCGATTTTACCGTTAAATTGGGTGAGTTTGTAACCATTTTAAACATTAACTATGGCACTGTTTAAGCAGAAAACATAACTGAAAAAACTACAGGACATGAGAAGTAATTTGGTTCTAGAAATCTATTTTAATTAAAAAACTGAAGAAAACGAAATCTAAAGTCAGGGCGACTTTAGATTCCTTTTTTCCAGACCTAACCATTTAACTCTTACATCGTTGATCGGAAGGAAATTTACAATATATGTACTTTACAATACAACATAGAATGATTTGGTTTTCTTTTGAAAATTCATAAAAAGATTTGAAGAAATGATTTATTGAAAATTCATGAAAATCAATCTCATTTTTAAAGAAAACGGCTAAATTCTGACCGGAGTCACGCGCTTGTTCACATCGATTTGTATGGAGAGTTAATGTTTGAAGTTATTTTTTCTTTCACGCATATACGTCTTCACAGAGAAAGTATACGCTCCCGATGACTTTTTCACTGAAAATAGCATAGAATAATTATATTTTCTAAAATAAGATCCCATACACATAACTGTACGATATAATGTAAAAGAATAAAGTATCAGATAGACTTTTATTGTTCGGGAATAAACACTGTTATAATTATGTTTTATTGTTGCTGCATTTGTAGCATTTTTGATGCTTAAAAAATAGTTAAGGTCCGAAAAATTACCAAGTTGAAAAAGTTGTAAGTTAAGACGACAACTATAATGGGGAATATGGCATTGATATTATGCAATGCGTGTGCGGAAAGGCCTTTATTTTACAAAAAAAAAAAAGTGCGTATCCACGACAGGCTTCGTTAATAAATACATTAATTAATTGTAAAGAATCAAGGATATAACTAATAAACATTTAAAAAGCAATGAAAATTTCATAACATATAAAAAAGCTTCGTGACTGACTGTAGGACTGACTGACTGACAGACAACACACAGCCTAAACAGTGGAAGATAGGAACATGAGGATTTCTACAGAGCGTGTTTCCATAAAAAGATTTTTCAAAAATCAATCCCTGGTGCAACTGATAAAATAATAAAATGAATAGACTTGACATTGTCACACTTGACGTTAAGGTAATATAGTTTAGATAATTATTTTTGTTGTATATTTTATGAAGCTAGTATTATATTAGTTAGTTGTATCTTATTCTTACTTATTTACCGTTAGCATGAGTCATAGAATATACAATAATTAGCATAGCATAGCATATGCTCACGAATATATTCCCCGAGGGGGTAGTCAGAGATATTCTGAAACCTCAGAACATCCACGTTTCACCAGTAGTACCGAAACTCTGTCTAGTGTGACGGGAGATAAGCCCGTCGCCACTTATAATGGACGGTGGGTACAATACATGCCTCGAAATTGAAGCATGCAGGTTTCCTCACGATGTTTGCCTTCACCGAAAAGCCAGTGGTGTTACAAATCGTACAAAAATTCCGAAAAACTCATTGGTACGAGACGGCCTGGACGGGGATCGAACCATCGCCTCCTGCACGACAGGTAAGGTTACTCGCCACTGGACCACCACGGCTTCTTACTATTAAATTAAAATTAAATAAATGAAATTAAATTAAATTAATCTTAAATTTTAATTAATTAAAAATGAAATTACTGTTTCATTGCAATTATCAGTTGGGGTGTATGAGGTTTTGCGTTTATTCATTAACACGTTGTATAGATACAAACATCCATGACGTGGGTACAAATATTTAATAGTCTTCATACAAATATTTGTCAAAGGAGTGTTGAAGTTTTCGGAAATTCCCGCGGATGAAGTCGCGAGCAAAAGCTATTGTAAATAATCTAAGTACCTGATACTTACTAATAACTTTTGGAAATGTTTTCGGCATTCCATAAAAAAAAATTTTGGCCAATTCGATGAGAAGTCAAAATAATTATTTAATCGAATTAATTTTATTTAAATTATATTTTATTAGTATGATCAGACCATCAAACTAAACAACTTTCTCTAATGGACCAATGTTGAAATCGCGAAAAAAAATCCCCTGTCTCATACAATTGGCTCGAGTAAGTTTGCAGTTTTGTATTGAACATCTGTTTTTTTTTCGCGATTTCGATTTTCGCGCCATAGAGAAAGTTGTTCAGTTTGATGGTCTGAGCATCTCCTTAAAAAAGTGGAGGACCAGGATGTAAAAAAAGGCATAAACGAATTTAAATTAAGTTTTTTCGTTGACATGTGATATTTTCAGTTCAAAGCATCACAAACTAAATTACTTGCCTGTTCTTCTGTCGGTACCGGCACTGTGGCGTGGTTAGAGGGGGACGTACAATACACAGCGCTACATAGCTGTCTCTCATTACACTACGCTCACTGTAGGTAAATATCGTAATTATAATTAGTGAGGCGGGCCCGTCATAACGTAGCATGCCTACGAAAGTGCTACGAAAAAGCGTAGTCATGTAAACGTAGACATTCTATTTAGTTTTAATTTTTTCTTCAATTTATGTTATAGATACTAAATCTGGTTACGAAGAAAGAAAATATTTTTATTTTGCATACACAACAAAACACTGACATAATTCCTTTGTACCCTTCTTAATCTTTAGTATCCATTGTATTTGTCTATTATTTTCTTGGTGTGCAAATAAAGAATATTTATGTTATGTTATGTTATAATTATACAGAAAAACTAAACTAAAATTTACAATGTAAAGATGTAATAATTATGATCAGTGTGTGATGAAGCAACAAACAGGTTTACGAAAGCAAGGTTTGTCATTTCTCTGTGGTTATGACTCAGCAAGGACTGTATAGTTGCCAATGTTCAATTATTTACTCAAAATTACGATATATTTTTTATTTTATTTTTAGTCATAAGTTGTAGGTATATACTGTTGTAAATATCACGACATTCTATGGATATTAGCGTTTCTGACCACCTCTAAAGCTATGTTTATAGTGAGTTTATGAATGTATACTAATATGCATGAATGCATGGTTTAGATCATCAAACTGAACAACATTCACTATAGAGCCAACGAAGAATAAAAAATCTGCTGTCGCATACATTTGAGTCGAGTAGGTACTACAATTTTGCATGAAACAGCTGATTTTTTTTATTCTTTCTTGATGTTGGCTCCATAGTGAGAGTTGTTTAGTTTGATAGTCTAACTAAAACACCCTTTTATATATTACTAGGGTGTTTTGTTACACTCTTTTGTGTTTACATCCCAATGCAGGAAGCAGGTTGTCGGTATGTTTGTTCACCACGCGTGCCCAATACAGATTGGTAGACTTCACATACGTATCAGAATTTCTTCTTTAGCGTATGCAGGTTTCATTCCGATGTTTTCCTTCACCGTTTGAGAGCAGTCGGTATTACTTTCATAAGGTAGAAAAACTCATATCATAGGTACAAGGCATGTCGTCCGTACATATTCGAACCCGGAGTCTTATGGCATGGCATCCAAACCTCTCTGAAAACCTAAAACACAATAAAGAATATTTCTATTTCTGCAACGGTGGCAAAGAGATTATACCTAATAGAGTGAGCCATACCAATTGTAAAGTGTCCACTTTTTTTGACGTTTAGGTTTGAGTGTGTGGTGTCAAGTAGTATGGACAAAAGGCACCAAGTGACATATGGCCTTATGTTTACGGTCACTTTTCACACACACTAGCTAAAAAAAAAGTGGATAGCCGCGTAAACAAATATCTATAGTTCCATCTCATTCTACTACTAAAGGTACGTCATAAGACAAAAGAGACTAACTACAATCGTAAATTTATGCGGACTCTATGAAGATCCTTCCTCTGAGAACGGCGGCGAGGCTCTCTTACTACACTTTGTCAAAAAATTACCGATAGTAGGGAATAATGTTCAAAATAAATACATTTAGCGTCAATATAACTCGATGACTAGCTGCCCCCCCCCCCTCTCTCGTCCAGCACTCATCCCCCTCGTATCCCCTCCTAATGTAGAACTGTGTTCATATAATCTGCCGTAATCTTATGAGGCGCGTTTTGGAACTTTTGCACAAACTTATAGTTTCAGTATGCTCAAGCTAATTCGAACTTTATGGCAACGACATAGAGGTGGTTATGGGTGTAAGGTTTTCGTTTAGTTGAGCAACAGTTAGGGCTGTCAGAAACGAAAATTGCTTCCGATCTTGTTAACTTTTGTATCAGGGTTAGCACTTGGAATTTTTACCACAATTTATAATTATATAAATATAATTTTTAGTCGTAAGCACTCATTTGTACATAATTAATTTTCTATTAATCGTTTTTGTAGGTGGAACTTATTTAGTAGCGTCGTCCGTTCCCACAAGTACGGGATTATATGTATAGTATTCTGCAACAAGCATCGTTAATAAAATAAATAAATCTGCACATGCGCCGTCAAACATAACTAAAATATTTCCTTAATTTATTATGTAGGTAAGTATACAGGGTTCTTTTTAATATGCTGACACTTTGAAGGGGATGATCAGACTGTCAAACTGAACAACATTTGCTAGGGGACCAACATCGAAAGCGCGAAAAAAAATCTGCTCCCATACATTCGGCTCCAGTAGGTTTGCAGTTTTGTATGGAACCGCTGATTATTTTTCGCGATTTCGATGTGGTACTATAGAGAAAGTTGTTCAGTTAGACGGTCTGATCATCCCCTTAAAAAAGTGTCAGCATATTAAGAAGAAAGGTAAAAATAAAAATTTAAAACTTTGTTTGGACAATCAAACTGAACAACTTTCACTATGGGACCAACATCGAAATCGCGAAAAAAAAATCTGATGTCCCATACATTCAGCCCGAGTAAATTTGTAGTTTAGTATGGAACATCCGATTTTTTTTTGCGATTTCGCTATTGGTCCCATAGTAAAAGTTGTTCAGTTTGATGGTCTAAACCACCCCCTTGAATGTTTATTTACATTTTTCTAACACCTTGTATAACATACCTGTCATAACAGTCGTTATAGTCGTACCTACTATAGTCTATAGTCACTAGTCTAGGTAAGTGCCGGCAAGTCGCTCCTTGAATATTATTTTTATTGATAGAAGACTGATGATGATTTTATGATGATATACCTAGTATATGTAGGTAACCTTTTTAATTATTGTAATTTTAAATGTAATCATGAGTAATCATTGACTCATGTTCTGACAAATCATTTTACCTTTATCATTGCAGGGCATGCGTTTTTAATGAATAAAAGGTTGAGCATTTAGTTTAGACATTACTTATCTTAAGGCGCAATAGTAGGACGAAAAAACCTCAGAGGCATCTTTTATTTTTCATTTTTCGACTAGATTTATTCAATTTACCGAAACCAAATTCATACCTCAGTATTCTTGGATAGTTTATCTAGTGAAATCATAAATTGAATACACGATTGGAATTACTTCACTCGATAGAAAATAGTCACAAAGATGACGTATTTTCAAGTTCTTCGAAAACGAGAAAAATGTTTAAAAATAAATATTTTTCTCGTTTTCGAAGAACTTCAAATAGTTTCAGATTTTTGGTATTTATACTCACATATACACAATTAGTTTATCTAGTGAAATCATAAAAAAAATCTATAAAGAGTATTTTTGTTAATTATTTTTAATCGAAAATACGGCACACGCACGCATTTTTCGGAGGGCTGGGCAATCGCGTTTCTCATAGAAAATATTCTTCTGAATCTATGGCCCCTTAAACGTCATAATTCTTTTTTTCCAGCGGCGTTCTCTAATGGTTCCTTAGCAAAAGTCTCGACATCTTATATTAAATCTCCCCTGTAGGCAGCCCTACTCGCCACTTACCGTATTAGGGCATCCTTGTTCGACCCCTAATTCGATAATTTGGTCGTCCGAGGCGAGACGTCATGTTGTGCCCGCGTCTTCATTCAGTGGCTCATGGTCTTGTGGAACCAATAATATAATCAGTAGGTAGTAGAGTTTAAGTAAACTGTCGTGATGTTGACATATCTAATACGACAACTCTCTGCAGTTTGCAAAAAACTGCAAAAAAAAATTCTGGGTATAATAAAATGAAAGTTTGTGAAAGCACGAGTAAAAAAATATAATCAAAGTTTAAATTATGTTAATGTTTTAGTTCCAGATCTATCGGCAGTGTTATAGATGCCGTGATCGTTTGACTATTTATATGTGGACTGGTTACGCGTGTAGTTCTACTAACAAACATTTCTGCCACTTTTTGCGGGGGGCGAGGTAACATGAAATCCGCAACTTTGGATTTTATTCCCCATAACTTTAGATTCTAATTTTGAATGTTAAAAATCATGAAAAGTAGTCTCGTGTGAACCCCAAACGTTCTAAGTTCGAAGTTATTATTTCGCAATTATAGGCTGTCTCGTTTAGTGATAAGGTGTAAAATTGAATGTAAATGCACAAGATCAATTGTGCTTATACCGTGGCAGAGGGGAAATGCTACTGCAAGGCTAGTCCTTATAATAATTAGTCAAAGCCGTGATCACGGGATCGTTTAGTTATCCGCGTAACTCTAATCTGGAATACATATAGCGTCCTTCTTAATATGCTGACACTTTTTTTAAGGGGATGATCGGACCGTCAAGCTGAAAAACTTTTTCTATGGGACCAAAATCGAAATCGCGAAAAAAAATCTGCTGTCTCATACATTTGGCTCAAATAGGTTTGTAGTTTAGTATGGAACAGGTGACTTTTTTTTCGCGATTTCGGTGTTTGTGCCATAGTGAAAGTTGTTCAGCTTGACGGTCTGATCATCCCCTTAAAAATGTGTCAGGATATTGAGAAGGACCCGGAATATTATACCTAATAGTTCCTGATAATGGCTGTGCTCGCAACTTTGTACTTGCAGATCATTTATACTTATTCTTAGTATTTTGATAGCGTGTTTTTGAAAACGAACGTTATAAATTACCATTTTCTTTTATAGTTTGCGAGTGGGATGAAATAAAATCTAAAATGTAATACATAACCATAGTCAAAGTCAAAATAATTTATTAAAATATAGGAGCTTGAACCACATTTATTAAAAGTCAATTCTTTTTTGAAGCTACCACCGCGTCGGAACGTGTTGTCGCTGTAGAGAAGATGCGGCCAGAAACTCTACAACATAACACGACTTATTGACTATTACAATATAAATTCTTAAGCTTAGGTTATGTGTACAGTAATACATAGTCTATTTAATTAAATAATTGCTACTATACAGTAAAGTATAAGTTAGTGACCTCAGACCCAAGCATTTTGATCATTTAAATAATCATCCAGTTTATAATATGCTTTTTACAGAAGATTTTTTTGATCTGAGTTTTAAACAAGGAAAGATTCAAAATGGTCTCGGGGATTATATTACCCTATGTTTCTTCTTTATCAATTTTTCCTTGATGCCTGCACAAAGAGACAAAAATGTTATGCATTCTATATCTCTCATTTGGAGGCCTATGTCCAGCAGTGTGGGCAAATTTGATTGATTGATAATCTTAACAACCTTCATCCAAACATCCGAAATATCTTCAAAGCCAAGCTCGCCGTTATTTCTTCTCTATTATTTGTGTATATAGGGTTCTTCTTAATATGCTGACACTTTTTTCAGATTTGATCAGACCATCAAACTGAACAACTATCTCGATGGGACCAACATTGAAATCGTGAAAAAAAATGATATGCTCCATACAAAACTGCAAACCTACTTTAGTAAAATGTATGGGACAACTGATTTTTTTTTCGCGATTTTAATCTTGGTCCCATAGTGAAAGTTGTTCAGTTTAATGGTCTGATCATCCCTTTAAAAAAGTGTCAGCATTTTAAGAAGGACCCTATATACAATAAATTATTAAGTAAAATAAATAAACGCACTTTGTACAATATCATTACATGTATAAATCTAACTATTAGGTACCTACATATGAACATTTACAACATAAAAATGTTCACAACTACCCGTACAGACCGGTGACAATACCATTAGTTAAATAACATGGGGTGGAACAACCCCCGCACTCCGCCCCGCACTGCCCCATTCATTGTTAGGAAAAAATATAAATTGTATGAAACACTACGCCATATACGGATCAGTGACGCGAGAACATTACATTACATTCATTTCATTTAGTATTATGGCGCTAAAGTTTGCATTTATACAACGTGTTAATGAATAAGCGCAAATCCTCATACACCCCAACTGATTTAAAACAAAATAATAAGATTGAAACAATAATTTCATTATTTTGATGGTTAAAGTTATTCGCACTTGAAGTTTTGAGACAAAAATGATTTGTTATCATTTCAGCAAAGAATGAAAGCGCTAACGTGCTCATGGATACATTTTAAGAATCTTGTTTTAGGTGGTTTGTGGAAGGTGATTGTGCCCTTGCGGTGGGTTGAGAGAAAGTTCAGTAAAATTTAAATTTTACAAACAATTTATTTAATATTTTGAAAATATTACCTATGTTGAAACCATGATAATTCGATTTTGCTCTCGATTCTAAACAAAGTACTTTCTAGTTTTGCGTTAATTCATTAACACGTTGTGTATCAGGATTTTAAAAATATTGTTTGTAGATTTTTTTTTGGAGGAATGTAGAAAGTACCCTGGGCCGTAGCGGTTTTTAATTTCACGTATCACGTATGTCAGAACAGAAACTATATTTCTCTGAATACTCCGCTCTAATCACAACGAATAGCCCACGTGCTTCAGTCTCCACCCCTGTCTGTAAATTGTATTTATTTATCCTCTAAGCGGTCACTTAATCGGTTCCTTGCATTTGGTAGATTGAAGCGATTTGTCGTTTAGTCTAAATTGATTTTTATCACCAATAACGGTAAGTAGGAGTAGTGGGTGACGTAAATACTGATACGTACGAACTATTTGGCGTCTCACGGTTAAACGTGAGCACTTTCTGATTGGAGCCGTGGTGGTCAAGTGGCGAGTAACCTTGCCTGCCGTGCAGGAGGCGATGGTTCGATCCCCTTCCAGGCCGACTCGTACCAATGAGTTTTTCGGAATTTATGTACGATTTGTAACTCCACTGGCTTTTCGGTGAAGGAAAACATCGTGAGGAAACCTGCATGCTTCAATTTCGAGACATGTATTGTACCCACTGTCCATTATAAGTGGCGACGGGCTCACCCCCCGTCACACTGGACAGAGTTTCGGTACTACTGGTGAAACGTGGTTGCTTTGAGGTTTCAGTACATCTCTGACTACCCCCTCGGGGAATATAGTCGTGAGCATTTACATACATATACATACTTTCTGATTGATGGATGCAACTGTTAGAGTATTTACAAGCCGCATCAATAGACCTCTGACACGGTTTATCGAATAAGTACGTACGTCGTCATTTAGCGACACTATTCGGGACCCATTCGTCATGCTTATGCGTCAATGCTTATGAGACAAATATCAATTTTTTAATTTAATTTAATTTCATCTTGAAACCAACAATATCCGAAAATAGTCTTTTATGCAATTGTAAGACGGCTCACCGTCTTACAACTGCATAAAAGACAGCTGGTAGATATACAACGTGTTAATGAATAAGCGCAAAACCTCATACACTCCAACTGATTTATAACAAAATAATTTGATTGAAACAATAATTTCATTATTTTGATAGTTAAAATTTTAAGTTATTCGCATTTTAAGTTTTCATGCAAAAATTATTTGTTATCATTTCAGCAATGAATGAAAGCGCTAGCGTGCTCGTGGATACATTTTAAGAATCTTGTTTTGGTAGTAAGTAGGGTGAGTGTGCCCGTGCGGTGGGTTGAGACCGAGTTCAGTAAATTTTAAATTTTACAAACAAAATATTTATTATTTTGAAAATAATTACCTATGTTGAAAACATGATAATTCGATTCTGCTCTCTATTCCAAACAAACTACTTTCTTGTTTTGCGTCAATTCATTAACACGTTGTATAGATAAACAATATATTTTCATAAGTAACACACACATAATATTACAGTTCACATCAAGATTACAAAACAAGAATACAACGCAACACCAACAGAACAGCATGTCATTTATTGCATGCTACAGCAGCAATTAGGTTACAGTTTGATAGCTGGTAGTTGTAGCAATGTTTCTGGCCACTCCGAAAGGGATTACAGTCTTAAGTTTATGTATGAATGTTATATACGGATGATTTTTTTTACCGTACCTAAACTTATAAAACTGAACAAATTTTACTATGGAATCAAACCTGAATTCGTGAAAAAACTCTGCTGTCTAATACATTTTGAATACTTACATCGAGAAGGCATTGCAGTTTGGTATGAAACAGCCGTAGAGGTAAAGTAGGGGAAGAAAGTAATAGAGATCGGAACGTGTTTTGTCCTATTCACTCAATAAGAGATGCACATAGCAAATTCGCTCTAGTTAAAAAAGGAGATCGCTACCTTATTGCTGTCCTTATCGAGACGTAACCACTTTTTTGTACTACGCCACCTGACTCCGACATGTCACTTCATATAAATTTTTATAGGATTTAGTGACTATTGCTGTCTCATACGCGATTATACTGACCTTCCGTCTAATAGCGGAAGCGAAAAAATTTTCGTCTGTGGGAACAGCTGATTTTGTTTTTGGGATTTCATATTTGCTGTCATAGTAAAAGTTATTTTGTTAAATGGTCTGAACCACCCTTGAAAGTTAAGGAAAGGTAAAAAATCATCGGGTATAAATATATACGGCAAAACCATACAACTATAGTCCTGGGGTGCAAGTATGGTTGAATATTCTGTCACTACTCAGTTACCCAAATGCGAAATATAACGCCATCTTAAGAGAAGTTTATTCCGAATGCGTATATGCGTGCTGCATACAAACAAAGTCTGGTGATATTTTCAACACTAACCAATTAAAGTCAATGAACTTTTCAGGAACAATCTATAAACTAATCCCTATGCTTGTATGAAGTCCGGTATTCGTTAAAATATATAGTTTTAATGCTAGAATTAATTTAAGATTTGTATGGAAAGCTTTGAGGCACTGTAACTTTAAAACCCTACATTTTAACGAAATTCTGACTTCATACAAGCATAGAGATTAGTTTCTAGATTGTTGAAGAAAAATTTCATTGAATTTAATTTGTTAGTATTCAAAAAATATCACCACACTTCGTTTGTATGGAGCACGCTCCGAATTATAATCCCTTAACAGTTTTTCTGTTTCTCTTTATCTTTGTCTACAATAGGAGATTTAAAAATTGTTACATGGCGTTATGTGTAGCAATTTAGTACGGTAGGAAAACTGGACCAAACTTGCACCCCAGGACTATAGTTGTATTGGTATATTACAGGCGAGTAGACACAATATTTTCACGTCTCACCAATTGCCAGGCCTTTGACTTGGTTTTACGTACGCCACCATCCGAAGTAATTGTCTCTACACAAGGTATATCATCTAAAGAATGATTCAATAAAAATCATCATTATTTCTATTCAGAAAATAAAACTATAGAAACGACTCTTGAGCCATCCTTTCGTTTGTTCGTACAGGCTTCTGTGTACACAGTACATAACATAATATAATACATAATGCGGTAGTGTATTATCAGTGTGGGCAGAGTGTATGAACGAGGCGGGCCGTTGATTACTGCGTTCATTATCAAGATGACGAGCGAGGGAGGGGTTCAGGAAGGAGTTGTCGATACTTGCGAAGCGAATGTTGAGGCAGAGGAATATTATTGAGGTTTAGAATCGCCTGTTGTTGATAACCTGTAATTGAATTTATCCATTCGATCATAAAGTTTGAAAAGAACAAATAAAAGAGTTTCTAATTTATTTTATTCATCAATTTAGCGAGAATTCATTTACAAAAAACCATTTTACCTCATAAAATATATGTTTTCCCTATGCAGTTCATTACTTCTAGGTATATTTTCTATCACAGTAATAAATAAATTCAAGTTCAAATATTTTTAATTCAAATCTGCCATAAATTAATTTGAAATGCAGTGGAATGAAATTAAGTAGGTGTTAATAAGTTCTTTATTCACACAAAAATGCAATAGAAAATAGGATATTCGAGTAAATTGGAAGGTAGTTTTGAGATTAGTTGTACTGATGTTAAATAATCTTATTTACTTTAGAATTTAAAATGTATATAAAAACGGCTTAGTTATCGCTTCGCTTGGCTGGCGTCTCGCACCTTCCTGCACACATCTACTCAGCATTACGTGATAGTGCGTTTTATATATTTTTACATTTGCGCGACAAAACGCTCATTACGAATGCATTTGCTAACGAACGGGATGGAGCCCGAGTACATAGCGCTGTAGTGCGGGAGCCGGGTGAGAAATTATCTTTCTGGTTGAATTAAATGATGATGATTTCAAATGAATAAGAGATGGGGTTTTTGTAAGATTGATCAAGTTTTTATTGTACTTTCTGTGATTAGTATTGTTATTGTCTTTTTTATTTACAAAATACATGTATAAAACTACACGTAATAAATATAATTTAAATATTGGTTAGAGGCTTCAGTCTCTAACAATTCATATCTTACATGACTTAAGTTCAAACAAAATAGCTTGTACCTACCACTTAATGTTGGATATAAGATGTAGGCATGTAGAGATCTTTGTATGTAATTTGAATAAAATATTCATTTCATCAAACTTGTGATTCCACCAATGTGTAAAAGTAGAGTAACTTTAAAAAGAATCTAGAACAAGTTTGAAATTAACTGGATATCTTACCTTATGACCGACGAACTTATACTTATCATTGTCATCATTTTAGTAGGTCCTTACCGAAAATTATATAAGGTGTTAGGGTAGATAATTGCATTACTTTAATGGGTGATTGTACTGAACAACTTTCCCAAAGAAACATAAGGATTTCGACTTTTCATACAAACGTTCGATCAGCTGATTGCATCTAGTATGGAAAGACCAAAATCGTTTTACTAAATCGAATTTCCTAGTTTTCTTAAGGAAAGTTGTTCAGTATCATGGGTACAATCACCCCTTAAAATAATGCGACTGTTTACATTAACAACCTGTAGTATCAAGTATCAACTAGATCAGCAACCGATTCCAGCTGCAGGCACCTCCTGCACTATAATCCACAAAAATGGCCGGGCACATAGCACTAGTCTTTGTCTATAGCTAACGACGCAGTTCCGCCCCGTAACGATCTCCTCCCGGTAATGACACCCTCCCCCCCGCGCACCCCCGCTCACCCCCGCAGTCATCTGAACACACCCCTGGAGAAAACAATGATGTTGCAGCTATGGTAGCATCTTGCAGTAGAATATGTGCGTACTAGGGGTCGAGTCATCGAAGTGACCATAAGGTCTTTGAAACTTGAAATGAAGCTTTAGTAGAACGTACTAGCGCAGATTTTAATAAATAGCGACTCTCTCGACACGGCAATAAGGTGCAAAGTTATTCGCAACGTATCGTGCAATTCGCGAATAACCTACCAACCGTCACAACGGCGCGCGTGCAAACAAAAATGAACCGAGTCAATAGACATGAAAGCTTCCTTTACATAGTCTCCCTCTTTCATTCTTTCACGTGCTGGCAGCGTGACATCGCTAGGGTTTTCAAGTCTCGCATTGACTACTCACATAAAGGCGGCATGTCTAATGAGATTTGACCAAGAAGTTAACACGGTATACCTAACTTATTGCCATTCACCACTCGGTGGGGATCGCCGTCAATTGTACCTGAACTGTGGAGTAAGACAGGCCTGGTACTAGTAGATTGGTGTGATTGGTGGCTCAACGGAAACCAGGATGTCACCGAATAGATATCTAACCAGAAAAATGTTAACCTGCGATGTTTCTACCAAGCTGCCGCTCATTCTCGTATACGTGAACGTTCACGCATTGCCGCATGGTGCGCATGTAGGGGTGTATATTCTATGCCTATACCTTATGGTGCCGACCAGTGTGTGTTGTCAGTGATGACATATGGAAAAGAGACGTGGTCGCTCACTCAAGGCCTCATAAAAAGGCTGAAAGTCACCCAAAGGGCAATGTAGAGGGCTATGCTCGGAGTTTCCCTACAAGATCAAATCAGAAATTAAGAGATCCACAGAAGAACCAGAGGAGCTGACATAGCCCAAAGAAGTGCTAAACTAAAGTGGCAGTGGGCGGGGCACTTTGCTCGCAGGCCACCGAAGGCCGATGGGGCCGAAAAGTTCTCGAGTGGCGACCGTGTACCGGATAGAGCAGCGTGGGTAGGCGGTGGACCGACGACCTGGTGAAGGCGGGAACCTGTTGGATGACGGCAGCGCAGGACCGATCGTTATGGCGATCCTTGGGGAGGCCTATGTACAGCAGTGGACGTCCATCGGCTGATATGATGATGATGATGATACCTTATGGGGTAAGGTTCGGGCGAAGTTGTGTCCACACAGATGAAACTAAAATTTCTATTTAAACGTGGCTTGATCTATTTGAAATAGTGAGGTTTCAAATGCAGTGTTAAACTAACTTCATTTGTAACTTCATAGAAAATCAAAGCATTTTTTGATTGTTTTACACCGAAATGCATCATAAGCATTCTCATCACATCAATAGTTTTAACTGTCTTTACTTCCAGCTAGCTCTTGACACGGAGGTCGTGGGTTCGGGACACGTAGTAAAATGTCAATTTGTGCGTTTTTCCCCAGTTGGTTAGGACATTACAGGCTGAATCACCTGATTGTCTGAAAAGAACGCACGTTAAGCCGTTGGTCTCGGCTACTATCTCTCTTGGCAGTAGTCGTTATATAGAAACCACGTCAAAGGCCGTAAGGCGGTCTGAAAAACTCGGACACCAGGGCTCACTGCCCACACGATAACAAGAAGGTCAGTCTTTATTACTGGTGCATACATGCCTGCTCTCATAGTGAGGGTTTATAGCATTTGTCTACCACACCTGCCCAATGAAAGGTACGCCTCAATGTACATCTAATCAGGGTTGGTTGAATTTAATAAATAAACTTGCTAATATCTATGAAGTAACGGAAATAGTTTGGTTATGCCTTTCTTCAGTAAAGTAGCTTTCTCTGCCTGAAGTGACAGTAGTTATACTGCTAGAATTTTTTCAGTAACTATGAACATTTAGTGTGAAGTAGTTTGCATGCCTACTCTCTTCTGTATAATAGTTGGAGCCTCGCTAAACGGTAGGCTCGTGTAATGAAGAAGGGATGTTTTAAATACTGTTAGTGCAATCTCTGCAATATCGTATAGTGCCGGGGCCGGGGGGCGAAGGGTTGAGGTCTGTTATCCATTTACTTTATGAAACGTCAGGAGTTTTTGTCGCTTTTAGGGTTCCGAACCCAAATGCCAACCCTATTAAGTAAAAAACTACAGACGCAATAGGGTATTGGACAGGTTTATAAAAACTGTTCTACTTTAATCACTGATGTCTAAAAACTCTATAGAAAATGTATATTTTACGTTCCATTACATGTAGTGCAAGAAAAACGAAAACAAAAATGTTATTTAAATATCCCGCAAAAACGCTTTTCTTGACAATATACGTGGCGACAAGCAGGTGACGTCACGATGACGTAAACTTTGTACGACACTCGCACTCTACACGCAACTGTTTATAAGCAGTTGACGTCATCAACCATTCGGCCACTCACAGTCGCTTACGATCACGTGACTAAAGTAGACAAAAACATTATTTTCTTTGTCGATTTTCTCATGTAATATTAAAATATTCAGTATTTTTCTTAACTGACTACATAGTTGGTTTCCAAAATTCATATTTAATACGGATGCCATCAATAGGTTCTATATTTTGCATGCTGTCAAAATACCCTATTCAAATAAAAAAATTGTGCTTTAAAGGTCTTTTATGAAGTCACAAGCACATATTAGGTTAAACTTCATTAGAATGGTCTAAGTAATTAAATCATAAATCACACTCGAAAATCTACTGTTCTATGTCCAATACAATTTTTTGCATAATCATGTTTCTGTGACAACGCCTGGATATCATATTAATCATTGTTCCGACGTTTCATCGAAAAAAAGTATTGCAGTAAAGTTTATTTGATTTCAAAGAAAATACACAAAGTACTAAGTATCTGAAATTAACTACTGTCAACCTTATTTATTGTGTTGACAGTATTTTAACGCAGTTTCAATAGCTATTGGAACAGAATTAAAGTACCTACAAATATTTTTCACGTAGTTTGTATAGAGTAAAGTCGAAGTTATTCCATATTTCCTAGTTATTGGAGCCCGATGGAATGATGCATAATACATGAGTTCCCGGGGGTCTGAGGGGCGGGGCGGGGGGAGGCACAACTGTGTAACTACATACATTAGTTTGTAGATTGTATGTTATTTTCTTATTGTGCGACAAACCGTTCACGAGGTATTTGAATTTTGTTATTTAGTTTAGCATAGTTTGCTTTGATGTCACTCCTATCGTCGAAGAGTCAGGTAGTAGAAATATATTCATAAATATATTATGTAGAGTACTCATGAATTTCTATGAACGAGAAATGTTTTTCAGCTTGCGTAGAAACTGCGCTTTAACTAATGAATATCCTAATTTCAAAACGTGCACGTCTAGTATGATTTCTCTACGCGTCTTTCCTCAATAGAAAATAACCGGTTCCTGCGTTTTTCGGATAGCGAAAGCCGCGCTTGCCGCGACAAGTGGTGTGGAATAAAGCCGAGTCGCGCGCAAGAGAGAAATCATGCTAGACATGCTGGAATCGCTATATTATATTTAATTAAAAACTACAAGACATGCCATGTTTATAATATTTTTCATTTCGCCAGTGGTCTGCCTGAAACACCTCATGTGTATTTTCGAGTTTTCTCTTATCTGGCCGCCATTATCTGATACTATAATAAAGGTTGTGTTTGTTTGTATGTAAGAGTAAGCTATGGAAAGCTACTCTATCCGTGAGTAATATAGGCTATTTAAATAACATGTCCGAGCTGACAAAGTCGTATTAATTAGTAAAAAGCCTGTTCGGATCTTTCTTATTAAGTATCTGATTGATCTAGTGTTATGATCTCTACTATATCCCCCGAGGGGGTAGTAGGAGATATTCTGAAACCTCAGAACATACACGTTTCACTAGTAGTACCGAAACTCTGTCCAGTGTGACGGGAGGTGAGCCCGTCACCACTTGTAATGGACAGTACGTACAATACATGCCTCGAAATTGAAGCATGCAGGTTTCCTCACGATGTTTTCCTTCACCGAAAAGCTAGTGGTGTTAAAAATGGTACATAAATCCCAAAAAAACTCATTGGTACGAGTCAGCCTAGACGGGGATCGAACCATTGCCTCCTGCACGACAGGTAAGGTTACTTGCCACTAGACCACCACGGCTATCATGTTAATTAACGTTAAAAAAGCAAATAAAACCTTTTCAGTATTCCAGTTCAAACTTCAGAACAAAAGACATCAACGAAGCAACAAAATCTCACCCAGGCCCAGATTTTTAAAAACAGTCACTCATTTATCAACCTGCATTATTTACCTTATTTACCTTCACTCTGAGAGGTAGAAGAGTACATAAAGAGCACATAAATAATACAACGATGTAATGACTCCGTCCAATTTTCAAAGAAACCACCCCAGCCTTTGATCCCGGACTCTTCGTTAGGCGAGGGCGAGCGAGGGGGTGCGGGTGGCAGGCGAGGAGGGGAAGCAAAACAAAATAATATGGAAATGCTTTATGGAACAGATCAGAGAGACGGTCCACTCCAATCATCCAACAATGCCTACTTTTTTTGTGAAAATCGCGAAATGTGTTGTTCCTACACTGGTGGACAATGAAAGGTCGAAAGTCATTATTATCAGCCTAAATAGATCTCACTGCACGGCAACATGCCCATAACGATTAAGAGTGAGAGAGTTTACCATACTCCACCTCGCGAGTCGAGTGTCGGTGGAGGCTAGTAAGTAAGGTGCTTTTAAAATATCTGTCACGGCTGCAATGGAAGAAAGTATTGCGTGTATAGATTACGATGGTAACGAAATTGTATGCCTATTTCGGTCTTAAATTATGACAATTCCACTGGAATATATATTTTTGCCTAAACAAAGAGAGTATCAAACTTGCAGTAGGATCTTGGAGTGTAGGTAGAATAATTTCATGAAACGAATAAATAGATAACGAACATACTCAATACACAAAATATTTTGAAAGGAAAAATATATTTTTAAAATCCTCAAAATGAACAATAATTTCGGTTTTGATTGATGATTATTATGATCAAGTTTTCTTCGTATTCAGTGTTATGAGATTGCGGTCATATTATGTTGTTTTTGTCGTAAAGCTCTTGCCCTTTTCGAAATGGAGTAAAGTTGTGGGCTATTTCTTCGTGTGTATACTTTTTTCGGCCGCCATTACACGAGATGTACAATTTAGTATGTAGCTATGTATTCTCCCGCGACTTCTATCCACAAAGTGGGTGAGATTCACTCACCGGTCGTTTCGTTTTGACTTTAATCAGAGCTCGTTTATTTGAGCCTTGGTTTGGCTTGTTTTTGTTGACGAATGAAGGACATTTGTCAAAAATAATAAGAAATGGTTATATAGGGTCCTTCTTAATATGCTGACACTTTATAAGGGGATGACCAAACCATCAAACTGAACTACTTTATCTATGGGACCAACATCGAAACCGCGAAAAAAAAAACCGCTGTCCCATACATTTGGCTCGAGTAAGTTTGCAATTCTGTATAGAAGAGCAGATTTTTTTTCGTGATTTTGATGTTTGTTCCATAGAGAAATTTATTCAGTTTGAAGGTCTGACCGTCACCTTCATAAAGTGTCAGTATATTAAGATGGACCCTATATAAGGTCCTTTTTTAAATAATTCCGATCTTCTATTATTTAACACGTTCACTGCCGAAAAACACGCCTAGCGTTCAGTTTTCAATTTCTGCTAAAATTGTTGGTGTGTCATAGATAAATGTGTAATCAAGAGTAAAATGGTTCGTCATTATTGTATGACAGTTAATTACAAAGAATCAGTAAACGAAATCTCAAAAATAGGTAATAGGAAATTAACAATATAAGCAATAAAAATTAAGTACAAATTAAAACCATGATTGTCTTGATTTAAGGAATTAATGGCGTTGTATGGAAATAGGAATATTTTAAGACAGTTAAAAGTTTACTAAGAGGCTGTTTCACCACTTCCGAATAAGTTCTTGTTAGCTTATACGATTGCTCATTTGACAAATTCTACATACAAAATTTGTCAAATGAGCTGTCGGATAAGCGAAGTCGAAGAACTTATCCAAAAGTGGTGAAATAAGCGCTAAGTATTTTATTTTATCAGGAAACATACATTACCATATTTATTTTTCTACAAAATTTTTATTCAATTGTTTTACAATTCAGACAAATCGAGACGTAACAGAAAACAATATCCCAAAGTCTTGCTATAGTAACAATATAGAATATCATGTAAATAGTTGAATTTAGGATCTCGAATCGCATCTCAAATTCCACAACAATATCAACCTAAACAGATGTAACCACCAAAGATCTTTGACACAAAGCTGCCCGTCACACCGACCGCATTGTCCCGTCGTCCGTCACACCGTCACGCCCCCTGTCACACCGGTCACAACACCATTCACATCTTCATCTCATTATTATTGTAGTATTGTCACAATGGACATTCTGTCGACAATTTAGAGTAAACATGGTTCTTGTAGGTGACAATGTGGTCCATTGTAACATGTATTGTCGTCTGTGAGATGTTCAAGTAAGTAGAGTGAAAAAATTATTAAGCGTAAAGTTTTTACTTTCATCAGATATCTGGTAAGTTTTGATTGAAACTAGGCCACGATAGTCGACGAATAGTCGACCATGTGAATTAGTAATAGTTATAAACCACGAGTTATCGGCCAGGGCGAAACATACAAGGTATGCCACCCTGTAGACCGCGTATCAATTTGTTCCGGTGGCACTGGAAACGGCTGGCACGTGGGGGACAGACGCTAAAAAAAAATTTTGAGATTGGTCGACGGCTTTGTCAAAAAGGTCTTCAAATCTTGTGCGTCATCGTGCTGTGGCGTCGTGCCCGGTGAGGGCTCCGACAATGGCACGAGCCTTGCTCCTGCTGATGAATTGCGGGATTTATGTTGTCATGTTCCTGATATTTCTGCAGTGTTGTAAACCTGAGAGGCCAGACCATTCTAGCCTGTCTTTTATCAGCCCATTCCTTAATACTCATTCTAACTGCACGGTTAAAAAGATTGTTGTTAGTTGTAGCAAAGTTCCTGACCAAACCACAATAGATTACAGTAGTGAGTTTATGCAAGTGCAGTAGGTTACATACATCTTTCTGCAGGTCCTTCTTAATATGCTGTCACTTTTTAAGGGGATGGTCAGACCATCAAACTGAACAACTTTCTCTATGGGACCAATGGCGAAAAAAAATCAGCTGTCCCATAGATTTGGCTCGAGTAGGATTGCTTGCAGTTTTGTTGCAGAGAAGTTGGATAGTTTGTTTTGAAGAGAAAGTTGTTTAGTTCGACGGTCTGATTATCCCCTTAAAACTGTCAGCATATTAAGAAGGACCCTATATATTCCGTCGTTAAGAGACACTCCACGTAACGGGCAGATCTAAGAGAGTACCTTTTACTCTTCAGTCGGTTATTGAGTGAAAAATAAAAGCCAATCGAGTGCGCCCTCCACTGCTGAAGACTTCCCCCCTCCCCGCACACACGCCCCTACCCTCACTTCTCTATCCACAGGTCCAATACACTGGTCAAACAGTAACGATTGAGCTTACTATTCAAGTACTGGCACAAGGATGCGCGCTCCAAGGCAGTTCAATGTTATATGCTACTATAATAATAAAATACTTTATTTCAGACTACAGTGGTCCATACTTTGTTAGTAGCACAACGATTTCACCGATCCACACCTCTCACATGCAGTTCGATGAATCGACCGAGGATAGCTGCATCCATCCGACCAGCGATCATCTTCAAGATTCTGTTCGGGCTCCTTCGTATTCTGCGCACAACAGACGAAGCCTTTTTGCGAATAATTGTATGACAGTCCTCTATATGTGCATCCAAACATGCCTGATGCACTGCAGAATCGTGGGAGCCCCAACATGCTTTATATTGTAATAGTTATTAAGTCGTGTTATGTTGTAGAGTTTCTGGCCTCATTTTCCCTGCAGCGACAACACGTTCCGACGCAGTGGCTGCTTCAAAAAAAGAATTGACGTTTAATAAGTGGGCTTTAAGCTTCTATATTGAATAAATTATTTTGAGTATGTGTTTGAGTTTACACACTAACATTAACTCATGTCCTTTCGATTCCTTGGAGTAAGTCTGCAATTTTGCTATGTTGAGGTTTACCTTTTAGCATATTTGGGGTTTACTAGCGGCAATGGCGTCCAAGACTTCGAACGCTTGGACCACTAAATCACATACCTTAAAACTTGATAATTACATTACTTATTAAATATTACTCAATGCCTCGGATGCCGTCTTCACAGTCGGATGCTTTTGTAAAAACTTCATTCTGATTGGTTCAACTTGGTTTAAGAAATGCGTACATAAAAAAAAGATAGTAAAAAGAATCGCATAAATTGAGTTGTTTATTGAAAGTTTTACATCATTTCGTGCTAACTATGTAACAGCTGGAATCGAGTATAGATCTAACTAGTGATCTAGGGCTTAGTGTCGATACTGTTAGATAGTGTATTGTGGGTCAGGTACCTACGAGGCACGTAAGTAAAGAGTTGACAATCGACGAGCGCCCTAATGGCCTGTCCCTACTGGTTGCCTTGCCACACGGATCTACGAAACCATTGATAATTTTACGTATTTGACATCACAACATATTCGTGGAAGGTCTTTCCTTTTCTTCTCTAGCGTGTTGTTAGCGCGTTGCGAAGAGGTATGGACACTCTAGCAAGAGTGTCCGGGTTCAAATCCACATATACATAAGCCCACTTCCCAAAATCTCCGTTTCCAAAACGTATGTTTTCCAAACCTCCAGGTATATAACAAAAACTCATACTGCATGGCTATCAAAATATATAACCGGTTGCCAAATATGTTTAAAACACTAAATACAAGTTCTTTTAAAAACATTTACATTCTTTTTTGATAAATAAATGTTATTACTCTGTAAACGAATATATGGTCGATGTTCTCGTTTAACCTAAAAGACTTGATGTAAATTTAATTTTGTGTGTTTAATTTTAGTTTTGCTATTAAATATTTGCACGCCATCCTGTGTGGCAGATTATGTCTATGCGCTAAGGACAAGTAAGACCTGCAAGTAAGACCTTATTGTACCATATTCTTGCAAATAAATGAGTTCTATTATATTCTATTCTAATGTCCCTATCATACACATACATAAGACATCTTCCTAAAATTCACAATATGACCGTTTAAAAAATGATAGTTTCAAATCCGCACAGGCGACATGTACTAGCGGCACTAGATCATTAGGGCCCCGGGTTCGAATCCGCACGGACATGCCAATGTACCAATGAGTTTTTCAAACTTATGTACATAATACCGTCTGTTCTCAAACAGTGAAAGAAAATATCGTGAGGAAACCTGCATATTATGCTGAAAAAGAAATTCTGTTGCGTATTCGTATGCACCTACAAATCCGCATTGGGCACGCGTGGTAGACTAACACCTATACACCCTTTTGAGGGTAGGCCTGTGCCCTGCAGTGGGATGTATATAGGCTGATGATGAATGAGGAATGAGTAACCAATGCCCCTTTTTGTTTTTAGATATTTTTTTTTCAATTTATTTAATAGACCTACGTGCTTCAATTTCGAGGCATGTATTGTACCCACTGTCCATTACAAGTGGCGACGGGCTCACTCCCCGTCACACTGGACAGAGTTTCGGTACTACTGGTGAAACGTGGATGTTCTGAGGTTGCAGAATATCTCTGACTACCCCCTCGGGGAATATAGTCGTGAGCATATGCTTATGCTATTTAATAGATATGTGAACAGCCATGTCCCGGAACGGTTAGTCATTTCATCCGTTCACCACTGTAAGTATATTCAGGAGGGACGAGAGATCTCATACGTGGTGGGCCTAAGCCCGAAAAAAAAAACATATCTTGTATTTAACGTACACATTATAAATAAGCCTATAAGACGTCCCAGTGTAGGGCCAAAACCTACCCCTATGCGGATTAGGTGATTACACATAAGTATCAGAATTTCTTCTTCAGCGTATGCAGGTTTCCTCACAATGCTTTTCTTCACCGTTTGAGAGCAGTCAGTATTTTTAGAAATAATAGATAAGTTATAAAAATTCGGACCCTCATGATTGAGTGTCCATACCTCTCCTATGCACAATTAAAAAAACCTGCGTCATCGTCACCAAACGTCATCATTAGGCATATTTTGAAACCTTAAAAATATGCTGTAGAAAGCCTTTTTATAGCTGCATGTTTAAGAACAAAATCGGTAGTTGTAGCAAAGGTACTGTCTGCCTCAAAACGGGTTATAATCGTAAGTTGCTTGTTCACTAGCTTCCTCTACAGTTCCATAACTCCTAGATACCAGTTCCAGGAGCGTGGCGACGCTAGAGCGGCGCAGTGCGGGTCGGCGCTGCGCGGCGGGCGGCGATTTGCGATTTTCAAAAGAGTTCTCTCCCCGAGTGCCCTCCACGTAACCGTCTCCCCCCTCCGCCCAGCACTCCTACCTCACCCCCTCAGTCCTCTCTGGATAGCTGGTTGAGGAGACTTTTATAGTTAGAAGCATCTTCGTAGGAAATGATTGTTTAGGGCTTATTGTATTTGGTAACATTTTTATTTTGTTTGTGATAAAATGACTTTGGGTAATTGTCGTATCATCATTGTTTTAGAAATGTATGAATAATTTGTGTTAAGATAAGATCTAAAGTATTTTCATCTATTTTTTTGCGCTACATGCCTCCGAATAATATACCGTAACCACCTTTGAGAAAAATTTGTAGCTACGTATAAAACGTGTTAATGAATAAGCACAAACCCTCATACACCCCAACTGATTTATGATAAAATAATTAGATTGAAACAATAATTTCATTATTTTGATAGTTAAAATTTAAAGTTATTCGCATTTTAAGTTTTCAGGCAACAATTATTTGTTATCATTTCAGCAATGAATGAAAGCGCTAGCGTGCTCGTGGATACATTTTAAGAATCTTGTTTTGGTAGTAAGTAGGGTGAGTGTGCCTGTGCGGTGGGTTGAGATCGAGTTCAGCAAATTTTAAATTTTATAAACAAATTATTTAATATTTGAAAAAAATTATTACCTATGTTGAAAACATGATAATTCGATTCTGCTCTCCATTCTAAACTAACTACTTTCTAGTTTTGCATTTATTCATTAACACGTTGTATAATTTAAATAGAAATGTCGCCGAGGCGAGGTAGTGTAGGTATAAATTTCACATCCAGAGACATACATTTTTACATAAAGATAAATACATAACACGTCTATTTAAAACAGCTTTTATTTTGATGCCTCTAGTGTAGTCGGAGACGGTTGAAATAGCAATTAAAAACAAAATGCCGACTATTTTAAAGCAGTCTTCTATTTCATTCGAAAAACCTCGATCAACATTTCTGGTTGAGACTAACCATTAAATAACGCATCAACACGAATCAAGCAATTCGCAAACTCGACAAATATAAAAACCAATTTCGAAAACGATCCATCAAAATAAAATAGCTGGGGAACGAAAAAAGTGCGTGAACAGTCATTTCTGGTAACCATGTTACACACACACTACTATATTTTTATTCGATATAAAACGCGCAGGATGTTTGTTTGTATATTTATCTATAATGTCTACCTACGTATTACGATCGTATTCCATTCCAGAAAGATCAGACGTTCTCAATACCTACCAAAGTATTAAAATATTGTGAAAATATTTTATAAGCTTTCAATTTTCCCTGAACATTACAGCACTTAACTTCTGGCATGTTGTGTTTTTAGGTTTTAGTACAAATAAAAAAAAAGTAAAGTTATAGCCTGTAGAAACCCACTGCAGGGCAAAGGCCTCCTCTCACGAATAATGGTGAGAGGGAGTGGGCCATACTCCACCACGGGGGCCCAGTGCGTGTTGGTGGAGGCAAGTTAGTAGTCAATTTGTTGTCTTGTTTCAACTTGTGCAACTTGGTTTCAGTACAAATGTAATACGAAAATATTCCTTGCTACAAAACGTTTAATGGTTTAGCCAAAGAGACGACCCTATAAGAAATGCCTTACAAGAAAATCCAAATACATACATCATCACAACCATAATCTCACTAGGGTTGAACGGAAGTTTTGCTACAACTACCAACTTTATCTTATTTTCTTTACGATATTATTTTTGTTTTTCATCTGTTTGATAATGTTATTGTTCGTCGTTGGATGCATGTACAAATCATTCTCATAATCATAATAATTTATTTTTATACTGGGTATTACATGATGGCCTTCAAATTCAGCATAAAAATAATTATTAAGAACTGTCTCTCTCTCTTGTTTTCTTTTCTTTTTAGTATGAATAGAGTCATGCACACATTGCTAATTGTTTATCTTTTGTTTATTTTCATGATGTGCACATGTGCTTATACTTGATTCCAAATAAGAACGACGAGATTTTCCGATTCCTATTTAGCTTTCTAGCCAATTCTGATTAACAAATGTAATTAATTTATTGGATACATGTACTATCCGACATATCTTGGACGTTACTAAAGCTGTTCTAAGAATAAGTGAGAGGAAGTAATTTGTGCCTTATAAAAAAAAGGTAAACATATAATTGTAGCAATGCTCACCTCCAATATACATATTAATCTATGTGCTCACCTTTAGCACATAGCAATTGTTACTTATGTAATATCGATCAAGTAATACGAATTTTTTCATTGTTTCTCGACGAAATGTCGAATCAAGAAAGATAATAATTATAAACCCAGCATTAAAAAAAATTTATCGCAAAAATCTACACGAGAAAAGCAGCAGACAAATACCAGCCTGTACAGGGTCCTTCTTAATATGCTGACACTGGTTTCAGGGGATGATCAGACCGTCAAACTGAACAACTTTCTCTATGGCACTAACATCGAAATCGCGAAAAAAAAAACGATGTTCCACACAAAACTGCAAATTTACTTAAGCCAAATGTATGGGACCACAGTTTTTTTTTTCGCGATTTCTATGTTGGTGCAATAGAGAAAGTTGTTCAGTTTGATTTTCTGACCATCCCCTTAAAAAAGTGTCAGCATATTAAGAAGGACCCTGTATATACAGATATATCCCGTAATAGTGACATAGCTCGCGGCCCTATGTGCTCCCACGCTGCGTACTGTACTCACATCTGATTGAATCCTCTTATTGCTGATGAAATGATTTGGCTCCTCCCTGAGGTAGAGCCGTAGGAAGCTTTTACTTTGATCTTTCATTAGAGGGGGTTTGAAACCGCCACTGGTTGACATTACGAGCTTTTGTTTCTCTTAATTTATGAGAACGCTTCTTTATGTAAAGATTAAGAGTCTTTTTACCGTTCATTGGTTCCGTCATAACAATATAGGGTCCTTCTTAATATGCCAACACTTTTAAGGGGATGATAAGACCGTCTAACTGAACAACTTTCTCTATGGCACCAACGTCGAAATCGCGAAAAAATCTGCCGTTCCATACAAAACTGCACACCTACTTGAGCCAAATGTACAGGACAGCTGATTTTTTTTTCGCGATTTCCCATAGAGTAAATTTTCAATTTGATGGTCTGATCCTCCCCTCAAAAAAGTGTCAGCATATTAAGAAGCACCCTATATTATATAACTAATCAAAGTTAGTCCTAGTGTTTTTTATTTTATTGCTCGCAACCGGTCGGTGGTGGTAGCCAAGAGGTGAATTAATTGAAAACGAGATCAACTAGAAAATTATAATAAAATAATTTTAGTAGCTATACATGTCTGAAACACAACAATTTAGTCGAGTAGCTTAGCGAAAGCTTTAATCTAGTGCTAGTCGTAAAATGCTTAAATCTACTAAATTACTCGCACTCAACTAAAATACTCGCGTATAGCTCGAGAAAGGTTAGAGCTAAAAATCGTAACTATTATAAAACTGTAACAGAACTGTGTCTATATATTGAAGATATTTATACAAGAAAAAGATTACGATATTGTTTTTAGGTTGTTTTTTCTGTCTGTTTGTGTTTGTTTGTTTGGTCGAGCATCACGCAAAAACTGCTGAACCGATTTTTGAGAAACTTTATTTGTTTGATAGCTTATGATTTGACTTAAAATTTGGTATATTATTTGTGCGGACGAAGTCACGAGTAAATTCTAGTAAAGAGACAAAAATGTTGACATAGTGATAATAGGTACACGTGTGAAGCAGGCGGGATAGAGGGCGCCACGCACGCAGCGCGTCTTGTAGAGGGCGTAGGGCGCTGATTGACGAAAATTGCCAATAAACTGGATTATCTAGTTACTGGTTCGATTCCCGCCCTCGTGCACCCAATTCTATTTATTTTTCAATTTCGATAACATTTCGATACGTTAGAGTTACGAGTATACAAAGTATATTTATGTTTTTTATATCTAAGAGAGTAGGTTTTTGCATTTCATTTGCAATTTATTTCCATTGTGGAGTGATCGTAATTTTTATATTTACCTATTTCAAACCGCCGAAGTTAACTTGGCACCTTTGCGCTTTCAGCGCCTTTGAACATAATGGGGCTATCAGTTTCTTAAGGCGATGATCAGACATTCAAACTGAACATCTTTCAGCATAAAACCAAAGTAAAAATTACGAAAAAAATCTGCTGCTTCATAGAAACGAAGTGGTATTTCATCTCGAGCGTTTCCGTGCTTCGGAAGGCACGTTAAGCAGTTGATCTCAGATAGTTCCGTCACATGGCATTGTAACTATTAGTTAAGCCAGGTGAGAGGCATATTAAAGCGGCTTGAAAATTATCTGAAAGCACTAATTTGCCTCCACCAGCAAGCAATGGACCCGCGTGGTGGAGTATGGCCCACTCCCTCTCACCCTTATTCGTGAGAGAAGGCCTTTGCCCTGCAGTGGGATTCTACAGGCTATAACTTACTAACTGACTTTGATGTTGGTCCCATAGAGAAAGTTGTTCAGATTGATGGTCTGATCATGCAGAAAATTAAGTTGGACCCTGTTTAACACATAAATTTAAGTAAATACATATTCACAACCCTTTTACATCCACATCAATCTATTATGTTAAACAAATTCAATGTATCCCTAATATTCCCCAATCAATTCTATGACACGCTGAAGTGACAAACTATTCAGACATTGTAGAAATCATCTGCAATCTGCCTACAAAACACTTACATTATTATTATATGAACTAACCAGAATTATACTTTATGAATATGTACTTCTACTAACATAGAACTACTATCTGTGTATCCTTATGTCTATGAACGTAGAGCTCACAATAAGATGTATCCGATATATTGTTAAGTTAGTGAAGTGTCGTAGTGGAACTGATTGTGTCGCGGACAATGCGAAAGGGTCTTAATATCTGTCGTACACATCACGTCATGTAAAATATCTTTCTGAAGAGGGTTATCTTTTGTTACGAAATGTGAATTATTTTATTATAAAAACACTGGAAAGAAATGAAATGCTAAATGATTAGTGTGGTGCAACCACGGCGCGTAGCTATAGATGATATTTTAGTGATAATGATAATGTTTCTCACCTCCCCAAAACACAGACGTGACTATATAATATGTACGAAAAATCACGCACAATAGAGTATTACACTTTTTGTTTAAACCTGTTTTAAAGTAATTCTGAGATCGTAATGAGCCAGTAGAATTTTAATTTTAATTTTATGAAGCCGCTCGTGACGTCACACTGTCAGTAAACAATACGACTGCGAAATACCAAAGTAACAAGATTTGTGAATTGTCACTATCGGAGTGACGTCACGTCGGAATCCAATATGGCGAATGGCGTTTTAGATATTAGAAAAACAGATTAATCAGACGATTTTAAAATTTATTTATAACATTTGCACTGCATTTTTATGAATGAATAGTTATAGTTTTTGCCCGCGATTTCAGGGTCGGATTTTGGTGCCCCATTGCATAAGGGTATAGCTGAGGTATCCCAACACAAACACCGAAACCGTATTGCTATTGGTTCATGGACTACTTCCCATACACATTAAATAAAAAATAAAAAATGTTACAGACAATTTAGTCCTTTTCTAAGTACAAATCTTAAAACTATGTACACACAGCAATTCATCGACCAAAAAATAACAATGCTATTGGGCTGGTGGTACGATGGGATAACCGATCACATATTCCAAATATCCGATCACATTTTAAACAAAAAGTTACATCAAAATCGGTCCTGTAGTTATTGCGTGATGCTCGAACAAACAAACAGACAGACACACAATAAGTCAAATAATTTGTGATTTGGAGGCAGGGGCAGTAAAACATCATATCTTAACCTCTTTTTTTGGAATAATTTTTAATGTAACACATTTTTCGAACAGTTTTATAACAGTGTAGACGAATATAGTGAAAAAAAAACAAATGCGTTGATATTTTTTCTTAACAGTGTGTCAGTTCGTAGCGGCGTAGCGTCGTAGCAACTTTCGTAGTATAGTTAATGCTACGATATCACACAGTTTACGGTTTTCCTTCCCGTTTTAATAGTTCTTATATGCATCTGTTTCTGGAGCTAAGTTTAAATTTAATATTATCTAGTATCTACACTAATATTATAAGTGTGTTTGTTTTTATGTAGGGGGTGATCTGCGGAGTACTGCGGACCTATCGAGCCGATACTAAAAATTAATTCACTATTGAACGCTACCCTATTCCTGGAGTAATATAGGCTATATCAATCATTTGTCATCATCAATCACGAATGATGAAGCAATCGTAAAATTTTAATAGATATACGCCTCAAAAATGAAACACATCGATTTCCCCACGATGCTTCTGCCTTCTTTTGTGCCTCTTGTATTTTTTCTGTGGATTTACTGTTTATGTTGTGGTGTAAAATAAAGTAAATATGATTGGATTTTTTATTTTTTCTTCACTGACAGTGGTGTTACAAATCGTACATAATAATAAATAATCGTGGTATCCCCAACCAAATAATAATAACATAACATTATAATCAGCACATAATAACACAATTACCCTTTCAAAAAAAATATAATTTACTTTCTAACACAAAGACCCCTACGACTGCGCCTGCGGCCGAATTATAGTAAAGCTTATCCATTGTGGATCTACCCTCACCTCATTATGTAAATAACTAAATATAATAATTCGAACGAACAAAACATGTCATTTAATAATACAGGGTGGAATTCAAATGCGTTACATAACGAAAGACTAAACACGAGTACAAAGAAAAACATTATAATACGTTGTTTTGTACAAACTAATTTTAAAGTGACTTAACAGCTGAGAGAGTGAGATGTACCTAGCGACACCACAGTAAAATAGAAAGAGATACGTGACGCGAGGCAATAGAACCGTTTTTGGGGATCTTATCGCAGGGTAAAAGTTCGGTTATTGTGTACAATTGTGAATCTTAAGTGAAATTGCAGATAATTTTGTGAAATATATTAACACTATTTCATTAAATTATCTGCGATTTCACGTTAGATTCAGAATCATACACAGAACTCGAATTTTTACCTTACCCGTAATCTCTTAAAAACCTCCAAAAACGGTTTCATTTGACAACTCATGTCAGGTCCTCTACTCCTGTAAGGTACAATAATTTTATGGTACAAAATAATGATTATGAACATATTTTTGGGCGTTTAATCCTCTGTTTACTCTTTGTAGGTATACTGCGTTTTTGGTGTAAAATAAATTATAATTGATTTATTTATCTAATACGGTACGATATGTATTGAATAATATACCCTTTCAGTGTGTAACACATTTCAAACACCCTGTATGAAAACGGAAAACGTGTGTTAGTCACCCCCGCGACACACAACGCAACGGTAACCCAACACCCGTCAACAACCGCACGACACCCGTAAAGATATAACTGATAAATAAAATAGTCTCGTTTGGGGCGGCTTGTTTGTTTGTTTGTTATCAAATTACGTGACATGACTGACGGACAGGGAATTTTATTTTAACTGAATTTTGAAGGATTTTTTTTTACATTTATTAGTGATCTTAATCTTATATGATCACTATTCTTTATACATGGTCCTTTCTAATATTGCTGACGGTTTTTAAGGGGATGATAAGACCTAAAATACCTAGACACTTTTGGAATCCGTTACGCGAATTTGGAAAAGATCGCAGAACATAGCAGAGGGTGACGTCATGACGAAGCTTTTCGAAATTCGAAATTCTAATCGAACGTGATTCGCAGAGAAGCGTGTCAGAGATGTATTAAATCTAAGGTCAGAGACATCAAAAGTTATGTCACAAATCGTGAACGAAAGCATGAGTTTTTCGGAATTTATGTACGATTTGTAACCACTGCGACTGCGACCACTGGCTTTTCGGTGAAGGAAAACATCGTAAGGAAACCTGCGTGCTTGAATTTCGAGGCATTTATTGTACCTACTGTCCATTATAAGTGGCCACGGGCTAACTGTCCGTCACTTTGGATAGAGTTTCGGTACTACTAGTTAAATCAAATCAAATCATATCAAATATATTTATTGCATAATTACAGGTTTTTACAATAGGTGTATAAAATAAACATAGTAGGTATCTCTGCAACTTGCTGACGTGGATGTTTGGAGGTTTCAGAATATCTCTGACTACCCTCTCGAGGAATATAGTCGTGAGCATATGCTATGCTATGCTGTCACAAATCCGCCGTCTTGTCCAGGTATACATATCTGTTGTTGAGTCTGTTGACATATGTGCTGCTCTCGTATAGGACTGTAGAGCCACAATAGGTATTTTACACTATAACGAAGTACGGCGGTATGTACCTTTGACCTACTAGTTCAACTACCTGCCGGACGTGGACAAAACCAGTTCGTTCAGTACACAATGTATGGCCGAGCGCATAAAGTTATAATTTTATGCGCAGCTTTGTCTCTGTAGTATTTACTCATGTGGTTCAGCCATAAGAAAAAGTGCTTCACCTCCATCTCAATAATAGGACACTTCTTAAATAATCTGCAATCGAAAAAAAGACAATTATGAAGATACCACAACAACATGAACACTGCGGGCTGGAGGCGCGGAACCGTCGTATCAACAATCGAAAATGTAAATGTTAAAAGAAATCTTCCTTCACATCTTCGCCTCCACAAACATCTCTTCTCACATCTCGAATTTCAACAACACTTCACATTCCACAAAACATACAATTATTATCAAATTCACAACAAAATAGACATCAATACAATCTGCGATGACTCGACAGTCCACACAACCGATAACAGAAAAAAAAACGATCTTCATTATACATTTAAAGGCTCACAAACCAAGCCAATATCATTCTATTCACAAGAGCATACGTGTCATCAGATGGGACTTTGTTATCTTTCATCAATAGTACAATAAATATATCTGCAGCTGCTCAAAGAATCGGCTAGCAAAGACTCTTACTGACCGACAGACGTATTTCTTTAATTGTATTAATAGTTGTGAATGGCACTCGAGGGCTATTGTCGGAGACGGTAGTTTTGACAGTTCGCTAATTGACAGGCATCTGACAGGTGTCCACTGTCTACTTCGTACTGACAGACAGACTGGCTCTGACGATACAGATATTTGTGTAGACAATGTAAAAAAATTCTCAATAAATGAGGGATGTATCTACCACTCTCAAACGGTACAGGAATAAATTGTGAGGACACCTGCATAAGTTGAAAAAGAAATTCTGATGTGTGGTGATGTGAAGTCTATAACAATCCGCATGCGACATGCGTAGTGGACTAACGGCCATACACTCTTCCTGAGGGTAGGCCTGACCAGTGGGACAAAATTATGTCGGCTGATGATGATGATGATGAAGGAAGGATGAATGTAATATGATGTATACACGGCGACACATCAAGCTATACAAAACCAAAATAAGCTGGCCGCACGACGTTATACATTACTCGACCTACGCGCGGTCAGTTTATTTTGGTTTTGTATAGCTTGGTGTGTCGCCGTGTGTACACGGTTTTTTTAATTCTATAAATATAAGAAGATTTATTCTTCAAAAAGATACAAGGATGAGATGAGGTGAAGGTGATGATAAGAACATCAACATTTAAATCGCAAAAAAATTTTCTGTCATATTTGGGTCGAGTAGGTTTGCGGTTTTGTGTGGATTTTTTTTCGCGGATTCGATATTAGTATCATCCCATAAACTTGTTTAGTTCGATCATTATCTTAAAAGAACGTCAGTTTTGTTAAGACAACCTACTGTATAAAAAACATTGTTTGAAACATAGGTACCTTTTAAGAACGTATTTTTTTAATGTTTTGATTAAATATCTGATAAAAACAGGAGATGTCATTGGATACTTCCTTCGAATCAATTCTCTCTATAGATCGCTTACTAATCGATCCTCGCTCGATTTGTCTTGCATCGAGTAGAAGGGTATCGACAAGATATATCGAGTTTCATTTGTGTTCTTATAGGATGTCCTGCCGTTTTGTTGTTGTTTGTATTGATTGGACTCTGATGTTTGTTTTGTCAATAATACCTTCTTATCCTGCGATTAATGAATGAGCTTTCTACCTCTTTATAGACCTTTTAATCGTGTCTTGTAAAGAAATAAATACGTCTTTTTTTTGGGTTCCTTTACATACATACTTTGTATGTCACAGCCAATCGAATGACTACTATAGTCCAGGAGCCAGAAAATCTGAATATTTGATAATTTTAAAGTTACTTATTTTTAGTGCGTGGATAGATAAAATTTTAACCTGTACTAATTTCAAAATTTTAGAAAAATTTTACACGGAGCTTTGGTATTTCCCAATATTTCACTTTATTCGAAGAATAACATTTTTAAGTTAAAGGTATTAATGGTTTCTGAATTGGGCCTGTTTAACTTGGATATTGCCGAAAGTTTAGAAACATAAGTTTTGTGGAACACGGAAACATTAAAAAAAAACAGACTGAAATATGTATACTATAAGTACAGAAGAGACTACATACGTTCAATATTCAACTAAATGTATCTAAAATAGAATTAATTTATACCTACTTTGCTGGCAGTCTTTCAAATAAAATAGAATAAAAAAATAATCACCAGAGTAGGCCCGTCCTTTGGGAAAGGAGTAAAAAGATGTCATGGACTAAAAAGAGAGTAAGTGAAATTTTATTACGGACTTAGCTTAAGAAATAGGTGCTTGAATGTCAAGTTCTTCAAAATATTTCCCCTTTGATTTCTAAATTGAAAATCTGTTCTCAACTCCGTGATCTGATTACCCATACGTTCCCTCATCGTTCGTCATCTCGTCACAGCGACGCCATTTGCAATCGTAATTACAATTACGAACACCCCTATACTTCACAACTTCTCCATCATCATCTGCACCCTCAAAAATGTTTAACACAAACGCACAAAGTTCAAAGTAAGTCTTCGAAAGTGCACTTAGAAGTTTGTGAAAAACCGCGACCCAAAGCCCAAGGCTCGTGAAAACACGAGTGGTGAATCGAGCCGAGTATAATTTTGAGTTTCTTTTCGGGAAACTCGCGCTGTGATTGGTCGGAGCGAGGCGCGACGGCGGCCTGTGATTGGTGGGCGAGGACGCGGGAAAAAACTCGCTTTGTGTCGACTGCAGCGATTTATTCACGACTATTAGTTATGGTTGGATGAGCGGGCGCCTCGGGGGGTAGTGCTGTTACCGTGGAGACTTGTCGATAGTCGCTTGTTTAAAAAATTTGTTGTCAGGTACCTACCTACTTTTCTTTGAGATAATATTTTAACATGCTCACTACACGCCATATGCCATAATGTTTTGGCTACGATTTTCATATTTTTTTATTTAAAATTTTAATTAGGATACTATTGACTTATTTATTGTTAATGCATTTCCCAAATAAGTAATAAATTAAAAAATTTTAATAGGTGAGTAATTAACTAAGTAAGCTCGCTCTTTATTTTGTGTATGTTATACAGGGTCTTTCTTAATATGATGACACATTTTTGAGGGTATGAACTGAACAACTTACTAACAAAATGACTTACAACAACAACAACTTTAATAACTGTGTGTCACAAATAAAGATTTTGATTGATTGATGAAGTCGATCAATCAATGGGGTGACAGAGCAGTGTGAAAGTTGTTAGTCAGTCAAAACATTTGATGAAAACATGTATAACCAGCCGTTTATCGATTTAAGGTTCATTCGATATGTGCCAGAAAAATCGATAGTTCTGTCGACGAAGCGTTAAGCGATCTATGATTCTTTGGATCAGCGTTAATAAAGTCAGTAGTTCATTCGACCAAGCGTTAATCGACCAGCGGAAGTTCGATGTCCCGTACGGGAATCATTTCAATTCTTGTTCTACCTGATGGTTTCTAATAACTGTCTATGTAGGATGGAAGCTTTCGTGCAATACTTTAATAATAACAAAAGTGATGGTTAAGTCAATGTTATTTTATTTCAAATGAAAATCAATCATTTATTTATTTCAAGTAACACTGACTCCTAGTTTTGTTAGTACATACTTAATCTAAAAAAAATGGTACACGAGTTTACATAACACGTCGATAAAAGTCGATAATTAACTATCGATAATGTCGATGAATACTGGTTTGTCCAACACTAATTGTGTTTACTATTCCCGAGGTATAATGGGACCAGTGGCAGTTGGCAGTTACCGTCTCAATCATCCCACCTTTTACTTACTGCTAGACAGAGACGGAACTACTAACAACCCTTAGTCAGAGCGGGGCGGACTATACGCATTCTGCTATACAATGTGCTTTCGAATACACCTATGTGACTGAAATGTCAGGTGATTTTGTATTTTATGGGTATGGAAATAGGAAAGGTTTTGGTTTGAATGGCAGATTTGTTAAATTGAACTCGCAATATTTAGCATGTATGTTTTCTTTAGATATGAATGCAAATAGTAATGGCGCATTTTTATTCGAAATGTTTACATAGAGGGGCTGTGATGGCCGAGATAGGGGGTGAGGTAGGGGCGGAGGGGGGACGGGGTAGGGTAAATAGGTCCGCCATCTTGTGATGACGTACCGTCAGCAGAAGCAAGTGCTCGAAGGTTTGAAGTGATAAAAGCCACTGGATGGCCTGAAGGGTGCTCTTTCAACCCCTATACTGAAAGGTGAGAATCTGTTTGTTAACCTGCATTATAATTAAGGGTTATAGGGGAGGCCTGTGATCGGCTTTGAGGTGAAGATGATTGACTTTGTCAGCATTATCTAACCGTTACAGGGGAAAGTTTCTTATGCACTATCTTTGTGGGTTTTAGGCTTTGACTATATTTTATATGTGGACTGGTTACGCGTGTAATGCTACTACCAAACATTTCTGCCACTTTTTGCGGGGGGCGAGGTAACATGAAATCCGCAACTTTTGATTTTATTCCTCATAACTTTAGATTCTAATTTTTAATGTTAAAAATCATGAAAAGTAGTCTCGTGTGAATCCCAAACGTTCTAAGTTCGAAGTTATTATTTCGCAATTATAGGCTGTCTCGTTTAGTGATAAGGTGTAAAATTGAATGTAAATGCACAAGATCAATTGTGCTTATACCGTGGCAGAGGGGAAATGCTACCGCAAGTATAGTCCTTTTATAATTAGTCAAAGGTTTTAGGCCATCTATCGCTGGGTGAATACAATAACGGCACAACTCAAAAATTGCCAAATTTGAGTTAGCACCGGATTTCTCTAAGAAATCGATAGCAAATTTGCAAATAAAAATTGGACTTTTCATACAAACATTCGATCAGCTGATTGCATTTCGTATGGAAAGTCGAAATTGTATGGAAATCTAAATTTTGATCGGTTTCATAGCTTTGTATGGCAACTTTAGACGGCCTTACTATTACGTATGGGTATTGAACTTAGGCGAAGAACTGTTACTTAACTTTGGTTATGATTTTTAAGACTTATGTTTTTATATTAGTAATTTCGTATCTTACAACAATATCAAAACGGCAATCGGTAATCTTTATGGTTATTAAAAAGTCCCGGGGCTACAGTACTATTAGGGAAAGTTGTTCAGTATCATCGGTGCAATCACCCCTTAATGTAATGCAACTGTTTACCCTAACACCCTGTAGACCTAAATCGATATTTCACTGAATCAAGAGATAGGATGGTACTTGTGTCACTACTACACTAAATAAAATTGTTATTTTATGTTATGCAACAATGATACTTTCGAGTTAAAATGATTCCCGGCCGCAAAAACTACCCTTGTTATACAGGGTGTAAAATTAAATACGTTACATATCGAACAGGGTGCTTCAGACCATCAAACTTAACAACTTTCACTATGGAGACAACATCGAAATCGCGAAAATGTCAATAGCTACTCGACCAAAAGGTATGAAACAGCTGATTTCGTTTTTGCGATTTCAAAGTTGGTCCCATACTAAAAGTTGTTCAGTTTTATGGTATGATGCGCCATGTTCAATATACAGGGTCTTTCTTAATATGCTGACACTTTTTTAAGGGGAAGATCAGACCGTCAAACTGAACAACTTTCTCTATGGCACCAAAATCGAAATAGCGAAAAAAAAATCTGTTCTTCTATACAAAATTGCAAACCTACTCGAGCCCAAAAAAAAATATCCCAGACATTTGTATGGGATATTTTTTTTCGCGATTTCATTTTTGGTCCCATAGAGAAAGTTGTTCAGTTTGATGGTCTGATCATCCCCTTAAATAAGTGTCAGCATATTAAGAAGGACCCTGTAAAACATATTTCAGTTGTTTTCGTTTTCCGTGTGTTCTGTAAACCACAATGTGAAGTTTTGTGATGTCAAAGTAGGTCCTCCCAACTTCCAACTCTTCAGGGTATCATAACACCTCTTCTCCTATAAAGTTACGACTTATAATCATCTACCAGCCTGCTTTTTGTACACCATGGCCTTTTAGTATAGATAGAAGACTGAACTGTTGTATGAAGTTCCAGGGTCAGAAGATGTGATACTGTACATTAATGAAATTTTTCTCAAAATCTATTTATTTGACTTTTTTGTATTCACCCAGTGCTATCACCACTTGACACAAGATTTCATCTTGAAACCTTCAATATGATACCTAAGAGCATCGGTGTAGACACTGTACGGTATAAACACTGAATGATGAGGGTACGGGTTCGAATCCGGGAGTTTTGTTCCATTGGACAAGACCTATCCAACGACATCTCACACGATTTAAAAAAAAAAGATACCCTCTTTCGTTGTATGGGACAGGGGTCGAAAAAAATAGTTTTCTTCATAGCTACTACATTTCTGTTTTTGGCTTACTGTTATCTGTCTTCATGCTAAATTTTGATTCAATAGTTGCAAAAATGAGCGAGTTATTGAGCTGCCTGAACTGCACAAGTCCCTGTAGATGTAGGAAATTCCAGAAATATCGGTTGTACGACAAAATAATTATATCGTTGAATTATAAAGTTTTAGTACCTATTATGTTTATGCAAACTATTATTACTATATTTCTATGACGCCGTGCATGATATTCGGTAGTACAAAAATGGCTTGTTTTGGAAGTTATCATTTGACCGTTTGAACTGCAAATGCCAGGGCTTGATTGATTTGATTGCCATGATTATTTAAATGATCAAAATGCTTGGGTCTGAGGTCACTAGCTTGTAGTTGATTTACTTTACTGTATAGTATCAATTATTTTATGAAATATACGATGTATTATTGTATACATAACTTTAGCTTAAGAATTTATATTGTAGGCAATAGTTATTAAGTTGTGTTATGTTGTAGAGTTTCTGGCCGCATCTTCTCTACAGCGACAACACGTTCCTACGCGGTGGTAGCTTTAAAAAAGATTTGACGTTTGATAAGTGTGCTTCAAGCTCCTATATTGAATAAATTATATTGACTTTGACTTTGGGCCCTATGTGAGAAATCGAGAAACTTATTTGTTAAAACAGACGTAAAATATGTCGATTTAATCCATCCAAAAATCGGAAATTATGCCCGATTAATACAAATAAAGAGGACTCAAGTTAATTGAATAGGGCCAGTGATCTAAAAATAACTCTGTAACTCGCATCATGAGCCAAGATAATCGTCATTACTAGTCTATCTGCAGAACATAGACCTCTGCCAAGGATGTAGACCTATTTTATCCAGTGATACCTGAGTCTCACAGGATGATCCCCTTCCATGTCTGAACCAACCTCAGAGTGAGCCAGCCAATGTGGGCTAAAATTTAGGAGAAAAACAACGCAACTATTTACTTGTTTTATTTCTACTAACATTATAGCGAATGATGATGATTCCATGCTTCGGATGGAACGTTTAGCCGTTGGTCCCGGCTACTATCTCTGGCGGGAGTAGTCGTTACATAAAAACCACGTCAGAGGCCGTAAGGCTGTCTGAAAAAACGCTGACACCAGGGCTTGCCCACTCGATTAGAAGAAGCAAATGGTTTTGATTTTATACTTCCTTACAAGTTATCAACATAACTGTTAACTAACATGAAAAATCGGTATAGGATTATAGGGAAAATCTTTCAAGTATTTCTACGTGAAAATCCCTCTTTTTCCTGTATCGGCGGGTAAAAAAGGATGTTTGGGTTAACCTGATTATATCCTGACATGACACCATTCCATCCTAGAACCAAGTATAGTGCTAAATGTGAGTCTTGCTATAACTACACGCTTTAAAAGACTGTTGGTATTTGTAGCAAAGCATCGAACACCCAAGGGATTATGGTCGTGACGTAAGGTAATGTATACAGGGTGTAAGAGAAGCATAAGCATATGCTCACGACTATATTCCCCGAGGGGGTAGTCAGAGTTTCACCAGTAGTACCGAAACTCTGTCCAGTGTGACGGGGGGTGAGCCTGTCGCCACTTATAATGGACAGTGGGTACAATACATGCCTCGAAATTGAAGCATGTAGGTTTCTTCAGGATGTTTTCCTTCACCGAAAAGCTATGGTGTTACAAATCGTACATAAATTACGAAAAAAACATTGGTACGAGACGGCTTGGACGGGGATCGAACCATCGCCTCCTGCACGGCAGGCAAGGTTACTCGCCACTGGACCACCACGGATCTCTTACTAGCTTTTATTTACTAACATAACGAAAAATGCACCACTAGCTTTTAATTACTAACATAACTTTAAGGGTGTATTCTGACAATGAAACTAAACAACTTTCCCTGAGGAACATGGGTCGTAAATGGAAAATTTTTTTGGACCTCCCATAGAAAATCGATCGGCTGATCTGCACTTTTGTATGGAAGGTTCAAAAAAAGGATCTAACAGGCTTATAACTAATCTATTGGCTTTTTATTGCAACGAATTTACAGCGATGATGATGATTTGATGTAAATAACAGAGTAATTATTAGATCACAGGCCCTATTGAATTAACGTGAGTCCACTTTATTTGTGTAAAACAGACATTTTTGTATAGATTAAACCGACATATTTTAGGTCAGTTTCAACAAATAAGTTTCTCGACTTCTCACATTGGGCCCTGGCTTTTGCAGTTCAAACTGTCAAATGATACCCTCCAAAACGGGTCATTTTTGTACTACCGAATGTCATGCATGGCGTCATAAATATGGTACCTAATAATAGTTTGCATAAACATACAGGGTCCTTCTTAATACCTATGCTGACACTTTTTTAAGGGGATGATTAGACCATCATACTGAACAACTTTCTCTATGGCACCAACATCGAAATCGCGAAAAAAAATCAGCTGTTCCATACAAATCTGCAAACCTACTCGAGCCAAATTTATGGGACAGCAGATTTTTTTTTTCGCGATTTCGATGTTGGTCCCATAGAGAAAGTTATTCAGTTTGACTGTCTGAACATCCTCTTAAAAAAGTGTCAGCATATTAAGAAGGACCCTGTACAACTAAAACTTTGAAGTTGTATAGTTTCATTGTCTGAATACACCCTTAAAGTTATGTTAGTAATTTAAAACTAGTGGTGTATAGCAGGATTCACAAATAAAGTTAGTTCCCAGTATTAATTCGGTAAACTGGCATGGAACACCCAACAGCCAACGTTCCAAAGTGGCAGTATAGCACCGTGACGTCACAGTGCCACCGCCGCCGGCACTCCACTCATTAGCAACTTGTCCAAACTCGTTATAACTTGTTACACCCTCCCCCCGCACCACCGCGCCCGGCGTTCGTCGCCGTTGCCGTTGGCTGTGTTACCAAAAACGAACTCTGGTTTTGTTACCATATTGCGTAGGGTTGCCGATATCTTGTATTGGCAAAATGAAGGAAATCACGGCACATCTTGGACACTGTCAGCTGATAGCTGTCATTTCAAACAAATAAATGAAAATAAGAGTTAAGCATGTGCGATACTGAGGAGTGCGAGCGAGACAGGAATACGATTTCCTTAAGGTGGTTGCAGAGTTGTCAATTTAATACAAAAGTTGGACGCATAATACGCGTAGACGGTATTAATTATAGTAATATTTTATATATGGAAATATTGTTTAGATAATCTAGATGCCGCGTATCAAATAAAATTTTCAATTTATATTATAATTACAAAGATATAAATCTTTAAAATTTCCTATGGATAAGTTCAAAGCTAATAACTTCATAATAATATTATAAATTGCAAATGTTATTTGAAACGCGGCATCTAGATTTTCTAAACTATTTTTTAATATATAAAAAATATGACTTCTAATTCTACTGTCTACGCGTATTATGCGTCAAACTTTTGTATGAAATTGACAACTCTGCTACCACCTTAAGAAGTAGCCACGAGGTAAACAGAGGGGGTGAGGTTAAAAAGTTGGTGGGAGGCATGGAGTGACCTGCATAAGGTGGAATGGACTGGATGCAAGAGGCATAGCAGGGAGCGACATGGCGTTTATTAGGAGAGGCCGATATCCAGCGGTTAACTAATTTAGGCTGATGATCATGATGATTATAAACCGGGAATTACACGACTATATTTGCTTAACTTTTATCCACCAACAAAGAGTTTTTAAGAACTGTTAAGTACACGGAGAGAAATATAATAAGTATGTATAGGTATTCGGAGTGGTATGTACGGCATGCCAATGCAAACGTGTTTTGTTAACTTATGTAACTACATAATACCGACTGCTCCCAAACTGTGAAGAAAATTATCGCGAGGAAAACCTGCATACGCTGAAGAACAAATTCCCATGCGTATATATAGTCCACAAATTCTCATCTGGCGCGCGTGGTGGACCAACGCCCATACACCCAAATCGAGGGTAGGCCTGTAGCCTGCAGTGGTATATAAGCTGATGATGATGATAAGTAGGTACGTGATAACTACAAGACAAGACAATTTGTTGTCACCAGTCAATTTCTTTAACTAAAATCTACCAGAGTTGAGATTTATAAATAAAAAATTTTCTAGTAATCTAAAGGTTAGGTTCTAAGTATCTGCTAATATAAATACTTGTCTCATAATTAGAATTTTAGTATAGCACTCGGAGAATATAATTATGAGAATAAGCTCATGTTTCTCAATTAAAATTGTAACAGTGTCAGCCCTACAGAGCGGTGGGTGTAGATTGCCTCGCGGCGCTCGGTGCTTGCCGGGCGCACGGCGCGAGCACCGCCGCGGGCGCGGCGCGGCGCGCTGTGCGTGAGATCGTGACTTTAGACCGCGCCGCGATCATTATTCTATATCGTAATGTATTGCCGATCATTTAGCGCAGCCTACTTCTGAGTACAGGGTGACTCTTATTAAGTACACAATTTTAATTTAATGTATTATTTATTCGACTAGTGGCTCTCCCCGCGACTTTGTACGCACATACCCTGTTAATACAATGTGAAAATTTTAAATACGATTGAATTGGATGTGTCGATTGCGATGAAATTAAATTAAAAGTTTAAAGGAGGTAATTTCTCCAGCTATGGGAAATAGACCACAAAAAAATGTTAGCGTGTTATGGAAATCATGTCGATTTGTTTCTCATAATCTCTAGATTTTAGTGGTAATATTAGCTATACCTCATCTAAACGGAGTGTCGCTTAATCGCAGTTGGCGCACATCTTGTCTGGGTAAAATATATTGGATATTTCTTTTTATTTTCGTATGAACATCTAAGACGTTCCTATACACGCATTGTTTTACATGTGCCGTTTTAACAGGAAAAAAGAATCTCAGCAAATAAGTCAAAACGGTGTATGTTTTATATTGATTTCATAATTCCGGTTACATATTTACCTAATCTTTAGTCCGATTACTATTAATTATGTTTCTAGAAAGTAATACCATCAATAAACGATACCGTTTGTGGGCCTAAAAGAAATTGACTCCTTTATTTGGCTAGAGAAATAAATGTAATGTGGAACCATTTAAAGAAAGAGTTGATCATCATCATCTTATTTAAGACCTACGCTCTAGTTATAATGTCAAAATATATTATGTAGGTAAAGAAGATGCGGCTCAAATGGGCATCATTTCATAAGCGTATCATTTGTTTATAGCAGGAAGATAGAATGTTTATACACTGTATTTCCATATATAGTTATAAAAAGGTTCAACCTTAGTGTAACGCGTCAAGTTGTGATATCTGTTGTTTGAACCATGTACTTTAATGTGCCATCGCGATTGCATGAATAAATGATCAAAGCTGATTTACAGCGACTGCTTCATTACAACAGCAGTCAGGCATAAGCATAAGCTCACGACTATATTCCCGGAGGGAACGTTTTACCAGTAGTACCTACCGAAACTCTGTCCAGTGAGACGGGGAGTGGGTCCGTCGACAGTGGGTACAATACATGCCTCGAAACTGAAGCATGCTGGTTTCCTCATTATGTTTTCCTTCACGGAAAAGCCAGTGGGGTTACAAATAGTACATAAATTCCGAAAAACTCATTGGTACGAGTCGACCTGGACGGGGCTCGCCACTAGACCACCACGAATTTTTCCAAGAAAAGGTACACAGGGTATTGTAAAGTGTATGAATATGTGTACTAAACACAGATGCACTCTCGCATCCTTACCCTCCTGAATCTGATGGAAAGGGAAAGGGAAACGGATACGATCCGGAGAGCAAATTTTCGTTGACTTTGAAATCCGTTAACAAAAATGAGATTTTCATTTCGTGTGGTAACGTTTAACTGTATTTTTGAGATCGTCCGCGAATGTGTGAAGAAACGTTTCGTTTCAAACAGACAACGTTTCAAATCGAACGAATGCATAATTTCATAGTAACAGTTAAAACCAAAGTTTAGAAAAAAGTAAAATCTGTTGAGTTTGAGTGCTAAGATTACATACGAATGGGTCGCACTCGTGAACTCAAAAATGCCAAATCGTTGATTTCACGTCATTTTCTACTGCAGATTTGAACGAGTGAAATCACGATTTTCAGAAATCACACTCCTAGCGTGGGGTCGGATGCAGTGGAAGTCGAACGCAACATGGAAAATGAATGAATAATACTATTCAAAGGCCAATAAATTAGTATTATTAAAACAGCTGTCACTGTCCCATTCTTGGGCAAAGGCGTAACTCCGTTCTCTCGTTTTGTGTTTCATTAGGTCAGTCCTTTATGAAGCCATCGATATCGACCCGTCACCTTCTTCTAGGTCGGCCTCGACACTGATTTGGAAACACGTTGAAATCAGTTGTAGAAAGATAATCTCCATAGTCATTTTGAACGTGTGAGTTTCAAAAATCGCACTCCTGGCATGCGGCAGACATGTCCAGTCCGATCCCCACGTCTGTCACTTGTGTTCACAAAGCCAAGTAAATGTTAACTATTGTGGGCCTATTGTCAATAGAATCATCCTGTGTACAACTGATTGCCGATATCGTCGGCCGGATTGTTACAAATTGTGTCTCGTTAGTGACGCGCTAATGAGCATTTCGGGACAGTCGGGGAGGAGCGGTGGAGGGGAAGAGGGGGGGGGGGATTTACATGTTGCCGAGCTTTGACACGGAGCAACCCGTGAGAGGCGGAGATTGGCTCACTTGACACTTTGTCATGATCTAATTCTAAGATGGAAAATAAAATTGTTATTTATAAAATCAATTTTTAATTTATTTTCTGGGGAGACCAAGAACTGTTCGTGGATACCTGTAGGTACTTGATGTACAAGTACAGGTACCCACTGATAGAAATCAAAATGTCTGATCTGACATCAAAATGTATCTCTGAAAACTAATTATATGTATTTGTTGGAATGAATAGACTTACAGACAAAAATTCCAAAACGAGTAGATAGAAATTAACTATACATAGGTATATTTTAAAATAAACAGAGTCCTCAAATAAATATTTATTAACATAAAACAAATAAATGTAGGAGAGTCCTTCTTAATATGCTGACAGTTGTTATTTCTGAGATGAGGCCCCGGTATCCTTAAAATCAATGTTCTTGCAGAATTATCAGAAAAGAAAGATTGTTTTTCAGTTATTAAAATAACAATAAATGAAATAAATTTTACGTTGATTTAGAGTGTGGTCTCTGAAGTTTCCAAAACAATTATTTTAACTAATTTTGATGCTACTTTTAATATAATAATTTGGCTTTGAACAAACCTATATTTACGTTCCCCGTGTTGAGGGTCACTTTCATGCACACACCACGCTGATATTAAGACAAAAACACAAAATGTATTCAGATAAAATGTATCCTCTAACCTATTTCGTTTCCATACAAGTATTTATTATGTTATTATTACTAGATGGCTTTCTAGCTGATCTTCATTAACAATTGCAATAAAATTTATGTTAGACATGTACCGGCGTGTGTACACATCAAGCTATACAAAACCAACATAAACTGGCCGCGCGACGTTATTCAATTCAATTCAATCCAATTCAATACGTTTATTTCGGAAAACAAGTTCCATAATTTTTTTTTATTAGTAGTACATAGTGTCATCTTACAACCTATGTTAGTAAATACAACCTATGTTATCGACCTACGCGCGGCCAGCTTATTTTGGTTTTGTATAGCTTGATGTGTCGCCGTGTGTACAACTTGGAGAATTTTAAAACCATTCTAAGAATAGATGAGAATGATGTGTTTCGAATCTCCGTTGCGGTGATTGAAAAAGGTCTTAACATTTTTTATGTTGTTTCGTACTGACTTATATCCAACGCCCATCCGCCTTCGCTATCAACCCAGGCCTATGCTATAGTAGAATGAACGCAAGGGTCTGATGATGATTGGTATTTCTTAATGAGGTGCGATTGCAGCCCACTCGGCCGATGCTTCACTGCAGTTCGCTTCACATTGGTGCATAGTTAATACCTATAACATACTGCGGATTTATTCTTCAGCCTTGCAAGTTTTTCCTCTAATGGTTAGCTATATGTACCTATAAATTGAGACAAGCTTTCATTTGATAATCAAGTACAATCATCTTCTACGTCTTTCTCGTTGTCTCCAAATTGATTAAGTGAGAAGGACTAGAAGGTAACCCTGACCGGTTGGTGGTTAGTATTTGCCTGCGCAGTAGATGTAATAAGAATTGATTTATACAGGGTGTTAGGGTAAACAGTTATATTACTTTAAGGGGTGAATGTACCCGTGATACTGATCAACTTTCCCTAAGAAACCTATAGAAAATACGTTTTTTTTTTCATGTAAATTTTTGAAAAGTTGATTGCATTTAGTTTGAAAAGTGCAATCGTTTTTTCTTGAATTTCCTATGGGTTTCTTAGGGAAAGTTAATCAGTAGCATGGGTTCATTCACTCCTCAAATTAATGAAACTGTTTACCCTAACCCTGTAACACCCTGTAGATATAGAAAATAAATGTTTGGACTTATATGCTCACGACTATATTCTTTTCGAACCGAGATCATCTAACAATATCAGATTCTGACACTTTTTAATGGGACCAGGAAGATATCTACAACTGCAATCTTGCTACTATGTGAAACGAAAATCTTTATTTACAACCTTTGATAAGAATATGTCTAGATAGAAAGTCGGGGCTACGAACACGTCGAAAAAAATATCACCGAACTCTCGGTGATAAACCGTGGCGCTATACACGCACACAGAGATAAGTTGTATGACACACAAACCTAAAAAAAAACACCATGTAACAACCTATCAACCTGTGTATCACAATAAAGAATTTATGATTTAGAAAGTTGGCCACTTTTGTTTTATACGGTAGAGGCGTGAGGCTCAATCTAGTTTATCTAAATTTACAGCAGTACCTATACAATATAATAAACAACAGAACATACAACAGTATAATTTTTGATAGGATCTTACCAACTCAATATTTTTTTGTCTTGATGAAAATAAACGAGGTAGAGCACAACAATGTAAATCGCAACTCAATGAAACATTATTGTTAACGAACATGTAAAGTAAATTAACAACTGAAAGCTCCCAATACAAAAGCGTCCAATTTAAAATTAGGGTACATTGAAATTAAACAATTAGACCAACGGTCGGCCGCCGTCGGCGCCGGCTCGGGCGCTCTCGGCCTTTCCTCTCCAATGAATACCCAATCAATTTAATTAGGGCTTCCCGCTCTTCGACAGTTTCACGTTTAATTTGGAACGGCGCCGGGCCAATGGCCGGAGCTTGCTAATCGCGCGCCGCTCTGATTGGCCGGCCACAGGCTCCGCGACTAATTATTGGCCGCGGTGAAACAATCGCATCGCTTGATTTTCGAACGCGCTAATATGGCGGACCGATGATGAATGAGATTTTATTGTTTTTTTCAATTTATTGGCGGTCAGTTGTAATGGCGTCGCGTTGATTGTTGGTCGTTAGTTTTTTTGTGTTTGTTATGTGTTAGTTTTTCTCGCTGTGTTTATACTTTTTCTTACAAGAAGTCAAAAAAGACAGAAAACTACAGAAGGTATATAGAAGCCGATAGAAGGTAAGTATAATTATTTAAAATTATTATTTAGCCTACAGATTAGTTTAACTCGCACTCTCCTAACGTTTCATGTAGGTATATAATGTACCTACACTAAAACTAATAATTTTTTGCAATCTTATAAACGCTATCAACTGGCACTAACATACTGTAGGGTTGTGAAACACTCACTCATTTTAATACGAGTAGCATGTTCTCAAGAGTAGATAATAATGATTCTCCAACTAAAAGCATAGCAAGTCAAATTGTGTGGTTGGTTAGGTTTCTATTGCAGTAGAATAGCGTTCGTTGATGTCTTTTCCTTTAAAGAATAATATACCTACCGGATACGTTTTGAAACTAATATATTTATCTTAAAACTTCAATAGTCATGTATAATTAAAAAAAAGTTGTTTTATCTTGATAGAAAGGAAAATAACAATATTATTTTCAATTACTGTCGATGTGGTATCATAGTTTTATCTAAATGATAGGATACAAGAGTTAACCCGCGATTTCCTCCGCACAAATTATTTACTAGATTTTAAGTCAGATCATAAGCTATCAAACAAAAAAAGTTTCGTCAAAATCGGTTCAGTAGTTTTCGTGTGATGCTCGCACAAACAAACACACAAAAAGACAGATAATCATTCTAAAAAAGGTTGATTTGGATTCAGAGACATCTAGAAAACATATCGTCATCTTATTTTTGTAAATATCTTCAATGTACAGACTCACTTCTGTTACAGTATTATAATAGTTAAGATAACTAAATAAGTGAAATATTCACTACTATACTTCATTCCAAATAAGGACGACGAGATTTTCCGATTCCTATTTCACTTTCTGGCCAATTCTGATTGTCAAATGTAATTAATTTATTGGATACATATACTATCCGACATATCTTGGACGTTACTAAAGCTGTTCTAAGAATAAGTGAGAGGAAGTGTTTCAAATCTCTGTTTCTGTAATTCAAAATAGCCTTAAAATTTCGTTGCTATTTTGAATCTCCATTCAAAATAGCAATTTATAGGTACCTAAAACTTCTGCGATCAGATGACGCCAGAAATTACAAAATTATCTGAGATTAATTCAATATGTTCTTTGATTTATTAACACATAAGTTGAATGGGGTCATTCTCTTGGCTTTTTAAATAGATTTCTGAAGTAACAATTTTAATAATGCTATCTGATTCAATATCAGCTACGTTTATATGAAATTTTATTAAAATATACCTACCTAGTCACAAAAACATTTCGTAATTGATATTAAATAGATTCTGATGGTAAAACTATTAATAAAAATAAATGAAATCTGACTATTAAACGATTGGCTTCAGCAAAGTACTGAAATGGCTTCTTTGCTTTAAGCTTAACGAATATTTTCTTAAAGCTCCGAAGTATCCAGACCTCAGACCTTCACCACTCAGACATCAACCCACTCCTGGGCATAGGCCTCCTTTTTATCGCGCTACTCCTCACAGTCATGTGCCAATCTGATCCATGTCTGACCCGCACCCGCAACCCTTACAATCTCGTCTGACCAACCTCAGACCTTAATAACTAATACTATAAATTGTGCCCAAGTCCCAATTTAAATAACTAACATAGCATATGCTCACGATAATGTTTCCCGAGGGGTAGTCAGAGATATTCTGAAACCTAAGAACACCCTCGTTTCACCAGTAGTACCGAAACTCTGTCCTGTGTGACGGGGGGTGAGCCCGTTGCCACTTATAATGGACAGTGGGTACAATACATGCCTCGAAATTGTAGCATGTTGGTTTCCTCACGATATTTTTCCTTCACCGAAAAGCAAATGGTGTTACAAATCGCACATAAATTCCGAAAAACTCATTGGCACGAGTCGATCGGGTTTGACACCATAAATCATTACGTTATCATCAAAATCTCAATCAAAATCAAGCATGTTTGCTATTTAAATTAGATATTGGCAAAATCATCAATACTAAGAATGAGACACTATTTTAAGACTATAATAGAATAGAAAAGATTCTGTCCTGTCACATTAAATAGAGCTCAGTCACTGCTAGTGTATTGTGGATAGGATAATTAATTGAATAGGTGTAGTACAGTTTTACTTTTAGTAATACCTACAGATCATTTATATTTGTATGCTTTGATTTGTGATCGATAAGTACTTATCGATTACAAATGATTATCTTGTTTAGGCTCAGATGGTCTTTAAATAAAATACAGTGGACTGTTAACTGGTTTTTTACTTCGTTTTTAACAATATTCGATAGGAAACGCGTCCGCTCAGTTCGTATCTTTCCGAAAAGGAGAAAAATGGCCGCGAGCCAGTGTTGACAACTGTTCAGCGTTGATGATGCTCCGCGAGGTTGGTACGACGTATAATAGTGTTGTCGTAGACATTCTGCCAGCCCCACAAAGTAGTGTGATGATAAATGTTGTTTATTCTGTTGGTAGCGGGCATATTCTATTGAATGCTCTGCACATTGTTCCAAATTTAGTTTTGATTTCAGCTACACGTGCAATTCCGTCAGGACCAGGATATAGCTTGATTATTCTTCCCAGGAGTCATTGAACTGGAGGAAGTGCGTCGTCTTTCACGATGACCATCATGCCCTCAGTCAGCTTGCCAGTCGACCTTTGCCATTTTGAATACTACTGAACCGATTATCATGAAACATAGCTATGAGAACACACTCGCAGAAACTAGCTTTCAATTACAAAAAATCCCCATCGAAATATGTCCTCTTGTTTCGGAGCTACGATGCCATAGCTGCCATAGACAGACCTACAGATAGACACTTGGCGTTAAACTTATAAAAAGTACTCTTTTTGCGACGGGGGTTACCTTATAAAAGAACTAGATGTACCTAGTTGCCAAGACAAACCCAAATATGTTTTTTTGGTATCATCATAATAAAGTTAATACGTGTATAAAACAATGTAAACTGAAGTGTTAATAAATAAATAAATAATGCAGAATCTCAGGAATTTTTTTATTCGCAGTAAACACGTCAGAATTGATTAATAGTAAATCATGGAGAGGCGCGGTACAAAGTGATATACAGGGTCCTTTTTAATATGCTGACAGTTTTTAAGGGGATGATCAGACCATCAAATTGAACAACTTTCTCTATGGAACCAACAAAGAAATAGCGAAAAAAATATCTGCTGTCCCATACAGTTGGCTCGCGTAAGTTTGCAGTTTTGTATGGAAGAGCATATTTTTTTTCGCGATTTCGATGTTGGTGCCATACAGAAAGTTGTTCAGTTTGATGGTCTGATCATCCCCTTAAAAAAGTGTCAGCATATTAAGAAGGACCCTATATTAGTTTGATCGCAATTTTAATGTTTTTTTTTTTGAGCGTTGATAGTGTATTTGTTTTTTTTTTTCATTGACTGAAGTTATTAAGTTTACAGATCCTTTTAAGTACGGTAATTCAATACATTTAACTAAATATAATAAGAATAATCTACATATAAAGGATGTAACCAAACACCCTGGGGTGTTTTATGACATCAAACTGAAAAACTTTCACTATGGAGCCAATATCTAGAAAAAATTTGCCATTTCATACAAAACTGCTGTACCTACTTAATCTACTCGACTCAAATGTATGGGATAGGTAGCATTTTTTTTGCTTTTCGACGTTTTGCCGTAGTGAAAGATATTCAATTTTATTTTATTTATTTATTTTAACACTTTATTCTACACACGGAAATATACATGAAAACGTAAACGTTTAAACCACCCCTAAATATTACTATAGTGTCTTGTTACACCCTGTAACTATTAGATAAAGTCGTAATTAGACATAATTCAAAATAATTCCAGTTGCATAGAAAAGTAAAAGTGTAAAGGTCATCGCGGCGGCAGCCCTACCCCGCGGGTGGGGTGGCGCAGGGCTGCCACGCCCCGCAACTTAGGTTTTTTAATCAACGCCCTCTGTCATTAGTATTCCGCATAATGGAGAGCGCGGTGCATAGTGCATACAACGCGGTGCATAAATACAACTATACATAGACAGATAATGCATTTAGTATTGCGGCGAGTACGACTCTACTAGCGTATCGTTATCGTATCGAATGCTACAATTTTTGGAGTTTTTTACTACAGGGTGTTAGGGTAAACAGTTGCATTACTTTAAGGGGTGATTCCACTCATGATACTGAACAACTTTCCTTAAGAAACCAATAGGAAATTCGAAAAAAAAATTGTGGAGTTTTAATTGAACGTTTGTATGAAAAGTTGATAAAATGTTTTGTGAATTTTCCTTGATCCTTTGGGAAAGTTGTTCAGTATCCTGAGTACAATCACCCATTTAAGTAATGCAACTGTATACTCTAATATCCTTTATAAGCCCCTAACATAGGACAATCTAGTGTTCTATTTAAGAAAGATTAAAAGAAAGGATGTTGTCTAGTAGTAAAATGATAAAGACTAAGAGAAAAGGTAGTAATTTCGTGTCATCATCAGCTTCTACATAGGTCCTAATGCAGGTCAAACAGTTCACACTCAAACTCAAACTCAAAATGTTTTATTCAAAATAAAATCACACGGACAGCTTTCCAACGTCATTTTTGACTCTACCACCGCGTCGGAAGGTGTTCCGTTGTAAACAAGATGCGACCAGAAACTCTTTAACACACATCTTTTAAAAACGAAACAAAATAAAATATACAAAGTACACTTACAAATACAATATTGAATTACATTGTGCAACATTGTCAAGACCAGACATTTTGGTCAGTAGTGGATTGATAAAGGCTAAGAAACTAGTAATTTAGTGTCATAATATATCAGCTTCTAAGTAGGTCTCAATGCTTTCTCTCCAACTTCTACATAGGCTTTTTCTCGCAAATAGCAAGTTGACCTCATCTCTATCAATCCACAGGGTTGTGTAGTGGAGTTTGACAGCTTCCTCTCTCTTTGTGAAACCTGCGACGTTCGGGACACATATACAAAGCATATAACTTGTTGATGAATCCTAATAATAGATCATCTCATGTCAGCAAACCAGAGGTCTTTCGGAAACCACAGAACATCCACGTTTCACTAGTAGTACCGAAACTCTGTCCAGTGTGACGTAGTGTGAGCTCGTCGCCACTTGTTAAGAACAATGGGTACAATACATGCCTCGAAATTGAAGCATGCAGGTTTCCTCACGATGTTTTCCTTCACCGAAAAGCCAGTGGTGTTACAAATCGTATATATATTCCGAAAAACTCATTGGTACGAGTCGGCCTGGACAGGGATCGAACCATCGCCTGCTGCACGGCAGGTAAGGTTACTCGCCACTGGACCACTACGGCTTATCAAAATCGGTCCAGTAGTTTTTGCCGGAGGCTCAAACCAACAAACAGACAAAAATTCAAAAAGAATCTTTTTCTTCTAAATATCTTCGATGTACAGACACACTTCACTCTAAAAGTTCATTATCTGGCAATGTATTTTCTTATTTACAATTAAATTTAAATAAACTTTAGTTTCGGTGGCAAATGAGATCAAAGTGGACTAGCTTTTAACCATAAATTTCACGTAGGTGACGTAGGTGATTAACAAATCAAATATTATACAAGAAAAGAAAAATTAATAAATTGTACCTGGCTCATCTATATCAAAACTAGGAACTCGGTTATTAATAATTATTACTTCAACAGTGTTTTCTCTAAAAATAGTTATTCTTTCAAACAAAATAAACGAAATAATTCGAAGCATAGACTAAAAAAAAATTATGGTTTTTAATATCGGAAATGGCTCTAACGGATTTAGATGAAAATTTGTATTTTGATAATGTTTTTCTTACAAAGTTATTCTAGATAAGTTTCATCCCTGATCATCACATTATTACCAATAGTACGATTGGGAAGAGAAGTTAAAAAACATTCTGGGAATCCAAACAGTTTTTATTTCTCGTCTACATATTTTACATACAACCAAAGAGTTTTCATTACATCTAAGAAATACAGAACTGGCAGCTTTCCGTCAGAAAAAATTACGTTAAGCCAAATACTTCAATTGAAAAGTTATTTTAGTTTTTAGTTTTTATGGCTTTGATATTATTTTTCCAAGACATCTTGCAAGCTCACATTAAAACAAATTTAGAATCAATAAAAACATATCATTCCGGAATCCCAAATAATCCCCATCATGTATCTAAGCTCTTTGGTGTCTATTTTCCTAACTGAATTATAATATTTAAAAACAAAATAATTTTTCCAGCAATTTTCCAGGATTCCTTGTATGTGGTAAATTATATTCTAACACCCTGTAATATTAGCCTTTGTATTCAACATAAAATATAACCAAATGATGACATTCTACAGTGGTGTTCGTGTTTGGATATTTTGTCAACTTTGACTATTTATATGTGGACTGGTTACGCGTGTAATTCTACTAACAAACATTTCTGTCACTTTTTGCGGGGGGCGAGGTAACATGAAATCCGCAACTTTGGATTTTATTCCCCATAACTTTAGATTCTAATTTTGAATGTCAAAAATCATGAAAAGTAGTCTCGTGTGAACCCCAAACGTTCTAAGTTCGAAGTTATTATTTCGCAATTATAGGCTGTCTCGTTTAGTGATAAGGTGTAAAATTGAATGTAAATGAACAAGATCAATTGTGTTTATACCATGGCAGAGGGGAAATGCTACCGCAAGGCTAGTCCTTATAATAATTAGTCAAAGGTTTGATGTTTTGGTTCTACTTTCTTCCAGCAATCCAGATCTTTTTTTGCAACCTTCCTGTACTGTACGCTATTTAATAAACATGACATTTGATGTTTAAAATGACAATACTGGGTACACTGCTGGTTAATAATGACGCTAAAAATGCAGTAGATTACACGTGTCCTAACATTCTCAGCAATGTACCCTGAATTGTCACTGTAAATTACAATTATCATGTTTATTAAATGGGGTTTATTTACCCCATGTGTGATTATGTATAGCCGTATGGATTCAGCTTGAACGACCATTCTAGTTATCTACTCTTGTGGATGTTCTACGAGTCGACTAAGGGATAATGTTTTTTATGCAGTGGGTGAAATGTGTCACCCAGTCACCCAGCTATCACCATTTTAAACGAAATGTTATCCTTCCTTATTATTTTAAGAGAAGTTTTTTCCGAATGCGTAAATGCGCGATGTATACAAACGAAGTCTGGTGATATTTTCAATACTAACCAATTAAAGTCAATGAAATTTTTCAGAACCATTCTAGAAACTAATCTCTATGTTTGTATGAAGTCAGATTTTCGTTAAAATATACAGTTTTAGTGCTAGGATTAATTTAAGATTTGTATGGAAATCTTTGAGGCACTGTAACTTTAAAAATATATATTTTGACGAAAATCTGACTTCATACAAACATAGAGATTAGTTTCTAGAATGGTTCTGAAAAATTTCATTGACTTTAATTGGTTAGTATTGAAAATATCACCAGACTTCGTTTGTATACATCGCGCATTTACGCATTCGTTTCTAGATTGTTTCTGAAAAATTTCATTGACTCTAAAAAAATTTGGTAGAGTAGAATTGCAGTTTTAAATGGAACAGCTGATATTTCTTCGTTACCTCGACCTTGGTCCCATACAGAAAATTGTTAAAACCGTCAATATATTAATAGCCCTGTATGTACGTACTAATCTGCCTGCTACCACATGCCAAGCTTATTCCAGCAAGACACTGTACGACCACAACTAGCCAAGACCGCCAGGCTAACGTTACAAAAGCTCAAAATGCCTTTAGCTCGTTTCCCTCAGGTTGCGTGGAGCCATGGGTGCGCAATTATGCACCCCTCCCCGCAGGGGGGAGCGAGGGGTGACGGGGGGACCTGCTATGGCCGCGACACTCAATAAAAATTGTTGCGCGAATTGTGACGGCCCTACGTCGATGTAGGGTTGATGATTCGACTTATATTATGTTGTGTTTCAATAGGACAAGCTTGAGAAGTAAATTTGTTGGTACCTATACTATATGTCAAATAAAGACGAAAAAAAGATCACAGAAGCAGGACCACGAAACCTTTTCAGACCGTGATCATTTTATAAAAATTCTAGACACTTATGTCAGTGTTTGATGACAGAATGATTTTAAAGACGAACCACATGTGCACACCACTGCTTCTTTAGGTCTTTCAACATCACCATTTTGTTGTTTGATACAATATTCGTATTTCTTTAAAGTGTGTACTATAAAGAACCCTTTTTACCTTATTTTCGCCCCTATTTGGAATGGAGTATAAATTTAAATTTGGAAAACTAAAATTACAAAATAATACACAATTAGTTTTTAATTACTAACATCATTTTAAGGGTGTATTCACACTATGAAACTAAACAACTTTCCCTAAGGAACATGGGTCGAAAAACGAGAAACATTTTATAGAAAATCGATCGGCTGATCCGCACTTTTGTATGGAAGGTACACAAATTTTTTATTCTTTTTCGATCTATTTTTTCGTTTAGTTTCATTGTCTGAATACACCCTTAAAGTTATGTTAGTAATTAAAAACTACTGGATTTAAAAGGGTGTTTTAGACGATCAAACTGAACAACTTTCACCATGGAGACAACGCCGAAAAAAACAGCTGCCCTATACATGTGAAGTTAGGTACTGCAGTTTTGTATGAAACAGCTATTTGTTTGTCCATATTGTTGGCTCCATATAGCAAGTTGTTCAGTTTGATGGTCTAAAGTCTCTGGTGTTTTGTTACACCCTGTAGAAATGGTCTTACAAAGTTCTCTACACTACTTATTACAAAAGTTTTAACAGAAGTGTGTTCGTACGTTGAAGATATTTTTATGCAAAAATGTTTTTGAAAAAATAATATCACATAGATAGCTTTTTGATTTCATTATTTTGACTCTACTACAGCGTCAGAAGGCGTTCCATTTTGCAGAAACTCTACAACACACTTATTTTAAAGCATATGCTCACGACTATATTCCCCGAGGGGGTAGTCAGAGATATTCTGAACATCCACGTTTCACCAGTAGTACCGATACTCTGTCCAGTGTGACGGGGTGTGAGCCCGTCGCCACTTATAATGGACAGTGGGTACAATACATGCCTCGAAATTGAAGCATGCAGGTTTCCACACGATGTTTTTTTAAATAAAACAAAATATGCGAAGTACAACTACAAAATCAATACAACATACAAGACCAGGCATTTTGGTTATTCATGGTTATGGTTTACATACATACATACATACATAAGCTCACGCCATTGTCCCATGGGGGTAGGCAGAGACCACGGACCGCCACACGCTACGACTCTGACACACCTCTTTAGCCTCATTCACATTCATACATCTTTTCATGCACTTCCGTCGATTGAGGGTGCTACGCACTTGTCCTTTTCGGAAAAGATCATTGATTTGATCATGGTACGTTTTCCTCGGACGGCCTCTACCAACACTTCCGCTCACCTTTGCTTGGTATATTTCATTCGTAAGTCTTCTTTCATTCATTCTCTCTACGTGACCGAACCATCTAAGCATACCCCTCTCAATCCTTGTTACTATATCATCCTTGAACTTACACCAATCCCTTATCACACTGACACATTGTTATGGTTTACGGGAGGTTTTTAGATGGTAATATGATTTCGATTAATATGGTTCGGTCCCCGTCCAGGCCGAATCGTACCAATGATTTTTTCGTAATTTATGTACGATAATATGTAACACCACTGGCTTTTCGGTGAAGGAAAACATCGTGAGGAAACCTGCATGCTACAACTTCGAGTCATGTAGGTACTCGTATTGTCCGTACTGTCTATTATAAATGGCGACGGGCTCACTCCCCGTCACACTGGACAGAGTTTCGGTACTTACTAGTGAAATGTGGATGTTTTGAGGTTTCAGAATATCTCTGACTACTCCCTCGGGGAATGGAGTCGTGAGCATATGCTTATGCTTATGCTATATACCACGTGTTAATGAATAAACGCAAAACCTAATACACCCCAACTAATTTATAACAAAATAATTAGATTGAAACAATAATTGCATTATTTTGATGGGTAACATTTTTATTCCAACGCCCTCGCTATTAGAGATTTTTTCTAGGACGCCATTACAGATAGATAGATTAGATTAGAAATTCTGGAAGAAGTATACATATCTCTGTGAAGATGAACCTGAATCACCCAGTGACTTGACTTTTTCAAACTTTTTGAAAAACCTACATCAAAAGCCTATTGAAAACTGTTTCTAAAGAGTACAATTTACTTAATTTAACAACAGTCCATTTATTATTTTATTAGAAAATTGTATTAATATTTGATAACAAAACCATAATTTTTGCCCCACCGACCTATACTGAACAAACACTGGTCTCCATTAAGAGGATATTCCTGATAAAGTGACATCTTAGTTTGAACATTTAGTAACTCAAGTAAAAAAAATGTTGACATAATCTAGAAACCAATATCTGTGTCGATCGATACCTTATCAGGTTCCTGTAAAATATATAGTTTCAAATTTACCGTGGCTCTAAGATTTCCATACAGATCTTAAATTAATACTAGCATTGATCATATTATATTTTAACGGAAATCTCTGGTGGTAGTAGTCGATACATAAAAACCACGTCAGTGACCGTAAGGCAGTCTGAAAAACACTGATACCAGGGCTTTGATTCATTGGGCTTGCTACCCAGAGGATAGAAGGAACGTAGTCTGACAAAGATAAGATAAGATAAGATAAATATTCTTTATTTGCACACCAAGAAATAGAAAAATACAATTTAAAACAAGAATAAGAAGGGTACAAAGGGCGGTCTTATCACTAAAAGCGATTTCTTCCAGACAACCATTGGATGGAAGAACTATTTAAAGAGACAAATGCTACGGCGGTGCACTATTAGGTACCTATGTACCTGTCTACATATATAGAGTAAATATAATTTATACATACATACACACAAATATATATATATTCATACATATACATACATATATAATTATGATGCTAAATATAAAATACAAATATAATAGTCAAAAAGGACACATTGTAGTCAGAGAGAGAGATAGTGATCTTTGAGCAGTCTTTTAAATACAGGTAGGGAAGGAGCTTTTCTAATAGACAGAGGTAGTTCACTCCATAAGCGTACAGACTGAACTGAAAAAGACTTGTCATAGAAGGAAGAAGTGTGTGAAGGCATAGCTAGCTGTAGAGTCTGGGCTGATCGCAATACTCGATCATGGGTGGCGTGGAGAAAAGTGAACCGATCCTTGAGATAAGACGGGGTTAAGGGAAGGAACAGTACAGAGTAGAGAAGAGAAAGTATGTGGAAATTTCTACGAGAACGGATCGGCAACCACTTGAGCTTGATACGAAATTCGGAAACATGATCGTATTTCCGGAGACCAAATATGAATCTGATTGCGAAATTTTGGAGACGCTCTAGTTTATTTAGTTGCTCCTCATTGAGATCAATATAGGCAACATCAGCATAGTCGAGGACCGGCAATAAGAGAGATTGGGCAAGCGCAGTTTTGGTGGCAGTAGGAAGAAAATTACGGAGCCTTCTCAACGCTCCCCCGACAAAATAAACAGAGACTCAATTTTAGATCGTGTTTAACTTTTATTGTCTTTCAATCAATCAATCAAATCAGCCCACATCAACCCACTACACAACATTCTTCACAGTCCTGAGCTAATCTGATCCTTGGCATTGATTAATATTGAAATTTGGACAAAACATCGATTGCATGCAGCGCATTCGGTCGCTTTTGGAGTTACATTCTCTTAAGAGACGTTTTTTCCGAATGCGTAAATGCGCGTTGCATACAAACGAAGTCTGGGGATATTTTCAATACTAACCAATTAAAGTCAATGAATGAAACAATCTAGAAACTAATCTCTATGTTTGTATGAAGTTAGATTTGCGTTAAAATAAATAAAATAAATTAATCCTAGCACTAAGCTAGAATTAATTTCAATCTAACTTTAAAACTATACATTTTAACGGAAATCTGACATCATAAAACTTAGAGATTAGTTTCTATATTGTTTCTGAAAAATGTCAATGACTCTAATTGGTTTAGCATTGAAAATATCACTAGATTTCGTTTATATGGAGCGCGCTCTGAATTATAATCCCTTAATATTGAAAATAGGACAAAACATCGATTGCTCGCTTTAGGCGTAACATTCTCTTAAGAGCTGTCCACACCACACTTACACTTTCGGCAACGCCCACACTCCGAACGTGCTCTGAAACACGAAGAGATTTCTCACGTCACGCAACTATCCCACCACGTGTCATATGATACGCGATACGAGGCGTATCACATTTCTATTTAAAGCCGCGAAGAGTGCAAAAAGTTGTGTTTTGATCCAGCGGACACGCAAACAACGATATATTGTGATATGTGTATTGTGCGATGAGTAGTGACAGACAGACGGACAGACAGTCCGTTGTGTGGAGACCTTAAATACGTTCACACGTGTGTTTATTGTTTAGATTTTGGTTGTGGGATGGGATGTTAGATGCAATCTATTATAGTTTGAAGATAGGTTAGGTAGGTAGGCTTTGTTTGTTAAAGAATAAAGTAGGATATACAGGGTCCTTCTTAATATGCTGACACTTTTTTAAGGGAATGATCAGACCATCAAACTGAACAACTTTCTCTTTTGGACCAACATAGAAATCACGAAAAAAATCTGCTGTCCCATACATTTGGCTCGAGTAGGTTCGCAGTTTTGTATGGGAGAACTGTTTTTTTTTTGCGTATTCGATGTGGGTCCCATAGAGAAAGTTGATCAGTTTGACGGTCTGATCATCCCCTTAAAAAAGTGTCATATTAAAAAGGACCCTATATTATCTACCTATGGGATGTGGGCTACAACACAAATGTGTAAATTGTATTGAAATAAAAATAAAATAAATACCTTGGATACACAGATTATTTAATCACTTCATTCCAAATAAGGACGAAAAGATTTTCCAATTCCTAAATAGCTTTCTGGCCAATTCTGATTTGCAAAAACAATTTATTTATCAGAAAGATATACGTACGACGTAACTAAATCTGTGCTAAGATTAAGAGTGTTTCAAATCTCTGTGTCTGTAATTCAAAATAGCTTTAAAGTTTCGTTGCTATTTGAAATGGAGCATAGTTTCATTGAAAGTTCCAGAATCTTAACTGGACTTGTGTAAGGAAATCAGTTTAGGATGCTTAAATGCAACGAACACACTAACTAATTCGGATAAGATTTTTAATTATTATTTAGGGTACGGCCTAGACACTTGCATGAGGTCTAGACTTTGACTAATTATTATAAGGACTAGCCTTGCCGTAGCATTTCCACTCTGCCAAGGTATAAGCACAATTGATCTTGTGCATTTACATTCATTTTTACACCTTATCACTAAACGAGACAGCCTATAATTGCGAAATAATAACTTCGAACTTAGAACGTTTGGGGTTCACACGAGACTACTTTTCATGATTTTTAACATTCAAAATTAGAATCTAAAGTTATGGGGAATAAAATTCAAAGTTGCGGATTTCATGTTACCTCGCCCCCCGCAAAAAGTGGCAGAAATGTTTGTTAAAGTCCGGCCGCTGAAAGATTTCGTTTGACAGTTACCATAAAATTGTAAAAAACTGAATGAAAATATTGTTTACCCGTGCTCACTCTAGTACACAGGGCACTAGCTGCCCTTTTAAGTTCAAAAAGCTACTAAATAATGATCGGCATTTATAGTTTTCATTCAGTTTTTTACAATTTTATGGTAACTGTCAAACGCAATCTTTCAGCGACCGGACCTTAGTAGAATTACACGCGTAACCAGTCCACATATAAATAGTCAAAGTGCCTACATAAAAACTCGGGACCATAATACGGATGATATAAGTAATCCGAAATAAAATTATTTTATATTATTTTTGAAGTGGTCAGAAATTGATACAACTACCAACTCTTTTTTTAAGCAGGCAGTTGCAGCAAAGCTTACGCTTCATGATAAAAAATATATGATTTAAATCAACATCAAAACGAGATCAATTTAACAATTGACGTATCACATCTATTCTATGAACATGACTTTTACGCTTCCACTCAGTTGCACGTACGTTGATTAAAGTTAATCCTGCATTAAATCTCTTGCTAGCTTTTACTACGTCAAAAGACAAAAAGTGACAGCAAGAGATTTAATGGAGGATTAACTTTAATGAACGTACGTGCAACTGTAAATATGGGCTTCGCGAATTGATGTAATTTGTTTGGGCTTGGCTTGGAACTTTTGAACTTCAATTTAACTAGAAGTCGATTAATGGTAGCAAAATGTAGATAAAACATCGGGTACCGACAAAGATATTGTCTTTATATTATTTTGAACACCTTAGTTTTGAAGTCTGATTGAATTTTATGTGAAACAAATTAATATTTCAAAATTTCTTGGATTCCCGCTGATTTGATGTCATCTTTTGAGGAGTTCTAATGTTCATCAAATTAAAATGGATCTAACCCGGTCGTAACTCCACAAAAACACTGCATAAGAAACCTTATCCCTTAATCGCCTCATATGACATCTACGGGAAGAAAAAGTTGGTTTATTCCAAGCCACACGAGTAGCTGGGGTACTATTCAATATAATTTAATTACTCAAAATACTTAGTAATGTAGGCAATAGTACCTATTACACGGAGAAAATTATCGAATACCTAGCATAATTTATGTACCTAACAACTATTTATGTTAACAGACTATTTTTACTAGAAAATGTATTGTTATAATTAGATTATAGTTAAATGTACCTAAATTTAATTTATAACAATATTTTTTTAGTATTCTGCTACTTTACAGTAAAGTTTTCCAAAACAGATAGTGGTCACATATACAGGGTCCTTCTTAATATGCCGACACTTTTTTAAGGGGATGATCAGACCATCAATTTGAACAACTTTCTCTATGGGACCAATACAGAAATCGCGAAAAAAAACAGCTGTCTCATATATTTGTGTCGAGGATGATTGCAGTTTTGTATAGAACAGCAGATTTTGTTCCCCGATTTCGATGTTGGCTCCATAGTGAAAGTTGTCCAGTTTGATGGTCTGATCATCCCCTTAAAAGTGTCAGCATACAAAGAAGGTCCCTGTATACTACTAGATATTTTTCTCATTTGAAGTTATATCATGGCTGACCAGGTTTCAGGATGGAAATACCTACTTAAAACTGCTTAAAATGATATAATGATGAAAGGCTCTATTTAACACTAGTAGCAGCCTTCACGTCAGCCCATAAAAAAGAAATCAATTTAATAACATAAACAAAAATATTAATGACGAAGACGGAAATGTCATAAATATCGAATATAAAATAAAATCATATTTGTCAATCTTATACAACGTGTTAATGAATTAACGCAAAACTAGAAAGTAGTTAGTTTAGAATCGAGAGCAGAATCGAATTATCATGGTTTCAACATAGGTAATTTTTTTCAATATATTAAAGAATTTGTTTGTAAAATTTAAAATTTACTGAACTCTATCTCAACCCTCCGCTCGGGCACTCTCACCCTACTTACTACCAAAACAGGATTCTTAAAATGTATCCATGAGCACGTTAGCGCTTTCATTCATTGCTGAAATGATAACAAATTAATTTTACCTCAAAACTTAAAATGCGAATAACTATAAATTTTAACTGTCAAAACAATGAAATTAATGTTTCAATCTAATTATTTTGTTATAAATCAGTTGGGGTGAATGAGGTTTTGCGCTTATTCATTAATACGTTGTATAGGTCTTTTTAAGTAGGTAATAAACTAGGACCAAGTAGTAATATACATACCTGAAAGACCTATTTAAAAGATTTACCAATATGATACACTAGAGTTTACCCGATCGTAAGCTATCAAACAAAAAAAGTTTGATCAAAATTGGTTCATTAGTTTTAATTCTGAAAAAGGTTGTTTTAGTGTCCGGGATACCTAAAAGCCATATTGTATTCTTTTTCATGTAAATATCTTCAACGTACAGACACACTTCTGTTACAGTTTTATAATAGTTAAGATTAATTATTTATCATTAAATTTTTCTGAAATATAGAAATACGTTAATAACGAACATTGAATTGACACTTAAATACGACAAGACAATTTCTTAAGAATTATATTGGAAGAGAAAATAGAAGGAATGAGAGGCAGAGGAAGACCTAGATAGAGTTATCTAGAGCAGAATGAAAGAACACTCAAGACACTTGTAGAATAAAATACAGGATTTCTGTGAGCTCTTAAAAAAGATGATGATGATAATTATGAAATACTTACATACAAAGACAACTTTATTCACATGTAAAGAACATAGGTACCTAGTAGATAATGATTTCACTTTGATTTTTTACTTTCCTAATTGTGTACGTAAAAAAAATGATGTGTAATGAATCAACAAATATAATTACAGATATTTTTTTTTAAATTATGCCTTAGTATAGAAATATTAATGATTTGCAAATGCATGTTCACTTTAGTGAAAAAACCAAGAGTCCAATACGGTACCTAGAATTTTTTTTAACAAAATGCTGTAATAAACCGATTTAAAAAAAAAACAGAAAATACATCACAGTGTACACAAACTTTTTATCTTTAGTAACTGCCACATATTGCTATAATTAACTACATACAAATTCAATAAACATTTTAAATGCTATCACTAGCGCCATCTATCAACAGCGATTGTTAGCTAAAGTTTGTAACTTTACAAACTCAAGTGTCTATTAGGCAGATTGTACATGGGTTATGCAACCTACTTTATATTGTTTTAAGCAAAATAACCATTATTTATTACTTACAAACTATGCCATATGATTATGAGCTAGGTATGAAATTAAAAAATCACTTTAAAAAAATCTTATGCAAAATAATATTCCTTGAGACTACATAGTGACTCTACCTATAGGTAAAATTACACCAACCTAGTTAAATATACGTATAGTTTTATATAGTTCTTAGTGGTTTTATAAATATCTTTAAGGCAGGTTCACACAGGTAGGCTTCAGTAATTAATATGGCACATTATGAGTGAAAGAGGCGGACGTGTAATTAATACCTCTCGAGGAGCCATTGAGGGACGAATAATAATATGAAGAGTGAGAAATTACGCGCCAATCCACCTGCCATAATGTTGTACTTACTCGACTGTACGACGCGGACGGAACAATACGCGCATTGTCCGGCCTGACCCCCCACCGGCCCATCCCCTCACCCCCTCCGCTCCCTCGACCGCGAACCTATTCATTTCTTACAATTAATCAAAATTAAATCAACCTCCAACACAGCGATTGAATTTAGAATTTAACTCAGCATTTTACAGTCGGATTTCAGCTGGCATGATGTTGAGTAGGCGTGTCCCCCGCGAAGAAATCTGGCCAATAGAGTGCGGTAACAAAATATCCGTATTGGCTATTAGCAGGCCCCGCCCGCGCGGGGTGGGGGGGCCGCATTCTGAATTCAAAAGGGCCTATCGCGCGGAGGAGTTTGTGGCGTAGGAGACGTTTTAGCTGCAAGCGGGGTTTAAGCGCATCCGTGGAATAACGTCGTATGTTGTATTGTAAGGGTGGTGAATTAAGCTGGTTTAGTAGTGAGGTGTCGGTACTGTTGCTCCGAGGGGGGTTCCCGTTGTCACACGGTGGCAGGAGGTGCCGCGTTCAGAAGCGCTCCGACCGCCGCGGAGAGCGCACACGTCGCAATAGACCAAGAATCTTATCAGATTTTTCGCGAATTTTCCTATATCACGGAAAAAACGTTAAGTTAATTTTCCAACTTAAAGCCTTGATTTTCAGGCCTAATTTTTAGACTTAATATTTAATTTAGATTTAAATAAATAAGTGACTAGAACTTAACGAAAGTGTACTTTAATATTTTTATTAGAGACGAAAACGACCTAAATAATTGTGATAAAATATTCCAATAAGAAACGGCAACCGAAAATTTTGCCAACTAAGTAATGTTAAAGTAAGGCTGAGGTTACACAGGCGACATTCAGAATGCAAGCAATGAGTGCGAACGCGAGCGCGCCTCGAGCGCCCCAACGCTCCCCGTTCGCGATACAAGAGCTCCTCGGCCTCTCCGACAACCGGGAGTCCAGGGACAGATACTTCGAGAACCGAGATACAGACAGAGTACTCAACTTGTCCGAGAACAGAGAGCCGAGATCAGCGTACACGCCGCAGTTTCCGCTGCCGGCGTCGATGGCGAGCCGTGTTGCGTACGCGGCGGCTTTCAACGCTCAAGCTGCTGTCGCGGCAGCTTTCCTGCCAGGCCCGCCGCTGCTACACCCTCCACATGGTGAGTGAGGATCTAGTTCTACATACATTTATAAATACGCTCAGGCCTTTATCTATCTCATGTTTACAAAACACCACAGTAGGAATATAGACTACGGTGAGTGACACTACGGTTCCGACAAATCCTACCTTCTAGCTTTTCTCTTGTTGACTTTAGTTGTTGGCTAAGTTCATACACTACAGTCCAAGACTCTAGACAATGTCGAAGCTTCAAATTATTTTCTAGGGCATCGAATATTATATGCTATTCTCGAAAGTAATAAATTAAAGTTATCATGTTTGAAGAGGGAATTTACGAGTTACCTACACAAATCTTTATTCTTTCACAATTGTCAGCTTAAAATATCCTGAAAGAATCAGTTAAAAATGGAAAACTTACCTATAGTATGACTTTTAAATTTTGATTCTGAATATTGGCAGAAGTTAATGTTACTTCTAAAAGTACACTCTGAAATACGGATTTGATTAATTGAAAAACCTAATCAGCCTTGAGGCATCTCTACTTATTTTGATAAGATTTCTCAGTTTGAAAATTATTCAGGTTACAATTTAAAATATAATAAAGCAGACTACTTACTATTTTAAAGTCCACTGGTAATCTGTGGTCCGCTGAAGTCATGACTTCAAAAACAGTGATAGGCATAAGTGAAATAAGTATTTCAAGTATTTCTTGGATTTAATTTAGCTACAATAATTCCTATTTTATCTTTATACATCGAGGAATATCAAATTGTTAATATCGAACCGTTATAACTCACACTTTAAAATATTTCTTCTTTATAATCTCAAGCGAGTCCGTCGGTAACAGACTGCCGACGTCATTGTCTCTCGTTTAATTAGCATTTTTCAACATAATAATTAGCGTCTTTAGTTTAAAGACAATGCGTTGCTTTGTGAAGCGTCCGCGCCGCGCCGCCGCCGCTCTCTGCGTGCCGGCTCCGGTTACACCTCGTGTGTACGCAGCTTTACAATTGATTATAGATGGATGTCTAATTATGGGTAGTCAATAGTTTATTAACAAAGAGCGTGTGTAGTTCATTTTAAGCACGTAAAATCTTCGGAAAAATTCAAATAATAGTCACGGTTTAAGTCAAGTTCACGAAGGACTACATTTTTCAAATATAAATTTGATATACCAAAGCATATTTTATTTATACTTTTTTTTTCTCGTCAGTGTTTATAATATAGAAACTGACTTAAATAATGTGAATGTTCTTAGTTTTCGAAATACTTCTTACTATATCCTAGGGGAATATAGTCATAAGTATGCATATATGCATAGGTACTAATCTTAACTATTATAAAACTGTAACAGAAGTGTGTCTTGAAAATAAATTTACAAAAATAAAAGATAACAATATGGTTTTTAGGTGTCCCTGACTCCAAATCAACCGTTTTTTTAGAATTATTGTCGGTCTGTTTGTGTGTTTGTTTGTGCGAGCATCACGCGAAAACTTCTGGACCAATTTTGATGAACCTTTTTTGTTTGGTAGCTTATGATATGACTTAAAATCTGGTAATAATTTGTGCGGACAAAGTCGCAGGTTAACTCTAGTTTTAGTATAATAGTAAGCAAAGGAAGAGATGAGCAGGAAATTCAAAATGCGTTAATATTCCAATGCTTTTATTTCGTACAGGTGTGAGATTAAACCAAAATGATATTAATATCTCTACATAATAATGATACTAGTTAGATAAATTTAATAGTGTTAAGCAATTAAATTGATATACCTAAAATATAAGCACAAATGAATAGTCTACAGTAAAGATGCCGACGGCAAAAATTATACGTAGCAACGAGACAGGCGTGCAAATGTCTTGTGTGATTTACAATTTAAAAAAATTTGCCTCCGTGTTCTAATGGTTAAGAGAATTTGGCTCTTGACAGGCAGGTCGTGGGTTCGATTCCCACGGGGGACACTTAGTGATATGATATGTCACTTTGTGCGTTTTTCCCCAGTTGGTTAGGACATTGCAGACTGAATCACCTGATTGTCTGAAAAGGAAGATGATTCCGTGCTTCGGATGGCACGTTAAGCCGTTGGTCCTGGCTACTATATCTGGTGGTAGTAGATGCCATAAAAAATCGGACTGGCTTGCTGCCCACACAATGTTAAAATTAATTAACGGTAACTAAGTCTGGTAGATTATTCTATAATTAAATAAATATTGCCGTGGTGGTCCAGTGGCGAGTAACCTTGCCTGCCGTGCAGGAGGCGATGGTTCGATCCCCGTCCAGGCTCGTACCAATGAGTTTTTAGGAATTGATGTACGATTTGTAACACCACTGGCTTTTCGGTGAAGGAAAACATCGTGAGGAAACCTGCATGCTTCAATTTCGAGGCATGTATTGTACCCACTGTCCATTATAAGTGGCGACGGGCTCACCCCCCGTCACACTGAACAGAGTTTCGTTACTACTGGTGAAAAGTGGATGCTCTGAGATTTCAGAACATCTCTGACTACCCCCTCGGGGAATATAGTCGTGAGCATATACATACTCATACTATTTATTTATACCTTAGGTATATTATAGTAGGTATATTGTACTTAGTATATTATTCTAGTACTTATATCAAGAATTTGAGTCAATTTATGTATTGGTACCGAATTACCTATGGAGGGTACTAAAAGTGGTGTTCCTATTTCTCCGATTTAATTTATATAAGCACTTAAATAAAATTATTAGGTACAACTAGTGAAACGTGGATATTTTCACAGAATCTCTGACTACTCGGGGAATAACAGTCGTGAGCATATGTAATGCTATGCTATGCGTGCTAAAATTATTATCATTTTGAAAAGATTTGTCTTGCTTTTGTGTGATTACTGAGATGAAAAGAATACCTAGATATTTTTACAGAAGTGAAGGTAGAGTCGGTAAAATTTGGACAAGAAGATAAATTGATAAAGTTACTTTGGTTTTGATACAGTTTTTGAGAGTTAGATACGCTGTTAAATTAAATATTAAATTAAACTAAAGTGAAACATTCAAAATTTAATATAATCATAAGAACCCAGTTAATAAATAGGGTCCAACTTAATATGCTGACACTTTTTTAAGGGGATGATCAGGCCGTCAAACTGAACAACGGTCGGATCATCCCCTTAAAAAAGTGTCAGCATATTAAGAAGGACCCTATTTATTATTTTTGTAGGTTTAGTCTTCAATGGTCAATGTGTGTTTTTGGAACTACCTAAATATTGGAATAGGTAAAAAATTTAAAATGGAAAATAAATTGAAATACCTTATGAAAGAATTTAATATTTTGATTATAACACACAATTTTCATGGAACGTTAAATTAATCTAATATGAGAACTTAAAGTCCGGCCGCTGAAAGATTGCGTTTGACAGTTACCATAAAATTGTAAAAAACTGAATGAAAACTATAAATGCCGATCATTATTTAGTAGCTTTTTGAACTTAAAAGGGCAGCTAGTGCCCTGTGTACTAGAGTGAGCACAGGTAAACAATATTTTCATTCAGTTTTTTACAATTTTATGGTAACTGTCAAACCCAATCTTTCAGCGGCCGGACTTTTTTTTAATAAGAAGAAGCTTAAAGATGTTAAATATTTATACCCATACTCCATATCAAAAAGCAAGGAAATTTTAAGGCTATTTTGAATTACAGAAACAGAGATTTGAAACACTTCCTCTCACTTATTCTAAGAACAACTTTAGTAGCATCCAAGACATATCGTATAGTATATAGGGTCCAACTTAATATGCTGATACTTTTTTAAGAGTATTATCATACTGAACAACTTTTTCTATGGGACCAAAATCGAAATTGCGAAAAAAAAATCTTCTGTTCCATACATTTGGGTCGAGTAGGTTTACAGTTTTGTATGGGACAGCTGTTTTTTTTTCGTTATTTCGATGTTAGTTCCATAGAGAAAGTTGTTCAGTTTGACGGTCTGATCATCCTCTTAAAAAAGTGTCAGCATATTAAGAAGGACTATTTGTATCCAATAAATTAATTACATTTGGCAATCAGAATTAGCCAGAAAGCTAAATAGGAATTCAAAAACATGACGTCAAAAAGTTATCTATGTGATATTATTTTGAATAAACAATTTTGACTTTGGAATCGGAAAATCTCGTCGTCCTTATTTGGAATGAAGTATAGTGAAAGTCAAACTAAAACCAATGCGAGCCTTTAACAGAAATCAATATTATATTAATAACGTTTAGTTCTAAATCTGATCAACAGAGGTCATCTTTTAATACCCATTCATACACTGGTGACAATTAATTCCTTTACTAAAGAAATAACCCACACACACACGCGCAAAATGCGGATTGTTGGAAAATAACAGGCTATATTCATAGATAGATAGATAAACGATTTATTTGCAGTTGCAATTACACAAAGTTCACAAAGAAAGTTTACAACGAAACACCAACAGAACAACATGTAATTTTATTGTATTCTACAGCAGCAAATAGGTCCCATCCTAGCTCAAATTAAGCCTTGCTTAAAAGCAGGGTTGGTTTGATTAGATGAAACCATTTTAGAAGAATTCATCGATCATAAAATACAGGATCCTTCTTAATATGCTGATAATTTTTAAGGGATGATAAGGATGATAAGACCATCAAAATGAATAACTTTTTCTATGGCACCAACTTGGAAAAATCTGCTGTTCCATACAAAACTGTGAACCTGATATTTTTTTCGTGACCTCGATGTTTGTCCCATGGGAAAGTTGTTCAGTTTGATGATCTGATCATCTTCTTAAAAAACCGTCAGCATATTTACTGCATAAGAATTAGATGCACAATCTCAATAACATTCATTGCAGAGTGTAATGGAAAATCTTAGGTGATTGTTGTCTGAATTGACAGCGAGATGAACTAATATTGATACCAAAATATCCTCAGATAATATAAGGTTGAGGGTACTTCTAAATCTGCCATTTTTTGAGCGTTCATTCTGCAGAATATTGTAAGTGATTGAAGCATTATTGTAATTTATCACTAACATTACTTGGTCTACCATCTTCTTTAAGATCATTAAACTACTGAGCTCTTACAAATAATGAACAATCTATATCAGACATCTGTATGTATGTATGGTGCTAAAAGCTGGTTATAGACAAAAGCAATACGCACAATACTACCCCTCCCCCCTCGCGCCTCTTACCCCCCGCTATCGTCTGCGTGTGAGGGCCTATTAATTCCTTTATTATTACTTTACACTTCCAATCAATGCCCCATCTCTCTCTATTCCTCTGTTATTCTCAATATAAATATATCTGTCGCTGTCTGTTTGGTTTCATTCAGCATCTGCTCTTTTGTTATCTTGAAGTGAGTTTTTTACTGCAAAATAATTTTATGTTCTGTTCAATAAACCTACTAATAGAGAATCTAAACATCTTCAATCCATTACAAATTAATCCTTTCTGGCACGATTTTTATCATTTACAACGTGTATTTTGGTCACGGTAGAGGTAGGTAGGTTAGGTTGGTTGTACATTTTTAAAGCATTTGAATTGAAATCTAAAGCTATTTCCCTATCATAGGGTTGCCTGGAATAAATTACCTTTGAACTAAATACTTGATCTGCATTCATTTATACTTGTATCTTCTCTCTATACATTATAATGTTAAATTCAGTGTATTAAATGTATGTACCTATCTCATGTTTTGTCAATTCAAATGTATTTCTACATACATAGATACTCACGACCATAACTTATTTCGACAGGTCAGAAATACTGACACATCTACCAACTACCTAAATGTATACTTGATGTATCAAGATAGACTTGAAAAAAATAATAACAGTTTACAATATTCAAGACCAAACAATCAACCAGTTTGAACTAACTAAGAAAGAACGTCTTCCAAAAAAGAACAATCCAACAGATAACAACGAAAACTAGAAGCTAACCACAAAAAAGACCTTCACAAAGCACTAAACGAGTAATAAAGGTCCTCCAGCACACGTCAAACACAATCAGCGACACCTCCAGACAAAATGTAAAGCTCACAAAAACTCTTTGTGAAGACATCTCTTGAGGACCAACACCTACCACAATACTGCCCTTTGTGAAACCATAATGAGGATCGGAGATAAAGACAGGCCATTTGTTTGAGAATACGTCAGTTTGATAAAGGGTTCGGATATCGGAGTACCGGGACGTCGAGGTACGTTAGTGGTCACTTGTTTTAAGACCTTTTTGTATGATTGTTTATTAAGTTCTTTTTGGGTTTTGTTTGGTTCATGTTACGTTAAACTTGAATTTTGTTTGTGAACAAACAAAGCTCAAAATTTAATACGATCATCATCATCATCATCACCCGTTAGTCTATGAGTGATTGTTATGCGATATTGCTCATGCTGACACGAAAAAAGAAGTCTCTATAATTTCTATTATCCCTAATGCTGCAGCACAGGCCTACCCTACCCTCATAGTGAAGGTGTACGAACATTGGTCAACCATACTTGTACTATTTCTAGCATACCATATTATACCGAATAAACGCAAAAGCTCATACACCCCAACTAATTTATAACAAAATAATCAGACTGATATAATAATTTCAATATTTTGATGGTTAAAATTTGAAGTTATTCGCATTTTAAGTTTTTAGGCAAAAATTATTTGTTATTATTTCAGCAATGAATAAAAGCGCTAGCGTGCTCATGGATACATTTTAAGAATGTTGTTTTGGTTGAAAATAGGGTGAGTGTGCCTGTGCTGTGGGTTATATCGAGTTCAGAAAATTTTAAATTTTACGAACAAATTATTTATTATTTTAAAAAAATTTACTTTGGTGAAAACATGATAATTCGATTCTGCTCTCGATTCTAAACAAACTACTTTCTAGTTTTGCGTTAATTCATTAACACGTTGTATATTTCTCTTAGGGGAGGTCAGACACGGTGGTAGCAAACTGCCATAGCAACAATAATTCTTTGGTTAAAGTATTAAAGACATCAAAACCGTTGATTATTTAAAATAAAGTATTAAATATATCCTAGATTATAATTCAAGATCTCTGTTTGAACATCCTTAGTTCCATTTACAGACAATATAAGTTTTAATAAAAAACATTTTTCACATTCGCTGCGATGTCTAAATGTCTATACAAAGTATGATAAAACAAACTAGTATAAAGTGATGGTTTTGTTACGTAGTACTAGATAGTTTTTCTTCTACTATGGTTTACTTATAGCATCAGACTAAACATCTTTCCCTATGGAGACCACGGCGAAAAAAAAATCTGCTTTCCCATTCATTGAATCGAGTAAGGTACTGCAGTTTTGTATGAAATTACAGATTTTTCTTCTCTGTGTGTTAAAGTTATTTAGTTTTATGGTCTAAACTAGGGTGGTTTACCCTTTTAAATATTATTATACTCCATTTCAAATAGCAAAGAAATTTTAAGGCTCTTTTGAATTACAGAAACAGATATTTGAAACACTCCTCTCAGTTATTCTTAGAACAGCTTTAGTAACATCCAAGATATGTCGGATAGTATATCTTTCTGATAAACAAATTATATTTTCAAATCAGATTTGATCATTCAGAAAGCTATACAGGGTGTTACAAAAGTAAAAATAAAAATTTTAAACTTTTTAGGGGATTGTTTAGACCATCAAACTGAACAACTTTCACTATGGGACCAACATCGAAATCGCGAAAAAAAAAATCACCCGTCCCATACATTTAGCTCGAATAGATTTGTAGTTTAGTATGGAACATCAGATTTTTTTTTCGCGATTTCGATGTTGGTCCCATAGTGAAAGTTGTTCAGTTTGATGGTCTAAACCACCCCCTTAAATGTTTATTTGTATTTTTGTAACACCTTGTATAGGAAACGGAAAATCTTTTCATCCTTATTTTAAATGAAGTATAGGGTGTTTTTAAACAACGTGCTTATGATAATAAACTAGTCTATAATGTCCATAATTTCCATCCATCATTTACAACTTCAATCATGATAGTACATCATCAATATAAACAAATAGTTATCTCACACTATCTCTAGTACTTTATTTCATTTAACAAAACCATCCGGTACATTTGTACAATTTCAGTTCAATATGGGTCATAGCATGCAGGGTTCCGTATCGATCTGTAGCGAGGTATTCGAGGAACTCGGTAACAAATTAGACAAGCACATTAGCAGGGTTATTAGCAAACCCACGGACCCCTGCTAAGGATCAGCACACATCGTCAGCTATGATAATTACGAGCTTTAGGTTTGACCTGATGCTTTCTCATTATCGTCTTTATTGGAAAGTAATTTGTTTTACCACTTATATAGATTCAAGAGGATGCAGACCAATGAGCTTAACATTAATATCATTGGTGCAGACTATCATATTAGATAACTATCATTATGGACAACATCGAAATCGCGAAAATATCTGCTGTTCCATACATTTGGGTTGTGTAGCCATTGGTCTTTTCTATGGAGCAATAATTTTCCTTGTCTCGATTTTAATGTTGGCTCCATAGTGAAAGTTGTTCAGTTGTATAGTATGAAGCAACCCATTTAGTATTTAACGAATTTAATTTTACACTCTGCATATTCACGACTGTAAATGGTGACGGATTGATGGAGGCAAGTTAGTTAGTTGTTCCCGGATAGTTACGTCAGATGGCAGTGTAACTATCGGTCAGGTACTTATAAGGGCGGCTTGAGAATTCTGTGACAGCAAGTTAACCACCAATAAAGTTTAAAACCGGCCAAGAGCGTGTCGGATTCGCCCATGACCATTAGCCATTGCATAAGTAGAATAAGAAAAAAGTTGTAAAATCGATCATTGAAACTTAACGATAGCGCGATTTAATTTCCTGCAACGCAATCCAGTTTGTAATTAGAAAATATATTTATGTTACCCTATTTTTGACTTTGAGCTCAGATATCTCGAGACAGAAGCATTATATCGATTTGGTTTCTATGGGAGTTTTGTTCCATTGGACAAGACCTATCCAACGACACCTCACTCGATTTAAAAAAACAAATTTTTCCAACCCCTCTTCAGTTGTATGGGATTTATGGGTATTTAAGGGGGGTCAAAATTTTTTTTTCTTCGTCGTAAATCTACTACATTTCTGTTTTTAGATTACTGTTATCTGTCTTCTTGACAAATTTCGATTCAATAGGTGCAAAAATGAGCGAGTTATCGAGGCGGGGCATACAGAGACAGACAGAATGGACGAAAGTATAGTTCCTTGTTTGACTAAGGAACCCTGAAAAATTAATGAATTAGCATCAGAGGATCTTTGTCTGGACGGTCAGCTTTACCCGAAAGGGTTGTCGGTTATTGGTTCGCGCAACCGCTCCGAACTGACGCACACACGCACACGCACCCCCACACACGGGCGTACACACATAATGGGTTGGAATCACACATCGCGTGTGTGGTGGTGTGCAGTTAACCCTTCCTTGTACAACCAGTTTGTTATGGTTTGGTTTAAGTTATGAGATAACGTCTAATGATAATAATTTGATGTTATAATACTTTTTGTATACCCTTCTTAATATGCTGACGCTTTTTTAAGGGGATGATTAGACCGTCAAACTGAACAACTTTCTCTAGGGCACCAACATCGAAAGCGCGGAAAAAAATCAGCTGTTCCATACATAACTACAAACCTACTTGAGGCAAATGTATGGGACAGTTGTATTTTTTTCGCGATTCCGATTATGGTCCCATAGAGAAAGTTGTTCAGTTTTATGGTCTGATCATCCCCTTAAATAGTGTCAGCATATTAAGAAGAACCCTGTATATTAGTTAGGGCAGGGCAAGTACTTTCGATTTCTATCAAGTTTATGGCCTGTCAAAGAGTTGGACTTGCCATCGCGGTGAAGAGATTTGAAGAAGAATTCAATGAAGGCTTGCTTTACTTTTTTTCATTGTTGTTTTGCCTTTGGTCATTTATCGTTGTTAATTAACAACTTTTAAAAAACGTACTTTCAGCTATTTCTTACATTTGGAGCGAGCAGTCATTGACGTTTTCTATGGAACAACGAAATTGTGAGCTATTTCGACGTTGGCTTCATAAGTTCTTTCTATAAAACCCCTTTTTTTACAATTTCGATGTTTGCTTCGTAGTGAAAGTTTTTCAGTTTGATCGCTAAATTTACACCCTGGTCATGATGAAGATGTTTAAAAAGAATTGTAATCGCTACGATGTTATCGCTTGACGGTGTTGCAATTTGTCGGTGCCGGTTCCGTGGCGAGGCGAGGGCGTGTTTGTGCGCGGCGTGCGGCGCGAGGCGCGAGGCGCGAGGCGCGAGGTGTGAACGACTGCATCTACTTACATTCCTAGCAAGACATGTGTATAGATATAGCGCAGTATAGCGTAGTATAGTATTGGAAAACTGCTGGACGCACTTTTGATATATATATTTTTTTTAATTTTATTTTATACGCGCTTTTGACCCGCTTGGATAGGGCTCGATTTACGAAATATCCGTAAAATATACAGGGTATAAGAAAAAGTCACATACTTTATCCAACAAACTGAACAACTTTTACTAAGGGAGCAAACCTGTAAACGCAAATTCGATTCAGCGGTTTAGTTGTGAAAAGGTAACAGACAGATATTATACAGAGTCCTTCTTAATATGCTAACACTTTTTTGACGGGATGATCAGACCGTCAAACTGAAGAATTTTCTCTATGACACCAACATCGAAGTCGCGAAAAAAATAAATAGTTGAACCATATAATAAAACTGCAAATCTACTTCAGCCAAAAAATGTTTAGGACAACTGATATTTTTTTCGCGATTTCGATGTTGGTCCCATAGAGAAAGTTGTTCAGTTTGATGGTCTGGTCATCCCCTTAGAAAAATGTCAACATATTAAAAGGACCCTGCATACACTTTTGCATCTTCCAGGTCTAAGGGAGCGTCCATTAATTACGTGAGATGATTTTGGCGATTTTTTGACCCCTCAATCTTAGCCAAACATCTCACGTCAACGAAGTGTCGACATGTGTGGAAGGTTGTACTCAGCAGGGCTGTAGGCCGGAGGGTTGGAGAGAGCGGAGAGGGCGCGCGTCGACACCTCAGCACAAAGCAACCCGCCTTAATAGCTAGTTTCACACCACTAGCTGCTGGCACGCGGCTCTGCTTGCGTTAACATACGAAGAGTTTAATGAGGAGATTTCATTTAAAAAAAAAATGTTTTCAAAGACACTGGAACATAAGTGGAGATTGCATTACAAATATTTTTTTGAAGTCATTAACTATGATCACACCCAGGATACGCCTACAAAAAACAGAGATTGACAAGATGACTATAGATTATTTTATTCCACAATCACTTACTCTTGCTCATTCGGGGACCCCGACACATTAATCGACCCAAAATATATTAAAGGTAGTTAAAAAATATAACATACATTTGCAACATCAAAAGTGACCGAATTATTTTTCACTTTCTAAATGTTTGTTTTTGACGTTGGGGGTTTTTAAAATTTGTAATTGAATATTTCGTAATTTTTAAAGTTACTTGAAAACTGCTGAACCGATTTTCATGAAACAAAGCTAAGAAGACTCGCAAAAATTAGCTTTCTATTGAAAAAAACCTCATCGAAATCGGTCCACCCGTTTGGGAGCTACTATGCCACAGACAGACAGACAGACCGAAACAGGCGTCAAACTTAGTCTAGGGCTACAACAACTTTTGTTGCGTGCGGTACATGACTTTATTCCTTAAATAAAACCCAGGCACATATCCAGGGGGGGGGGGGGTATATGTGGGATTCCCCCCATAAGATATGATATGGTATCAAGTTCGTGAAGTTCGTCGTCTGAGGAGAAAGTCCACTACCATTATATCTCGAGAAAAAGTTATTTAAGGGCCTATGTCGAAAAATAATGGAAGCGAAATGGGCGTGTGATAGCTTATATTACTGCCTGATGCGAGAGAAAGAGATGCGCCTGAAACGACGCAAGCATAAAACAAACTTTATTTAATTGTAATTGTACTATTTATGTAAGTTCAATTCTGCTCTAATCAAAATTTATAAAAAATCTATCTCTTTTTTTTAAATCAAGCCTCTTGTTTCTAATATTCACCGTTTAGCACTTCCAAGCGTTTATCGATAAAGACGGAGGCTACTTTGGCTTGTTTTTCTATCGAGAAAATGTCTCTTAATCGTGTTTTGGCTCTAATCAAAACTTCAATTATATGTTCAATTTACACATATCCACAAATCATACTCCTACTGTTAGTACTTCATGAGATATGATGCTTTGAAGAATCCTATTTTTTTCACATAGCCTCTTAATTATTTATACGCTAAAAATTACTTTCCATGCTACTTTTGTACTGTTTTCAATTTATTAATAAATTTTTTGCCGGCATTGATTCCCAGTTTTACGACAAACCAACCAAATCAACCTATTTTATACTATTTATTTACGTGTAAACATCTCGAAAACTCACTACACCAATTCCCAACCTACTCCCGCTAATTTCAAAGCTCAAATTCAAATGATCACTAAGAACTTCGCCTCCCTTGCTTCTAATTAGCCTGAAAACGAAACTATCACGCGAATGTGGTAATCTAGACTTTAGAGTCATAACGTTAGGGTTTATTTCGTAGTGAGAGGGCGACAACAATAATAGAGGACACTCGACCTCTCCGGAGGTGTGAGATTCCCTCGGGCTTAACTTTTTTTAAACTTGAATATTTTCTCACTCTAAATAAAGACTTTTTAAGTCTGGGGTAGGATGAAAATGTAGAGGCATTCGTTGTAGTGAAGCTTGGGTATTGGAAACGATCGACGAAGTTAGGGTTGCGACCAAGGAGATTTAATGCCAAAAACTATGAGTCGAGTTTCGGTACTACTAGTGAAACGTCGATGTTCTGAGCTTTCAGAATATCTCTGACTATCCCCTCGGGGAATATAGTCGTAAGCTTATGAAAAAACTATGACCTTGGAGCTGTCATTCTAAAGATGACTTTAGAATGACAACTCCATGTAAATAGGAAATGAGGTGGGAAACATAAGTGACGTCATCAGAGTTCGTAGTTTTTGGTTTCAAAAAAATTTTTGTAATGAAATCTCTACCTCTGTAGGAATTTTAATCTTCTTCGTTACGACAAAATGGGACCAAAATCGAAAGCACAAAAAAAAATTTGCTGTTCCATACATTTGGATTGAATAGGATTGCAGTTTTGTATGTAACAGCAGTTCTTTTTTCAGTGATTCACGTTTTTAGCAAATTTAAATTTTTAGCAAGTTTTAATTCAAAAATATTGTTGCCTCTGTCATCTTAGAGCATGTTTGTTTAAAAAAGAACAATTTCAACTTATATATTCCTCGAGGGGGTAGTCAGAGATATTCTGAAACCTCAGAATATCCACGTTGCACTATACTCCATTTAAATAGTAACGAAATTTTAAGGGTATTTTGCATTACAGAAACAGAGATTTGAAACACTTCCTCTCACTTATTCTTAGAACAGCTTTAGTAACGTCCAAGATATATGTATCCAATAAATTAATTATATTTGGTAATCAGAATTGGCCAGAAAGCTAAATAGGAATCGGAAAATCTCGTCGTCCATATTTGGAATGAAGTATAGTAGTACCGCAACTCTGTCCAGTGTGATTTCAACTTCTAGGCTTTTTTCTAGGGGGTAAAAATAAGGCAAAAGCTAGTCCAACTAGATCTAAGCAAATGCTCTCGAACGGAAGCGCCATTACATAATGAAAACTCCTATAAACCTAACTTTTGGCACGTATCCCCGACGCCAAATAGCCTGTCTACCCGTCCCGGTCCCACACGCATCCTACCCAATCTACCCGTCCCTCTCATCACTGAAGGCAACTGCCGATTATGATAATGGTGCCCCAACTGAATATAAATTGGGGCCTTATTTACAATGAGTTATTTAACGCGATCCTATGATCTTATTATGGAAATTTTTATTAACGCTAACGGAATTCTGTATATTTATTTCTATTTGGGTGATAAATGTTTTTTTTTTAATTTGAGAAAGTAATGTCGCTTTATTTGATGTTTTATTGATATCGATAACAATTAGGTTTGAATGAATGAATTATAGGACTATACAGGGTGTAACGAAACACCTAGTAAGTAATATTTATACAGGGTCCTTCTTAATATGCTGACACTTTTTTAAGGGGAAGATCAGACCGTCAAACTGATCAACTTTCTCTAACGGACCAACATCGAATCCGCGAAAAAAAATCAGCTGTCCCATACAATTGACTCGAATAGGTCTTCAGTTTTGTATGGAAGAGATTGACTGATTATCCCCTTTAAAAAGTTTTAGCATATTAAGGACCCTGTATTTAAAGGTATGGTTTAGAAGGGAATGTATGAGAAATTTCCAGTAAAACTTCATTGATTTATACTGAATTCACAATTCCTTCCTGAAATGTTAAAAATAAACTCTGCTACTACTTTATAATGAAAATGACTTTAAAGATTGAAAAAATTGTCTCGGACGGGAATTGAACACGCAACCTGCCAAAACAAATAATTAATTTCCCCAGCACAACATGGCTTTAATATGTAATTAAAATCAATAATATTTAAAATGTCATAGTTAGTACTACCTATACTCCATTCACAATAGCAACGAAATTTTAAGGCTATTTTGAATTACAGAAACAGAGAAACACTTCCTCTCACTTATCCTTAGCACAGCTTTAGTAACATCCAAGGTTAGACAATTTAGATAATTGTCTAAGCGTCCAAGATATGTGGGATAGTATATGTATCCAATAAATTACATTTGGAAATCAGAATTGGCCAAAGTCAAAGTCAATATAATTTATTCAATATAGGAGCTTGCAGCACACTTATCAAACGTCAAATCTTTTTTAAAGCTACCACCGCGTCGGAACGTGTTGTCGCTGTAGAGAAGATGCGGCCAGAAACTCTACAACATAACACGACTTAATAACTATTACAATATAAAGCTAAATAGGAATCGGAAAATCTCGTCGTCCTTATTCGGAATGAAGTATAGACGTAGAAATGTTTCAGACCACCCTGAAAGAGTTAAGGTTGTTAGTTGTAAGTTCACCAAAGGGAATACAGTCAACAATTTTTGTACGTGCTATCGAACTTTTTATGTCTGTGATTCTGCCTCTAGCGACATTGCACGTCACATAATCCCAGACTACATTTTCTCGTCACGAAATATCAAACGCATTCAATGTTCCCTCCCTAACCTCACATTGTATACTCCGTATCACTCCTAAACGCTTGTTTTCTCAACCCAAGCCAAAATCTCTCCCCAAAAATCTATACCCCACCCCCTCCCGCCCCACACCCCCGTAACACTCCAGTTTTGGACTTTTTAACCCAAGATGGCTTAATTTCCTTCTCCCAACGGTTATTTTACGTTTCTTAAAAACTCCATTAGGATGGAGCTCAGTGGGGCGATGCGCGGCTCTTCCCGACCTCACCCACTTGTGCTTATTATTTAGATAAATCTTTGACTATTTATATGTGGACTGGTTACGTGTGTAATTCTACTAACAAACATTTCTGCCACTTTTTGCGGGGGGCGAGGTAACATGAAATCCGCAACTTTGGATTTTATTCCCCATAACTTTAGATTCTAATTTTGAATGTTAAAAATCATGAAAAGTAGTCTCGTTTGAATGTAAATGCACAAGATCAATTGTGTTTATACCGTGGCAGAGGGGAAATGCTACCGCAAGGCTAGTCCTTATAATAATTAGTCAAAGAGATAAATTAATCAATCAATTATACTTTATTTTACGACAAAAAATAAGCATTAAAATACAATGAAAAGATACAAGTTGTACAAACCTCCATTTGTACCCTAACGTTATAATCATAGGTGAAGGAAAACATCGTGAGGAAACCTGCATGCTTCAATTTTGAGGCATTTATTGTACCCACTGTACATTATGTGGCGACGGGCTCACCCCCCGTCACACTGGGCAAAATTTCGGTACTACTGGTGAAATGTGGATGTTCTTAGGTTTCAGAATATCTCTGAATACCCCCTCGGGGAATATAGTCGTGAGCATATGCTTATATGTTATAATCATGTTCTTGGTGTATAAATGAAGAGTATTAATGTTTTGTACAAAATGTACATAAATGTAGATAATCATTTTTTATCGCAGGCCTTTAAGTTTTAAGGTGAACCCACACCTTACTGCATGTGCCTCTCGCAGAATTTGTACGAACCGACCATATGCTGCCGCAGCACCGGCAAGGGGTCCAGGATCCAAAGGGGTGTCATTAGGGGTTATGATTTTTAAGGTCAGGTGATGTCGAAATTTCTATAACATGCATTCAAAACTAGAGCTAATAAAACGTTAATCATATTAAATAACCTCTTTTTTTGAAGTCGGTTTAAAAATATCGTGTTACAACGAAGACATATTTATTTAAAAGCTTCATTAGTCGCTGTGGATGAGCATGAAATGAAGTATAATTTAACACTTTGTTGATTACACATTAGCACTTTCATAATTTACATAAATTACATTGACACTAATAGGTGTGTGAAAGAATTACATGTTCACAAATCGAACGTAAAATAAATATTTTTCTAGAATAATAGGTATTTTATTTATTTATAATTAATGGACTTTTGCTTGTGCGATAGCACTGAATTTAAGCCGGTGTTAAGTAGTTTGTAGGAGTGTCTATCCCAATCTCAGGGATTGTTTTTATAAAGAACAACAAGAAGAGATTGAGGATTGCGGAGCCTCGTGGAACCTGCAACGCAACTCAATAACATTTTAGCTGCGTACAATTAATAAACTTGGTCGTTAGATTGAGGAATTTTATGACAACCAATAACACAAATTCAAAAACGCAACGCAAAATTATTTGTTTTTTTAAATAAGCCGGAAACCATTTTGATTTGATTGATCATAAAAAGGTACTTAATCAACTTTGCTGCCTGATTCACATTTTCAGAGCCATGTCAAGTCAAAACCATCAATCGAGGTTTATCGAAAAAAATATTTTTAATTCGCTTTTAGGTCTGAAAAATACAATATAAATACAAATCTGCACTAATTCACAGGGAGGTATAGGAGTAGCCCGTGCGGGGGTGAAGTGAGGCAAGGGCAGGTCGGAGGGGGGGGGGGGGTACTGTTTCGGGTATTAGCATTTAGCATCGCGGACAATACACGGCGAGGCGCGGCGCGTGGTTCACACTCCACCGGAGTGGACGCGGAGCCGTGCGCTTTTGTTATGAGAGGAGGTAGCGGGAGGGAGGGACAATCCTACTAGTAATATAAATGTTAAAGTTTGTTACGATATGTTTGTGTCTCAATAACGTATAAATGAATGGATTTGGATTACTTTGGGCACACAGATTTTACATGGTGTAAGGAAAAGTATCATTAACCGTAAAACCACATACTCTACCCATCAAACTAAACAACTTTTTTTTTGTTCTTACAGGTTTGTTCCCATAGTAAAAGTTGTTCAGTTTCATGGGTAGAGTATGTGGTTTAAAGGTTAATAATACTTTTCCTTACACCCTGTATATTCGATTAGACATAGGATACTTTTTTGAAGTAAATTCAGGTGAAGTCACGGGCTAAAGTTAGTTACATAATAAATGTTTATATTTTCATACAAGCAGTTTGTTGTTTCAGTTATATTTATTTATACACACCATTATACACACATACACATAACATAGACTCACGACTATAATTCCTTTCAGGGTTGTCAAAAACTCAGCAGTTGTAGTCACACTTTTAGCTTATTTAAAGGTTTCAGTTGAAGTGATATATCAAACATTAGATGGTAAGATTTATGCCTATGAAAACACTGCATATCAAACCATATTCCTTAGTCACCTCATACAATATACACGGGAAGAAATGGTGATTCATTCTTAGCCGAAACCATAGGGGCGAATTATTATACTTAACTGAAACTTTGAATTGTTTTGTGATTCTGAAAAAGAAAATTATAAAATTAGAATGTTTTTCATAGTTATGACCATGTCAATGAAAATTCCACACAAAATGGTCACAAGAATTTATTAATATTAGATCATTTTCAGTATTATTTCTTTCCTGGTGAAATGTGGATGATCTGATGTTTCAGGATATCTCTGACTACCCCCTCGGGGAATATAGTCGTGAGCATATGCTTATGCTATGCTATTTCTAGACATAATGTAGAGTGCTTAAAAGCGCACTTAATTAACCTTGCATTCCTTAGTCTATTCCTTGTAACTTTCCCACCACCTCGGCAGTAGACCGTAGACTCTAGCCACCCCGCCGGTGCGGAGACACCGCCGTATAATTACTTAATCACTTTGAACGCGCTGGAATTAGTTCATTGCATACCTGGCCCGCTTTAGTCACTCTCCTGCATTTTAATTTACTTTATTTAAATGTTTAATTAATTCTGCTTTGTTTTGATTGTTTGTGTAGAATTATGGTGTTTAGAGTTGTGTAGATTTTTATTGTTAATCAGGAAATACTAGCTCCTTGACCTCCTTAATAAAAAAATTTAGGATTCCGTACCTGAAAAGGAAAAAACAGAACCCTTAAATAGGATCTTCCTGTTGTCTCTCTGTCAAGACCCTTTTTCTCGGGAATGTGTAGTGGTATCAAGTCAATACTAAGATTTTACGGTCTCTTGGGGGAGTAAAAATTCAAGCTTCTAAGTTAACGCAAACAAAAGATTCGACCATTTATATAAAATATCATCAAAAGCTGTAGGTTATCTTTAGGGCCTAGAATCTTTAGCGGGATCTTACAACACAAGTAATAAAATAAATAAGAAACTCTTTTATTTGGTGTTATTTAACATACAAAATATCTTTTTTTTTGATAAAAAGCTTACATTTGCAGTTTGAGCATCGACCGTGATGTAGACCAATGTATAGGGGGAAAATGTTTAAAACAAAAAAGTTAAGTTTGCCTATCATAATTAAATTTGCACGGAACCCTTAGGGCGGGAGGCCAACTCGCACTTGGCCGGTATTTGATATAAATTTCAACTTGTAGAGGTCAAGGTAGAAGTATCCTCTATCCGTTCCTGTGAGAAAGGGTCTTGACAGACGGACAGACAGACCACAAAGTGATCCTATAAGGAACCATTGACATTTTTGATTTCAAAAGATTTTAATGTCATAAGTAATAATTACAGTCCATTAAAACAACAAACTAAAATCTGTGACCTTTCATTACCAATCTCGTTAACTTCAATTAATCACTCAAACAAAATGAACTCGACTCAAAACCCGTTTTTAAAGAAAGGCTGCTCTATAAAGGGTGTTTAAATTCGGCACGGTCGTGAAGGTCGGCGTCCGGCGCGGTGCGGTGCGGAGCGGCGCGGCGTCGTGCGGAAACGCCGCGGGCCGCAGCGGCGCTCGGCGGCTCATTGTTAATTAATTTTCCAAACCCTAGCTAGTTGACAATCGCTTCTGATGCGGCTTGGTGCACACCGAGATATTATCACTTTTTGTAGAAGTAATTTAATTATACAGGGTGTAAGTGACAGCCTAGACAGTAAATACCGAAACAGCTGATTTTTTTCGCGTTTCCAGAGGTTATCTCAATAGTGAAAGTTGTTCAGTTTGATGGTCTGAGTTCACCGTTTCAGTATTTGCTAGGCTGTCACTTACACCCTGTATAGTGTGTAGGGTCCTTCTTAATATGCTGACACGTTTTAAGGGGATGATTAGACCATCAAACTGAACAACTTTCTCTATGGCACATACATAGAAATCGCGAAAAAAAAAAAACTGTTCCCTTGGATAAGTTATATGTCAAGATTGACAATCGAAGCTAAGCAAGCGTCGAAAAAAATTGCAACCAGTACTGGCCTCTAAACCCTATCCATATACACGCACAGGGACATAATTTGTATGACGCCTCACGCACACCAACCTAAGAAAGTTGGCCCATGATGACGTTCGCACATGCGCACTTTGCGCAAATTGTGCATGACATAATGTGTAGGGTTGACTTACCACGCATCGTATTAACATCATTATACATTTCGTTACTTTTAACGTTCGTTACGTTAAATGAAATTAATAATAATATTTTAAATATTCATTACGTTAATAAAAATAGTATTTAAGCTAAAGAATCGTAGAAAATGTGAATTTAGCGTTATTTTCCAACGTTTATTTTTACTGAGAGGATAAAAATAAAAGATAATTTTGTAGTTAAATCCAACGGATGCGCGCGCCTGACTGTATTCCCTTGCTCGGCTCCCCTCAAGTTTCCCCAGAAAGTGCGAGGTGAGGTGGGGTATCTGAAGTCAGAGCGTATGTACTCGTAGAACTATATACCGTGACATGACCGTTCACACACCGTTTGGTAGAAACATCGATACGCATGTAGGGGCGTATCGGTGGCCGTGAGCTTGTATGAAGCTTTTTTTCTGGAAGGATATCTATTCGGTGCCCGCGCTGTGTCTCCAGCACGCGGAGCGGTGGAACACTGAACGCTGTGGAATCGCTATTTTCTTATAAAGTGCAGCTCATAGCAACCCCGCGGTTAATGAGCTCAAGTCACAAAGCAGCACTCAAGCTCTCTCGCTGATATTTCACTTTGTTTACTGAGACAAAGCTTATCTTTAACTATGTCGACCAATTTTTATATTTTTCTGAAATTGTGGGAATGGCATAAATAAGCATAATCAGATTATACTGGACGGTGTTAGGGTAAACAGTAGCATTTCTTTAAGGGGTGATTGTACCCATCATACTCAATAACTTTCCCTAAGAAACCTATAGAAAATTTAGCGCCGATAACAATTTGTATTTACTTAATAAATACACTCAAACACATTAATGACCTATTTAATAGGAATTAATATATCATGGGTGACGTCATAGATGGACGAATAGATGTTAGACTACGACGTAGCAGGGTACGGTGTGTGGGCTACGGTACTACGGTGTGCTACGGATTTTATTGTTGTAGTGTTTTGCTACGTGTTTCAATTTGATGTTGGTTTTTTAGGGTTCGGTGCCCAAAGGGTGAAAATGGGACCTTGACCGACGGGGCGGGACTCTATTACTAAGCCTACGTAGTCCATCCATCCGTCCGTCCGTCTGTCTGCCTGCCTGTCTGTATGTCTGCCTGTCTCTCCTACCTATTTAGGGCTGTAAATTTGACCCGTAATAGCTAGAAAGTTGAAATTTTCACAGAATGTGTGTTATTACGGCGGATTCTCTAACAAATAATAAAAATGTCAAAAAGTAAAAAATTAAGGAGGTCCACTTTTTTTCTTCTCGCTCTATCGTAAAAACGGTAATACATACAAGCGTCAAACTTGGTGATTATACTAGGTAAAATCCTAGCATTGAAACTGTAAATTTTAACAGAAATCTAACAAACCGCAGGCACAGAAATTTGTATCAAGCTTGTATTTAAAAATGTAATTGACTTTAAAAGAGGATTTAACTTCGTTTCTGGTGCATACCGCGCTCGGGCGCTCTGCAAGGACGGAGCGTGTAATTTTCTGTGGACAAGGACTATCCTCTTAATGATATGTCAAGTGGTGATAGGTGGCTAGTATACCGACAACAAAAACACTGCGTAAGAAACCTCACCCCTTAGTCGCCTCGTAAGAAACCCTCGAGAAGAAATAGAGTGATTCTAAGCCTAGATACATAGATATTAATAGGTTATATTTAAAGAAACGTTTGTAAAAACGCAGAATTACTAACAAAACTTGACCAAAATTAACCCTTTCCTCACCTACCGCCTCAGGGTTTTCTTTGTGACAACGTCCAGTATAACAAGAGCCTTCACGCCGTCCTACCACTACTATAGCACGTATCATCTTGCACTGGCTCTACGCATCTACACCACCAGAATACTATGACCTCCATTATTATACTATCTTATATTGAAGACGATCCAGCTTATAACACAGGGTGTTAGGGTAAACAGTTGCATTACTTTAAGGGGTGATTGTACCCATGATATTGAACAAAACACCCTAGTAATACATAAAGGGTTGCTTCAGACCATAAAACTGAAAAACTTTTACTATAGAGCTAACGTCAAGAAAAAATAAAAAAAAACCGGTATACAACGTGTTAATGAATTAACGCAAAACTAGAAAGTAATTTGTTCAGAATCGAGAGCAGAATCGAATTATCATGTTTTCAACAAGGGATTTTTTTTTCCAAATTATAAATAATTTGTTTGTAAAATTTAAAATTTACTGAACTCGATCTCAACCCACCGCTCGGGCACTCTCATCCTACTTACTACCAAAACAATATTCTTAAAATGTATACATGATCACGTTATCGGTTTCATTCATTGCTGAAATGATAACAAATCATTTTTGCTTGAAAACTTAAAATGCTTATAACTTTAAATTTTAACCATCAAAATAATGAAATTATTGTTTCAATCTAATCATTTTGTTAAAAATCAGTTGGGGTGTTTGAGATTTTGCGCTTATTCATTAACACGTTGTATATTTGAGTCGAGACGGTACTGCAGTTTTGTATGAAAGAGTGGAATTTTTTATTTTTCCTCGACGTTGCCTCCATACTCCATAGTGAAAGTGGTTCAGTTTTATGATCTGCAGCACCTCCTTAAGCATTACTAGGGTTTTTTTTACACCCTGTATTTAAAAATGCACAATCGTGCGATTGAAAAAAAAACTAGTTAATAAAATGCGGGAAGGTCATTCCAAACTGGCAGTATCAACATTCACGCACCCGCCCAGCACAACAAGACACCTACATCTTCATACGCTGCCCCCTGTAGGGTCGTAGTTACACGGAGGTCCTGGGGGAGGGTCGGGTCGTTTGAGGGTGGACGCGCGGGGATGCGTGTAGTGTTGTGGCTCACACGTGGCACTAACTGCCTGCTATTAGCAGTGCTGAGTTGTACTAGTGATGTGCTTTGTGACTATTTGTAAATCATTATAGAGATGGCATTATCTGTAATTCTCATTGACATCTTATACAACGTGTTAATGAATAAGCGCAAAACCTCATACACCCCAACTGATTTATAGCAAAATAATTAGATTGAAACAATCATTTCATTATTTTGATAATTAAAATTTAAAGTTATTCGCATTTTAAGTTTTGAGGCAAAATTGATTTGTTATCATTTTAGCAATGAATGAAAGCGCTAACGTGCTCATGAATACATTTTAAGAGTCTTGTTTTGGTAGTAAGTATGGTGAGAGAGTCCAAACGGTGGGTCGCGATCGAATTCAGTAAATTTTAAATTGTACAAAAAAATTATTTATTATTTTCAAAAAATTACCTATGTTGAAACTTTAATAATTCGATTCTGCTCTCGATTTTAAACAAACTACTTTCTAGTTTTGCGTTAATTCATTAACACGTTGTATAAGGTCCTCCTTAATATGCTGACACTTTTTTAAGGGGATGATCTGAACTACAAAAATACAAATAAACATTTAAGGGGGTGGTTTAGGCCATCGAACTGAACAACTTTCACTATGGGAAAAATATCGAAATCGCAAAAAAAAAATCGGATGTTCCATACTAAACTACAAATCTACTCGAGCTAAATGTATGGAACAGCAGTTTTTTTTTTCGCGAATTCGATTTTGGTCCGATAGTGAAAGTTGTTCAGTTTGATGGTCTAAACCACCCCCTTCAAAGTTCAAAATTTTTATTTTTACTTATGTAACACCCAGTATACAGGGTCCTTTTAATATGCTGACACTTTTTAAGGGGATGATCAGACCATCAAATTGAACAACTTTCTCTATGGGACCAACATCGAAATCACGAAGAAAAAATCTACTAGTCGATACAAAACTGCAAACCTACTTTAGCCAATTGTATGGAACAGCTGATTTTTTTTTCACGATGTGTTGTGTTGTAAAATTATACTTAATAATGAAAAAGTTGACACAATAATTATAATTTACTAGCAGCCCGTCCCGGCTTCGCACGGGGTAGACAAATAAATTTTAAGACTCATTTTTACACCATTACTACACCTTCGGTTACATTGTTCAAATTTTACCAAGGATCCCTAATTTTTTTCAAAATGAAATGTAGCCTATGTCAAATTCTATTGGTGAAAGAATTTTTTAAATCGGCCAAGTACTTTTTGAGCCTATTCATTACAAACATACAAACATACAAAAATAGGTACAAATCTTTCCTCTTTATAATATTAGTGTAGATTACAATCAATTCATTATTTATTAATTACCTGAATTTGGAATTTAAGACATGCTCTGTCAATTAATCAAGTTTTAATTTAAGTTCATATTAGCTTACAACGTCTTTGTAATAAAATTAAAATCAAATGTTTTTATGGTGGATATTTCTAACAATATGGGAGTGAATAGGGGAGAGAATAGGACTGAATTGAGGTCGAAAGCAAACCCACAAGAGGTAAAAAAACATATTTAAAATAATGATTTAAAAAAACATTTAACTTTATTCAGCAGTTAGTAAAATAGTGTCATTTGAGAAATGTTGAACTGAAATAAATTCAGTTTCGAACCAATTACCTGAGCTTTGGCATGAAGCCAAAAGTGTCTCTAGCATGTCTCTAGCCATTGTGACGTCTAAATTGGAACTTTCTGTCACCTGGCCCTGTGGCGCAACGGATAACGCGTCTGACTACGGATCAGAAGATTCCAGGTTCGAATCCTGGCAGGGTCGCAGTTTAATATTTTTGTTTCCTTTTTAAAATATTTTTTGTAGTAAAAATTTTGTAATAACCGAAAATTTTTCAAAAATATCATAAAATCGATTTTTCTCTTTCTTCCAAATTAAACATAAGCGTTCAAATAATATGAAACTGTATTTATCGTATGTTTATCATACATACATAAATACATACACTTACGACCGTGATCCCTTTTAGGATGGTTAAAAACATTGCTACAACTCTATCAACCACCTTTTAAGAGTTATAGCAGGAATTTAAAATGTTGTTACCCATTTTTAGGGTTCCGTAGTCAAACAAGGAACCCTTATACTTTCGTCCATTCTGTCTGTCTGTATGCCGCGCCTCAATAACTCGCTCATTTTTGCACCTATCGAATCGATATTTTGCATGAAGACAGATAACAGTAACCCAAAAACAGAAATGAAGAAACACATTTTTTTCGACCCATACACCGAAACAGGGGTTGGAAAAAAAAATATTTTTTATAAATCGAGTGTGGTGTCGTTAGATAGGTCTTGTCCAATGGAAAAAAACTCCTATAGAAACTATATCGTTATAATGCTTCTGTCTCGAGATATCTGCTCTCAAAGTCAAACATTTCTTTTAGGTAAGATCTTCGAATAAATTAAAATGGTTAAGATAAACAGGTAAAAAAACGTTTCATCTTTTTTTCTACTTATACAATGGCTATGAAACCCTATCATGGGCGAGTCCGACACGCTCTTGGCCGGTTTTCGTTAAGTATTTAAAAGTAGCATTGACATTGTAGTGTGACAAATTACATCGTTATGAATTAACTAACTTTTTTTATCCTAAATACAATTAATTACTTCCCCTACAACTCCGCAGGCCAGTAGCAAAAATAAATGTAAAATATTGTACATAATTATGCACAGTATGCATTCATACAGTAGGTAAGAGTTTACGATAATTCACAGCAATATGAATGGCGACAAAGAGCCATATTAGAGTAACATTGTAATTTGATGGGAGTTCTATTTAACCCTTCGCGCGCCAGTGTCCATTGTCTCACACACACACCCACCGTCACACTCGGTGTTGATACACAGGACACACCTCATCTCACCTATTATTAGTGTACAAAGCGAATGTGACATATTGCGACGGTATTGTGACATTTCCTCAAGGCCACAATGAAGATTGTCCCATTCAGTTCGATTCAACATTGTCACCTTTCTCTTTGAATTGAGATCTAAATAAATAGGTGTTCCTATTGTGTCTTGAACGACAACTTTCTTTTATATTCATCCTAATCTTGTACCATTCTTTAAGAGACGTTTATTCCGAATGCGTAAATGCGTGCTGCATACAAACGAAGTCTGGTGATATTATCAATACTAACCAATTAAAGTCAATGACATTTTTCAGAAACGATTTAGAAACTAATCTCTATGTTTGTATGAAGTCAGATTTTCGTTAAAACATACAGTTCTAGGATTAATTTAAGATTTGCATGGAAATCTTTGAGGCACTGTAACTTTAAAACTATACATTTTAACGAAAATCTCACTTCGTACAAACATAGAGATTAGTTTCTAGTATGTTTTTGAAAAATTTCATCGGTTTTCATTGGTTAGTATTTAAAATATTACAAGACTTCGCTTGTATGGAGCGCGCTCCGAATCATATTCCCTTAAAAATTCTTGGGAAGCAATCTCAATTCTCAAGCACCATCTTTTGAAGAAGATAATATATGGTGGTGTAATTTTGACAAGTTTTTGCTATAGTTTCCTTGGATCGTTGTTTGTGTAGGCTACTGGTGTTCTTTGTATGACAAGGATTGGTAATCAATGAAGGTGATTGTGCTAAAATGTTTCAAAATATTTCTAAGAAGTAGTTCTTGGAGTGTCTTGAAGTATTGCCTTCCCATCGAGTCTCAAGGAAGGGTACGATGGCAGCAGGTATAAAATTAATAGGAAAGATTAGTCGGTTATAAAATTAATAGGAACGGTTAAGGTTAACCTGTTTTAATATACGATTGATTATAAAACAAATAAATAAAAATATTTATCGATTTTGTAAATTTTCCTTCGTTACATATTGTAGATCACAATTAAAGTATTATGTAACACAATTAGCCTATTGTTAAGTTGTTTTTGTCGTGGCTCGATAGCTTAATTGAACGAAAGCACAGTCCTGGTTTGGGAGGCTATTGGTTCAAGTCCCATCCGAGATAAATTTTTAGCACATAGCACAACAACATGCCTGTAACATTGTTAATAATCAGTAATAATGAATGAATGAAAATGAATGAAAATGAATGAATGAAATATACTTTTAATAGTTGAAGATGTTTAGATGTTTATGACTCAATCACACGGTAGAATGAAAGTATATTAGGGTCCTTCTTAATATGCTGACAGTTTTTTAAGACGATGATCAGACCATCAAATTGAACAACTATCTCTATAGGTCCAACAATGAAATCGCGAAACTCATACAAAAACCAAAATGTATAGAACAGCTGATTCTTTTTTCGCGATTTCGACCTAGGACCCATAGAGAAAGTTGTTCCGTTTCATGGTCAGATCATCCCCTTACAAAACTGTCAGCATATTAAAAAGGACCCTTTATAGGCAAACGGATAGAATTATAATTATGTTCTATCCAAAGTAGCGGTCAAAAGCTAGTTGGTAATAAAACTTAGCGATCACTATTCCGCGATGACTGTCATGTCAACCGTCACCACCGATAATTTACGAGCGTGTTGCTGTCAAAATACTAGGCAATAAAATGTAAACTACCCTCGGAGAGGCTTAGCGGCTCAAATAATAAGAGATGCTTTGTGCGGGGATTAGCCAGGCGTCCCTAGTGCGGGGCGCCAACATCCGCGCTACACCCGCGACACCCTAATTGGAATAGCTACGCATTATATTCTGGTGCAGTTAGGTTGTGGTGACCTTCTGCTAAGGGTTAAATATACATGGTGTTACAAAAATTTAAATAAAAATTTAAGGTGGTGGTTTAGACAGTGAAACTGAACTTTCACTATGGGACCAATATCGATATCTGAAAAAAAAAATCGGAAGTTCCATACTAAACTACAAAAGCTAAATGTACAGGACAGCAGATTTTTTTTTCGTGATTTTGATGTTGGTCCCATAGTGAAAGGTGTTCCATTTGATGGTCTAAACAACCCCCTTAAAAGATTAAAATGTTTATTTTTACTTTTGTAACACCTTCTATGAGTATTCTGTGGATGATCAGATTATTAAACTGAACAACGTTCTCTATAAGACTAAAAAAATGTTGGAAAAAAAATCTGCTGTTTTGTACTAAACTACAAACCCTACTCAACACCAGTGAATGGAGCCGCAGTTGTGTTTTTTTCGCATAAGCATAAGCATATGCTCACGACTATATTCCCCGAGGGGGTAGTCAGAGATATTCTGAAACCTCAGAACATCCACGTTTCACCAGTAGTACCGAAACTCTGTCCAGTATGACGGGGGGTGAACCCGTCGCCACTTATAGTGGACAGTGAGTACAATACATGCCTCGAAATTGAAGCATGCAGGTTTCCTCACGATGTTTCTTTTTTTCGCGATTTCTATATTTGTTCTGTAGAGAAAGCTGATCAATATAAATGATATCAAGTTAGAGACTTCATACTAAACTAACCATATCTTAGTGTGTCACCAAGTAGCATAAAGCGGAGGTCACACTACACTGGACCGCACTTGGCCGCGGCGGTCCGTCCCCGCGACCGCGCCCGCGCCCGCGCCCGCACCGCGGTCCACATTCCTGTAGGATTACCGCCACTGAGCCCGTTTCAATTAACTCACCCCTTAAGTGCCAAACGATATTCATTTATTGCCTTCTTAGTCTTTCATTTCGTAGTTAATATAATAATGGAGATAGTTTCTGACAAACCAACTTTGGCAGGATGATTTGCTCGCATAGAATTCATAGTTTTCAGGATTACTATTCTGTAGGTATTAACTTTTCTTTCCACATTAAATGCTAACTCTATGCCATTGTATAAAACCGAATATAAATTTTAAATAAAAGTAAAAGTCTAAAAAACTACATAGTACGCTTGTAAATGTAATTGCCTACCTATGTTTGAAAATAAGGATAATTATCTATCTTCAAACTTAAATGAAAATCTACCGGTCCATTGTAGAAGTTGTTCAGTTTGATTATTTCTAACCATCCCCTTCAAAAACCGTCAGCCTAATTATTAAGAAGTACCCTTTATCTATGTATCTACCAGTGTTGCCAACTTAGTATTCAAGCTTAGAGCTAGTGTTGTGCCAAAAAAGAGCTGAAAAGAGCTAACTTTATCAGCTAAAGAGAGCTAAATAAAACCATTCGAACTTATTATATTTTAATCAATAAAAAACAATGTTCTTAATAATAGCACTAGGTATCATTAATCTTCATCTGACCATAAGTAACATATGATGTCGTCATCGTGAAAATCAATCACCAAGGAACTTCCACTTGGGCCTGCTTTGGCTTTGCCTGACAGGTCAATTTTTGTTGTCTCGAAGAAAAGGGCTCCGCAGCTTTCCAGTGTTTTTTGCGCTTTATGTGATTAATTCAGTCATTTTTTTTGGTGTTTATTTCGCATCGACAATAACTGCAGAAGGCTTTCGTATTGTCATTGCTGACTTCTTTTAACCAGCCCTGAAAATCAGGCTCAGAGAGCCATTCCTGGCGGAATTTCTGGGTGTATGGTTTGCTACAGGACATAATTTCACAATAGTCTTCACTTCAGTCACTTTCTTAACAAACAAACTTAACTTTAGCATAAAACCAGCACTAATCTCACGCGTTCAATAATAATTAACCTGCACTTCGGTAGTGGATTCGAAGCCGGAAAGCCACCGTGGTATGGCTAACTGAAAAAGTGCTAGAATAGTCGTAAAAAGAAGCTAAGGAGCTAAACGGGTTTTTTTAGAGCTGATACATGATAAATAGAGCCAAATCTAGCTCTAAAAGAGCTGAATTGGCAACACTGGTATCTACCTACATACACCATTTTAGAGGCTTTAATAATGATTTCGCTTGAAATATATTAAATTCACTATAAACTTGAATCTATCTGTGTGTTTCTTGAATTTTAGATTAACATCTAACAAACACGAGTTAAAAACAAAATAAAGTATAGTACACACAGGCGTGCAAGACCGCTGAATGAGGCGAACGTGATGTGAATCTAATCGCGGCGCTTACCGCGCGGCCCGCTAGGTGGCGCTCGACACGCTAATGAATTGTGACACCAATTCACTGGCAATTAACACACTTTATTATTAATTTTGTTATTAGGCTTTAAGTGAAGGGAGAATGATTTTAAACGAGATGACATTATTATCTTGGTTGTTGCCCATAGACAAAACATGAAATAGCATCATTTGAGGTCTATTTAAATATGAAAACCTGAGTTTAAGCATAGCATATGCTCACGACTATATTCCCCGAGGGGGTTGTCTGAGATATTCTGAAACCTCAGAACATCCACGTTTCACCAGTAGTACCGAAACTCTGTCCAGTGTGACAGGAAGTGAACCCGTCGCCACATAATGGACAGTGGGTACAATACATGCCTCGAAGCATGCAGGTTTCCTCACGATATTTTCCTTCACCGAAAAGCCAGTGTTGTTACAAATCGTACATAAATTCCTAAAAACTCATTGGTACTGAGTTTAAGAAGCTTTTATAATCATATCCATATAAATATACTCACGCTTATTTATAATTGGAAGTAGACAACCGCTCACCTTCTAAGGTTGTAACACGCTTTCAATACTCTTATTTTGAAACCGGAAATTCGCTCTGGTTAAAAAAGGAGATCGCTACTTTATTGCTATCCTTATCAACGTAACCACTTTTTGTACTACGGCCACCTGACTCTAAAATGTCACTTCATACAAATTGTATTTTATTTTATGACTATCGCTGTCTCTTACGCGGTTACACTGTCATTCCGTCTACTAGCGTAAGCGAAAAAAAATCGTCTATGGAATTAATCTAGTCTAGTCGCTAGCTACCATAAACGAAACATTTTTGCTCTCTCTTCGCTAGTTACGTTCGTCTAATAATGATTTCTAATGTCATTTGGAATTCTTACAGTTCATTGAAAATGCAGAGAGAAATAGAGATATCTTTTAAAATCAATTAAAACTAATTATCAATTAAATTTACACTTTGAATCTCTAACCCAACATTAAGACAGATAGTAAAAAACAATTTCTAAATAATTCTAACCAACATAATAAATTAGTAAATCAATACGACGACGACGAACAATGGCGGTCGGTGTTGATAGAAATAGTCCATTCATCTCGCTTCATTAGTTCGTTAGGCTCGCCGTCCATTGAGCCGGAGAGGAGAGGAGACGACCGGATAGTGAGCGATTGTAATTTACAGGACTGCCAGTACATTTTTTACAATTATTCAGCCAGGCCCCTGAAATTATACAAAATTGTTTCGCAGGATACATACAGGGGTATTTTTCATTTTTTGGTTCAACCGAGAGAGACAAGATTCTACAGAACTTGAACGAATCACTCTTTTGCGATTTTTGGACTCCAGCAGACCTTTTCAGTTCATTAAAATTAATGATTTTTGTTTTGTATCCAATTGTACATGAGAGTCCAGGATACATAGAGGATACAAACAGCCACCCAATTATACAGTTTTTGTATCCAATTATACAATCTGGCAGCCCTGGTAATTTACCACCACAGGTTATGTAGGTAGTGGACCTTTGTGGTAGGATAAGTGAAGTAGAAAGTAAGGCTGTAAGCTTCTTGATATAAAAACAAATCCAACTAATATTAATAATCGAAAAGTTTGTGACGATGTTTTGACTAAATCACCATGAAATTTGGTACACAGACAGAATAAGTCTTAGATAAATACATGGACTACTTATTTTTAATATTCATTATCAAATTAATAAGACGCACGTTTGTTTTTCATCTCGTCCTTTATCCACAAAACTTAGTAGAACAATAAAAATATACAAAACAAAATGATGGCATTTAAAGTCTAAAACTTAATATATGCTAGTCTGATATTCGTAGCTACAATTAGTTTTTAAACTATCTATGTATTTATGTCTACAGTTTTAATTAGAATTCAGATTTAAGTCTTATCTGTCTATTCAGGCTTGGTTCAGACCATCAAACTGAACAACTTTTACTAAGGAAGAAAACCAGAATTCGTAAAAAAATATCGGCTGTCTCATACATTTGAGTCTAGTAGGCATTGCAATTTAGTATGGATCAGCAGATTTTTTGAAAGTTTCGGAACGGTAAAAAAAATCTTCTGTTATACAGGGTCGTTCTTAACATGCTGACACTTTTTTAAGGGGATGATCAGACCGTTAAACTGAACAACTTTCTCTATGGCTCTTCCATACAAAACTGCAAACCTACTTGAGCCAAATGTATGGGACAGAATTTTTTTTTCGCGATTTCGACATTGGTGCTATAGAGAAAGTTGTTCAGTTTGATGGTCTGATCATCCCCTTAAAAAGTGTCGCCCTATATTTGGACTGTACTAATAATGATGTTGTCTGTTACCGCACCTAATAAATAAAATAAACAATAAATAAAAATTCGTAGTTTCTCCTTCGCTCATCTTCGCTTCAGATGGACGGTGAACCTTACCAGATAAGTCGACCCGTCCCATCTCGTGCCAACATGACGTGACGACTCAAGTGGGGGCACACCATTATAATCAATCGTTTATATTAATTACGCGGGAATTCGATACAAATCTATTACGGACGGCTATTGGGCCGTAATAGGAACGCAGACAGATTTAATAGTCATTCTTTTGTATGTAAACACGGTTCGGTTATGTGTTGTAATTGGTAGGTACATTGTGTAGTCAGTTTTATTGGTGTACAATGTGGACGAGATATGGAAATCTGAACCATGTCAGCATTGGAATAAAGCTGACTTTATGATCAGAAGTGATACAAAATCATGTGTATAATATAGGGTCCTTCTAAATATGCTAACACTTTTTTAAGAGGTTGATCAGACCATCATACTGAACAACTTTCTCTATGACACCAACATCAAAATCGCGAAAAAAAATACTGCTGTTCCATACAAAACTGCAAACCTACTCGAGCCAATTGTATGGGACAGCTGATTTTTTTTTTTTTTCGGGATTTCGATGTTGGTTCCAAATAGAAAGTTTAAAGTATTTTACTAGAGTTACCTACACAGTTTCCTCATATTATAGTAAACCAGATTTTAAGACAAATCATAAGCTATCAAACAAAAAAAGTTTTATCAAAATCGGTATAGTAGTTTTTGCGTGGTGCTGTTACGAACAAACAAATAAACAAACAGACAGACACCAATTCTTAACAAGGTTGATTTGGAGTCAGGGATACCTAAAAACTATATCGTAATAAGTTAGTATAAGGATTAAGTTTAGATTATTTTGGGGTCTTATACCTACTCTTTCAGTTGCTTCTACCATGTTATGCTATTTTAGTGCTCATTTCTCTTCTTCAGATCTATCTTTTTCTTCGGTCTCTTCTTGGTTAAAATTCACATTATACAAGGTGTTACAAAAATACAAATAAACATTCAAGATGGTCCATTTTAAGGAAAATCTGACACGATATAAGCATAGAGATTTGTTTCTAGATTGTTTCTGCAAAATTTCATTGAGTTTAATCGGTTAGTATTGAAAATATCACCAGACTTCGATTGTATGGAGCGTGCCAACAGTAATATACCCTTAACCAAACACCATTTGCTACAAATAAAAAAAAAATGCAGTCTAATTGACCAACGAATTATTGAGAAATATCCTAAAATTTCAACACTACTGAACGGTGACAATACTGTCACCGAAACGACCTAATCCTAAAGAAGTCTCTTGACGCACTAAGTGGGCCACTATGTGACAATGGGCCAAGTGAGCCAAGTGGGCCAAGTGGGCCGGCATCTCGTGCGTAATCCCCTTAGCACATTGTTTACCGGCAAGCCGATGAAGTATTGTCATGTTTTTTTAAAGCAGAGGCTGATGATGTCATTTGATACGATCGCGGTGGTTGTGTTGGTTGCTGACGGAATTTTAGTAAACTCGAACCGTTTTAAATCAAATATGGATTAACGTTAATTATCTAAACTATTATAAAACTGTTTTTTGATAATCACGCAAAAACTACTCGATCGATTTTGATGAAAGTTTTTGTGTTTAGAACCATATGATTAGACTAACAAACAATGACGGAAGCCGTTGCGGATGAAGCCTGTGTCCCACTGATGGGCAAATTCCCCTTATAATTCCTAGTATGTATTCTATTTTGTGAATCCACTATTGACCAACTCTCCAAAAATGAATCCACGTCATTTCTAAATGTTTTATTGATCTAAAGTCAGTGTTTATTACAAAATTAAGTTATTTCGGTACTTACGTATACTTCTAAAAGTTGTTGTTAGTTTATAATTAAAAGCCCCAACTAAAAAATAAATAAATAATTTAAGGAAAAAAATGAAAAATTTATGAGACCGTAAAACTGAATAACTTTCTGTATCAAACTAATGTGGAAATCGCAAAAAAAAAATCTGCTGTTCCTTACTCATATTCGTTCCTTGCTTAATCGACGCAGATTAGTTTTGCAGTTTTGTATGAACGTTTTTTTTTATTTGGAAGTTAGTCCTGTTGTAAGTTGTTTAGTTTGATGGTCTGTCTTTTTCAAATTCTTCCTTATATTATTTAAAAAAAATTGTTTGTAGGCATGTAGTGAGTGTGCCTTTTTCACACAGTTATTTCTCCCCATCATACTAAATATAATATAACAGCAATTTGTATCAAACAATTCAACATTCACACCTACGACTTTCTAATACAATTACTGAACAAAACATAATTTTGTTCACAGTCCCGTCCAACAATGCAAACTGACGTTTTAAATCAACATCTTTCAAATTCAACTACATTTTCTGTTTTACAAAGTCTCTTTCAGAAACGTAAATGCGATTGTAATAAAGATGAAAATGCCTTGTTTCAAGAGACTCGGATAACGGTTATTACACGCGCCAATTGTTAACATTATTTATCTTACACTCAGCATAATTGCGGAAGTCTTTCGCATTTCTTTTGTTGTTTTCTTGATATAGTTAAAGTTGTGGGACAATCGGCTTAGTGGTCGGTCGAGGATCCGGTTTAAAAAAAAAACATTTCACAGAGCTTGGGTATCAGGTTAACTTAAATAATGTAAGTATGTATGGAGAGAATAAACAATGATTGTTTTCTTTCCTTCCGTTGAAAACGTGTACAACTAATTAATGCGCTTACAAAAAAAATTTACGATTTGTAATTTTCACTAGCTTTTTGTCAAAGGAAAATATCGTGACGATATTTCTTGTATAGAGTCCTTCTAAATATGCTGACGGTTTTTTAAGGGGATGATCAAACCATCAAACTGAACAAATTTCTCTAAGGCACCAACATTGAAATCACGACAAAAAAAATCTGCTGTTCCATACCAAACTGCAAACCTAATTGAGGCAAATATATAGGACAGCAGATTTTTTTCGCGATTTCGATTTTGGTCCCTTAGAGAAAGTTGTTCAATTTGATAGTCTGATCGTCCCCTTAAAAAGTGCCAGCATATCAAGAAGGACCCTGTATTTTACAGACCATTCTACGATTATAGTCGTGAGCATTATACTAAGCATAAGATATGAGTGAAAATGTTCGATCTACAATCGTGAGTTCATAAAAGAAAAAATTAATTAATTGATCCCCATTTCAAAATCAAAATATGTTAATTTACTAATCTCCGCGCCAATTCAATACGTGCCAGAGGGGTGAGCAGCAAGCTTCTAATGTGGAATTCCATCGAATGAATAGACCCGTCGTAAACCGCCATCGATTGTTTCGGCTCATTGTCTACGGATCGCGAATTCGATGTTATTTGGACACCGTCTCTTTGACTATTATTAGATTTTTTGTTTTCTATAGCTTGTAAATTAATCTTGGTACGGAGTTGAACCACCTGGGTTTTGTTTAGGATTATACCTTTAAATAGAGTAATAAAATAAATGAACGATGTGTAATTGAGATTTTATAGCACGAATAGATCATCAAATAGGAATACCACAATATCCTTCTTAATATTCGGACGGTTTTATAAGAGGAAGATCAGACCATAAAACTGATCAACTTTCTCTATGGGACCAAGGACGAAATCGCGAAAAAAAAAATCTGCTGTTTTATATAAAACTGCAGTACTCGTTCCAAATGCGTAGGACAGCTGATAATTTTGTCGCTATTTCGACGTTGGTCCTGTATGTTTGTCCCATATAGAAAGTTGTTCAGTTTGATCGTCTGATCATCCTCTTAAAACAATCGGCATTATTAAGTTTGACCTTGTTTATTAGTACTTGGAACAAATTCTATGAAAAAAAAATGCTAGTATAGAATTAACCAGAAAGCAAAGACTGTTGTCGCTTCTTAGCGATAAGGCCGCCGCCTCTGTGTTTTACTGTTTATTTTTTTGTGTAAAATTAAAAATTGTTGATTGATTGATTTTTTTATTCAGAATTATTACCTACTAAGCAACGTTGGACATGATTTTTATTCATCTTTTTAACAATAAGATTAAAAGTGTTTTTTGAATAAAGTAGTTTCTGCTTTTTAGCTAATTCTGTTACACGTTGTATAATCAAGTCATACTAAGGAAAAACCGTTATAACTGCATAGTCGACTTAATATACCCAGCCTCGAGTCTTAACAAGGAGTAACGACTAACGACTATCCTTCTGGGATTCGTTTATTATGGGAATATAATTCGGAGCGCGCACCATACAAACGAAGTCTGCTGGTATTTTCAATACTAATCAATAAAAGTCAATGAAGTTTTTCTGAAACAATCTATACTCCATTCAAAATAGCAACGAAACATTAAGGCTATTTTGCATTATAGAAACAGAGATTTGAAACACTTCCTCACACTTATTCTTAGAACAGCTTTAGTAGCATCCAAGATATGTCGGATATTATATGTATCCAATAAATTAATCACATTTGGCAATCAGAATTAGCCAGAAAGCTAAATAGGAATCGGAAAATCTCGTCGTCCTTATTTGGAATGAAGTATAGAAACTAATCTCTATGTTTGTATGAAGTCAGATTTTCGTTACAATATATAGTTTTAGAGTTACAGTGTATCAAAGATTTCCATACAAATCTTAAATTACAATGAAAATCAGATAACATACAAACATAGAAATTTGTTTCTAGACTGTTTGTGCAAAATTTCATTGATTTTTATTGTAATGTATACAGGGTGTAACAAAAAATACCGTAGTATTATTTAAAGGGTGCTGATTTGGATCATAAAAGTAAACAACTTTCACTATGGCCTAGTGAAACAGCAGATTTTTTTTCTTTTTTTTCTCCATTGTGAAAATTGTTCAGTTTGGTGGTCTAACCCACTATTTTAAATATTACTAAAGTCCGGCCGCTGAAAGATTGCGTTTGACAGTTACCATAAAATTGTAAAAAACTGAATGAAAACTATAAATGCCGATCATTATTTAGTAGCTTTTTGAACTTAAAAGGGCAGCTAGTGCCATGTGTACTAGAGTGAGCACAGGTAAACAATATTTTCATTCAGTTTTTTACAATTTTATGGTAACTGTCAAACGCAATCTTTCAGCGGCCGGACTTTAGGGAGTTTTTTACACCTTGTCGGTGTATGCCAGCCATGAATAGGTAACCGCGTACTCTTATGTTTAATTGAAAGGCAATGTTTCATTTCTATGTAAATATTTCCTTGATGTCCTGTGACTATGAGAGTTCATTGACCATCTTCCAGTATGTTCTTTTAGAGAAGTTTATTCCGAATGCGTAAATGCGCGCTGCATACAAACGAAGTCTAGTGATATTTTTAATACTAACCAAATAAACTCAATGAAATTTTGCAGAAACAATCTAGGAACAAATCTCTATGCTTGTATCGTGTCCGATTTTCGTTAAAATATACAGTTTCAATGCTAGGATTAATTTAAGATTTGTATGGAAATCTTTGAGGCACTGTAACTTTAAAACTGTACATTTTAAGGAAAATCTGACACGATACAAGCATAGAGATTTGTTTCTAGATTGTTTCTGCATAATTTCATTGAGTTTAATCTGTTAATATTGAAAATATCACCAGACTTCGTTTGTATGGAGCGCGCCAACAGTAATATACCCTTAAGTCATGTATTAACGAGATGTTTTGTACACAGGGTTCCCGCAGATCAAGTCACCGTACAGCCCTTCCAATCAACCCCATCTTAGTGGTAAGTTCTTTTTATCTTCTTAGTTAATACCTAACACAAGCTGTGGCTTTGCCGTATTCCAAAAATACTGGGTGAAATTGAACCCATCAAACTGAACAACGTTTACTATGGGAGCAAATCGATCGGAACAAAAAAAATCAGCCTTTGCATACATTTGAGTCGAATAGGCATTGCAGGATTGCAGTTTAGTATGGAACAGCAGATTATTTTGTTGCTCCGATCGGTTTGCTCCCATAGTAAAAGTTGTTCAGTTTGATGGGTAGACTCTTAGTTTAAAAGGATGCTCATGATATCGATTTCACCCTGTATATGTATTGGCGCCACGGAGCAAAAAATGAGAGGAGGTGTCGAAAGACAATTAGGTCTGTTGCCATTATATTAGGTCATGACGTCACAGTGAGCGTGGCCTATGACGCTCAGTTCGAAGCGGACTGCTATTCTTTTTGCTGAGAGGGGTTTTGTCAATAAAATACATCCAAAACGATGAAGCGCGCTGTTTCTGGGTTACGTTTTAGGAGCGAAACCTGCGCAGTGCGCATCCGTTTTGTCCCCCGTCCCTGTATTTTGGCGACACTTGCTTCGATAGAAATAATGCTTTCCGACACCTCCGCTTCTTTCCCTCCTCCTTGATTGGCGCTAAGTCATAAATTGCTAGAAACACCGATACTAATAGATATTGGTTTGAGTGAAAACTGTTGAACCAACCCCAAATACCCAACAAACAAAACTAAGGATTTTAAAACTCGAGGTCACGTTTTTGTTTTAGCTTAAAGTTTTATAAAAGTCTTGGAAGTAGTCGAATAAAAGAGTAGAAAGCTTTTAACCAACGCGATTTGGGCTCAAATCTTTCAGCATGATCGTTGCGAAAAACGCAAAATTGACGAATTAATGTTGAGTGATGGCAAAATTTAAATATCTTTTTTCGTATTAATCATATATTTCGAAAAATAAATAGATAGCTGATGAGAGCGTTATTTAGCGCTTATATTGGCACTAGCCAATGGTGCTAGCACTAACTGACGCTTTTGTTATAGCAGCGCTAGTATCAGCTAGCTGTAGCGTCAAGTAGCGCTAGCGCCAATATTATGCTAGCGTTAACTTGTGCTAGAATTAATTATTTCACTCACTATTGTTATAAATGTAATTAATACCCACATTTACCGTGCAATACTCAGCCGCGACCTCGGTGCTTTGTTGCTTTTCGCGGCTGTCATTCGATGAGACAATGATCTAACTAAGATATTTTTTGCCGTATTTTTGTGTTTGATCTAGCCAAGTAACGTCAAATTTGATCTAGACATTCAAAAAAATATGTTGCTGAATGTGATTCAAAAATCACTATTACACCAGCCATTAGCAGAAAGTTCAGTTGAATAACTGATGTAAAATTTTTGACCTCTATTTCTACTTTGCTCAGTCAGACTAGCAAATTAAACTCCCGTCAAAGTGACATCTAGTTCTAGTTGGTGCCGTAGCGTCTACGAACTAATATCAAACAATACATTTTGCCTCTGATTTAGGAAAGTGGCTGAGGTAGAGGGGGGGAGATCCCTCGTGTGCACCCCCTCCCCCGACCTTCCCCCGCCAGCGTCACCGGCTTTGTCTCCGTAATGAATCCGCCAAACGCCAAACGTCAACGCGCAGTCGCTCCTACCCTACAAAACCAAGAGCCGTAAACCTATTTTCTAAACCTAAGAATCTCTACCTTATGATTGACGAGTTAAAGTCTGATTTTGATTAGTTGTAAAAGGGAGTTGTGACTGATAAATATTTGGGTGAGAGAAAGAATTTGCTTAGGACGCGAGGTTTTAGAAAATATCCTCTTAAATGCAAATTAGAGAGGTTGAAATAAAGACACGAGGGGCGCTCGGAATTACTTAATTTGCTAAGACTCTTTTGTCTTTATTTTTGGAGACGTAAAATTGGAAATGTTCCTTTCCAACGTAGGTAGGGTATTCGTGGTGAAAGTGGCCACACACTCGGCAGTGATGTGTGCCCTAGGGTGGAGCGAAACAAGCAAAAAAAAATTTTTTTAACATTTTCTCGTTTCCTGTATCGTTAATAGATGACCCGATAATAAAGCTTCATTCGTACAAAAAACCAAAAGTCTACGACTTTATTTTCAGGTGGCGCACCGGGTGGACAGTTTATAAAAACTTACGTTTTTAGTTCTAAGTTGTACCCGAAAAATTTAAGTAATTTCGCAACTTTTTGTCATAAACATACTACTTTTACTTTGCTCTTAGCCTTATCTCGCGTATAAATGTATTATTTTGTAGTTATATGTCATTAATTGGTGCTGCAAATATTTGCATATTAGGCATTTTGACTTTCCTGAAATGCGATTCGAATAAAATTTTTCTTTGGTGGCATTTGGCTGCGATGGCACCGCTGTAAACACGGGGCACAAAAATGGAGTCATTGTTTTAATAGAAAAACACCTGAATCGACCTTTAAACTGGTTTTTGTGCTTGTTACACGCAAACAAATTGCTTCTTCGCCATTTGTTCTCCAGTCTCGACGACACTACAGCAGGCCCTAATAGCTTTTCTGGTAGCAAAGGAAATAGATCAACAAGTGTCTCGACTTCGACGTAGAAGCATTTGAAACCCATTCCCAAAGAAATGCCGGTTCTGAAGACCGATTTGTTAAGCACCGATCAAAAATACCTTTAACTTTCTACTGGAACGCTCTCATCAAACTTGGCTATCTAAGACCCAGGAAATCTGGCCCATTTTCGATGCTTTCGGAAACAGGATTCTTCATTTATATAATTATTGGAAAAGCAAAACCTACAAAAAATTTGTAGGAACTAGCCACTTTTATCATGAAAGTTTACACTCAAAACTGGTTTGATGTCAAGGCAAAATCGTCTTGTAAATATGGTCCCATACATGTATTTAACATGATTAAAAGTTGTTTTTTATTCGAGAAAACCTGAAAAGCATTGTCTTAGAAACTATTCAAAGAAATGCAAATGTCGCACACCCAGAAAATGTGTTGCTGGCTAAGTAACAAGATGATGAGTCACACGTTCGAGAACTAGCTGATCAGAGAGTTTTTAAGGCAAGATATCAGTGCAAAGGGAAAAAAGTTCACGAATTCCAACTTCCAGAACTAAAGGTTGATGTGGCAAGTTATTCTAATTTAATAGATTGAGAGAAAGAAATGATAACTGAACCCCCAATAACAATTAAATACTTCGACACGAAATCTCAGTATTTTGATCAAATAGATGGTGCTAGAACTACCGATTTAGGATATTAAAACGTATTTTTTTCTGTTTTTTTATGCGTATTTTTCATATTTATTCTTTCTTTTAGTAATTTTAAGTATCAATATAGTAGTAAAATAGTAATATAGTCGTAAATAAAGTTTTGTTTGTAAGCCCAAAAAAGTTTTTTTCCTAAAATTGAAACCAAGTGCGCCACCTTAAAATATTGACTAAAATAGCTGAAATTTTGCATGAACACTTCCAATATAACGTATCATCGATTGATAATACAGGAATCCTAAAATTTTGAAAATGATTTTTTCACTCCACCCTAGTGTGCCCGCCTCGTGTCTGTGAAAAGCACAGAAAACAAACCACCTGCCCGCACCGCACCCCACGGCAGCCATTTGTAAAAATTGCCTCCGCCATTTCTACGCGGGAATTTCATATTTGGAACGCCGCGGGGTGGAAATTCGCGTAGATTTGACATTTGAAGCATCATGGCCGCACTTTTTATTGTTTCTAAAACAAAGCGTGCGATGGGCCCTTTGACTCGTATTGTTTAGGAGACGCCATTTTTAATTTGAAAATTAGGGGTCCCATTATGTACCTGCGAAGTTACTTTGAGAGAAAGTAATCACAATGGGTCTTTGACTCCATTGGACGAATCTGAGCTTTCTTATTCTTACCCCTTCGGTTACCTTTACAGTTTTATACGCCATTTTCAATTTCAACGGCCTTGTTTGCACTGCAAATTTTTCGGACTGCATCGTATATCGAATCAAAGATACGTAAACGATACATTCTCATAATGAGGTTAGGCTTGTGGCCTAATAGTGGGGACCACGAAGACTGGTATTTATGATATTCTTCATAACTCCTTACGTTCGTTAGCCATAATATATCTCAGCCTTGTACCTACCTATAATATTATTGCATGATGATTCCATCCCAGCCTGGATCAGACTAGTACCAATGCATTATTAGGTATTTCAATTCCATTCAATTCCATCAAATTCATTTATTTTCAATCAATCAATCAAATATACATTATTTTACACAAAGATATAAACAGTAAAATGCAGAGGGAAAAAATACAAAAGGCACAAAATAAAGCGGTCTTTTTTGTGTCAGATCATAGATCCATAGTGGTGTTAGTAACAATGACTTAAGATATATTATTTAGGTTCGATTAGTTAGTTAATCCGAATTCTAGAATGTTGACCACCAACTGGCAGGTGTGTTGTGTGACGCCCTGACGCCTGCTGGACCGACGACTTGAGAAAGGTAACGGGAAGCGACTGGATTAGGAAGGATGAGGATAGAGTTTTGTAATGCGTCTTGGGAGAAGCCTATATTCTGCAGTAGACGATGATAGACTGATGATGACGTACGATTAGTAAGACCACCGGCTCATCGTGAGGAAACCCAGCATGTTAAGAACAAGAAAAGGTTATGAGGATAAGCTTGTGCTCTTACAGTGAGGACATACAGAGGCTGACGATGGTATCTATTATACGGGATACTTTTTACCCGACTTTGCCAGTAGGATGTTTCCACAAATCATTCGTCGATACAAACACAATAAACTTCTTTAATTCATCTAATAGAACTTAACCCAGAGTCCATCCCGTAGAGCCACAGAATGTGAACCACACGTCACATCCCACGTGTTCACACTCGCCGCATGTAACCAAATACCCATACAATTAGTCGCCACTTTGTGTGTTGACATTACACTCTGACACAAGCTTTATTTGTTACATCTTCACAATAATATTCAAGTGGCTGTTACAATCAATTTTCTTGATAGTGTGATGATTGATTACGTTTGGTACAGTGGCAACATTTGGCACATTAGCCCTACGATTCTGAAAATCTTGAAGCAAAATATTGCTGGAGAGCAATCGCGCTAAATAAATCTTAACTGAACCATGATTGGTTCGCGTGCGAACCACAACTTCTAACACATTCGGTATTGCGCAATTCATTTGACAGCCGCTAGAGCCGTTTTGACAGATCGCTCAGATATTAAAGACTGTTAGTCACATAGAGTTTATCGCAATGCGGAATTCAGCACAGTTGAATATTAATTGTATTGCAGTATGATCAGAACTGAAGTTGGATTAGGATTAAACTTGGACATTTTAAATCACCCTCCAGGCCTGATTAAGAATTGTTGAACACAACTCATCTTATTATACCTGATCACTTCATTGCAACAATCATACAGTCTGTAATATCACATACTTACTTATTGATTAATGGACATGGCAGAATGAATACCAAGAAAGAAAAGGCATTACCATTTCTTTGTAGAAGTTTCTGATCGACACGACAGGGTCCATAGTATTGACTTTATACATCTCTTTGTGTTTTAAGAAATTGCTTTTGAACTACATACATCGGTCCATACATACATAAACTCACGACCATAATCCCATTTGAGGTGACCAAAACCTTTCCACAACTGCCAACTGTATTTTTAAGCGTGCATAGAATCCACAAATAAGATAGAAAAGACAAAATAACACAGCTAAAGCATTTCGTTGGTCTCTCCACTAAATAGCACTTAATATATTAACAATCCTAAATGTAACTAATTTAACACTAATACAGTAGGACATCTGACACCGGACACTAAATCAAAGCCGACTGAAAACCTCAAACGTTAATATACTGCTTGTTATTACAACTTGTCACCACTTAGCTCACGAAAATATTGCGGTCTTTCTGACATCCGATACAGCCACATAATGTACATACCGATCATGGGATTTTAGACTTTATCTCAATAACTTTTAAGGGTAAGGTTGGTGCAGAGGTATTGTGGTGAGAAGTTGTTAAAATCTGTCAACAGTTGCTACTTGTATTAAGAGGTGACAGTAAAAAAGGCAAGTTTCCTCGAGGTAGCGGGTAATGGAGACGGTTGCGGTGCCGACTGCCGCGCCGTGGCGCTCAGACCATGTTTATGTTAAGTTAACTAACAGTTCCGGGTGAATGGTTACAGTCTGTCGGCTATTTCTTTTATTTTTAGATAAATATACTAGCTGACTACGGGTTCTAAATCGACATTGCAACACTTTCAAGGGTTGAATTTTGAAAAATCCTTTCTGAGTCTCAAACAGTACAGAAAAACTTCGTGAGGAAACCTGCATACGCTAAAGAAGAAATTCTGATGCGTACCAATCCGCGTTGGGTTCGCGTGGTGGACTAACGCCCATATTATTCGACGATTATTGACAAAATGTAATTAATCATTTAAAAAAATAAAAAAGGAATCTATCTATCTTATAACTTTTATAAAACTGTAATAGAAGTGTGTCTGTACATTAAAGAAATTTACAAAAAAAAAACGATTTGGTTTTTAGGTGTCCGTAACTCCAAAGCATCCTTTTTTAGAAATTGTGTCCGTCTGTTTTTGTGTTTGTTTGTGCGGGCATAACGCGAAAACTACTGAACAGATTTTTATGAAACTTTTGTTTGATAGCTTATGACTTAACTTAAATCTGGTATATAATTTGTGCGGACGAAGTCGCGGGTTAACTCTAGTATAATAACGAAACGTGAGCCTCAGCAAGTACCAATAATTACCAAATATATTTCTGGTTTTTCTTCAGCTTTATTTTATTACTATGAGAATACAACCCAATAAACGATTTGGTCGTATAAATGTTGAATTATAACTATATTCCAATATTTATATGACTCGTTAGTTTTATAGAAGTTATATTATAGTAATTTTTATTACTCTTCAAAATGTACTGGTGCATCGTATATCTAATTTATGACTCTACGAACAAATTGTTTGTTAATCAATATGTGACTCTTTGGACATGAGTTAACAACCATGTTCTGCCCACTCCAGCCTTATTCCACTTTAGCATCAAGTTACTATCAATTAGTTAACCGATACCGATACTTAACGAATATTAATATGTGTCTCGTTGAAGCTTCAATCGATAAATATTTCATGCATTATCATCATCAGATTTTATTCATTCCCTCTGCTGCCAGAGGCCTTTTCTCAAGGATAGAGTATTGACGATAGGCCACCATGCGTACCCAAGATTGTGGATTGGTAGAGTTACATACTATATCAGAATTTTCTCTTTGTAGGCTACCAGCACCGTTTCTTTAGACCATTCGGTTATTATGTACATAACATAATATACACACGTCTCTTCTGTATAAACCGCGCCTAAAAGTTCGGTGTTGGAAGATTCTGTCATCTTTTAGGTATCTTGTTCGCACATAATTTCCAACCAGGGCTTTAGAAAGACACACAATTCTCGGGTTTGTTTTCCTGCTATGAAAACATTGGACAATCAGTCTCTTTCTATTAAGTTCGTGTTTAAACCTCAGACACAATATAAAAAAGAGTATGGTACTATACAACGTGTTCATGAATAAGCGCAAAACCTCATACACCCCAAATGATTTATAACAAAATAATGAGGTTAAAACAATAATTTCATTATTTTGATAGTTAAAATTTAAAGTTATTCGCATTTTAAGTTTTCAGGCAAAAATGATTTGTTATCATTTCAGCAATGAATGATAGCGCTAGCATGCTCGTGAATACATTTTAAGAATCTTGTTTTGGTAGTAAGTAGGGTGAGTGTACCTGAGCGGTGGGTTGAGATCTAGTACGGTTAATATTAAATTTTACAAACAAATTATTTAATATTTTGAAAAAAAAATCCTATGTTGAAAACATGATAATTCGATTCTGCTCTCGATTCTAAGCAAACTACTTTCTAGTTTTGCGTTAATTTATTAACACGTTGTATACGTCAACGCATAATCGAATAACGTCTTAAAGGCAACCTTCAGAAGGTGTCCAAACTAATTACTGCGTCCTAAGGCACAGGCACAGGCACAGGCAGTAATGAGCAGGCACTTACAGGACAGTACCCATTATAATTGCTAATGGCTCTCTTCACTTTGATATTTCGGAGAACGAACACCAAATTATTTTGAACCCTATTTAGCTTTTAACACAAAGAAACAAGGATTATTATGCTCTGGTGGAGGTGTAAAGAGAAAATTGGTCGTTCTATCGGTCCTTAATTCATTATACGATCAGTTCAGGGAGGTTTTTGGGGTGTTTGTGGAGGGGGGCGGGGTGGCTAAATTGTACAATAATACGTGTTGACTCAGACGGTGCTTTACTACTATGAATCATTTTTGATTCTATGTTGATAACTACAACTACATATTGTAAGAAACCAATCACTTTACCGAGTGATTTCTCCGGACATAATTTCCATTGTGATGATACAAGTTCATATTTTGATCGATATATACAGAGTCCTTCTTAGTATGCTGACGTTTTGATCAGACCATGAAACTGAACTACTTTCTTTACGGGACCAACATCGAAATAACGAAAAAAAAAACAGCGGTTTCATACAAAACTGCAATCCTACTCGACCCAAATGACTGGATGGATGATATCGAAGAGCAAGTTTTTCAGTTACGTGGTCTGATATGAAAAACCGTCAGTATATTTAGATGGATCCTGAATATTTTCTTGATAATATGTCTACACCACATTTTCTAACATGACAGCACGATGTAGTGGTATGGCGTGTTAGTTCTCTTTGCACATTCGAGCAAGATAAAAGGAGCGGAAGAGCCTTCACCACCTTCATTATGCTAGGCTCTCTAGAGTCAATTTCTGACATAGACCAAGATTTTCTGAGATACACCCCACCGACTAGAGTGTGAAAGAGACAACTGCAGCTCGGACCAATTTTATCTACATGAAATCGAAGAAAACAGCATTTCGGATTCCCCTGTTTCCTCCTCCAAAACTAAACCAATTTTAATAATTCTTTCAAGAATAATATGAGAAAGACTTTGGCAATGTCTGTATGGTTTGCTTATTTTGTTTTTATTCGTCAAATTTGTTTGCTGGATGTCTGAAAACGGGCGGTAACATTGATCATTTTCGATGCCTAGTTCATACAGTAATTAATTAATGCAAAAAAGCAAAATATAGGGACATAGCAGAGGTAACATAGATTGTATGGTAAAAAATGTTTTGCTCTAGTGTCATTATCTAGGGAGGAAACCGGGGAATACGTTTGTATGGAAAAAACGGTACGCGCGTACGTACTGAAGAGGATAGCCTCTTAAGTTTATCTAGAAGAATTCAACATTATCGCATTTCGTTACACTGCCTCAGTAAACAAGAGCCATGCATAAAGTATTTAAAAAAACAAAAGACAATATGAGATCCCTTGCTCTAAGCTTGCTCTATACCTACTTATAGTACACTTCTATACAACTTGTTCTTGATCTAAACGGAAAAGTAGCCAATACCTTATAACCTAAGTGGCAGTTCGACTGTCCGACCCCGCCCACTTCTCCCCCCCTCCCTACTCCTCGTCCCCCCGCCCCTCAGTTCCCTGGAGGAAAGCCCCGTGGAAAGGAAATAGTAATATTACCCAACCATTATATTTTCATGCTTCGTTGGAGCGGAGTCCGCTCGCCTGTGTTCGGTGTAGCTCTTCTTTTTTGTTAGTCAATCAGCTCCTTGTGAGACGCCCGCCGTGATGTTATAAGTTGATTAAGAAGCTGTAGATGTAGAGTTTAGTTTCTTAGTAATTGAGGTAGTTATTTGATTTTATTAGTGGTACAGTACTGCTTTGTGAACCTTGAAAAGCACTTTATCGATTTGTCCATCGTTGTATTATTTTATAGGGTCCTTCTTATTATGTTGACACTTTTTTAAGGTCTTGATCAGCCCATCGAACTGAATAACTTTATCTAAGGCACCAACATCGAAATCGCGAAAAAAACAACTGTTCCATACAAAACTGAAAACAAAATGTATGGGACAGCTCTTTTTTTTTCGCAATTTTGGCTCCTCATAAAAACTGTCAGCATTAAGACCCTGTATAAAAGAGCTACGGTCTTTTTTATCTGCTTCTATTTTATTATACATGGACTTTCTTAATCTCCTGACGGTTTTTAAGAGGATGACCAGACCAAACTGAACAACTTTCTCTACGGAACAAACATAGAAATAACGAGAAAAAAAATGTCCCCATTTTGAGTCGAGTAGGTTTGCTGTTTAGTATGGAACATCAGATTTTCTTTTTCACCTAAGATCCAGTAAAGACCTAGGTAATTAAAACTATCTGCTGCTCTGTAAAGTTCCATAATATCTGCTGCTCTGTAAGTTTCCACTCCTGATACGATTCTGGGCACTCCAATCTTTGCCTTTTCGGTTTTTCCTAACCATTGCGAACATATCCGATTTGTTACATGGATAATCAAGACGAATTTCTATAGTCTGGCTTAGAGATACATCAACCCTAAGGGACAACTAATCGAACTTGGATGTCCACATAGTGCGGATAGATAAAGCCTGGTCCTAAAACAAATAACAAAAATAATGCCAAAACAAAAATTTCTATGAAGGTCTTGATCAAAGTCGAATAAAAACGTAGAAAGCGCTTACCCAACTTGATTTGGGCTCAAATCGTTCAGATCAAACTCCTACTCATGCACCTAAAAGTATAATGCTTGGTACCTATAATATCCAAGTCTATTATATTTAAGAGCAAGATAAAATAGTTAAACAGAAACCATATGGAAATAACCGATAATGTATGGTGTGTAAAATCTGTGATATATTTATGAAAATTTTTCATCTGAAATAATAATCTCCTACGAGTATGTCAGGTTCTATCTGAAGATGTTTATTTACTTTCACTTCAAATAAAATAATAAGAAAAAAATGTGTTAATAACATCTAAATAAATGTTTTTTAACATGACACAAAAATAAAATTGAAGTAGGTATTACAAATGTGGATGTTAACAAGGTGCAAACAGTTTCTAATTCAATGCTTGTATTTAACGAAATGTGCTTATCTTTTTTTTTGTTTAAATTGTTCCTCTTGGACGCCTCCGAACTGAGGAAGTGTGAGGGAGTGAGGTGTGAATATAATAACTGTATTAGCTCAACCATCCTAACAAAATATACAAAACACAAATGAAAAACTCATATGCTATTATTTATTTCATTGTTTTACTTTTAAATCTAGTCTAATCAAACCGCATAAACATTTTGAAATGAGTGAGTTTTTATACCAATGAGTTTTTATAACTTATGTACGCAATATCCACTGCTCTTAAACGGTGAAGGAAAACATCGCGAGGAAACCTGCATTAGCTGAAGAAGAATTCTAATGTGTACGTGAAGTCTACCAATCCGCAATGGGCACGCGTGGTATACTGATACGCATAAATCCTCCTTGAGTGTAGGCTTGTACCCGACTGTGAGTCGTATAAAGGCTGATGATGAATGGAAACACCTAAAATGATACAAATCTTAAACGCTAAAAGCACCTTAAGATAGGCAAAGAAAGGGTGAACACCGCAACAATTACCGCATCTTTATCAACAAAATAAAATCATTAAAACTACATTCACTCAGCAAATTGGATAGCGTAATACAAATCTAAGTATATCCTTACATCATTACTTGAGCGCGAGGGGTTTGAACTCAACAATATCGTTTTCAAAAAATTGCGGAAAGTAATACGCTGGGTTCCTCCCCGCGCGAGTAACGAGCCCCGAGGGGGTGTTCGCCCCCAAAAAATGATTTCCCTTACCCTCCTCCCCCGGTCCCCTGCCCGGAGGCCCCGGAGGAATCTTTTCCCTCTTGTGAGCTCGACTTAACACGTCACGGTGTTTAGTTCGTTAAATAGATGGTAATACGCTTTTGAATATTACAGTTTAGATTGTTAATTTTGCAAATAAATAATTGTTAATGCCCTATTTGATACACGATGTAGACAGAGCGACTGCTTTATGCGAAAATTGCTCTATTTCTAGACGGTACAAACAAGATGGTCTAATTCTGGTACTCAATTTGGAAAATGTAGCCAAGAAATACACAAGCTGTATAGTTAGCCGTTAAGTAGCTGTATAATAGCTGGTTATAGAGATAGTTACTTTTACCCAGCTACTGTACAGCTACTATACAACTCGTGGCATTACTTGGGTAATGGTGTTCACTATTCATTACGTGGGTATACGGGCTCACTATACGTACTTATATGCCACACTGGACCGATTTTAGGGCGCTGTTACAGAAAAGTGCTGCATCGTCTGAAAAGGTAAAATTTATAATGCCTATCTCCCAGAGGGTATATATGAGCATAAGCCTTTGACTATTTATAAATGGACTAGTTACACGTGTAATTCTACTAACAAACATTTCTGTCACTTTTTGCTGGGGACGAGGTAACATGAAATCCGCAACTTTGGATTTTATTCCCCGTAACTTTAGATTCAAATTTTGATTGTTAAAAATCATGAAAAGTAGTCTCGTATGAACCCCAAATGAAAAAGTTAGAAATTATTGTTTCAGCCCGCCTATCCTCTTAACTAGGACCCTGTAGACGTACTAAAACTTTGTTACTAGAAAAAACTAATGCTAATAAATAAATAACCAATTTCACGATTTTATATTGGATCAGCAGAAGTTTTTCAAATGTTCCTTATACTCAATTATATTAGTGATTAAGACTTTATTAATTACGAAAAACTACCTAAAATACAATTTTCAATACAGTTATATTTTGTGTTCTATAACAAAATTGTAAAAACATAATAACGACACAACTAAAAGATAATAGTATATGTAATTAAAAATGAACACAATATTTTAATCAGAGTTTATATTTGCGATTTTATAAACCACTGCTTCCTACAACCCAATATCTAGAAAGAACCAAAACAGCAGTCTCAAAATAGGTCCATAAAAATGGCACAATTAGTGCCCAGTATCGCATTACACTCGTCTTCGTTCACACGGCGCAGGTGTTAACAAAAATGGACCAAAACTACCCGAAGCATTGACTAGAATGGCACCAACACAAAGAGAGGTGCCAGGTCTGCCGGGCTGGCCTGAATGACAGCTTTGTACAAGATATTATGATCTCCAACACTTTTTCTTGTTTGCTTTATGAAAGGTTTTGGTCAACGATTTTTAAGGTCACCTAAAGTTTGGAGTTTAGTCTATTTTTAGAATAAATTGAGTTTGTTATGGGAATTGAGATTGTCATTAATTTATCAGCAAATCATTTAGGTATTGCGTGTATCTGTAAATTTCTTCTTTGATTTAAAAAAAGTTTTAGTTTAATCGAAGAAAGCTAGAGTCACTTTAGTTACAAAGGTTCTCTTCTCTATGTTAAAATATTTTGAATGTGTTAGTTGTTGCTCGATAAAAATTGTATGATAACACCAAAAAATAATATGTTTTTAACTACTCTAGCAGTTAGTAGTTTTTTTTTATAAGGCCTGGTCGCTCAGTTGGTAGGTGGTGAACTTGCTTACTGAACAGAGGGTCGCAGGTTCGAGTCTAGTCATGGATGTTTGTATATCTAATACATGTATTCTATATCGTTGTTTAGTCATCATTTACAAGTCCGTTCTATTTTCTGGTGTTTTCAGTGGGACTAGATACTATGTGCAACAGTGACCAAGACATTTAATTATCAAAACCTAAAAAAATACTTGTCTTCTTGAAGATCACTTAAACCTTAAGTTAAACTCAAGTAACGTAAAATATTCATAGACACTGACATGCGATCATGACAGGAATCACCGCTAACATAACGTTATAATTTAACTAGTTTACCCGCGACTTCGTCTGCACAAATTATATACCAGATTTAAAGTCAGATCATAAGCTATCAAAAAAAAAATGTCTCAGCAAAATCGGTTCAGTAGTTTTTGCGTGATGCTGTTACAAACATACAAACAAACAAACAGACGGACAAAAATACTAAAAAGGTTGATTTGGAGTCCGGGATACCTAAAAACCATAATAATATCGTAATCTTTTTCATGCAAATATCTTCAATGTACAGAAACACTTCTGTTACAGTTTTATAATAGTTAAGATAAGATTATAAAAAGTTGTTACAATATTACAAATAGCTGAAGTCTAAACATTCAGTAGTCGCCAACCCAACGCGTCACAACTGCACAAGGCCCATCGTAATTAAAAATTTTGTTGTTCTCTCCTCAAAGACAAATATTTCCTTTCAGCCATAATTACAGATATTGTCTCATTCCCTTATTACAACCAAATAAATAGTAATGAATGTATTAATTAAGGATAGTATATAACCAATTGCAGTTGGTTGTGGAGACAATGTGACTCAATTAATGGGTTTATTTGATGGCACACACATACGCTGTGTATGTCGCAAGCTTTCGTCTTGCGCAATAAAGATGTTCTTTTAATTGAGTATTGTTCGATGAAGCTATTAAAAATGTGTATTAATTTGTATTTATTGCTTTATGTAGATGCCTACTTATGTACTTGCGTCAGTAGGTAGTTGAAGTGTTTGTTGTAAGAACGAAGTGACGTAATGCGCAATCCAAACAATATTTTGTTTCTATCGCGTATTTAGAGGAGACTGAACTGTAACGGAAGTGTATTTTTGTACGTTAAAGATTTTTAACAAAACAAAAGATTATGATGTGATTTTTATATCCCTGACTCCTAATCACAGATATTTGGATTTTTTGTGTGTCTTTTTGTTTGTTCGAGCATCACGCAAAAACTACTGGACCGATGTTACAAAGACACTGCGCACTGCTGAAATCGCAACCAAACTCTAGATTACTTATAAAACTAGTAAAATATTAGATCCTGCCATCAATGTATTCTTCTAGGATTAGCGACAACTGGAACTATTAGTTTCATACACCACTGTACTAACTAACTATCCTGTCTCATTGACAAAAAAATGTTTCAAAGAATGTATGTTTTTTACACTCTTCGTGATTGTAATTATGTTATTTTTGTTTCATGTATGAGTAGCGGTTCGACAGTTTTATTCAGGTAATTGGTTTTGAATTTCTTTTTGCTTTATACGACACGCTTCTTGGGCTTGTCGTACCTGTCAGCTTGTTGAGGATCTTTCCTTCACCAACATTGCACCAGTTCTCTTTAATTAGCACTAAAAGCAATAACTTGAGCCACTCTTGTGTAATTATCAAAAGTTTTACAACGTGTTAATGAATAAGCGCAAAACCTCATACACCTCAACTGATTTATAACAAAATAATTAGATTGAAATAATAATTTTGATAATTAAAATCTAAAGTTAATCTAAAAATGATTTGTTATCATTTCTCATGGTGCTCATGGATACATTTTAAGAATCTTGTTTTGGTAGTAAGTATGGAGAGCGTGCCTCTGCGGTGGGTTGACATCGAGTTCAGTAAATTTTACTAACAAATTATTAAGTATTTTAAAAATTTACCTATGTTGAAACCATGATAATTTGATTCTGCTCTCAATTCTAAACAAACTACTTTCTAGTTTTGCGTTTATTCATTAACACGTTGATAGGCTCCTTCTTAATATGCTGACACAAGGGGAGGATCAGACCGTCAAACTGAACACTTTTCTCTATGGCACCAACATCGAAATCGCGAAAAAAAATCTGTTGTTCCATACAAAACTGCAAACCTACTCTAGACAAATGTATGGGAGAGCTGATTTTTTTCTTTTCTTTTTTTTTCGATTTTGGCCCCATAAATAAAGTTGTTCAGTTTGACAGTCTGATCATCCCCTTGAAAAGTGTCTGCATATTAAGAGGACCCTGTATGTTGCTGATATCAAGCCGATTTCTATAACTCTTATTTTGACATACTTTTGCAAGAAATAACCTTTGTATACAGGGTGTTAGGGTAAACAGTTGCATTACTTTAAGGGAAGGACTATGATACTGAACAACTTTCCCTAAGAAACCTATAGGAAATTCGCAATACAAATTTTGAACTTTCCCTACAAACAGCTGATCAAAAATGTATGTAAGGTTGTATGAAAAGTAGTTTCTTTTTGCGAATTTCCTATGCATTGTGTACAAACACTCCTTAAAGTAATGCAACTGTTAACCCTAACACCCTGTATAATATAGTCAGGTTGCAATTAGGTAAGCATATTTTGCTTCTTTAAGTTTTCTTTTAATAACACCATAACAGTAATAGTTCGTGTTAACCGACTTTAAATAAAAGGAAGAGATTCTCAATTCGTCTGCATGTTTTTTTAGGATACGAACTGTCAACTACAAAGGTCAGTTATGGTTGCAAAAATAAAAATGCATGAATATGCAGGTATGATTGTAATATGCACTGTAGCTATGCGAACAGTACAAAAACTGGCATGGCCTGTCACTGTGTTTGAAAGACTGTATCTCCTAAACCGACTATAGTTATGCAGGCAGACCTTGTCCATCCCCATCAAAGAGATGCTCTTCATAATATGAATACTGAATCAGCCTTGCAGCTGATGATAACAAAACGAACGTCTATCTCTTATACTATATATGGTCCTTCTTAATATGCTCACACTTTTTAAGAGGATGATCAGACCGTTAAACTGAACAACTTTCCCTATGACAACAACATTGAAATCGCGAAAAAATAATCAGCTTTTTCATACAAAACTGCAAACCTGCTCGATTGAAATGTATGGGATGGCTGATTATTTTTCGTGATTTTTATGTTGGTCTGATAGAGAAAGTTGTTCAGTTTAATAGTCTGGTCATCCCCTTTAAAAGTATCAGCATATTAAGAAGAACCTTATATGTGCTCATCCGTTGGTAAACTGGAAAAGATGAAAATTTTCAGCGGAATACTAAAACATTTTAAACGCTACTTCGAGATATACATACACATGCGACTGACTCTACATTCGTCTCTCTCCACACGCAAATCAAATATACGGAGCGAACGCTTCTAAAATTGGCTGGTGGCGGGAAAATTGGCAATTTCTTCAACTGCCGACGCTAATTGCGTCTCACATCCCACCGCGATATAAACGTGTTAACAAAAAAATTGCTCACGATTTTTTGAGGTGTGCAAATTGGGCGAATTGCAAAATTCCATATTACAAGTCTGGCTGGTTCAATACACTGGACAAGCTGTACCGATACTGGGTTCGCGTGATTATTATAGATGGTGTCATGAAAAGCGATGTCATGAAATTTTTCTCATGGGGTAATAATTGCATCTTATTAAAAAAATATAAAGAAGAAAGGCAGACTGCCTGTTTTTTCGGTATCCATAAAGGGATCCTTAAAGGGACCGTTCAGATAATCAAACTGAACAACTTTCTGTATGGGATCAAAATAAAAAAATCTCGAAAAAAAATCTGCTGTTTCATATAAAACTGCAAACTTACTTAGCTAATTTTTTTCTCCATTTCGATATTAGTCCCTCAGAGAGAAATTTGTTCAGTTTGATGGTTTGATCACCTGTTTAATAAACCGTCAGTATATTTAGAAGTGACATTTATATTCATAGCTATCATCTTCCATTAATAATATCTGTATTCTAAATGACTAGGTAAGTTGTTTTTTGGTAATTTTGAGTTCAGCATTAGCCCTTGCCTCATAGATGCACTCCAAACATCCCCGAGCTTTGTAGCGCGTATGGTAGGGCGTGTGCGAGTGACCGATCCGCACAGGTAGTTATGTTTTGTAGCTATAAGCTACTGCTTGATTACTGTATTGAGATTGTGTTCTGAGTTGGATCAGATATGAAATATTAAGATAACTAGAATATTTTATTAAAATATCTAAAAGTCAACTCCAATGCCGACAGAAAATTATCAGAAGTGCTATTTTTGAATCTTATATTTTAAAATCATGATCGATGGATGCATATAGTTAATTTTGACATTTTCAATTGCTGATTTGAACGTGAGACTTTCAAAAATCACACTCCGTTCATATTACACATGTTACAGAAACTCGCGAATTTTTCCCGGTGGTGTAATTTAGGTCATGTTTATCAATCTTCATGTACAATTATCCATACAAACTCTTTAGGCCTCAAGATTCACAAACATTCTCGTCTGCACCGGCAACATCGTCAACCAAAAAACTCTCCCATTATAAATAAACGAGGAATAAATTAGGTCCTTAATATCTCACTGAGCATATTTCCACGAACGCCGACTCACGTAGATTGGCCTCGAGTGCAAGCGTCGTCACCTCGTCACATATTACGATCGTGTGACGAAGACGTCACGTCACGAATCTCGGCATAAAATTGGCCAGACGCGGATTGGCAATTTGGTAGCGACTCGGTTCCGCGCGTCGATTGGCTCAATATATGAAATAAGTAAATCTGTTGTGACGAATATTCCAATATATATTACGTTTGCAGTCAATGTGAGGCTTTGTGACGTTTTGTGATATTTGTTACGTTTATAGCGCTTAGTTTAGCAATATTCGCGTTTATGTCAGCTCGGCGCTGGTGCGTGTTCGATTGGATGGGATCCGTTTCGTTTTTGTTTCAATCTTTTATCTCATTATAATAATATCCATGCATGTGATCGTGCTCAGGGGTTCAGAAACATTGCTGTCACTGGATATCATAAATCAAATTCTATCTAAGAACAGCTAGCAGGAAGTTAAGCGGCTAATAGTTTTACTTGATAGATATATAGATAGAAATATACAGGGTCCTTCTTAATATGCTGACACTTTTTTAAGGGGATAATCAGACCATCAAACTGAACAACTTTCTCTATTGGACCAACAACGAAATCGCGAAAAAAAATCTGCTGTCCCATACATTTGGCTCGAGTAAGTTTGCAGTTTCGAGGAAGAGCAGATTTTTTTTTCGTGATTTCGAGGTTGGTGCCATAGACAAAGTTTTTCAGTTTGACGGTCTGATCATGCCCTTAAAAAAGTGTCAGCATATTAAGAATGACCCTGTATATCTAGCAAGTACCTCCGAAAAAAAGTAAATAAATAATAATTCAAAATAAAATTCAAAAATCTATCTAATTTACGAAAATTCCGTATATTTACTTGTGGGGAAACAGAGTTATCTTAATATTCTGACGGTTTTTGAAGTAACTCTAGGTAATAGTAATTTCATTGAATTGATAATGTGTACAATTTTCATTTATTAGGTACACAGAAATAATATGATACAATATAATCCGATAGGTGATAAAAAAGAAAACTAATGAAAATGATAATTACTTTCCATTTCTTTATTCCTATTTATTCTAAGTAGGTATCATTATTTGACATACAATATAATACACGATCAAAAGAACTTCCAAGTGAAGTTCGATCAGTATTATATGAGTATGCTTCATTCGAAGATATAATATTAACTATGTAGTCCTCTTAGCCTACAAGGCAACTTCGCACGTATTTAAGAGTCAATCATTTGACTAAAAACGAGTTACATCCCTTCCCTAGGTTACCTTGTCGCGCCACCCGCGCGACGCGCCATTCTTTTTAGAGATTCCTTTGAACTAAAAAACTTTTAACTGGGGTTAGGGTGGGAGGGAGATTATATCTTCGAATGAAGCATACTCATATAATACTGATCGAACTTCACTTGGAAGTTCTTTTGATCGTGTATTATATTTCGTAGCTTCATTCTTCAGATATAATATTAACTATGTAGATGTTTAGAGTTGGAAAGTTTTTTATATATATAGATAATAGCCGGTAATGAAAGTCCCAGTGAAATTAACGTTATTTAATAATTTAATCATTTAACAAAATTACTATTATTGTCATTATCCATCCTCATTAACACTACAAAATCAACAATTCGTTAAATCTGATTGATTTGGGAGGCATACAGATCTTGCAAAGTTTCCTTCGTCTAGTATTTGACGGTGATAAAACTTTGCAAAAGTGTTGGAGGTGGTTGTCCAACCAGCTGCCTTTCTTATAGTGTCCACTGACACGCCCGCAGCACTGGCGGCCGAGGTGGATGCGTGGCGCGTGCTGTGCGCGCTGAACGCAGACACATCCACTCCGCTCTCAGCAAGCACCTGCTTAATCCATCGACTGATGGTTTGAGCAGTCGCTGGTTTATGAGGTCGTTTGAATGTCAGCAGTAGGTTTTGGGATCCTTCGGTTCTGATATTATTTGAAACCTGCAAATAATCCTCTAAGGTTGTCGCAGGGCAAATACTAGGTTTTTCTAAGAAATATGGTAAGAACAGAACCGGTGGGTCGCGACCTGCTGCTGATGTTTTTATGATGTCGGAGATAACAATATTTACTCCATTGGGGCTAATATTTATGTTTCCTAACTTGATGAGCGAAAGCGTCTGCACTCGTTGAGCAGTGCATATCGCTAAAAGGGTCGTTAATTTTTTAGTGATCTTTTCGATAGTGAGGGAACTGTTAGGAAACCAATCTGAGATGTGATTCAATACAATTTGTGGATCCCACGTTTGCGTATATTTAGGCAGATTGGGTCTCATTTTATAAGCTCCTCTTAGCAGTCTTTTAATTTGTTCATTAGAACAAATGTCCTTTCCTAAAAGTAAGGACAAGGCTGACCTGTGGCTATTTAAAGAGCCATATGAGGCTCCTCTTGAAAATTGTTCTGTTAAAAACAACAGCAAAGATGTAATTGAACCCTCAAAAAAGTTTAAATTGTTATCTCCGCAAAATTTCCACCATAGTTTATATGTTACGTCATATTGAAGTAGCGTATTTTTCGCTATTGACGCTATCATTAAATCTAATGATGACGCTGGAGAGCCTCGTCTCGTAAACGCCACCCGGAGAGCCTTGCTGCCGCCAGGGTACACTGACGGAGGGGTCTGTGATGAGTCCTGAAAGAGGACGAAATAAGGTTATTTGGATCGATATAGATTATATTAGAAACAATAATGCTATTTAAAAGTGGGAACCAAGGCTGAGAAGGCCAAACTGGGAAAATTAAGATACCTTCTGCTTCGTCACTGATTATTTTTTGGAGACATTTAAGGATCAAGCAAAAAGGTGGAAATGCATAAAAATACCTTGGTTTCCAGCTTAATGTAAAGGCATCGACTGCTATTGCGTCCGGGTCACGTTTCCACGAGACGTAGGTTTCACATTTGGCATTAGTACGAGAAGCGAACAAATCTATTTCAGGCTGACCAAATGCTTGAACAATCCTTTGGAAAGCTATATTTGAGAGTTCCCATTCAATATCTGGGTTAATTCTACGGGATTCTTCATCAGCTTCAACGTTATCTTTCGTATTAATATACGATGCAAATAACCATAGTTTTCGCTCCTCGCACCACTGCCAGATGGATCTCGCCAAGTTACTTAAATGGGGGAATTGTACTCCTCCCATTCGATTGACATAACTTATCGCTGTTGTGTTATCGATGCGCAGTAATATAGTACACTCGGATAAGTTACTAGCAAAGCACTTCAATCCAAAAAATACTGCTTGTAATTCAAGGTAATTGATGTGGGAATCTAATTCGCTATCTTTCCATTTTCCGTTGGCGCGTCTGTTGTTACAGAACGCACCCCAGCCAGTCAATGATGCATCTGTGAAGATCTCTATTTCGAAACAGAGTGGGCCAATAGGATTGGAGGTTCTTTGAATGGTTTTTTCCCACCAGTCTAAGTCGGGTATGACCTCCTTTGAAAATTTAATTTTTGTGTCATACGTAACATTATGTTTTTGAAGTGCAAGAAACTTTTGTCTTTCCAGTAGCTTTGTATAAAGCCAACCGTATTTTACAGCTGGGCATGCGGCTGTAAGAACGCCTATTAAATGAGCATAATCTCTTAAGGGGCACATCGGTAAGGACTTAAACTTTTGTACTAAGCGTAATATGTTACTGCGTTTGTCGATAGGTAAACATATTGACATTTCGAGAGAGTTGTAGATAAATCCCAGGAATTTACAACATTGTTTGGGTTGAAGACAACTTTTGTCGTAATTAACCACAAATCCTAGGCACTCCAGTAAACTTAGTGTTTCTGTTATGTTACGTAGGCAGTCTGTATAATTATTACCTATACATAATATATCGTCGAGATATATAACTGATGTAAACCCCCTAGACCTCAAGTGAGAGATAACCTCTTTCATTATCTTTGTGAAAGTTCTTGGTGCCACTGAAAGGCCATATGGCATAGAGTTAAACTCATACGTCTTATTCTCAAACTGGAATCGAAGGTACTTACGATCCGGTGGAAATATTGGGACAGATAAATAGGCCTCTTTGAGGTCTATTGTTGCCATAAAGCTACCGTTAGGAATTAGTTTAGCTGCTGTCCTGTAATCTTCCATTTTAAAATGACATTTTTGTACAAATTTATTGAAAGGCTTTAGATTTAATATAAACCTAAAGCCACCATTCGCCTTTGGTGCCAGAAAAATTTTGGAAATAAATTGTTCGTCACAAGGATCGCATACCGATATAGCACCTAGATTTTGTAAGTTCTCAATGGCCAGATACATGTCGTGTTTTTCTTGGCCTGAGAATTTATTATTGGGTGGAAATGTTTGAGTAATATCTCTCACAAGTGGTATGGGGAAGCCAGTTTTAATCCAGTTTAGTACTACATGATTTGATGTTATGTTACACCAGCAAGAATAGTAAGCCTGCAGTCGGCCTGCATGTACCTGGGTTACTGTCGTGTTGGGGCACGCGGTTTGTTGTTGTAGCCCGTGGTCCTGAATTGGCTCGTCACTGGCGCTGCTCCCCTGCGGGATGCTGGAGCGCCCCTGTATGACCCTCCTCGCCCCCCCCTGTTCGACGACTGGAAGCGAGAAGGGTTCGTCCAGTTTCCCTGGAACCGAGAGCGGGTCGTCGTTTGCTGTTGAGACGTGGTGGCTGTGGAACTTTTTTGTGGTGCTACAGTTTTCTTAATTTGTAGCCCTTGTTTTTCTATGGTCTTTGACGCCTTGATTTTTTCTGACAGCTTTTGTCCAAATAGTGTCTCATCTCTTTCCACGTCTTTAATGACGTTAAGAAACGCTTTGTCTAATCCGGGAGTAATTAATTTAATTCTGGCTTGGGTTTCTGTGTGGTGCAAGTCTGTCAAGATGCGGCACCCATCTGATAAGATCTTTATCGCCTGTATTTTTGCTTCTTTGTCATTTTTAGTGAGGAGTAGTGTCATCGCTCTGTTCACGGCTGTAATTCCTAAGCCTAGCTGCTGTTGGCCGGTTTCGATCTTTTTATCTCGAGCCCGTGAAATGTCGCTTACTGCAGCTGATATTTCGATATTTAAAGTGGGAGCTCTTAAGAGCTTCAAATTTTCAGGAATAGCATATTCCTTCAAAAGTGTATCCTTAACTTCTTTGGTTATACCTTTTCGTAAGACGGGAAGCCATCTCTGAGCTAGGTCTGGATGTATTTTTTCCCCGTATGCTGGTGCTTCTTCAGTAGCATCTCCCAACGCCGTTAGTAGCTCGAGGTCCAGCTCAGGTATTTGTTCCTTATCTTTACCTTCCTCGTGAGGAGGTAGTTCATCTGGGAGTACTTCATCGAGCGGAGGAATGTCTATCAAAGGCTCACTCTCAGGATCGCCGTTAGTCTCAGCCGTGACCGGTACTTCTTCATCTAAAATGAAAATATAGAAAATGTTAATAAAACGATTCGGAGTTTCGGTACTACTGGTGAAACGTGAATGTTCTGAGGTTAAAGAATATCTCTGACTACCCTCCCTGGGAATATAGTCGTGACCATATGCTTAATAAAACGAGTACCTAGTGCAAAAAATTCTTAGGTGTGGAATATGGAGAAATAATTGCCGTCGTGGTGACTCACGGTCGACCATCCAGGCTTAAATACCATCGTGTTGACTCACGGTCAACCCCCAGGCTAATTTTAAAACCAACGTATTGACTCACGGTCAATCCCCAGGTAAACGGTAAATATCGTCCCGATTTTTCACTGTTTTTGTTGCACTGATAAATATGAGAAAATTATTTCACTTCACTCACCTGATTTGTTTTCAGAGTCGGATGAGTCCGAAAGTAGAACACGACGACGGCGAGTTCTTTGTTGTTTCTCCTGTAATCTCCTTATTTTTGCACTATAAAACTCAATCCTGTCTTCAGCTTTTCTTTTAGGCATTTTTATTTGAATATCTAAATCGTTTGGAAAAAATAACGTTGTTTTTTTTTTTTTTTTTGACCGTGCGTTCGTTGCCTCGCACGAAAAAAGAATGGCGCGTCGCGCGGGTGGCGCGACAAGGTAACCTAGGGAAGGGATGTAACTCGTTTTTAGTCAAATGATTGACTCTTAAATACGTGCGAAGTTGCCTTGTAGGCTAAGAGGACTACATAGTTAATATTATATCTGAAGAATGAAGCTACGAAATATAATATATAGAAAAAATACTTTCGACGTTTTTTTTTCTTTTTGTCGATCTCAGAGAAAGGATCTCCATAGAGTCCGCATAAATTTACGATTGTAGTTAGTCTCTTTTGTCTTATGACGTACCTTTAATAGTAGAAGGAGATGGAACTATAGATATTTGTTTATGCGGCTGTCCACTTTTTTTTGAGCTAGTGTGTGTGAAAAGTGACCGTAAACATAAGGCCATATGTCACTTGGTGCCTTTTGTCCATACTACTTGACACCACACACTCAAACCAAAACGTAAAAAAAGTGGACACTTTACAATTGGTATAGCTCACTCTATTAGGTATAATCTCTTTGTTGTCAATACGATGAAAACACAAATAAAATACTTACTTTCTGACGTCATATTTTTGACTCTACCGCCGCGTTGGAGAAGGTGTTCCTTTGTAGAGTATATTATGGTCTAAACCACCCCTTTAAATATTAATTACTAAGGTGTTTTGTTACACCTTGTGTTAATTCCTACTAGATTTTCTGCGACATCATCTATGTTTTCTTTAATAAAGTACTGTATGTGTTTAAGTCCAGAAAACATTATATTTGAATATTTAAATGGGTTTTAAATGATACTTTAATATACTTAATTCTAAATAGCACCGAAATTTTAAGGCTATTTTGAATTACAGAAACAGAGATTTGAAACACTAACTGTAGATTATTCTTCGAACAGCTTTAGTAACGTCCAAGATATATGTTGGAAAGTATATCTTTCTGATAAATACATTATATTTTCTAATCAACATTTGGCAGAAAGCTGAAATAGGAATCGGTAAATCTTATACAGGGTCCTTCTTAATATGCTGACACTTTTTTAAGGGGATGATGAGACCGTCAAACTGAACAACATTCTCTATGTCACCAACATCGAAATAGTGTTAAAAAATCAGCTGTACGAGCAGGTTTGCAGTTTTGTATGGAACATTAGATTTTTTTTCGCGATTTTGATCTTGGTCCCACGGTTGGTTGGTTAGTGTGACGGTTTGATCATCCCCTTAAAATAGTGTTAGCATATTAAGAAGGACCCTGTATACAATGAAGTATAGGATGTTTTTTTACACTGGTCTATTAAATGTAAGCACAAACAAACGTACACAAAACACAAATACCTGTAAACCTATATGTTTATACGATTATACTCTCACAATGTTGGGTAAAGTGGCGGTGTGCTCTACACAAGTAGCTTTCCTTCGTTGAGGCTCATACCTTCCCTCCTCCGCCCTCCGAGGGACTTTCACATTTAAATTATACCTCTATACCCCTACATTAATTTTAAACCGTATATCCTTAGAGTTAAGGTTGGTGTTTGGGTAGATGATAGAGTCGTGTTAACGCATACATTATTGGTTGAGGCATAGTTATATTTTAATGATCGTGTACATTTTAGGGTCAATAGAAAACTTGTGCGTTGAATTGTTCTGTATAAATACTAATATAGGTTCCTTATTAATATGCTGACACTTTTTTAAGGGGATGATTAAACCGTCAAACTGAACAACTTTCATTATGGGACAAACATCGAAATCGGGTTAAAAAAAATCTTCTGTCCCATACATTTGGCTCGAGTAGGTTTGCAGTTTTGTATGGAACAGCAGATTTTTAGGGTTCCGTAGTCAACAAGGAACCCTTATAGTTTCGCCATGTCATTCCGTCAATCCTAATGATATCAATTTCACCCTATGCAAGATGTTACTTAAATAGAAATAAACATCTAAGGGGGTGGTTTAAACCATCAAACTGAACAACTTTCACTATTAGACCAATATCAAAATCGCGAAAAAAAATCAGATGTTCCATACTAAACTACAAATCTACTCAAGCTAAATGTATGGGACAGATGATTTTATTGTTCGCGATTTCGATGTTGGTCTCAAAGTGAAAGTTGTTCAGTTTGATGGTCTAAACAGCCCCCGTAAAAGTTTTCAATCATCCGGGACCAACTGCTTAACGAGCCTTCAGAAGCACGGAGACGGAGGAAAAAGTATAAGTTTTTAGCACATCATATGCTCACAATTATAGTCTTCAAGTGGGTAGTTACTTAACAATCATCTGAATACAGCATGTTCTAAATATCTACACTGTGACCAAACTCTGCTCAGTATGACAATAGTGAGCACGACCCCACAGCCCAGCAAAAATGCTCCGATTCGCTCATAGCCGTTTTTTTTAATTTATCTATTCTGCAAATGTAATAAGGCGTGCTATGCATGTGAAATGCGGAATCTTTTAATAAAAGCATTAAGATCATGTAAATTGTTTTAGAATTGAATTATGAGTACTGCGAGATGTTTTAGATATGTACAGATTATGTTATTTATTACTAACATCGTTAGACTTTGCGTTGTTCTGCTACAGTACGACTTCTTTTAAAAAAAATCATGTGTTAATCTAGAACATATTCTATCTGTATCCCAAATTTCATCCAAATCTGTTCAGCCATTTATGCGAGAATAAATCACAAAAAACATCCTAATTCACATTATTTCGCTATGATCATTTACATAATATTATCGTTGGCTACATCTACAGGGTGAAATTGATAAGAGTATCTTAGCATTTTTTAAACTAAGAATCTACCCATAAAACTGGAAAACTTTTACTACTGGAGCAAACGGGTCTGAGTAAAAAAAAATCTGCTGTTCCATACTAAACTGCACTGCTTCGTCTACTCAAATGTATGCAACAGCAGATTTTTTTGCTCCGATCGATTTGCTACCTAGATTTGCTGCTAGTGAAAGTTGTTCAGTTTGATGGGTAGACCCTTAATGATATCAATTCACCCTGTATAAACAAGTAAGTAAGTACAAACTACTTATATATGGTCCTTCATATGCTCACACATTTTTAAGGGGATGATCAGACCGTCAAACTGAACAACTTTCTCTATGGCACCAACATCGAAATCGCGAAATCAGTTTGATGGTCTGATCATCCTCTTAAAAAAAACAGTCAGCATATTAAGTTGGATCCTGTATATTTATATAGTTAGATATATTCACGTATATGATATAACACGCAACACATGTTAGGTAAATAATCACTTAGAGATAGACATAGCTGGTCCCTTAGGGACAAGTCGTTAAGTTAGAGGGAGCCTCATGCCAGAAGGGATACACACTAGGTATTTTATTAATAATCTTACCTATGAAACACTCAAAACATATACTGACGAGTAGGTATCCTGGACCCTTCTAGTTAGTGAGATTATGTGTGACAGGTAGTGAGCCGTCCTCTCTTTTAGTTGACAATGGACACAATACAGGCCTCAAATTTGAGCATGTAGGTTTTACATTGTTTAAGTCGCTACTTTAAAATGTTAAAAAATGGAATACATCGTGAGGAAACCTGCTTGCTTCAATTTCGAGGCATGTATTGATCCAACTGTCTATTACAGGTGGCGACGGGCTCACTCCCTATCACACTGGGCAGAGTTTCGATACTAGTGAAACGTGGATGTTCTATGGTTTCAGAATATCTCTGACTACCCTCTCGGGGAATATAGTCTAAAGTCTTTAAAAACGAAATTCATGTTAATATACCTAAGGTCTAACAAAATTAACAGAAGCTATTTTAAGGGGATGATAGATAGATAGATCGATAACACTTCACTGATCAGACTGATCATCAAACTGAAGAAAATTATCGAAGGGAAAAATTTAGAAATTACAAAAAAAAATCCGCAGGAGAAACAGGGTAGCCGACATAGCCCAAAAAATTGCTAAAATCACGGAAGAATTTCTATTTCATAAGCATGTATAAGCATTATGCTCACGACTATATTCCCCGAGGGGGTAGTCGGACAGATTCTGAAACCACCGAACATCTACGTTTCACAGTAGTACCGAACCTCTGTCCAGTGTGACGGGGAGTGAGCCCGTCACCACTTGTAATGGACTGTGGGTACAATACACTCGAAATTGAAGCATGCAAGTAATTTTTATTTAAACCTTTAAAATCCTTGTAGTGAAAGTCCAATATGCCGTGTGCTCTATCCTCGTTCTTCACAATCCAAATGTAAATTCAATAATCTAAAATAGCAAAATAAAACAAGTGACACCCGAAAGCGGGCGCGTGACCAATCGATCGCCGGCTCTGCCCCGATTGGCCACGCTGTGTCCCGCTAGTCTCGGTTGTCCCGCTAGGCTAGTCCCGCTTGTCCCGCTCTGCTAATTGGACACATGCTACTGTTCGGTGACACCTCGCTGTTGATGCCGTGTTTGTGCAATTTGTTTAGTTTTTGTTGGGGTAATAAATTACTTCATTTTTTGTACACTCTGCTACTTCTTTCGTGTCAGCATGAGCTATATCGCATGGAAATCAGGCTGTAGTGTAAAGATTAGCCAGTCAGCGATGGTCGTATCGATGCTGACTGCCCAGGGTGCGACAGATGAACTCAGGTTTCGTCACTCGGGGAGTATCTTGCCTTGTACCCTGTTACAAGAGGTTAATGCTTGTACCTCCTACTTGACTTTTTTCGACTGACGACCTAAGAAAGGTAATGGGAAGCGATTGGATGTGAAAAGCCAACGATAGAGTTTTGTGGCGCATCTTGGGAGACATCTGTGTTCAGCAGTGGGCGATGACAGGCTGATGATGACGATGATGTCGTTGTTGTTTATGGGTTTGCTGTTTGTTGTTTATTGGTTATGGGTTAAATGTCTTTAAATGGATACCACATAAATGCACTAAAACGGCTACAACATATATACATTTTTCAACATCACAGATAATCAAAAAAAGTGTTATTAATAATCTAAAATACGATACACAATGTTGCGATTTCAAAAATAAAACAAAATATTTATTTTAGGAAATCAAGTCAAATACACAATCATTACATAGGTAGTTTGTCAGAAAACCAAGTTATAGATTTTGTTTAATAAATGTGAAGTATATTTTGAAGAATAATTTTTTTTATTGAAAATAGTATCACATTCCTAGATAGCATTCTGTCGTAAATTGTTGACTCTACCACCGCGTCAGAAAGTGTTCCGTTGTAGAGAAGATGCGGCCAGAAACTCTACAACACACGCTGGCTAACCTTTCAAACAGACTTAATTTTTGCAACATACAGGATAGGTAAAGAATAAAATATCTCGGATATTATTACAAAACAAACTCTCCAAAAACAGAGTCACATCTGAGATTATGACTCTGAGTCTATTTCGCATCCCTCTCCAAATAGACAACTTAATAAATTAGTAATGTCAATACAAAACATTCTCAACACTGGTCCTCTGACCTCATAACGGAGTGATAAACAACTCTCCCTCTACGTAACAATTTCACCATTCGTCACACTAACAAATACGCTACAAAGAACATTCAGCCCACTCCTCCAATTTGTCACACATCCATCACCATTTGACCATGGAACGGTAACGTAGCTCTACTAAGTTACGCAGCAATGTATGTTGTACTAAGAGAAAACTCGAGGTCCTGGACCGCTCTAAATTTAATAATTCATTGTCGTATTCATTGGCGCCAAATTCAATTACCCAGCATCCCAGGGGTTTTGACACCCCCCGTTCCTACCCACCCCCTCTGGATACCCCCTCGCCCCTTGCCCCCTGCGCTGCCATGTGTCCCTACTTGTAGTAACATGTTAAATTTTACACCCTTGTTTCTACTTGACATTTTGGTCAATAGAAAAACTGGAAGTTTTCTAAATATGTAGTTTTTTTTTAAGAACTTAGTCTTCTGTTCAAAATTTAAAACCTTTACCTTTTAGTTATGGGAAGTATTTACTTTTTTATCAAGAAGGCCAATTATATAAATTATGCCAAAACCGATGAGTTTTATTAAGAGACTTATGGAATATTATGGATGTTGAAGAGCAAAATTAAAAGTAAATTGGGCAGTTTGATCAATATAGGAACTTAAAGCCCACTTAATCAATGTCAAATCTTTTTTGGCACCGCGTCGGAACGTGTTTTTGCTGTAGAGAAGATGCGGCCAGAAACTCTACAACATAACACGACTTAATAACTATTACAATAATCGAAATTTGTGTAGGTATACAATTATACATATAGTCTATTTAAATAAATAATAAATGTTATACAATAATAAAGTCAGACACTCAGACCCATGTATTTCGATAATTTAAATTATCATCCAGTTTATAATAGACTTTTTACTAAACTTGTTTTTGGAAAGATTCAAAATGATTCGGTGATTTTATTATAACAGCATATAAAGTCAATTGTATCTGGCTGAATATCCTAAATACGGTATATAAGTTTTCATATTTAATGTATGCTATCCAGCCGAGTGTAGAAGGAAGCAATTATAGAGTCCCAATGAGGAATAAGGAATAGTCTGGCTTCTTAGAGTATAACACTATCTTATCACAACAAAAGTTTCATACCTTTGAACACTATTTTTGTCCAAAATCCCACATTCTGCAACCTTTACGTCCAGCAGCCACCCCACACGACCGTTCTATTAACCCGCTACCGCCGCGTCTGTTTACTAATTCATTGGACAATCACATTCGGTAATTATGTGACAAATTCCCGATGTTATCGCCGCGTCGGGTTAACTTTGGAAAGTTGTTAAACAATCTGTAGTAGATTGCAGTGTATATCGTTAAAGTGTTCGTTTTTATAAGTGCATCACGTTAACGTTTTAGATGACGAAGCTGACGAAGCATGTTGCGGATCTCAACCGAAGCATAAAGATCATCTTTTGTAGTATTTGTTTTTAGAGCCAGGTATCATTGAAATACCTATCTATAGCGATATTTTTGGTAACTAGTACAATCATCAGTCAGAACGCCAGACCATGCTTGACTCAATAAAATCGTTTTCTTGTGTCCCTTATTACATGGAACTTGTTGCAACAAGGGATAACTTCCGTGCGTTCAGATGTTTTTGCCATACTTATTACTGGAAGCAAAATAAGTCATAGTTTCAGTACAATGTTAGGTTCCTCTTTTGTTTTTTCTTTGTAATGTTATAATTTTATTTTTTTGTTGTTTTGCGGTTGCGTCTTCAACTCTAAATATCTTTGGAATTGGCTCTCTAATAGCCATGTTTTTTTTCGTATTGCTGTCTCCCGTTTGAAGGGAAATCTGATATTTATCTTTTTCCTACTCCTCCTATCATCTTTGATTAATTCATGGCGGGTTCCAAGTCAGATTAGAGTCATCCTCCGGGCTCACTGGACTTCATTGTCTAGTATTTTGAATGGACGCCGCTGTTGATCTTGGTTTACTGGAGTTATAGTTGTGGGAATGTGTGGTGGATAAACGTCCCACTGCAGGGCATAGCCCTACCCTCAAGGGACGTATATGGGAGACAGACCACCGCGCGTGCCCAGTGCGTAATGGTAGCCTTCGATATGCGTATCAGAATTTCTTCTTCAGTGGATGCAGATTTCCTTACCGTGTTATCCTTCACCATTTGATACCTTTACGAGACCAGAAGTGATATTTTTGAATCGTGAGTTTCAAAATCATGGCCGAATGAATGCACAAACTTACAACTGTTTAGGTAATTTTCTACTGATGATTTCACTGTTCAAAAATCTATCAGAAATCGTACTCTCGGACCCTCTCTCCGCGAAGCGCTACCGACGCTATTTTACCATGAAAATAATTATGTTTATTGATTACGTTCTCATTTTCTTTGTGCAGGAGTGTCACCCCTGGAAGCGGCGAAGGATTTCACAGTAGACGGCCTCACGGGCTACAACGGCAAGAAGAAGAAGAAAAAACGCAGGCACAGGTAAATTTATAAGGATCCTTTTCTGACGGTTTTAAGTCGATTCTCAGACCCCTTACGGGCTTTATATTTTCGATATATCATTTACATTTTATCTCTTCCAACGATGTCTCCATAAAAAGAGTCACGTTAGAAAATATCATTGGTACATTGCATCCGTATGAGGATTCGAATTGGGAACCTCATTATTGAGTGCCCATACCTCTCCGTTACGCACCACCAGCGCTCCTCCTCGTTTAGATAGCTACATCAATACTTTTGTGTTATGGCATTCTTCACAATAATTCCCCATTTCATAAGAATAAGTAGAGTAAGGACGAGAGAGTGCATCTGTGTTTAGCGCACACACTCATACACGTAAGATGTATATCCTGCATATCTGACTGCTTTTCTGACCAAGCAATTGCTACCTATGAAGTTTGAAATATAACCTAATTCTTAAACTAATAGAGCCTCTTTTCCCCCGCAGCCGAACAATCTTCACATCGTACCAGCTCGACGAGCTGGAGAAGGCCTTCAAGGATGCCCACTACCCTGATGTGTATGCGCGGGAGATGCTCAGCCTCAAGACAGATCTGCCAGAGGACAGGATCCAGGTTAGTCCCTATTTCTAAGGCTGTAAAGTTCGAATTAGATCTTTAATTATGCTGTCATGGTCAGAATGGGATGTGAATTGAAGTAGAGGATCTGACCTGCCTGATATGATCCAAGTTCGTTTCGAATTGTAAGGCTATATCGGTTGTCTTAGTTGACATGCGCACTTGAGACAATATCACTGAATAGGTACCTTTCAGTGGATACAGTATAAGCTAAATCTTTATTTGTAATGCTGCAAGGATTTAAAATAAGATATGTAACTATACAGGGTGTAACAAAACGTCATAGTAATACTTAAGGGGGTACCTCAGACCATCAAAATGAACGACTTTAACTATGGAGCCAATTTCGAAATCAAGAATAAATATCAGCTGTCCTATACATTTGACTCTAGTCGGTACTGCAGTTTTGTATGAAACATTAGTTTTTTTCGCGATTTCGATGCTGGCTCTATAGTGAATGTTGTTCAGTTTGATGGTCTGAGGCCCTTAAAGGGTGTTTTGTTACAAAATTTAGACTAAGATACCACTGCAAGATTTTTCAATGTCTTGATTAGGCAATGAGACGTATTCCAGTGGAATGGTCATTGTTTAGGGATTTTGAAAAAATACGCATGCCTCCCAAGTCCTGTAATTTCTATCGCAACCTGTTGGCAGACGCGAGCTAAAGTGGTGTTCCTGGTAATCTTGACTCATATCTATGTTCAGGCGATGATACTTATTCCATTGGTAGGGCCATAGTTTAGGGATTTTAAAAAACTAGTGTTGCCACCCCTAGGGCTGTCGCAACCCCGTGCAGCTTCGAAAATAACGTTTATTGTCAATAACTTTACATTATATTTAGGTAAGGAATCCCTACACTATGACCATTCCACTGGAATATGTCTCATTGCCTAAAAAAAACATGGATAAATATTGCGGTGGGATCTTGGATTACCTACTATTAGGAAAGTAGGATATTAAAAGGAAAAGTGGCCTACTGGAGATCAGAGATACTTTATTATCAAGGTTATTACCTAATGGTACTAATGGCAGCAATATAGTCTAACATATTTTGGGACGAAAGAAATCACACTGCGAACGATTCAACTTATCTTAAAAGTAATCTAATGTTATCTTTCTTTTTACCCGACTGCGCCAGAAGGAGGGTAACTTCATATCTAATCTGATCAATTATCGTAATTAGATGATAAACTACACAAAAAGCAAACAGCAAATCGTTTCCAAGCATACCTTATGTCACATGATAGTATTTTTACCAAAGTGTACTCGACTGAACGAATTCGAAGCAAAAAAATACCTCTATTTGGCATTTAAAATCGTAGTTAACAAAAAAAGTCTATTATTCGCGCATTACGACGTCAATTGCCATCGATTGCTGTCAGAAATACATAAAAAAATCTTGTGTAATATGAAACTTTGCGATATTTGCGGCTAAACGAACAGCCCCTTGTATTGAGGTACGACAAACGAACGGCCCCGTACTTACGTTACGTGTAGGGTGACCATACGTTATTAGGGTTTTTAGGATAATCAGTTAATTGATAACTGTACCGCTGATTCCTTAATCAAAATTCAGCGTCTGTTTGATTCCTCAAGTACCTAGAGTCATATAGTTAAGTTTATAAATGTAGATTCTAAATACATTATACTTTCTCGTTCCGTTCCTTGCCATTCTGAATCTAATGGATTGGGAAGCAATAAACATCTCTTGTGCGATAGAGGGTAGAATTTATAGTTGAACAACATTTGATATTTTGACACATTGGTAACTTCCACATTTACTTTGCATTTTGTAGACTTTTACGTTTGTCGATCATGTATTAACATGACTGTTAAAGCCATATTTTACAATGCGTTGTAAGAACTTTTTTTTGTCTTATAAAGTAACGATTTGTATTGTTTCAATCTTGAATTAATTTCATAATTATTTTTTACTTATTAAGGCCAAATTTTTACAATGCTTATGTGCTTGTAAAAATTGGTTCCTTATTTTTTCTTCTGTTTCGTCTTGACACTGTAAAATGTTTCCTTTTTTGTTCTTTAGGAAATAATTGTGTCGTTTTTGAGAGAGACTAGTTTTATGACTTGTAGTTTAAAAATAATTTTAATCGTGTCCGTGGCCTTCCAGACATTCAGTAGTACCTACTCCATGTTCCCTAACAGTACAGTAAACGTCGTCCCAACTCACGTCAGTCTTTAGTAATAGAATTAGAAGTGAATTCGACACCCGGTGCGCAACACGATACTTTACGCAAAGAATCGCAAGTTATTTCGCGGAAGGAAGCTTTTTTTTTGACGAACGATTAGGAGAGTGGCTTAGCTTTAGGGTTTTTTTTTTTTAAGTAGTTTAAAAACTTTGCGGGTCGTTGCTACTGCGTTAATTTAATCTTCGACGTATCTACTTTCAATGATAATTTATTTTTAACATCAATTAGGTGTACAAATGGCAAAATGTCTTGTGTTAAATACATCAATTTTACTCGTACATATTGTCTGTTTCATTGTCTTTATATTGAGTTTCGACAACTACATAACAAAGTTGCATAAAAATGTATGTTTATCAATGTAAGTATACCTACATAACAACTACATATTAAAAAAATGTAAATAAAAATCTTTTATCGTTTACTTAATATTATGTAGGCAAGTATGTTATTTTTGTCATTTCTATTTATTGTGCATATCCATTATTTTATTTATGTTCTTGGTTTATTGGGCAGAAGTTTTTTAAATCAAAATTAAATGTACTAAACTACTTACTATACATATTAAAACTTCATTGATTATAATCGTTAGTTGACGAAACTGAAAACTTCCGCAAGCAGGGTATGGTTAGAACTAGAATAAGAATAATTATTAATAGTTTTTTCCGTTCGTCACTTACATACAACAAGAACTCAAGTGTCGCCGTCCCTCGGAAACTGCGGGGAAACACAAATACAGCCCCCCTCCCGCCCGACCGCCTCACACCCTCCACCACCCCCCTCTCACACACTGTTATGAAAATTTCATTTCCAAACACGCAGACTAAACTAAACCCTAATCTGACCGCAGAAAGTTTATTACCTCTTAATTTTGTCTAACAGGAAAATTTTCGTTGTTCATTCCGAAACGAAATTTAGTAGAGTCGGTTTAGGGTACGTTTTCAAGTTTCACGATGTGATTATGAGTGATGGTAGTTGAATTTTCGGAATAATGGCTTACAGGGGATTAGGTTTCCCCAATTCAGAGGGTAGTTTGTGAGACGTTGCAATAAATGGATTATGATGCAATCAAACATCGCGTAGGTATGGACGCTACGATACCCCTTAGTAATACAAAATAATTACTTTTAAATAAAAAATTGTACACAATTAATTTTTAAATAGGAACCTTTTTCGGTAGTAAGTATTTGAAAACAATTCAATGGACTCTAGGTTTTGGGTAAATTGTTTTATAATTACATACAGAAAACAGTAACTATTCAATTAAGAAGCATTCTTTTTCCTCCACACACATTTTTAAACTTAAGTGATAAGAGAAAAACTTAAAGCAATGATATATATAGATAAACAATAGATAAAGCTGTTGTGAAATTTAAATATTTCTAGAAAACAAATAATAATTTTGTTCCATACACGTGCAGCTGGTTACACTAAATTAAATACAAGCGCTTGTAAACCATGTAGCTATCTGTTTAAATTGGTATAAAGTAGGCAATCAATAAAATCTCCCCAGACAAAGCACACACAAATTGGTTTTCAGCGCAGTCATCTCATTAATTATAGCTATGAAAACACATCCAGCTAGCGCCATCTATCCACCGCGCGAGGCAACTCCCCGTAGCTATGGCAACCGTGCGCTGATTGGCCATTTCTACCTATCCCCATCGAAACGAAACGCTGTAACCGCCAGTAACAGCCACTCAAATCACAAACTTACACAATAGGTCTAAGGTTCGTTTTTAATTAACACGTAGGAGTGAGTTGTGACGTTTATTTTTTTACGGAGTTATTTTATTAGCTCCGCCCTTCTTAGTGGCATGGCGGACTGGTTTTGTCTTGGCCCGGTTTGTCTTTTTACGTCTGTTTTGTTTGCTGTACGTATGTGTACGTATAGGTGTGCAATCAGGTAATGTGTCTGTACAAGTGTGTCTCGAATATGTTTAACAAGTGAATAGATCTTGATTACGCGGTGTTATGTTTAAGCTTAGTATCGCATTTGATGTATTTTTTTAGAATGGCCAAGTAATAATGTGATGTAACTATCTAATTGGTTAACGATTGGTATGGGACAGTGATCTAATTTTGACAATGAGTGGGGTGACCACACGCCCGTGTCGCGGTGTAATCTAATGTCCGATACATTCCGCCATCCGTTGTCCGTCGGCATTCATAGCTAAATCTTGCTTACTGTTCTGTAATGTATTTATCAATTCCATGTTGTACATCCATATCTAGTACTATAATACTATATTAAATTACACAATAATCTGATTTGACAGATTCAGTTGGACATCATTTTACCGCTTCTAATGTATTTTAAATCTTTTATTTTTTTATTTTATTTGTTTTAGGAAAACTTACGGACTAATTACAGTTGCTTTGTAAAACAACATTGCCAACTTAAAGTTTCCACAGATAAATATCATTCGTTTTACATAGGTACTTGTGTCAAAATACACACAAATATATGTAGTGAACCATTTGTGTTTTCTGTGCTCAATAAATACAAAATGTATCGATTTTACATTTTAGTAGTGGATATGATGAATGATGCGAGTAGTAAGGTACCTTTTCGTAAAATCATTTTTTTATCCCCCTTCATTTTGTCTACTAAATGATAAATTAGGTAGTAACATAATAAAATAATTATTTGATCCGATATTATGCTCGCAACACACACAACTTGAATAAAAATGGAAGGTAGCGTACCTAGAATGATCTTATCAAAGAATATTATTTCTTCCATGGAAACATAAAATCGAATTAGGTACCTACCTACTAGGTATACTTCCATAAAAAGTAGGTATGATAAGAAATAAAGTTACAACTATAGGTTTTTTAACTTAGAATATCAAACCTACAAAGGGAGATTAAACCCAACACTACGTATCAATGTAATATAACCGGTACATGTTTCCGATAACCGGTAAGCTGTACCGGTAATACGCCGGCAACTGGCGCCGGTGCCGGCCGCTGCCGGAACGATCACATTTCTCGCCAATTACGCCTCCATTGCGGATCCGTTCTACTATCCGTGCTTACTTGCTTATATTGCTCCGAGTATTAGGTGTTATAGTTATAGTTAAATTGCATTTATATTCTGTTCTGACAGTTAACGTGTTTTGTTGTTATGTTACGGGACTCACGATGCAGGCGCTTGCACGATAATGTCAAAGATGACAATAAATGTATGTTCACCAAATTTTAAAGCCTTAAAGATATAGCGCCGAGGGTCGCGGGTTTGAATCCCGTAAGGGACAAATATTTGTATGATGAATATGAATATTTGTACCCGAGTCATGGATGTTTGTATCTATATGTGTATTCTATATCGTTGTCTAGTCATCATAATACAAGTCCAGGCTAGATTCTGGTACTTGAAATGTGACTAGATAATTTGTGTGACAATGTCATAGATATCCCGCTCGGGTTTTGACCTTGCTATGTTTAATAAAAACTCTATTCCTCTTTATACAGGGTGTAAGTGACAGCCTAGCAAATACTGAAACGGTGAACTCAGACCAAAAAACTGAACAACTTTCAGGAAACACGAAAAAAAAATCCGTTTCATACATTTGAGTCGAGTAGGTACAGCTGTTTTGTATGGAGCAGATGATTATTTTTCGCGTTTCGTGAGGGTGGCTCCATAGTGAAAGTTTGATGGTGGGAATTCACCGTTTCAGCATTCGTTAGGCTATCAGTTACACCCTGTAGATGTCAGTCTAAAAATTTTAAGGCCACCTTTTTCAAGATATATCCCGCTCGGGTTTTAACCTTTTTATCTTTAATAAAAACTCTATTCCTCTTTATATTAGGTATTAAACAGGGTGTTAGGGTAAACAGTTGCATTACTTTAAGGGGTGATTGTAACCACGCAAAAAAATTTTTGAACTTCCCATACTAAATGCTATTAGATGATCGAACGTTTGTATGAAAAGTCGAAATTTTTTTTTTGCGTTAGTCCTTTAGGTTTCTCAGGGAAAGTTGTTCAGTATCATGGGTACAATCACCCCTTAAAGTAATGCAACTGTTTACCCTAACACCCTGTATAGGTAGGCCAGCAGTAATCTATTTTATTTTATAGGTTTCACTACAAATATTGATGTTCTAACTAATGTGTATTTTACTGTGTCGTTTCATGCACATTGTGCATTTTACTTCCGCTTTAATTTCAGTTCAGCAGTAGGTAAGTAGGAACTATGAAAGTTGTATCTAGGGTCCTTCTTAATATGCTGACACTTTTTAAGGAGATGATCAGACCATCAAACTGAACAACTGATGAATGAATTTAATAAACTTTCTCTATGGGACATTTTCTATACCAAACTGCAAACCTTCTCGAGCCAAATGTATGGGACAGCTGATTTTTTTTCGCAATTTTTTTGTTGGTCTCATAGAAAAAGTCGTTCAGTTCGACAGTCTGATCATCCCCTTAAAAAAGTGTCAGCATATTAAGAAGGACCCTGTATAACGTTTTTACCTATACACGCTTCTGTACCTACAGACAGAGCGTTTATTTCACCTTTATTATAGTTAAATTTGTTAAAATACTTACGAATTTAATAAACAATATAATGTTTTGTCTAAGATTGCGTTTGTTCCAAGGTTCATCTACCCCATCTTCCACCTCACTATAGAAGATTTCAGTGCATCGCATAATACCTAAAGTAGTCGATATCGGTGCAGGATGGAGGTACGGAGGTGATCGCATTTCTCGGCAATTACGTCCCTTCAGTCGACGAGATAGAGCTTGTGGTTGAACTATCTCTATACTGAGGCTTTATAAGGCTGCTGTGCGAGACGTAGCTCAGTTAGGAACTAGGTTATTGTGAAGTATTTATTTTATTCCTTAGAAGTTTAAAGTCTGATATACAACTTCGTTTATTTAGGGTAAATATTGCAAGTGCTGTTTGGTAAACATTCCTTAAGTGTGGTGAATATATTTAAATACTTGATTTTTAATAGGTGTTTTTATTTTGGCAGTCGATACACTGACAGCTGTTCAATAAAAGCAAAATAGATAACATTTACAATTTACATCATGAAAGTTTCAAAAGAATCGGTAACTATTCCAATTAATTTAAGTTTGAATAGTTTGATATCAAACCATTATAATTTTCATATTATTCCCTCACGATACCAATACTCCACCGGCTGAAGAAAATTTGGTTTTGATATTATTAAAGTCTGAAAATTTTTAATATATTATTAGGTATATGATGTAGAGTTATACTCCAAAAAATTATAAAAAACAAGAACTTGCTTCAGATAATAGTTCGTAACCTGGTTCGCCGATATCTAACATTTATAACAACTGTATAATGTGAAGCTAACAACACATAATGACAGTTGAAACCAGAAATATTAAATTTTAGATCAATATTAATATGAGATAATGAGAATACCTAAAGTGTATTTACCATAAATTCGAAAGTATTAAAACATTTTATAAATATGTATATTAACATGTACCCGATGTATATTTTTGACACATCATCAACTCTAATATTATTATAACTAAGTGGCTATTTTACAGCTTCTACGCCCGGGCTAGCATTATGTGAATGAATGAAATTCTCTTAGCCAACTTCGACTACAGCTACCGTTCATTAGAAAAGCAGTCATGTGCTCAAGATACTTTTAAGTGTCGTGTCATAATTAGTGTGTAATTTAAACACATACATAATCTTTCGCCTTTACCTTTCTGAATCTGTTGGAAAGTTAAACCAATACGATCAAAGGTGGAGACTGGAGTTGGATGCAGTAGCTGTAACCGGCAGCCACACGGTGAAGATGTTGACGACAGTCTGAACGAATTAGTCGCCATTTACGACAACCATCTGGGTTAGTGCTATCAGACGCCATGCAGACATCACACAGTAAACTTTATGCATTTACCTACTTATTGGAATGTAGTCTAGATAGACAAAACTTATCATAACTTGAAATAAAATAGATTTATTCATTTAAGGCGCAATTATATGAATGCAAAACGACGATATATGACTATAATTAATAACAATAGAAAAATCTGAATAGCTATGAGTAATAATTTTAAGGACTTTACAATTATGGGGCTTTAAGATCTAATGACAAGTCAAGTGTTGATGCTCATATTTTCGCTTAAAAAATACTACATCTACCTTTCGACAAATCCGACAATCACAGAAAACATATTAGATAGACTACTATATAGGTATAGACTAGGCACCTATTTCAAGCTAAAAACAACGAAACATCAAAAACCGGATATCCTGTCCATAGCAGTCTACATATCCGGCCGATAAGCTGGCCACCCTCATCCCGCAATAAGGCCGCGTTACGAGGAATGCGCGCGCGGGTTAATTACTGACACGTATTGGCACACTCCCCCTTCCCCCTGCCGCCCGCTGCCCGCCCCACACCCCCGCATGCCGGCCTGGTACCCGTCTAGTTGTGCCACTCATTGACCGGCTGATTACTATTCTGTTCTTCGTATTATTAACTTGCTGTTGGTGATGGGAGATGTCTAACGATTTATACTAAAGGGCTGACAGTCATGTTTAGATAGTAGAGATGCATTCGAATGATAAATAATACATCATCATCATCATCATCAGCCTTTATAAGTTTCACTGCGGGGCACATACCCTAAAGGAGGCGTATGGGCATTTAAATAAAAGTCTGGCCTTAATTAAATAGGTACGCAGGTACCTCATACGTAGTACCCTTGAAAAAATTGCCTTAATAGAAGTAGAGGCCTTAATTCTTGTCGTGTGAGCAGTAAGCCCTGGTGTCAGAGTTTTTTAAACCGCTTTTATGGCCTCGGCCACGGTTATGGTATTTAAATACTATTTAAAACCTGTAAAGTTTCAGTTTCAACGGGAATAACCAATTAATCATGTTAAAAGTAACTTAAACTTATGCTCATGACTATACCTACTCCCCAAGGGTAGTCAGAGATATTCTAAGTATGGCATGTTTGGTATAACACAATATTGTTCTCAGTGCCTGAACTCTTTCGAATGTGACAGGTTGTGAGCCCGTCGCCACTTTTATTAATGGACATTGGGCAAAACCGCAAAACACAAAACAAGTTTCGAAATTGAAGTATGCAAGTTTCCTTGCGAAGTTTTCCTTTACTGAAAAGTCAGTGGTGCTACAAAATGTAGCTAGGTAGAGAAATTCATAAAAAATCAATTGGCCTGATGCACGAAGAGTGAGTTTTCATCACGTTTTAACATTTCTTGTACTGTAATGGGCTAAGTATTTTGTGGTACTATCTGCAAAATAGAAAATTAAGAGCTGATTGATTAACAAGTCAAGTGCCTCTAGGAAAGGCTGACTGTCCGACATTAACCGATAAAATAGTCACCCTATCCGGGAGGCAGAGCTCGGCAGTTCCGTCCGGACTGCGGGGTCCGGGGCGAATTTAGCAATTAGCGTGCGTGCGCGAATTCCTCCCGTCCGGTAATAGCTACCTATCTGCCGGTGCCGGTCCGTAGCCGTCTACACCGTGTTGGGTAGGTAGGTATACGTCCATCTCTAGGATGACAGTTTTGTTAATTATATCACCGGACAACCAAATTATTAGATTTCCTATTTTACAGGGTGAAATTGATATCATTAGCATCCTTTTAAACTAAGAGTCCACCTATAAAACTGAACAACTTTTACTATGGGAGCAATCCGATCGGAGTAAAAAAAATATGCTGTTGCATACATTTGAGTCGAGTAGGCATTGCAGTTTAGTATGGAACAGCAGATTTTTTGGTTGCTCCAATCGGTTTGCTCCCATAGTAAAAGTTGTTCAGTTTGATGTGTAGACTCTTAGTTTAAAAGGATGCTAATGATAATCAATTTGACCCTGTATACGATCGAATTTAACATGATGGTTTTTTTAAGAGGATGGTCAGACCATCAAGCTGAACCAATTTTTTCTACGGGACCAACATCGAAAATGCGAAAAAGAATCAATCAATCAATCAATCAAATATACTTACTAAGAATAACTAATATACCTACTAAGAACTGTTGTCCATTATACCCATTATGTCCATACATTGCAGTTTTGTATGGAGCAGCAGATTTTTGGCGTAAGTGTGGCGGATGTTTGTTTTATATAGGTGGTTTTTACTATCGATCGAGAAAAGCAGTGGTGGTCCAGTGGCGAGTAACCCTGCCTGCCGTGCAGGAGGCGATGGTTGATGCCCGTCCAGACCGACTCGTACCAATGAGTTTATTCGGAATTTATGTACGATTTGTAACACCACTGGCTTTTCGGTGAAGGAAAACATCGTGAGGAAACCAGCATGCTTCAATTTCGAGGCATGTATTGTACCTACCCACTATCCATTATAAGTGGCGACGGGCTCATCCCCTGGTCACAATGGGCAGAGTTTCGGCACTACTGGTAAAACGTGGATGTTCTGAGGTTTCAGAATATCTCTGACTACCCCCTCGGGGAATATATTCATGACATATGCTTATGGTTTTTATACAGTACATCAAAATCTAAACTTCCTAGCCTAACTTTTATGAATATACTAAACTGGAATCCTTTTTTCCATAAACTAACTTAAAAAGCAAGCAATTGCAATTTCAGGATTATGTTCTCCAATTTTCGTGTTCAAGAATGCGTATTGACATAAAGTAGGGTTGTTTATAAAGCCGCATTGAAGTGAGCCCCCGGATTATCTTCACGACTTGCCAGTTTACAAGTGGGCAGGATTCATTAAAACGCCTTATGTCACTTATTGGACGGATAAACTGAGCTGGTTAGATTATGTTTTCTTTTGGCTACACTTTTTTAGAATTAAATTACTCTGTTTTTCCTGGGGAATTAATATTGAGAATGGATTTATGCATTATACCTAGAAAAGTTAAACGCGTTACATATTAAGAGAAGTTTATTCCGAATACGTAAATGCGCGCTGCATACAAACGAAGTCTGGTGATATTTTCAATACTAACCAATTAAACTCAATGAAATTTTGCAGAAACAATCTAGAAACAAATCTCTATACTTGTATCGTTTCCGATTTTTGTTAAAATATACAGTTTCAATGCTAGGATTAATTTAAGATTTGTATGGAAATCTTTGCGGCACTGTAACTTTAAAACTGTACTTTTAAGGAAAATCTGACACGATACAAGCATTGAGATTTCTTTCTAGGTAGATTGTTTCTGCAAAATTGCATTTAGTTAAATCGGTTAGTATTGAAAATATCACCAGACTTCGTTGGTATGGAGCGCGCCAACAGTAATATACCCTCAAAGGGGAAGGGGGTGTTTCAGACCATTAAACTAATCAACTTTTACTATGAAGCCAACATAGAAATCTTTATTTATTCAATATAACAATATAAATTGTTTGAAATTTATGTTACAAATAAAACTTAGCGAGAAATTTTTTTGCAATTTCGATATTGGATCCATAGTGAAAGTTGTTCAGTTTGACGGTCTCAAGCACCCTGTTTAATATTGTAACGCATTAGGTTTTACACCCTGAATGGATATCTATTTGATAAATAGAATAATGATAATGTCGTTTTCACTAAGTAAGTAACTTGAAGATTCAACCACTAAAATTTTTTATTAAAAATAATATCACATAGCTTTCTGTTGTAATTTTTGGCTCTACCATTCTCTATAGTGATTTATTGCAAATTTCTGATTTTGGGTAATCAAGGTGTCTTCGTTTTTTGTAATGAGAGATTACCTCCAAAGGTGGGACATACAGTCAAAATGGCAGAAAGGTTCCTTTTTACCCGACTGCGCCAGAAGGAGGGTTATGTTTTTGGAGCGTAGTTGAGCTAATATCATTTTAATGTTATTAGGTAGGTTTTGCAGGCGGGGACAAACCAATAACCAACCAAAAATCGTCTTTGTCCCCGTTTGCGATACCTACCTAATAACATTCAAATTATATTAGCTCAAATAAAGCTGTTATAGCTGATTAGTGATTTTAGAGCTTGTTTTTCTCTTTTCAGTTAATAGGTTTTTTATGCAGTCGGGTTTTTTATAGACGAATCTCTAAAAATGAGCTTTACAAGATTCCTCACAAATAGTGACTCGTATTTCCTAAAACTACCAACATTAAGCAACAACTTAACATAATTAAATTATCATAAAAACTAATGACACAGTCGCCATTCTAACAGCATAAAAACAATTTAATAACGACCACAAAGCACTTCATAGAACGGAACGTATACTATAATCCGATTACGTGTGATTTATACACCACTCCATTTGTAATAATCAATTTATGAGATAAACTATAAATTATCCGACTACAACGCTAACCATACAGACATTATAACATCTACAAGCTAGACATTAAGGTTGGTTATTGATAGTGTTAGCAGCAAATGGTATGGTTTGGTAATGCACGCCCCTCGTCAAACGGTTTTGGGGCGAGTCCCTAATTTCTAATAATGAACAGGTCCGACTTAACTTGCATTTTGTTCGTTTATTAATCGATATTTATGAATGACGATGTCATTTGTTTTTTAATTAATTAAGTTGTAAATGTTTTTTTTTAAAGTATTTACTTTAGAAATGATACTTGCACTTTTGATAGATAACTCGTTTTAATTCCACAGTACAATACAGGGTCCAATTTAATATGCTGACACTTTTTAAGGTGATGATCAGAACATCAAACTGAACAACTTTCGCTACGGGAGCATCATCGAAATCGCGAAAAAAAAATCAGCTGTCCCATACAAGTAGATTTGTTGTTTAGTATATATAGCACATCATTTTTTTTTTTCGCGGTTTTGATGTTTGTCCCATAGAGTAAGTTGTTCAGTTTGTCAGTCTGATCATCCCCTTAAAAAAATGACAGCATATAAGAAGGACCCTATACAGGGACCCTGTATAGGATCTTAATATGCTGACACTTATGGGAATTATGGGACTGCAGTTTTTTTTTTTCGCGATTTCGATGTTGTTCCCATAGAGAAAGTTGTTCAGTATGACATTCTTATCATCCCCTTAAAAAAATGTCAGCATATTAAGAAGGACCCTATATAACATAGGTGAACAACAGAAAGGGTACAATACAACATAACACAAACATAAGATCATTCACAGTATGCGACCTGTACTGTTCCAATGAATAGGCCATGGTTTAGCATTTTTTTCTGCATCGTTAACACTTATATAGCTAACATGTCATAATTGATGGCATCCAGTATCTTATTCTGATCAGTTATTTAAACATTTATAAACCCAAATGCGTTAAAATATGGCGAAGTCGACCTATTTTGTTGACTAAAATTCAAAGTTATTAAAATCGTGTCAACAACAAAAAAACTTGACAATTTTGGTCTTACAATCTAAAAACATATTCATAAAAAATAATGCTAAAAATTAGATGATTGAATTCTAGGATCTAAATCTTACTCTATTCAATTAAGAATATGGTATTGAACCTCACTATTCAGCAAACACTTTTCTCATAATAATTCATAAAAACATTAAACTGATCTATCCCTAGAGTATTTGGGACGGTTAATACGAACCATTACGGTCATATCACACAACACAATAGAGCCCTCTCGAACTATAATTACATTAAATGTTGTGTCAACGGCAGTGAGTAGCCTCTCCCTGCGATCTCATGCACTTAATTATTCATGTGAGAATGTTTTTATAACAATATAATTATTAATATAATTTTTAAGAGAGTTAAGAGTTAAGCTCTTGTTGGTGGAGTATTCGCCAATCCAGTCTTTTCTCAGCTAGGGCCCTGAGTTCTTGATCGACACGACATCAAACTTTTCACTCACTCTGTCTAGGACTTTCTCTGCGTCACTTTCCCCTAAATTAAACTTTAAATTGAGTTTTTAAGAAATTATGGAATACAGAGTTCTTCTTAATATGCTGATAATTTTTAAGGGGATGATCAGATAGTCAAACTGAACAACTTTCTCTATGGGACCAACATCGATATCGCGATAAAATCTGCTGTCTGTCTCATACATTTGGCTCGAATAGGTTCGCAGTTTTGAATGGAAGAGCAGATTTTTTTTTCGTGTTTTCGATGTTGGTGCCATAGAGAAAGTTGTTCAGTTTGACGGTCTGCTCATCCCATTAAAAAAGTGCCAGCATATTAAGAATTAAGGACCCTATATATTTATTAATATCGTTCGCTTTGTTATTTGGTGTTACTTAAGAGTCGCATCGAAGTAGAGTTTTGGTTGACGCTTGACTTGTAGCAAACTCAATGAAAGATAAGTGGAGTCGCGTTGTGGGTCTGCTATTGGGTAGTCGCGTCGCGTGTCGGTCGTCGGTTGCCCCATCCCCGGTCTACAACGAGGCTCCATTGGTGGCTCAGGATAGTGTTCTTTTCGAAAAACAACCCCTGAAGTTACCAGAATACCTATATATAACCGTACAACGTCAAGCACTTTTGCTACATAAATTAGAAATTGGCAAAATCATCAATACCAAGATGGCAGCCATATTTTTAAAAATAGAATAGAATTGAAAGATAAGTATTCCTTTTTAATGCATGCTAGCTAATATTAGCTAAAAACTAACCTCGAAATTCCCAAAAACAAAACAAAAACTCTTTGTTCATTTTATGATAATCATTGTCATTATAAATGCGTAGGTATATCATCGTATTCACAAGTCTCTGCCCACCCTCGTAGCGAGTAAGGCTACCCTTCCACTCGTCACAGTAATGTGGACTATTAATATTTATTACATTCACTACTTACATCGCAACTTGCAACTTGCGAACAAATTCAATTTTAAATGAATTTTTGAAAGTTTTCTTTATTAGATTATGTTTAAAACATGACGTGGAAAAAATTACAAATGAAATTTAATTTTGTTTAGTTATATTAACGCTTTTAAAACTTATTGCATTTATAAATGATTTTAAAAATTAATTATTCGGTAAAAATACAACAGGTTTTTGTTGTTTTTTGATTATATTAGCTTGAGAATGGTTTCAAGATAGCCTGATAGCCATAGATTTTTTTTTTACTTTGAATGAGAAAGGAATTAATATAATTATGTATGTAGTAATAATTGTTATATGTATTTATGTTCTGAAATAAAGGATTTGATAAAGTACATAACATTACAATACTCTCTCATATTCTGAAATATATACAGGGTGAAATTGAAACGTTCCATAATTTTAGGGATGATTCTGCTTTTCTATACTTCATTCCAAATAAGGATGACGAGATTTTCCGATTCCTATTTAGCTTTCTGACTAATTCTGATTACCAAATGTAATTAATTTATTGGATACTATCCGACATATCTTGGACGCTACTAAAGCTGTTCTAAGAATAAGTGAGAGGAAGTGTTTCAAATCTCTGTTTCTGTAATGCAAAATTGCTTTAAAATTGCATTGCTATTTTGAATGGAGTATAGATAAGTAATAATCATTGGTCAGACATAATACTGCAATGTAAAAGTTTTTCCATGCAAAGTGGGACTCACATCGTGTATGGGCTTTCCATACAAAGTGGACCTTGCATATGGAGCAGTTAGTACGAAAACTCATTTAACAGACCCCGATATTTTGTCATATGATTTCATTGTCATCTTTTAGATCGAGATTTTGAACTCGCAGACGCGTCCCGAAAACGTGACATTCTAAGTATTCGACCGATCGATCACTGACCTGCAAGTCTAGTATGATTTCTTTACACGCGCGCGACGCGCCTTTGCTGCATAGAAAATAACCTGTTCACGCGCGTTTCGGAGAGCGAAAGCTGCGCTTGCCGCGACTTGTAGTATGGGAAAAAGCCGAGTCGCGCGCAAATAGAGAAATCATGCTAGACGTGCTGGAAAACATTATAACCTATCTCAACTTAATACCTCATTATCATTCTAACCACTACATAAACCGTATAAAAATAGCCGGGATGTTTATTTTCGTGTTTATTTAACAATGGCCGCGTGGGCATGCGTCCAGTGGCCACTAATGCGATAATCACGCAGTACGCCTGCGCGAGATAATGACGCGGGATGCGCGGTGCAGTCGCTTTGTTGTCGGCTAAATGTTATTTAATGTGGGACATCGTTGCACTGGTTATATGTTTTTTGCATTTTTGTCTAGCTGTTGCCCGCGATATCACCCGCGTTGAATTTAAAAAAATTTCTAAGTTCGAGTCTGACTGGCGCACCGAGGGTTCCGTACCACAGTAATAAGGTACACAAAATTTTTCTTGAATCCTTAGCGCGAGCCCGACACTAACTTGTCCTAGTTTTATTATTTGTTAAATTAATTTAAAATATGCTTTACAATCACAGCAAGTTCTTATTATTTGTTTTTGTTAAAAATCACACATATTCTGTGAAAATTTTAACTCACTACCTATTACGGTTCAAAAGATACAGCCATTTAGAGCTAGAATGGACGGACAGATTAAGTCCCATTGGCAACATTTGAGTACGGATCCCTAAAAAGTATCCTGTGTTAATTCAGAAAATTATCTATCAATTTCTATACCAAAATTCATTCAAATCTTTCTAATAGTATAAATGAATGAAATGAAAGTTTCAGTGCCTTGAAGTGGTATTTTTAAATGTTCAAATCAGCAGTAGCAATTATCAAAAATACTATGGAGATTATGCGTCATTCGATCATGATTTTGAATCTCACGATTCGAAAATAACACATTTAGACCCAATATCAATGTGAAAACATGTTCTCTCCAAACGATTCCATTTCACATACCACCGCCTCAGGCCATCATCCAGACGTGAAAAACTTTGACATTAAATAAAAAAAAGTTCTCATTTGAGATAATTGCCGATTATGAGTAGCTGGCCGATCCGCCACGTGTCTGTAGTAACACTGTAGGGACGACTAACGAGTGAGTTTCCCGAGGTGCCCCGCTGAGCCATTATTATCTGTTTTTGTATTGTATTTGTTACTTATATTTGTAGTTTTTGTATTTTTACGAGGGATTGAGGTTTAATTATGATTTAATGTGGGTTTTATGCGTTGTAAGGGTTGTAAATGCTGTAATGATCTGTGTGATTTTTGTTGGAGTGATACTGTAAAAGATCTCATTTATTTAGGTTAGAACAGTTGGGGCGAGTGATATTTTTCAATATTTCGGAAACATTACAAGTCATTTATCTGTTTACTTATTGAGTCCGCAACTTCGTCCACACAAAAAAAGTTGCATCAAAATCGGTTTAGTAGTTTTTGTGTGATGCTCGCATAAACAAACACACAAACAGACTGATACAAATTCTAAAAAAGGTTGATTTGGAGTCGGGGACACCTAAAAACCATATCGTAATCTTTTGTTTGTAAATATCTTCAATGTGCAGACACACTTCTGTTACAGTTTTATAATAGTTAAGATTTGTAAGACAACAAAAATTAGGGTCATAAATCTGTGTATCAAGTAAATGTTTCAAGAAGTTCCAGAAACAAATGGCTACATTCAATATTAAACTACTAACTAAATAAACAATTTTTTGAAACAAATATAATTGTCCATACTCCAGCGATCCAGGAAAATTGCTGGAAGAACTCTCGTTGTTTTTTAAATATCTTAATTCAGTTTAGAAATAAACACCAAAGAGACATTATTGGGATTATTTGGGATTTCGGAATTAAAACTTTTTAATAATTAATTCTATTTTTTTATGTAAACTGGCAAGATGACATCGAAAAAAAAATATCAAAAGCCATAAAAACTAAAAATGAAGAAAATTTCTTTTTAATTGAAGTATTTGGCTTTTAACGTACGTTTTTTTCTGACAGTTCTGTATCTCTTGGATGTAATGTAATTGTCTTTGGTTGGATGAAAAATATGTAGACGTGAAAAAAACTTTTTCGATTCCCAAAATGTTTTTTTTTAACTTCTCATAAGTTATCAATTCCAATCGTACTAGGTAATGTAATGTACCTATACAATACATTTATTTCGATATTATTAAAAAATTGAATCTTTAGAACATATAAAAGTATCTTAGAAAAATAGTTTTTGGGCTTTTGTAGTAAGTTGGAGTACAATTATTGAGAAATCTTTAATATTGCAACTGACCGGTAAAAGGACCCTTAATTAATGTTTATTAGTCCTAAGTAATGTCGGTCAACTGTTTGTCGGACAAATGTTCCAGAATCACATATTAGATAGGTAGCGATGATAACAGTGACTTCCTTGTTATAGTTTGGTAGTTGCTTACTCCAAAGAATCCCTTGCCCAACCTGACCTAACTTTGTTCGCGTTATAGTCTATTATTCGTTTCCAAAATAAGAATTTTAATAATAAATGGCCATCCACTGTCTCCAATTAAAACAAAAATCCCACACAAACGACAATAAAGAAACTATAACCGTTGTTCGTTCGACTGCGGAACCCTAAATGCCCAAGCAATATTACGTTAAGTCCTTTACGATACATCTTATTACCAAACTCCGTAACTACCAACTTTAACTCAATTTACCTGACGCATCCCGCCCAGTAATAGAACCACCCGATAGTAAAGTCGCCTAGTTGCACGGTTAGCCCAGTCATTTGACGGTTTGACCCGGAACTAATTGAGTATTGTATTTTTTCGGTGTATCGTTTAAGAGCGAATCTGAGGATAGAAATATACCAATATCAAACAAAAAATCACATCACCAACACCTAAATTTAAAATTTTGCATTTATATCGTTCTAAAAACCTGATGGTAAACATTTCATTAACAGCAACTGTGCCGAGGTTCTATTCTTTTCATCTGCACTCTTTATGTAAAAGATATTTATAATTAAATTATGTAGGCAACTGTAAAATGTGTGGATGAATAAAGTTCTTTTTATTTATTTTTCACGTAGGCTATACGTTATACATACTTCAAAAACGGAGTAAATATTTTTGCCTACCTTAGATAGCTTTGAAAATTACATTAGTATTTTCTAATGAATAACTTATTTTTATAAATTTCAATGGCTATGTTATTGCTCAAAAGTGATTTATGTTGTTGAATATAATAAAATGAGTGCATTGGTGTATTATTATTATTGAGTTAAAAGCCTTTTTGGTGATTCAATTTTGCGAAGCGATATTTTTTCAAATATTTTTTCAGGTAGTCTTTTTGTCGCTAAATGATGCCAGTTACAGTCTAAAAGTCCCATATATAATTTCCTTCCACCCCTCCTAACAAAACCACGTAAAGAGACTGGGCTATAAGCCGCCCAGTTGCTCGGCGGCTCAGTTGTACAGTACTCAGCGGATTGGATCACTGAGACGTCTCGAGATCCACTCGCCAATATTGTGCATCGCCTCTGATTCTACAATGCTACAATGTGAGAGAGCATCTACTGTTCGGTGTGTGGTGTGAGACAGTGGCGGTAGCGGAGATTAAAGTATCAAAAAGTCTTTATGGAAAATCTTACCGTCCCGTTCGTCATTTTAATTAAGTTTATTTTGAATATCGTGACGGTTCTATATTCACCCATATTTTACACATACATCCGAACAATATTTTTATTATTCTCGGGTATCCAGGTTTCGTCACGATGTTTTCCTTCAACGCCGAGCTAGTGATAATCTAAAACTATTGTAACACTGTAATAGAAGTGGGTCTGTACATTGAAGATATTTACAAGAAAAAGATTACAATATGGTTTTTAGGTATCCCTGACTCCAAATCAACCTTTTTTAGAATTTTTGTCTGTCTGTTTATCTGTTTTTTTTTGTATTTTTGTAACAGCATCACGCTGAAACCTTTTTGTTTCATAGCTTATGATCTGACTTTAAATCTGGTATATAAATTTGCTCGTGATAAAAACAACTAACAATAAAGTCGCCCCGTGATTGAGTCGCTAGCTCTCTTCCGTATAGACTATCATCTGCCATGACTTGTCCCGTGTCCCAGGGAGCGGTTATCGGATGGATGCTCCAGTTAAATGTCCCGATTGTCCGCTAATGTGATAGGGAAGGACATTTCTCTCCATTAGTGAGAGAGTCGTTACATTTGATTTGGATCCTATTCTATTTGATTATGGAGCGGAGTATCGTGTGGCTTAATTTATTAGTTTTCTTTTCAATTCCAGTTTGCGGTTTATTTATTGTTGTGGTTTTGAAGTATATTTCTTAGGGGGTAGTTTATCTTCTATATTTCTACCTAATATACTATATATATTAGTAGTATACCTACATACAGGGTTCAACTTAATATGCTGACAGTTTTTTAAGAAGATGATTAGACCATAAAACTGACCAACTTTCTCTATGGGACCAACATCAAAACCGAGAAAAAAAAACTGCTGTCCCATACATTTTGGTCTAGTAGGATTGCAGATTTGTATGGGACACCTGATTTTTTTTCGTGATTTCATCCTTGGTCCCTTAGAGAAAGTTGTGCATTATGATGGTCTGATCTACGCCTTAAAAACTATCACCATATTAACAAGGACCCTAAATAGTAAATCTTAGACCAAATTAAATTGTAAAGATAGATTGTCTATACAATAAAAATAATCGTAATATAATTTATTAGGTCAATAAAAATTGTGTAGGTAAGGTAGGTATAAGTATGTAGGTAGGTATTATAATAACTTATTATTAATCTGAAATAGATATCGATTTATTATGCATAATGCAAAGAAGTTGTACACAAAATATTATAATAGTTCAGTATGCCTTTAATCGGCGTCCCTACCTATAGTAAAATTAATAATCAAATGTCAAACAAAACTATTAAGTACTCAAATTAAATTATAATGTAAAGACAAATTTAAGAATGAAACTGTGGTATTGTGTACCTACACAATAGAATGGTTTAAAAATATGTTTTTGGAATTTTTGTTTACTTATCTGTTTGTTTGTGCAAGAATAAATTAAAAATTTCGGAAGCAATCGTGATGGGGTTTTCAGAAAAGTAGAAGCTTTCGTTTGATGACAGATAATAGTAACACAAAAACAAAAAAGTTGTTCTCAACAAAAAAAACATTTTTATTACAAAACAATGTCGTTATGGCTATAGTTAGCCTTCCATCTAGCAGCGGCAGCGCTTTGATCCCAAGAAACCTTATTTCATAATTGCCTCATACAACACCCACGCGGAAACGGATTCTAAGCCGGAACCACACGGAAATTATTTACGTATAAAATAGCATCACCGTCTCACTCAATATACCAATTATTAGTTTATAAAAGTTGTAAAGCAGTGTAACTTAGGTAACTGGGTGTAAATAGAGTTTGGAGTTAGAGGGAGTGCACGATAAAGAAGTCGACAAACGGACGAAGTTAGCCAAGCGCCTGTTAAAACTTACACCGGCGTAGAACCTTCCCTTTAGAGTATGTATACTTAGGTATTTACTTGTAGGTTATTGGTTGAGATTGTCACGTTTTTAGTCAATAGTCTACGAGAAAAACCGCTCGGCGTAGTGGAGCTTCGGTATTGGAAACGATCATCGAAGTTAAGCAACGCCAGGTCCGGTCAGTCTTTGGATATTTCATTTCGAGCGTTTCCGTGCTTCGGAAGGTACGTTAAGCAAGTCTCGGATATTTCCGTCAGATAGCGTTGTAACTATTCGTTAAGACAGGTCAAAGGCCTATTAAGGCGGCTTGAAAATTCTCTGACAGCAAGTTGACCACTAACTTGCCTCCACCAACACGCACTGGGCCCGCGGGTTGTATGGCCCACTCCCTCTCAGCCTTATTCGTGAGAGTAGGCCTTTGCCTTGCAGTGGGATTCTACAGGTTATAACTTACTTACTTTTTTTACCGAAATCTAATTCCTAAAAAGAAAGTAATTTTAGCACAATTTCTGACTATTCCGAAAGGTATTTATAGTCATGAGATTATGTAATAATATGTTTTTGTATGTGTACTATAGACCCTGTAATCCATGGGCCATAGTCATGTCAAGGTCTAGGTTGCAATTTTATTCATTCAGTGTTGCGATTTCATTCTTAAACTTTTGTCAAATCCTGCGTCAATGTTACTCGTATTTGATGATTGCGATATACTTAATCTAATATAAAATGATATCATTAGCATCCTTTTAAACTAAGAGTCTACACATCAAACTGAACAGCTTTTACTACGGGAGCAAACCGATCGGAGCATACATTTGAGTCGAGTAGGCGTTGCATTTTAGTATAGAACAGCTGATTTTATTTTTGTTCCGATCGGTTTGCGCCCATAGTAAAAGTTTTCGGTTGATATAAATTTCACCCTGTATATAGAATCTCGGCAACTTCTTCTATTATTCGGAATAATTTGCTTTTATTATTTTGAATAATTTGTGGGGCCTCAGGGTAGAAATTATTAAATAATCTGTACCGGTAGTACCTACCTGTTAAACTGGATAGAGTTTGGGCAGAGTACTTTCAAAAGTAGAATATGGCATGGTTATATCTCTGACGACCTCCTGGGAGATAGTCGTGGGCATATAACAAGTCTGCTAGAACACAAAGACTTATATCAAGTGGAGGTAAAGTTATAAAGGTTGTAGAAGTAGTCGCTTAACTGGGTGCAGTTCAATTATAAAGTTACCCGCGGGACTCGGGACCGGGACGCGGGACGCGGGACGCGGGACAACTAGCGCTAAGTTACACACTGCATCGGTTACACCACCGGTGTGACTTCACTTAACTAATTCTGATGTCATTGATCGGTGTATTGGCACAGATTATTTAATAGTTACTACCGTAACAGATAGTTCACTCGCAAAAGCGCCTTATGTCAATGAGCGACCACTCACCCCTCGGTGGGGATTGGCCGTCAAACGTACCTGAGCTGTGGAGCGAGACAGGCCTGGTATTGAAGTTATTGAGGAACATTTGGACAGATTATCTACTGGACAGATTAATAAATTAGTGGATGGATTCGCAACTGGACAGACATGCTATTTTTGAATCGTTCCATTCTAAATCATGATCGTATATTTGATCGATAATATAGTAATATTGACTTTCTAAAATCGCTCTTCAGATTATTTGTGTTGCTCCTGATCGACGGTTAAGGCGACTGCTTCAACTAGGTTGTTGGCATTGATGAGCTCTCATGTGAGACACACATTAAACTGAACAACTTTTTCTATGGGATCAACTTCAAAATCACAAAAAAATATCAACTACCCATGCATTTGGGCGGAGTTGCAGTTTTGTATGGAACACCTTTTTTCGCGATTTGTACGTTGGTTCTGTTGTTCCGTTTGATAATCTGATCATCCTGTTAAAAAACCGACATTTGTCTTCTTGGTTCAGGCTGTGCAATATCTCTTCAACAGTCAGTCACTCATGGAACTATTTTATACAGGGTGTAAGGAAAAGTATCATTAACCTTTAAAACACATACTCTACCCATAAAACTGAACAACGTTTACTATGGGAACAAACCTATCAGAATAAAAAAAATATCTGCTGTGCCATACGTTTGAATCGAGTAGTTATTGCAATTTAGTATGGGCAAGCAGATTTTATTTGTTCCGACAGGTTTGCTCCCACAGTAAAACTTGTTCAGTTTGATGGGTAGAGTATGTGGTTTAAAGGTTGATGATACTTTTCCTTACACCCTGTATACATAGATATAGCTTTAAAATCTTTTTCCTTCCCATGAAACAATATTAGTTACAAAAGAATACACCACTTCGTAACATAAATTAATAAAATCCCAACGTACCCAAGCGTCGCGTTATTCAATCATTTATTTATGTAAAGCAGCCGGCAAATGGCGCGTCAGTAACTTGATAATAGCCCCCCTGGCGCCCCCCGAGCCCCTCTAGGACCCCACACACCCCCCACATGATGGACGAAGGATTTGTAAAGCACTTTATTAGACAAATGAGGGTATGAATGCAGGTCGATGGCGCGGACGCTGAAGGGAGACCATGTTGTGGAATGTCGTTTTGAACTACAATGTAAGTTAGGTACATAAATACGTCATACGTTTTTTTGTGATGGTGATTCATACATTATTGTCTCCGTGTATAATTTTTAGGGTTCCGTACCCAAAGAAAACCAATGGGAACCTTTTACTAAGCCTACGCTGCGCCTTCCATCCGTTCGTCCTTCTGTATGTCAGTCTGTATCGTTAGACGGTTGATTTTCACAGTATAATGTCTTGTTATAGAGGATTTAACAAACAAAAAATTAAGTGGGTCCCCATACAAGAAACGTCTTGTGAAATCGGTTCAGTGCAAACGTAACAGACAGAAACACTTTCGCATTTAATATCTGAGGAGCGCCATACAAAAAACCTGTTTTTGCAACGTTTTTTGTGTTTAATCTATCGTAAAAACGGTAAGGCTAGTTTCAGAGCTACGCTGACCACCAGCGCGGGTGGTCAGCGCGCGGTTAGCGTTATGAAATTGAACTACGCTGGTCGGTTTTCACTATGAAACGGTACAACGCAACACCTAGGTAGCTCGTGGACCGCGCGCTCATCATCATATCGTATGGTATTTTTGTGTTCCTGCTTGGATCCGAGGGGGGGTTAGATTTCGAGGTCAAGGTGTTTCAACCAATCTTCCGCTACCGGGGTTAGCCTGTGGAGTTCTTCGATTCCACATGGAAGAGGGTCTGGTCAGCCCGCGCGCTGACCACCCACGTTGGCGGTCAGCGTGACTCTGAAACAAGCCTAACACACCCAACCGATAAACTTTGTGTAAATATACAGGGTCCAACCTTAATTTGCTGACAGTATTTTAAGGGGATGATCAGACAGTCAAACAGAACAACTTTCACTAAGGGACCACTGTCGAAATAGCGGGAAAAAATTTGCTGTTCAATACAAAACTGCAATCGTAGGTACTCGACACAAATGTATGGGACAGCTGATTTTTTATAGCGATTTCGATGTTGGTCCCATAGAGAATAATGTCCAGTTTGATGGTATGATCATCCCCTTGAAAAATTTTCAGCATATTAAGAAGGATCCTATATGGCGATATGGATTAAGAATCACAAAATAAAACTAAAGGGAATAATTAACAGTGTCAATTCAATTCACTATCCCACTAATTAAAACACGAATCTACAAAACAATAATATTAATAAAGTAAATGAATGGAAACACCAAAGTTCATTATACGATTATGAACGATCGACTTTGTCCGTCAGTCAGTCACGCTACGAATACAATCGAGCGAGACAATCGATTAGCAACGTTCCGTCGTGTAACAATGCAGTTGAAAACGGAAGTAGATTACCATTTGTCACCTTTATTTCTATGAGGATAAGGTCCAGAAGTGGTAATCAAACTTCGTTTGCGACCGTACGATGGTAGTGATACCGTGGGTGGTACTGGTACAATACCAAAGTCTCACACGCAGTCAATTTTGTTAATGTTTCAATTTGTTAATTGATTGCGATTGTTATTGGTTAATATAAACACAATAATATCATTCTTAACTAGGTACCTACACTCTACATACATACTCACGAGTATTACGCCCATAATTCCTATTGGAGTGGTCAAAAGCTTTCCTACACCTACTAAATATGCACTATATTTGGCAGTTGTAGGGAAGCAAAATCCAAGATAGCTCCATGAATTTGACAGATCGTTTAAGAGCTAAGTTTTAGAGCGATTATTTTTAGTTTTTGAAAATGTTTGACCCGTAAAACCTTTAATTATGTTAAGTGCTAATTAATCTTGTATATTTTAAGTGTATTATAAAGCTTTGAAGGCTCAAACGGAGCAATCATAGACGCACTATATAATTGTATTGAAGGATGTCATTATACTTATAAATTCAAACTTTTATAAAGGTTTCAGGATATAATGACTTGTCAATTTTATAATAATATAATGAACCAACCAGGGCTTAGAATGAACCATCCCATATTGTTACCGTGGGTGTCGTTACAAGGTGACTCAGGGGTTAGATTTTTACTGTTACATTCTTCTTCGTTTCCAGACTTCATTTCATACCATGCTGAAACCTTAAAACCATACGAATATTTCAACCTCAGGTGGTCGGTACTTATGGAAAAGTTTATATCTACCCCAGTATGGTCGTGGGTTTAAATATAGGGTCCTTCATGCATTGGGGTCGAGTAGGATTGCAGTTTTGTATGCAACAACAGTTTTTTTTCGCGATTTCGATACTGGAATGAAATTCTGCAAACATCGTCACAACCTTAAATTCGTCGTTGAAACATCGGCGAGCTATCAATTCAATATTCGCGAAAGGTGGACTTCCGATGCCAGCGGCCGATGTGACTGACGCGCGCGTCTGACGCGTGGTTCTGTCATATGCCATATGTCTACCGCATCGGTCGCGCGCGTCTGACGCATGCGTCAGTCGCTGGCATCGGAAACGGCGCCATACGTTTTCATAGTACCTAATACCATCGGCCGTCGGCCGCGAGCCGCGCGCGTCAGACGCATCGGCCGCTGGCATCGGAAGTCCAACTTAAAGGTTTATGTGTCAAACGCATATAAAAACTTCGACGAACTGAAGGATGCAAGAAGGATGTTCAGTTTCATGATCTGATCATCCCCAAAAAAAAAGCTGTCAGTCAGTATATTGCACCATGTGTAAATGTCAACATTTTAGAAGTAGTGTCACCAAACCATCGGTGACCGTGACACTCACCCCTTTGTGTGCGTATCTCTCACTGGTTACTTTCACAAACTCACTCGTGAAGAAGGAATTAATGATGCGACTGAATTTACTGCTTCATGCTGTTTATCGTATATTTTATTACTTATTTTGGTGGGCTTGTTTTCAAAGCCGTGGTGGTCCAGTGGCGAGTAACCTTACCTACTGTGCAGGAGGCGATGGTTCGATCCCCGTCCAGACCGACTCGTACCAATTAGTTTTTCGGAATTTATGTACGTTTTGTAACACCACTGGCTTTTCGGGGAAGGAAAAACATCGTGAGGAAACCTGCATGCTTCAATTTCGAGGCATGTGTTGTACCCACTGTCCATTATGTGGCGACGGGCTCACCCCCCGTCACACTGGACAGAATTTCGGTACTACTGGTGAAACGTGGATGTTCTGAGGTTTCAGAATATCTCTGACTACCCATTCGGGGAATGTATTCGTGAGCATCTATTGCAGTGTTTTTATGGCCGAAAGTCTCTATCACCGACACGTCGTTCCATCTTGAAAACATCGTGAGGAAACCTGCATACCTACGCTGCTGCATGTGAAATCTACCAATCCGCATTGGGCACGCATGGTGGACCAACGCCTATACATCCTCTTTAGGCCTGTGACCTGCAGTGGGATGTATAATTAGGCTGATGATGATATAACCCATTATACAGGGTCCTTCTTAATATGCTGACACTTTTTAAGGGGTTGATCAGACAATCAAACTGAACAACTTTCTTAATGGGACCAATATCGAAATCGCGAAAAAATAATCAATTGTCCCATACATTTGGGTCTAGTAGTTTTGCAGTCTTGTATGGAACAGCAGATTTTTTTCGCGATTTCGATGTTGGTCGCATAGCTCAACTTGACAGTCTGATCATCCCCTTAAAAAAGTGTCAGCATTTTAAGAAGGAACCTGTGGGTATTTCCTACTCCTCCTATCTTCTTTGATTAAATTCATTGCTGGTTCCAAGACAGATTAGAGTCATCCCCCGGGCTCGCTGGACTTCATTGTCTAGTGATGGTCGCCGCTGTTGATCCTGGTTTACAGGAGTTACAGCGATGGGAATGTGTGGTGGGCCCATGCCCGAAAATGAAAATATCCCATCTTCTTCTTATCGTGTGGGCAAGACCTGGTGTCAGAGTTTTTCAGACCGCCTTACGGCCTCTGACGAGGTTTTTTATAGTGCACAAGTTACTCGTATATTTCAGGAATATGGATTTTACGATTATGACATTGTAAAGGTAAAGGTCCTAATGGAAAAAAATTCACGAAAACATACTATACCAATTTTCTTTGTTTATGTTTCAGATAAATCTTCTTACAATCAATTACACCGTAATTCGTAGGCAAAAAGTAAAAGCGCTTAAGTATAAAAGTCTGTATTAATAACACGTAGGGTTTACGCGGTTTGGTCAAAATAACTTTTGTTTAAATAATTACCGTATAAAATGTACATATTTCGCCAGACTTATTTGATTTACTTGTTATTGTATTGTAAAACATTTAATGTTTTAGTGTACAAAGTAGTCATTTGTTGGTAATTGATTACACGCCCGTCCATCTGATCAAACACTTTAATTGTCAGCCACTCCATACCATAGTGGGAACTCAGTCAGAACTAAATTGATTATCAAATTGCATCAATAATTGTTCATTATTTCGTTTACTTTGACGTCAATTTGTTGGATATTGTGAAGGTTAATTGGAAAAGTAGGTAGGTAGATGTGTGAATTTACAACGTTATTTCTAGGTTATAGCTTTCTGCCTACTTAGATATAACCGTATGTATTAAATACTTTGTTTAATTTATTTAAATAACATAAAGGATACAAAAATATTTTTTGCGATTTTAGACTCTTAGTTTAAAAGGCTACAATTGTACGCTTGGAAGGTACTCCGAGGTACCTACTTTTTGTAGCAAAGTTTCTGGAGTTTATTGTTATTATCTATGTATGATACACAAATAACTGTAGATACAGAATGTTACCATAATCGAGTTATTAAGGTTTACGAGAGAGGGGGTGGTGCGGTACAGAGAGGGAAGGGGCGTCCCGTGGTGAGATTTGTGACCCATGCGTTTTGTTATACATTGATCCTTGTTTATGGCATCAAATGTATGAGACTGTTGAGGTTTAGGTACTCTTTATTATGTGTAATTTGAATAAAGAAGTATTGGATACGTTGTAGTGTAGGTAGACGTTTTTTTTCAGTTTATGGGGGAAATCATTGCCGTTTAGACTTATGAACTATAAATAGTTCTCGCATCGTGCTCGAAAAAAGGAACAAAAATAAAAAAAACCCTTTCAAACACAACATAATTTATTAAATATAGGAACATGTTATCACCGCATCGGACGTGTTGTCGTTGTAGAGAAGATGCGGCCAGAAACTCTACAACATAAAACTCCTTAATAATTATTACAAGAAAGTACCTTTGGAAGCATTCGGGAATATCCCGAGTATTTTAATGAGTTATCTTTATATCTTTATTTTATTGTAAAGTACCTATATTTATTCAGTCCGTTACAATAATAGACTCAGTTTGTGCAATTCTAGACAAATGTGGATAATCGGAATACCTATGCTATGTTTCGAGACAGTCGAAATTACGCAACATTACGCGTTCAATAAGTACTTTACACCCGCGACACATCAGTCTACAAAATTCAAAACTCGATAAAAGCCCTTATAGATAAATATTTAACAATAATTCTGATTCTAGTTTAAATTTTAAATCTCCGAACAGAAAACTCCGCAACAAATTCACACTCCTCTCAAACTAAACATCGGCTAAATGCAATAAGTCAACACTACCTCACCACGGTCAAGTCAAGAGACTCGAGGATACTGCAAGCAGCCCCTGGGGGTAAACTATTTACCCCTATTTACCTGTTTACCTCATTGGGTTACCTCTTACCCTGATAGGTCAGGTAAACAGCATTCATTCCATTAGGAGGAGCTATGTTGACGCGATACCACAACATTTTCGTTTATATTTTTCTCAACTTGCTTTTGCACTTTTATTGACTGCCTCCGTGGTCTAATGGTTAAGAGCATTTTGTTCTTAACACGGAGGTCGTGGGTTTGATTCCCACGGGGGACACCTAGTGAAATGCCACTTTGTGCGTTTTTCCCCAGTTGATTAGGACATTGCAGGCCAAATCACCTGATTGTCTGAAAGAAAGATGATTCCGTGCTTGGGGTGGCACGTTAAGCCGTTGGTCCCGGCTACTATCTCTTGTGGTAGTAGTCGTTACATAAAAACTAAGTCAGAGGCCGAAAGGCGGTCTGAAAAAACTCTGACAACAGGGCTTGCCCACACGATAAGAAGAAGTTTCATTGAAGGAATAATTTATTATAGTAGAGTAACGGTATATATACGACATAGTATAGTATCTTCACGTCCCAAATGCCGCAGTGTCTCCAGACGAAAGTCTTTGACCTGTGTGTGTTGCCAGTGATGACATACGAATCAGAGACGTGGTCGCTTGCTCAAGGCTTCATAAAAAGGCTAAAAGTCACCCAAAGGGCAATGGAGAGGACTATGCTCGAAATTTACCTCGAATCAGAAATTTTTGGGGTTCAAACCCAAATCAAACTGTAATGAAGCAGTAGCTGTTTGAGGTTAGTATTTACCAGACTGCGCCAGAAGGAGGGTAATGTAACCTATACTTCATTTCAAATTAGGATGAAAAGATTTTCCGACTCCTGTATAGCTTTCTGGCTAATTATGATTTGCAAATATAATTTATTTATCAGAAAGATATACTATCCGACATATCTTGGACGTTACTAAAGCTATTCTAAGAATAAGTGAGAGGAGTGTTTGAAATTTGTATTTCTGTAATTCAAAATAGCCTTAAAATTTCGTTGCTAATTGTAATGGAGTGTAGTTTTTTTGTAAAATAATCTACTTATCTATAGCCTATGTTTGTATTAACTCAGTAAGTGGATTCATCCAAGTGTAACTTAGTAATTCTATGGCGAGTACGTTTCCGTTGAAAAGCAGCTGTTATAACAAACTTTTGTAAAGGTTTTGAAATTGGGGTCATTTCCTTTACTCATCTAGACATGTTTGTTTTACTTCGGTGGTCTTATCTATTAATTATGACGTTCTATTGGAAAATAGAAATGACCATTTAGGTGCCAGCAGTCTATAAATCCATTCCAATCCGACTTCATCTCTGATCGTAGCAGTTTTCCACTCAGGTAGATGAGATAGTGCATCTGTGTTTAAATACATCCTGTGTACCAGAGACTGTTTTTATGCAGAGTGTATCAAAATATCTAAGTAATATTTAAAGGGGTGGTTTAGACCAAAAAACTGAACAACTTTTACAAAAGAGCCATATTCGAAATCGTTTAAAAAAATTCAGGACCTACTCGACTCAAATGTCACAGTACACGACATGGGACAGTAGATTTTTTTTCGTCTTTGTATCCATAGTGAAAGTTGTTCAGTTTGTTGGTCTAAACTAAACCACTTGGCACCCAATACTACTAGGGTGTTTTTTATACCCTGTAGGTAATAAAGCAAGATCTCTGTTGTTGTTTTCACTCAAAACAATTTTTTTTTTCATTATTCTTCGAAGGTGAAATTATTGGTCGAATCAAGTAGTTTTATATCAGGAAATTTCATATACTTTTATAATTTTTCAACGTAATTTAAAAATTATTGCATAAAAATTTTACTTACGTCCTTGTTTACTTGTTCCTTTATTTTTAATTTCAATAAAAGGACTAATAAGACATGTAAAAGCTAGTTATTTTCAACTAAGAAATCCTTCAGTATAATGGCCGTCACACACTCGACTCGGACCTCAACTCGACTCCACTCCTGTCATAATGCTAAAGTGGACTCGCGTGTGAAAAATTCAAAAAAGGTCCTCTCCTCCTATTTGTAGTGTGTAGTGTTCAAATAGCACGGGTCGTAGGAACCCTGTCCTTGAGTAAAGGGATACTTGCACGGAGCAATGGAAAAAATCACGCCGAATCCATTCTGTATCATTTCATTTATTTACCTTAATTTTAGGTACATAAGTTACAGATGGTAGGTACAGAGGTATTAGTCACACTACAATTTTACCCTAGGGGCATAGTAATTTTACAGATTTTTTATAATTTATGAACATAAAGAAAAAAAAACAGATTTAAACAATAGGTACCGACAATAATTGCTATTCTTTATCATTTTATTATTCAAGTTAACAAACAAGCTTTTAGCAAGTTTTATAAATAAATTAGTTAGGTAGGTAATTAAAAAAATTGTCTTTTATCTTTTTGTAGGTAAATGTCAATTTGTCAATCAAAAATTAACTTTCCGAAATATGTGTGTCGTTTGGTTGTCATAGCTTTCTCATTCAAAATTTTTAATTGAAAAATATTTTGATATAATATGTCTTAATTGCCTGGCCTACTAATCATCACCATAGAATATTAAACTACTTAGAAAAATGCAGGACTTTCAGTTTTTCTTTGACGTTAGTAGGGTAATTTAGTACAAGCACGTAAATAAAAGTCCTTTTAGTAAAACTATCCTTTCTACATGTATGTCGTGTACGGAATTCGTTGCTCTGTGGACACAATAAGTTTGTTTGTCGGTTCCCTTACTTGTCAGGACCATTGGGACCGTGCTGGAGTGGGATGCCGCCATTATTCTATTTTCTCATCTTTCCACCTGTCCCACGCATTTGACAAGGAAAATGTTGATTGTTTTGTTGGTTTTTAGAAGGAGTTGATAACTGGAAAGTTGAAGGAGTTATTGTATTTTCGGTGGAAATTGTTTAGTCGTATATGTAGGTAAAGGATTTGTTAGTTAGTTACGTGATATTGTTTACAGAATGTACCTAATCAATTATTTATATCGAAAACCTGTCTTCCTCACTTTTGTGGTTACAAACAACCATACACAGTGGTTGGTTGTGGTACAGCCCTTCGCAGATTGAAACGGTGAACTTAGACTATCAAACTGAACAACTTTCACTATTTGATTCATTTGGTACAGCAGTTTTGTATGAAACAGTTGATTTTTTTCGCGTTTGTATTAGCATACAAACGCGAAAATTATAGTTAGTAATATTTCCGAAAGTATTAAGAATCTTGTTTTGATAGTAAGTAGGGTGAGAGTGCCCGAGCGGTCGGTTGAGATCGAGTTCAGCAAATTTCAAATTTTACATACAAATTATTTAATATTTTGAAACCATGATAATTCGATTCTGCTCTCGATTCTAAACAAACGACTTCCTAGTTTTGCGTTAATTCATAAACACGTTGTATAGGGCCCTTCTTAATATGCTGACACTTTTTAAGGGGATGATCAGACCGTCAAACTGAACTACTTTCTCTATGGCACCAACATCATAATCCCAAAAAAAAAGCTGCTGTTCCAATACAAAACTACAAACCTACTCGAGCCAAATGTATGGGACAGCAGATTTTTTTTCGCGATTTCGATGTTGATCCCATAGAGAAAGTGGTTCAGTTTGATGGTTTGATAATCCCCTTAAAAAAGTGTCAGCATATTAAGAAGGACCCTGTACATCTGTCTGACACATCTATACTTCATTCCAAATAAAGACGACGAGTTTTTCCGATTCCTATTTAGCTTTCTGGCCAATTCTGATTACCAAATGTAATTAATTTATTGGATACATATACTATCCGACATAACACAGCTGTTCTAAGAATAAGGGAGAGGAAGTGTTTCAAATCTCTGTTTCTGTAATGCAAAATGGCCTTAAAATTTCGTAGCTATTTTGAATGGAGTATAATTATAAAATAAAGATAATTCCCTTTTTAAACGAAGATTACAAACGTTTAACAAGAACTAAACTGTCCCATGACTGGCAAATAATATAATAATAACCAAGACGCGATGTAGGCCATATTCATCTAGAGCCTCCACACAACACTCCAAGGGCCCTATTATCTCCTTATTATTTTAATATTGTTGCAACACCGAACAATGCCTCCGCTATTATTATTTGTAGCAACACTAATGAGCGTGTAGGCATATTAAACCAACATAACAATGCACACAAATGCACCTGTCAACAAACGATTTTGATCTTTATTCGTAACGATAACAGTTAATTTTAATTTTCGTCGAACGTTTTGTTAAAATTGCAGTCGGGTACAAAGGATTGACACGGGATGCGTCTCGAACTGTCAAGTAAAGTTTTGAAAGAAAATAAACGTAATTATTATTAGTGGAGTTGTTGAGTGTTCGTGGAAGGTGGTTGTGTGGTCGAACCTTTATAGTAGAGTGTTATTTTATTAGTCCCAGATCGATCGAGGCGTTTTTTAAAGAAATATTGACACGATTAAATGTACTTTCAAATGATATAGGTAATGAGTCATGAACTCTATATTTAGATTACATACATACATAAACTCACGACGGTATCTCTTTCGGGGTGGTCATAAACATTGCTATATCTACTCTATAATTACAAAATGAAGAGCGAAATTTGTCACACTTTTTAAAGTCAACGCAGACTAAATCGCCGGCAACAACTATTATTATAAATGTGAAAGTTTGTGAAGTTGTTTGGAAGTTTGCCGAGAGTCAATCACGCATAAACGGCTGAACGGATTTAGATGAAATTTAACACTCAAATAGAAAATGTCCTGGATTAAACAGAATCGTTTTTTTTAACTCTTTCCGGCATACTTTTACGTAAATAGTAATATTATATATTTATTGCTGTTTTTGCGTTATTTAAGATCAATACATGGTAAAAAATAATATATACTTTTTTTTTACTTTTAGATTGTTTTAAAGCAAGTAAGTTGTAGTCTGTAAAATCCCACTGCAGGGCAAAGGCCTCCTCTTACGAATAAGGGTGAGAGGAAGTGGGCCATACTCCACCACGCGGGCCCAGTGCGTGTTGGTCGCCAAAATATTATAAAATAAAATAAAAAGAATCCGTGCATTGACACCAATAGGTATGTTAAAGAGAGTGTGTACGTTCATAATAATTTAATCTAAACCGCTATAAATGGCGTTGGTAAAAATAAAATAAAAAAGTTGGTTAGTGACGCTAACCACTGCGCCGGGAAGAGTTAAACCTAATAATTTGCGGGTAACATCTAGTAACAAATAAAGCTTATACATGTCTATAATTATATACAACGTGTTAACGAATAAGCGCAAAACCTCATAGACCCCAACTGATTTATAACAAAATAATTTGATTGAAACAATAATTTCATTATTTTGATAATTAAAATTTAAAGTTATTCGCATTTTAAGTTTTGAGGCAAAAATGATTTGTTATCATTTCAGCAATGAGTAAAAGCGCTAACGTGCTCATGGATACATTTTAAGAATCTTGTTTTAGTAGTAAGTAGGGCGAGAGTGCCCCAGCGATGGGTTGAGATCAAGATAAGTAAATTTTAAATTTTACAAACTAATTATTTAATATTTTGAAAAAAATTACTTCTGTTGAAACCATGATTATTTGATTCTGCTCTTGATTATAAACAAACTACTTTCTAGTTTTGCGTTAATTCATTTAACACTTTGTATAAACACAACATAATATCTAATATAGAGAATCAAGCCATAAGGAACTACAGACAAATAGACAAAACGTTTCACGCTGTAACGATATCCAAACACTACGGAATATAATTCCACAAACTAGCAAACAATCTACTTCACCGATTCTCAAACTGTGGCACTCTATATAAGAACCTAAACCAAGAATAGCTATTTATGATGCGATGTCTACTTTCCCAATAGAGGATAAAAAAGAAGTTTAAAAATCTGTAACCCAACTACTGAAAAAGAGAAGGAGTTTAAAAACTAATTATAACAATGAAAAATAAATCCAAAACTAACAGGTACTGGAGTGCGATTTTTAAAGTCATGTTTAAAATCATGATCGAATGACGCATAATCTCCATAATTTCGTCATTTTCTACTGATTATTTGAACGTGTGACTTTCAAAATCGCACTCCTGATTGCTATCATCGTCTTATTGAGCAAGACAAGTATTTGATATGTTAATAAATTCCTGATTATTTATTTCTATCTCTCTGTCAGTTTCACACTAATAACGTTATAATTAAATTCAAATATCGTATGTCGTGCGAATTATTTATGCTTGATTGACGGTTTTATTTGTCTATCAAATTAGAATATTTGCGTACAACCACGGCATACAACCCTTCTCTTCTCTTCTTTTCTGTGTAGTTTCTTAAAAAGGTAAATTCGCCTTTCAAAGTGAAAGTTTAAGAACTTCTGACCTTCGTGCCACACGGAATGGTGGACTTAGGACAGTATTGTGCGGTGGAATGCAGGCAAACAATAATTGTCACGGGTAACACTTGTACCTACATAATCAGGCTGATTATTGTCCGGTTTTATACCTCCATGGCGAACTAGAATTGGGATGATGAAATATTTTTTATTACTTTTTTAATACCTGTTTGATATCTTAAATACTAAAATGAAATTATCCTTTGACTATCATTAGAATGAAATATAAGTGTTTAAAATTTACGATTAGAGCGAGAGACATAGAGGGTCCTTCTTAATATGCTGACACTTTTTTAAGGGGATGATCAGACCGTCAAACTTAACAACTTTCTCTATGGGACCAACATCGAAATCGCGAAAAAAAAATCATCTGTTCTATACAAAACTGCTAACCTACTCGAGCCAAATGTATGGGACAGCTGATTTTTTTTTCGCGATTTCGATGTTGGTCCCATAGAGAAAGTTGTTCAGTTTGTTGGTCTGGACATCCCCTTAAAAAAGTGTCAGTATATTAAGTTGGACCCTGTATACAAGGTGAAATTTATTATGGGAGCAAACCAATCGGAGCAAAAAAAATCAGCTGTTGCATACATTCAAGGCAGGTAGGCATTACAGTTTAGTATGGAACTGCAGATTTTTTTTGCTTTGATTGGTTTGCTCCCTTAGTAAAAGTTGTTCAGGTTGATGGGTAGAGTACGTCGTTTAAAGGTTTGCCTTTAGTTGACCCCTGAGACCAGGTCCACCAGGTTCCAGTGGGGAGTTGCATAATATGTTAATAGATAACAGAACTGGATAGCTTGAAAAAAGTTCTTATATGTTTTAAACTTTTTAATTTTGTATTTCTCATAGCAAACGGAAATTTACTAACAAATGACTAATTCTATAAATTGCTACATCAACTAAATTAAATTATTCAATCAAAACGGAAAACGAATTTAATATTTGCACTCAAAAGCAGGGTATCATAGTAATCTGCATTAATGCCGATATTAATCGGAACAGCGGCATAAGCTCAACTATTCGTATCGGAACCAATTCGCATACGCGCAAATCCTTATATCGATATGATGCGAGGATGAGACACACGGCCTGACAGCACTAGAGGGTGACAAGATATGTCCACAGACATTATGTTGTAGGTCTGTACAACACAACTCCTCTTGCATCCCTTATACATTTTTTTTAAATGTATTTTACAAAGATAAAATTTTTTTTTTTACCAACTATAACCTTCCTACTGCAAATATTATTCGGTTTAATAGCAAGAGGCGAGTCGCTGTTCACAGCAACCTGCTTGTAATTTAATTATAAGTTACATACTAAGATAAGATTTAAAAATATTTTACACTATTTTTTGTTTTCCATTGTAATATTTTATGTACTACTTTGGTAGGTTGTTTAGAATAATGGGAAGTATATATTCTCTCTAGTACGTTGACCATATACATTTATTTATGCAGATAATTCATACATTGGTAAGTACGTTAAGTGGCGCAAATTCTTAGGTCTTGTTTTTTCTTTTAGTGTGCGCAGTAGATCAAAATTCTCACATATTATAAGTAGTTTAATTTTTTGCATCTACTTGTTGCATCTAGAGACAACTTCCGTGCGTTTAGATGTTTTACCATTCTTATTCTCTCATATCATAGAATGATGATTGACTTTCCAAAATCGCACTTCTGAAGTAGGATTTTTGAAAGTCAAATAAGCAGTAGAAAGTTGCATATCTCCTTAGTAATTTTGACATTTTCAACTGCTGAGTTCAACGAATGAGTTTCAAAAATCGCACTCCTTTTATTATCTTTAAAAAAAAAATTCCTTGAACTAAAATAGACAATTTTTGCCTGTAGTTGACAGAAATGTAGAAATCTTTATGGAAAGAGTATGAGAAAATGTAGAGCAAAAGTGTGATTCTTTAGTTACAGTTATAAGATAACTTTTTTAATTCAAATAGGAATTTTTTCATGCCGCGTCACCGTATCGGGAAGTCGGGCGTCCTATCCGACCGTGTGTACACTTTATAATGATAATCGGATGTATGAATATCTCGGGATTGCATCGAGCTCGAACCTTTGCCTGAACATTCGAGTAATTAAAAAGTATATTAGGGACAGCTGTTGTACGGAACCCTCCTTTGACTTATAAGCCGATTGAGATGGACTCTCTCTTTTAGACCTTATTGGAAATGCTGATGTTGCAGTTGGTGATTTAAATTGGTTTTATCGTTGCGTGAAGTTTAATCGTAATCGTAATTTCATACCGTGAGTGACGTACGAGGTGACTAAGGGAGGAACTGCCTCCGTGTCCAATGGTTAAGAGCATTGGGCTCTTGACACGGAGGTCGTGGGTTCGATTCTCACGGGTGATATGTCACTTTGTACGCTTTTCCCCCGTTGGTTAGGACATTGCAGGCTGAATCACCTGATTGTCTAAAAAGGAAGATGATTCCGTGCTTCGTTGGTCTCAGCTACTATCTCTCGTGGTAGTAGTCGTCACATAAAAACCCCGTCAGAAGCGTAAGGCGGTCTGAAAAAACTCTGACACCAGGGCTTGCCCACACGATACGAAGAACTAAGGGATAAAGTTTCTTATGCGGTACTTATCATTGTGGGCGAAACGCTTGCCTGTGGTCATAAATCCATCAATATGCTAAAAGTGAGGCTTGCTGCAAAGATAGCAGTTGTAGCAAAGTTTCTGATGCAACCTGAAGGGAACAATGCTATTATTTCACGACAACTTCAATTATCATCATCAGTCTGTTCCACTGGCGAACATAGGCCACTTCCATGACGCGCCACAAAACTGCGCATTAATTAGTCTCTGACCTGACTTAATTAATATTTATACCGCCCTGTATCGAAACTATCCGGAAACTGCTTATCGTGCCTTCTGAAGTACAGAGTGCTCGAGATGAAATATGTACAACTATAACGGTCACCCATCCAAAGACTGCCCGGACCTAACGTTGCTTAACTTCGGTGATCGTTTTCAATACCGAAGTTCCACTACGCCAACGAGCGCCCCGTTTTTAAATATGAAAGTCAACAATAAATGTATGAAACATAGATGAAGTTTTAGCTAGTTTCTAAAATAACGTACATACAGGGTGTAACAAAACACCCCAGCAATACTTAAGGGGGTGTTTCAGGCCATCAAACTGAACAGCTTTCACTATGGAGCCAACATCGAAATCACTAAAAGAAAATCCGCTCTTTCATACAAAACTGCAGTACGTACCGTCTCGACTCAAATGTACATTTGAGTATTAAGTATTACTAGGGTGTTTTGTTACACCCTGTAGAAAAAGACCTTCCTGGCCTAAATAGTAATAAGTCAGCTTAAAAACGTGACGAGTTTAATACCAAAATAAATAAAAAATTTCAAACTATTTCACTATTCCAAAAGCTAACAGCAGGTTGAAATAACGACTCCATAAACCCAAAACTAACCAGCCATTCATTACCTCATTTACAGCATGACTCGCCTCTACAACCGATGTATTTATCTAAATAAAAATGATAGTTGAGAGGTACCCAATAACGAGATATCTCGTTTAAATCCGTCAAACAAACTCGATTGATTAGACGTCAATTGGATGTCTGTATTCGGAGCAAATTATACGAATACGATGATACAGGGTGAGGTACACACGGCGCCACATAAAGTTACGCCAAACTAAAATAAGCTGGTCGCGCGACCAGCTAATGTTTGATTTGCGTAGCTTGATGTGTCGCCGTGTGTACATCTTTTTAGTCAGTCAATTAAATATTCTTTATTTTTCAAAAGATCAGGAGCAAACATTATTACATAAAACACTAGATGAAAAACAAATGTGGCCGGCGGGCGGCCTTTTTAAAATACAGTTGTAGATATTTCTTCCCGTCGTGGGTGTGGTACGAGACGACTTAGGGATACTGATTTTCATTCTTTCGAACGAAGTATAGTAGTAGTGTAGTGTTGGCATATACTCGTAGTTACTTAGGTCGGTTTGGCCTTTCGCCTACTCAAAGTAGGCGAAAGGCTTCAGAAGTCTTCACCTATAAACTACCTTGACAAGTCATTCCATTTTAAAATTTTCCATCCATCCAATCCATCCATGTGCTCACGACTATATTCCCCGAGGGGGTAGTCAACTAGAAAACTCGGGGGGTAAGCCCGTCGCCACTTATAATGGACAGTGGGTATAATACATGCCTCGAATTTGAAGCATGCATGTTTCCTCACGATGTCTTCTGAAATTTCCAATTCGCTAAAGGTGAGCTTTTCTTCGTGAGCATGCTGAAATAGTAGATTATGCACCAAGGGGAAAAAACAGTGTTTTTCGTAACAGTCAGACTCTCTAAAGTTGCCATACAAAGCCTTTGCATGACAACTATAGACAGTCTTACTATTACGTATGGGTATTGAACTAAGGTGAAGAACATGACAGTATAGAAAATAAAACGGTATCCACGAAATTTAAAATAAATTTCATACAATCGTTTTTTTTCTTACAGCGGATTGTGATCTGTAAGATTTAGGTTTTATATTAGTAATTTCGTACCTTACAACAATATCTAGACGGCAATCGGTAATCTTTTTGGTAATTAAAAAGTCCCGGGGCTGCAGTACTGTACGAGTTGGTCTTACCCCAAGGCGCGCCAATAGATATTTCACATTAAAAATCTACTTCATATTTACTAGTGTCGATTTTTCGAGGCTACAGCCCTCAAAATTCGTTATTAAACTTGAAATAAAATCAAATTCAGCCTGTATAACAGCAATTATAGTGTGATAGAGCGAATCAGTCCGCTGTCCAGCGCGGGTTGTACAGCGCTGAACAAGGCTGCCAGTGCAACGATTGGTCGAAACCGCTTATTCACGGTCACTAGTTGCCTAGTTAGCGCAGCTGTCGGGGGAGGATACAAGTGGTGAGCGATTGGTTAGGTTGTTTTTTACGCAATCTAGACTCAGTTTGCATCAGAACAAATGCATGAGCCTACACGTAGAGTCGTATAATGTAACTATGTATGTAAGCAGACTTCGCTAGATTCGTTGTTATAATTAAATATTAATTAAATATAGCAGAATTCGATTTATAACAACAAAAATCTACTCAAGTCTGCTATTTTCCAGTCAAGTATTTTAAAATAAATACTTGTCACATAATATCTCTACTACCTATACTAGTACGTCAATCATCTATGCATAGAACATACATTCGTGGCCGAATTCTGTCCTATCCACAGCCAGTGAAGTAGGTAAGCTCTGACAATTATATTTTACGTATTTTCTCCACGTAAACAGTATCTATTCAAACAGTAGGGTTGTCTCTGCGAAGCATGGCCTGAAGTTAACCTTTTGGATCAGACAGTGCAATTACATTTTCACAGACCCCGCCTACCTAATACGTCGCCTAGCCCCTGTAAACTACTTATGTCGAGGTTCATACCCCCTTAGGCCGGTTGTTTAAGTCCATTCACTAGTTTCCGTCCATTTTCCCGATGTAATAATCAGGTAATCCTTTATTAGCGTTGTATTTGTCGATTCGAAATAGTCATCATCATCTTAAATCAACCAATAAACATCCACTCCTGGACATGGCCACCCTCAACGATCGCTAACTCGCGGTCCGGCACTGCCTTCATCCGACGGGTTCCCGCCGTCTTCACTTGTGGGAGACCAACTCCCGCTGCGATTTCCGGTACGCGGTCACTATTATGTACTCAGAATTAAAGTACTATCACAAAACTAGCTCCCAGCTTCTCGCTGGCCGCTCTGTTCTCCGCTCTTCGCTCATAACTTCACTCCCGCACACACATCGCTATAATTTGCCGGCGACACTCTTGTTTATCTTCCTGCTGCTGTCGGAAGCCGTTCTCGTTAACGCGCACGTTACAGTTACGTCGTATTTTCATAACTGCGCGGGCGCCATTGTTCGGTAATAACTCCGTGACTTGCATTAATGTTGACAACTAGAGTTCTATCAATTGGGGTTGTAAGGTGTTATTAATTTCGTTATTGAGTGTCGTTTTCCTGTACGATGTTTTTGCAGGATATACTTTCGACTTTGTTATTGGAATTGGATCAAGCATGGAGTCATTTGCATTAATTAAAGTGAATTGCAGATATCGGTAATGGCGAAATAAATGAGAACGTTAAAGTTACCTACAAGACGGAGGTGGATGGTGGTGGAAAGGCGATCAGTAGGGCTAACAAGCCACGCATGATAAAGCGACAAAACGAGAAAACTGTCATGTGCTCGCTTTCGAATACGCAAAGTAACAAAGATAGAGGCAAGTCTAGATTTTTATCGTTTTCTCGGGGATGGCATTCTAGGCCTGCTGAATATACTCTTAAAGCAAGATGACCGTTAACTTGCCTCCATTAAATTTCACCCTATGTATGACCCTATCTACACTTTTATTCATGAACTACGTTTACAAGTAAACAGAAGTATCTTTTGGAATGCTCTGTTTACAGAATGAATTGATGTGTGTAGCCCATCGAATACTAAATTTGGAATTCGTTTCGTTTTCCCGATAATACATTCTCAAACTACATGCTAGCTCTCGGCACTAATTAAAATTAGTTCGGCAGTTTCATTGTGAATGCTTCGATTATCCCACTTATCCCCTTAGAAACACCCTTATGGGGGGAATCTGGAATTTATATAAAATGATCCACAAATCCCCCCTTAGGGGGGAATATTTGGAATCTGTAAAGATATAACGTCCACAATTCCGCCATCAATACTTACATAGCTAAATTTATAATAATTATGAGTTTAGACCAGTCTGTGCATAAAAAGTCAATTTCAAGTATTTATAATGATACAATCAAAGAAAATTGAAATCTAACCCACCGTATTAAACAACAAAATTATTTACCAAAAAATTCATAGCCCCACGAAAATCCGGCTCGAGTTTCTTGCTAAACATTTAAAATATATTACAACATGTCATCTAATAAATTGGAGAGTCAATAAGTCCATAAAATCTTATAAATACTTCCCCGGATTAGGTCCGGGGTAGGGGAAGTCAGAGGGAAGCTGAAAGGAAATAAAATTAAGTTATGAAGTATGAAATCGGACCGATATCGATTTTACACCCCGCGTCCCGCCTCACACCTCTCTGGCATCTTATAGCTCTACAGAAGTCGACTGCTAGGAATTGGCTCGTAATTCCAAGTCTAATTGTCTCGAGTGCACTTCTTGTCAATTTGTGACCGTTTTTAAACGTTATTTACTGTTCGTTATGTTATGTACTTCAGTTTTCAAACTCATATGAGCTTATTTGACCAAAGGACTTTGGTAATTTGACACTGCCATGTTAGCCTAAAAAATAGATCACCTCATTGTACACGGCTGTGAAATTAGGCTTCTTTAGTAGGTATTTTTGTATTTCGTGAAAGCTAGATGGCTATCTAAGTCCTTTACCCATAGCCTTTCATAGGTATTTCGGTGAAGGAAAACATTGTGAGGAAACCTGCATGCTTCAATTTCGAGGCATGTATTGTACCCACTGTCCATTACGTTGCGACGGGCTTCGTCTTCAGTTTCGGTACTACTGGTGAAACGTGGATGTTCTGAGGTTTCAGAATATCTCTTACTACCCCCTCGGGGAATATGCCTATATGATTTCATGGGTAATTTCGTAATTTTTAGAATATATTTTCTTTGATACTGTGGCCCTTGTGTGAATCTCTTAGCGAGGTTTCGAACTCTATATGTTTGCAGTAGCTCAGCTCGTAACAATGAGGAGTTTTCATTTATGAAAATGTATCGCACACTGGAAGAATGGCGTTACAATCGTGAAAGCTTAGCTGTCAGATCGAATGTGTTCCGTTTTTTTCTCAATTTCCTAATTTTAGGGAGCAATTTGTTAATTCAGTAATAAGATTATGATAGTTTTAATATGAAAGACGTTTTGATACTTTGAATTCGTTGACTTTTTATACAGTGAATATTCATTTATGTAGGTAAAACAAACATTTCGATGATTTTATTGCGTATTTATTGGTAGTGAACAATTTATCCATTGGCAACACCACCTGTCAGTCATAGAGCGTTTAAGGCAAAGAGATTATACCTAATAGAGTGAGCCATACCAATTGTAAAGTATCCACTTTTTTGACGTTTAGGTTTGAGTGTGTAGTGTCAAGTAGTATGGACAAAAGGCACCAAGTGACATATGGCCTTATGTTTACGGTCACTTTTCACACACACTAGCTCAAAAAAATGTGGACAGCCGCATAAACAAATATCTATAGTTCCATCTCCTTCTACTATTAAAGGTACGTCATAAGACAAAAGAGACTAACTACAATTGTAAATTTATGCGGACTCTACGGAGATCCTTCCTCTGAGGTTTAAGGGATACTGCAGTTTTTAGTGGTCCGTAATTATGTCACAAATATCACTAAAACCTATTTTTTACAAATTTCAAATACTACGAAACACAGCAAGAGCAATGACGCCAAGCAAACTCCTCACCGGTTTTTCTGAACTTTTAATATTACCATACACAGATTTTTCATTTTACTATTTGTCTTGGAAAACGCGTCATAGTCCGACAAGAGTTCAATCTCTAAAGAAAGCAACACTTAAACCATCACCTCTAACCTCACATTATATTTATTGACTAATCAAATTCTGTCCGACGCACCCCCAAATTGAATAATAACCTGTTAAGTCGAGACACGCCGAGTGACGTCATTGTACCCGCAAATTGCCGCCAAATTGGGAACAGACTCGCAATCGCAACTCCATTTAGCCCGCGCCTGCACCTGATTGGTCGACACGCCCCTGCCCCGCGCACCCCGCGTCCCCCCGACCATTCGAAAACTCCATTCAAACGGTTCCAAAGAAATGAAATTATGCACTACGTAAATAAGAAGTCCTTTGTAAGTTTTATTTAAGCTGTCAGCGGTTTTTGAATGTGCTTCGTTTTTTTTTTAATGAAATGCTGACAGTCCCGTGTCGTCATAGCTGTAGTGACCTCTTTAGTGTGCGAGGATCGTGGTTAATCAGTTATTTCAATTAGTTGTTTGGGCGAGTGAGTAAGTTTGCGCATTAAGTTGACCCTTTGATTAAATTAATGGTCTTTATGTCAAGCTGGTTGCGATGTCAGTCTCTCATACTCTATCTACAGATTATAGTGATACTTAGGTCCAAACCGAAACTAATTTTGTTATGAGCTAGCATATGCTCACGACTATATTCCCAGAGGGGGAAATCAGAGATATTCTGAAAACTCAGAACAATAGAACAACATTATTTTAAGCGGGCCTTCAAAAAGTTCGAAAGATATCCTCCTACGCTACATTTCACGTCGCGAATGATTCAGTCCGACTACCTATAATATCTTGCCTATAATTTGGTAACTAATCGAAATGAATCAATATGTGGTTAGATAAATTTCTACAACCACCAACAAACTTTTTAAGTATGCAATTATTGTAGCAAGGCTCTCTACTAAGCATAATTAAACAAAATCCTAATTAATTAAAACCAATCACACCAAAACCAATTACCCAATAGAATTCATAAGAAACAGTTCCCGGGCCCCCGGGACCAGGGATTCCAGTCCCGCGGGATTTGTCTTCACTTAGCGCCTCCATTGTGTTCAAGTGCATCGTGTAAACGCGGCATTATCCCCTTTGTGTCAACGGATTACTTTGTTACAAATTGAGATTAGGGGGAGCTGGTGGACCTTTTTAGATAACATCTTTTTTTTATTGTTCGTGTAATAGACTTGTTTGGGGTTTTGTGATTCTGTTTATTGCTTTTATGGAATTGTAGTGTTATGAATATGAATTATAATAATCGATTCATTAAAGCTTTTTAAATAAATATTTTATAAATAAATTTAATTTTTCAAATTAAATGAAGATTTGAAAAATATCTAGGTAGGCATGCTATAACTTTAGATAGGTAGTTAACGGTTACTATTCTTGAGAATGTTCAGTTTGATAAATAGTATATGGATTTTTTGTTACTTTGGCCTTATAATGATTTTTTTTTGCTCCGATCGGTTTGCTCCCATAGTAAAAGTTGTTCTGGTTGATGGGTAGAGGGCTATTAGTTTAAAAGGATGCTAATGATATCAATTTCACCCTGTATAATTCCTTGTGAAACGGTAGCACAGAGTAGGTAGTAGTGTATTGCACTCTTCTTGGCTTTTTCTCTATGATAGGTAACTACAGTATAATCACTGCAGAACTTTGACTAATTATTATATGGACTGGTTACGCGTGTAATTCTACTAACAAACATTTCTGCCACTTTTTGCGGGGGGCGAGGTAACATGAAATCCGCAACTTTGGATTTTACTCCCCATAACTTTAGATTCTAATTTTGAATGTTAAAAATCATGAAAAGTAGTCTCGTGTGAACCCCGTTCGTGAAACGTTCTAAGTTCGAATTTATTATTTCGCAATTTTAGGCTGTCTCGTTTAGTGATAAGGTGTAAAATTGAATGTAAATGCACAAGATCAATTGTGCTTATACCGTGGCAGAGGGGAAAAGCTACCGCAAGGCTAGTCCTTATAATAATTAGTCAAAGCTGCAGAATAGACAATGATAATTCTGATCTTACACTGCCTTTCCATGAATTAAATTCAATCCAGTAAGTATAACAAACACTCACGTTATCACCTTTCAAAAGCAAAATGGTACAAACATTCCAGTCTCCCCATATTGCCACGTAGGTAGTTTACATTTCATAGGTTCTCTACCGAATTTACTAATTAACATACGGGTGAAGCTCGAGTAATTGTTAATTTGGCACATTCGAGCGTTAATGACGCGTGCCTTGCTAGGGAATTGTGCTCCCGACAATTTATTACTTGTGTGTGACAATCACCAATGTAACCTGCCCTTTCAGGGTTCCCTTTGTTACAAAGGTGGGTGGTTTTGTTAGGGGTCAGAGTGTAGTGGTCGCATTAGTTTAAGGGTCGAATTTGTAATGTTGCTTGTGAAACAATTTGCTGGATGTGTTGTATGGGCTTAGTGTTTTGGCGGATTTTAGAGTTTAGAAGGGGTGTGTGTTTTTAAAGTGATTTTTTTAAGTTATCTGTTGGTACTTTTATTAGCAGGACTTGATTATTAATGTGTAAAACAGATTCAGATTTGACCTGACTAGATTTTAAAATACCTACTTTTGTGGTCCAAAGATTAAACATGTAATAATTACCAACTACAATATGAAAACGTACATAAATCTAAACTATCTATGACTAACACTCAGTTGCAGAAACGCTCATTAAAGTTAATCCTCCATTGAATCTCTTGCTAGCTTTTACTACGTCAACGAGACAAAACGCGACAGCAAGAGATTTAATGGAGGATTAACTTTAATAAGCGTTTCTGCAACGGAGTGTTAGTCTATTTTTGACGATTCACTTAACGTCGCTTGGTCTATACTAAAATTTGTAGTATAATTAATATCTGGGGCAGTATGGCCCATAGTCCATACTGCCCTACTTATCCCAATGATTCTCCGCTCTTACCAGTGTCATTAAGAGGTATATAGTGTCATAAGAATATAGGAGCTTGAAGCACACCTATCAAACGTCAAATCTTTTTTAAAGCTACTACCGCGGCGGAACGTGTTGTCGCTGTAGAGAAGATACACCTAGAAACTCTACAACATTACACGACTTAATAACTATTACAATGTAAATTCTTAAGCTAAAGTTATGCGTACAATAATACATAGTATATTTAATAAAATAATTGACACTATACAACGTGTTAATGAATAAGCGCAAAACCTCATACACCCCAACTGATTTACTTCAAAATTATTAGATTGAAACAATAATTTCATTAATTTGATACTTAAAATTTAAAGTTATACGCATTTTAAGTTTTGAGGCAAAAAAGATTTGTTATCATTTCAGCAATGAATGAAGGCGCTAACGTGCTCATGTATACATTTTAAGAATCTGGTTTTGGTAGTAAGTAGGGTGAGTGTGCCCAAGCGGTGGTTTGCGATCGAGTTCAGTAAATTTTAAATTTTACAAACAAATTATTGAATATTTTGAAAAAAAAAACCTGTGTTGAAACTATGATAATTCGATTCTGATCACGATTCCAAACAAACTACTTTCTAGTTTTGCGTTAATTCATTAACACGTTGTATAGTAAAGTAAATAAACTATAAGCTAGTGACCTCAGACCCAAGCATTTTGATCATTTAAATAATCAATGTGGTGATGAAGATGATGAGATGTCTAGCCTATCGCTCACAAAAACGCTGCTTGAGAAATGTATATCCCTCAGTTGCCTCGTACAAAACCCACGGAAAGAGATGAGGTGGTCATTCTAAACTGAAACCAACAATTCTAAGGGCTCACCACTTCTGGATTAGTTCTTAGTAGCTTTTTTGACAGATTCTTAGACATAATTATTTATCCTGATTGTCTGAAAAGAAGATGATTCCGTGCTTTAGATGGCACGTTAAGCCGTTGGTCCCGGCTACTATCTCTGGTGGTAGTAGTCGTTTCATAAAAACCACGTCACAGGACGTAAGGCGGTCTGATAAAACTTTGACACCAGGGCTTGCTGCCCACACGATAAGATGAAGAATTATTTAGGATGAAAGATCAAGCACACAAACAAGTGATGATGATGGATGTCAAACAATCTGTCAGATAAGCTATCAACACCTTATACAGAAATGGTGTTACAGTTCCTGTATATTTTATTTTATTTAAAACTATAGAACACACAAGTTAATCATACCCCGAAACCGCGTACACTAATCCAGGTCAGACAGTAAGAAGTCCACACCGCAGGCAATCCCTTCACAGCCGTCCCGCTAATCTCGCCGATTGTCCCGTAATCCTTGTCCCGCAATTAGTCTGTCACAGGGACTCGGGACTCAATCAATAACGGGACGCTACGGGGCTATTTGGGATAGAGGTGGGTGAGTTAGAGTGTGAGAAAGGGGTAGGATTTGGGATATTGAAAATAAGTGGTAATTGTAAAAGTCAGTAACTTAATTATGATAAGAATAGGGTGATACCTAATGAGACTAGTCAAAAACTCAAAAAACTCAAATGTTTTATTCATAATAATATCATATGGATAGCTTTCTGACGTCATTTTTGACTCTACCACCGCGTCGGAAGGTGTTCCGTTGTAGAGAAGATGCGGCCAGAAACTCTACAACACACATCTTTTAAAAAATATATATATACAAAGTACACTTACAAATACAATATTGAATTACATAGTGTAACATTGTCAAGACCAGACATTTTGGTCATTCATATATTTTTCATTCACATAGTTTGCGATAAATAAGTAAAAATTTGTTTTTTGGTAGGACACTAGCTAGCCATAAATGTTTACCTTACTTGGTAGGAAGCCTGGCAGAAAAAGTAGGCAATGGTGGATTCCGATCTCACTCGCACTCAATCCGTATCGCACAAGCTTACCTTTTCTTGTCAGTTTCCATTTGTATCATGTGACAGCCAAGTTTCCATGGTGTGATTTAAGGTACCTATTTTAAATCAAGGTAGTACAATGCATTTTGATTATAAACATTATTTCTAAGATAGTCAATAACAGATAATAGATATTCTCACCTAAACAACCTAATGAATCTACCTCTGGTATATCCATAGTTTCTCTGATAATTGATCGCCCTCCCCGCGCGCTCTCCCCCTCACCTCACCCCTCCACCGACATAGATTTAGGGTATATCTAATTACCGGCAACCCCTTCCTGGAATTCATCTCCGTTTGGGTCATGTGTGTTTGGTAGTTAGGGAAATTTTGGCATTTCGAGTTTAGCACGTAATTTTGTATTTCCATAATAACAAGAGTCTAGATAGTTAGTCTCGAGTCTTCAGCCGTGGTTGTTTAGTGGCGAGTGACCATACTTGGCGTGCAGGAGTCCATGGTTCGATCACCGTGCAGGTAGACTAACACCAATGAGTTTTGAGTTATGTAGGATTTGTAACACCACGAAAGTTAATAAAGCGAAAGCTTTGCAGTGAAACGTGGTTCTGAGTATTGTAGAATATCATTGACTACCCCCTCGGGGAACATAGTCATGAGCATATGCAAGCATTGTAACACCACTGGCTTTAATTGGCCATCGCTTTTAGTGATAAGACCCCCCTTTGTACCCTTCTCATTCTTGTTTTAAATTGTATTTTTCTATTCTTGGTGTGCAAATAAAGAATATTTATCTTATCTTTAAAGAGTGAGAAAGCCTGCAATCTTAAATTTCGAGGCATTTACCCACCGTCCATTATACGTGACTACCCGTCACACTGGACAGAGTTTCGGTACTGCTAGTGCATGTTCTGAGTTTTCAGAATAAAATTATGTCACTACGTAACCAATATAATGACGTTTTCAGTCTTGACTCTGAAACGATTTTCTACAGTAAAGGCAAACAATAAACCCAAATCACTCGGTCCACGGAGAGGCCGTCGATACCGACTGTGATTAAACTTCCATTATCGGATCTAACGCTCGATTAGTTCACGATTACTGCGACTTACGGAATAATGTCGGGGAAAACTATCGAATTAGGGGAATATTGGGTATCATTAAGTATTTATTAATGTGTAGTTAGATAGAAAAATATTGTCTATCTACTTAACTTCATTGACAAAATAATGTTAGAATAAGTGACTATTTAAGACAAACGAAAAAAACGGATTGGCTTTTTGGTGAAGGAAAAAATGAGCATCAAATAGATTACCCGACTGCGCCAGAAGGAGGGTTATGTTTTTCGAGCGTATGTATGTATGTTTGTATGTCTATTTCTTTGGCACGGCCTACAGCCTAAACGGCATAGGTATTGCAGGCGGGAACAAACCAATAACAAAACCAAAAATCTTCTTTGTCCCCGATTGCGATACCTACCTAATAACATTCAAATTATATTAGCCCAAATAAAGCTGATATAGCTGATTAGTGATTATAGAGCTTGTTTGTCTCTTTTCAGTTAATAGGTTTTTTATGCAGTCGGGTTTTTTTGACGTAATTTTTTTGTCTCTATCACTGCGTCGGAAGGTGTTTCGTTGTAGAGAAGATGAGGTCAGAAACTCTACACTACAACACACAGATTTAAAAAAATATATATTTCTAACTGCAAAACTAATTAAATAACAATTAATTAATTACATAACGCCATTGACGAAGCTTGTAGCAGATATAGATGTATGTGATTAAGATTGGACGAAGCCTGCGTTGCGGATTAGATTATTTTTGTCGTACTGTTTTGAATTTGAATAAAATATTACATAACGTAATAGGTACTGTCAGGAACGCATTTTGGTCATTCATGGCAGATAACCAATATGTTTCACTGTAAGACATTATTGTGTATGCCATTATTGCAAATTACAATACGTGAAGGAAGATAAAGATAAAAAGATAATATGTATAAATAAGAAATAAAACATATAGGTAGATAGGTATTAGAGTACAGAGGGCTGAATATAATACGGTCGGAGTATTAATTTGGGTGAGGATCGAGTTTAATCAACAAATTTAATTACAAATTAACTGTTTTGCAAAGCGACGCTCCGCTCTGTGTGCCCGGCCCACGAGGCCCAGGGCTGCCTACTGTCGGCTTGAGAACGAAAATTAGTTAAGATTTAATTTTTCAAATATTTATCAATAAACAAACCCAATGAAAATAGAGGAAAGTAGAGTTAGAGACAACTTTTCAGTCACAACTATTCAGTTAGTGACAAGTTCGAGTTACCTATATTCTTTTCAAAACACAAATATACAAGTATTCGAAACCGACGAGCGTGTATGAAACGACTAATGACTGTGGAAGAGGCAAAAGAGGTAAGTCAGGATCGTAGCCGATGGCGATCAATTGTCTCTGCCTACCCCAATGGGACACAGGCGTGAGTATATGTATGTATGTATGTAATAGGCAGTAGTTGGAAATAATATTTGTGTGTATATTAAAACGTTAAATGAGATTTTTCTTTTAAAAATTTCTAAACGAGCGTCATCTAAATAGATCAACACAAAAATCACCAATAATAAAATGCCTATTATTAGTAACTAGCTGCCTGCGACTTCGTTTGCGTTGAATTTAAAAATGTATCCTGTGTGTTAACCCAGAACATAATATGCTATCTGTGTTCGTTCTAATTCTAATTGTATTCGTTCAGCCGATGCGTGATTAAGCCACAAACTTCCAATCATCGTCACAAACTTCAACATTTATAATTTTATAGGAAAGATAGGATAATTAATATGCTGACACTTTTTTAAGGGGATCCTCAGACCGTCATACTGAACAACTTTCTCTATGGCACCAAAATCGAAATCGCGAAAAAAAAAATCTGCTGTCCCATACAAAACTCCAAACCTACTCGAGCTAAATGTATGGCACAGCAGATTTTTTTTTTCGCGATTTCGACGTTGTTCCCATAGAGAAAGTTGTTCAGTTTGACGGTCTGAGCATCCTCTTAAAAAAGTGTCAGCATATTAAGAAGGACCCTGTATAATAGGATAGGATACAGGCCAGGACAAGATAGTAGGATAGGATAGGATTTATTAGTAGGTACTTCAATTCTTCCAGAACCAACTAAAACAACTACACATACAACATTAACATACCTTCCGAAGCTTAGAGACGCACTTTATTTAATTTATTTTGGTGATAAGCAAACGGTGGCAGCCCTACGCGGTAAGCTCCGAGCTCCGCCACGTCCCGAATTTGAAAATTTAATTTAGTTGCGTTTTGTTCCCGCTAATTGGTTTGTTTTCTCTTTGCTTAGTTACTACATGCTGCTGGTTGGTGGAAATAGCTCCGAAACTACTTGTTGTTAGATTTAGTTGTAGTGGGAAAGCTAATTGGTTTTCTATTGTAAACTGATTGACCATACAATTATAAAAATAAAATAATGCGTATGCAGGTTTCCTAATAACGTTTTCTTTCACCGTTTGAGAGCAGTGGCATGTGGTCCGTGCAGATTCGAACCCGGGTCCTCATGATTGAGTGTCTATACCAGGGCAGGGCTCCGGGGCTTGCCCACACAATAAGAGGAATAAGTGTCCATACCTAACCGCAACGCGCCACCGACAAAACTGACCGACCGAAATTCTGATGCCTATGTGAAGTCTACCAATCCGCATTGGCCACGCGTGGGGGACTAAGGCCCATTCACCCAACTTGAGGGTAGGCCTGTGTCCTTTAGTGGGATTTTTATAAGCTGATGACTGAATACTTCTTTCCAAATTACTTACAAAGTTTTTAATTGAATTATTACTTAAATCGTAATTATTTCCCCCAACAGGTTTGGTTCCAGAACCGCAGAGCGAAATGGCGTAAGACGGAGAAGTGTTGGGGTCGGTCGACCATCATGGCTGAGTACGGACTCTACGGTGCGATGGTGCGGCATTCCCTGCCGCTACCTGAGACCATACTCAAGAGCGCGAAGGAGAACGACGCCGTCGCGCCGTGGTTACTCGGTGAGTTCGGTGAGACCATTTCACGTTTTTGTGTTATTAAGTTTGACCGAGTATGGGCGATTGCCCAAACTCTCCCAGTAACTGGTCAGTTAGTGGGAGAGAATGGGCTGTTAGTGGGAGAGTATGAGATGTTAGCGGTAGAGTATGTTCAGTTAGTGGGAGAGTGTGTATAGATGGTGGGCGGTTATGGGCAGCCAGTGGGAGAGAAAGGCCCGTTAGTGGGAGAGTATGTTCAGTTAGAGGGAGAGTCTGGGCAATTGGTGGGGGTTTATGGACAGTCAGTTGAAGAGAATGGGCCGTTACTGGTAGAGTATGGACAGTTATGGGACGAGAAACATTACCTGTCCAATGAGTCCGTTAGTGGGAGAGTTTGGGAAGTTAGTGGGTGATTATGGATAGTTAATGGGATCTCAGAGGTCGTCTATTATGTACATTTATCTGATTGTGGGCACTTAGGGGTAGCATAGGAGTATAAGAGTGTCGAGTTCGACTGATAGTAGACGAGTTTGAGCTTTTTGTAGCCTAAAATTGACTATTACCTATAGGGTGAGAAAGGATACGAAATACATCAGAATAATTATCATGTACATTCGGAATTCAACACTATGGCAGATGTCGAAGCAGAGTTGAACGATTTGTTATTACGACAACCACGAATAATAGACGAGACAAGGTAAGTCGTGTGTTGTATTTGTTTGTTTGTATGTGTCAATGTCATAAATGTTAGTTACAGTTTCAATAGTTGTCAATATCCAAAGAAGCGAAAGCATTTGCATACGACTATTATTCCCCGAAGGGACAGTCAGAGATTCATATCTAGACAAGGTTAGGACACTAAATATTTCTAATTAAAAAATTAATACAAAAGAAAAAAAATCCACAGCATTATGAGCTTTCTTCCACTCTTATAAAGTACCCTTCTTCTAGCTAAAAAGTCCTCAAATTAAGTGTGCAAAGTAGTAATCGCAGTGGCTAACTCTCACGCCAATAAATGATCCTTCAACCTTAGTGTTAAGTACACTAGACTCGAGCCCATGAGCTCATGTATTTCTTTTTAGTGGTCCTAAATAAATTGGTCATAAAAGACTCAAATACATTACCAAAAATTTGAATTAGTCACCCTGAACATTAGCGTTAAAATGAAAGAAATATGTGACCTAATGATTGTTCTTAGTCAAACTAAACAATCAGGTCAAATTAAACTCAAATAGGTATTTTGCCACCCTAAATAGAATGGTCAGTAAAACCCAATGTGTGAGCTACCTGACAATGTTATTCTTAATCATTCTAATCACTGAAGTCTGAATAATAATCAATTAATTATGTCACTTTCAAATAAATAGAAACACACCGTCAGATTTTTAATCTTAGTCACCCAAAACGATAAAGTCAAATAAGGCTCAAATACGCAACCTAATAAAAAGCTAAGGCCAAATAAGACTCAAAAATATATGTGTGTCAGAAAAAAACGTAGGCCAGATCTGACTCAAATACATGATTGTATTAAAACGCTAAGGTCAAATTAGACTCAACTATGTGTCATAATAAAAATGCGAAGTTCAACGGAGACTCAAATCTATAACCTTATAAAATGTTAAGGTCAAATTAGATTCAAGTATATGACCTAATAAAATTTTAAGGTCAAATAAGACTCAAACTTGTGACTTTAAGGTCAAATAAGACTCAAATATGTGACCTGATGATTTTGTTCAAGAGTCGAGCGCAGTGTCAGACTCCGGTCGACCGTAGCGGCGCCAATCACCCCCACCACACGCTGGTGAGTCCTTATCAATGTTACAAACATACAGACAAACGGGGACGTATGAGAACCCTGCCACTGACGTAATTAGCTAGGTATTGGACAAAATCATTAGTGCATGGTAGGCTTCAAGACAATTATATAAAATTATTTAATACTAGAGTTTACCCGCGACTTCGCCCGCACAAATTACATACCAGATTTTAAGGCTATCAAGCAAAAAAAGTTTCTTCAAAATCGGTTCAGTAGTTTTTGCGTGATGCTGTTATAAACATACAAACAAACAAACAAACAAATAAACAGACAAACAGACAGACAAAAAAGTTAAGAAAAGGTTGATCTGGAGTCCGGGATACTTAAAAACCATTCCATACAACAGTTAATTACAGTTCTTAACTTAGACTACGGCGAGATACTACTTAAACCAATTATTTAAGATCTGTTGAAAAATACACAATTAATTAGGTATGCTATTTTAAAGAAACGAAACGTGAAGGAAACGTGGATATTCTGAGGTTTCGAAATATCTCTGACTACCCTTGGGGAATATAGTCGTGAGCATGCATGCGTACCATAAAAGATAACACATTTTCGTTTGAGTTAATTAAATAATACGCCGTGTGGTTCCTGCTTACACTGGATCACCCGAATTCTTCCCGTGGGTGTCGTGCAGTGTTTATGTAGGTGAAAGACTAGCCACCTCTCACCACTTGACACGTCATTCCATCCTGAAACATAAATAACTAAATGTGAGCATTACCACAACTACATTTAAACAGAAAATTGGTGGTTGTAGCAATTTTTCTGACCCCCCCGAAAGGGATTACCTTTACCATTGGTTTTTTGCATTTGCGCTGGAACCTATATAACATTGCCATCTTTAGATCTCTTCTTTTGAAACAAGAGCATTTCAGAAACAATCTTAAATCTCAATCACAATAAATATTAAAAAGGAGAATGGCCAGTAAATAGACTCCTTTCGATCCAACATGGCCGCCGAGTCCCGACAGCGAACCAAAACAAAGAATGCCGTAATTTTTAATCTCGACTACAAGAGATGCTCATATTTCACTCTGCGAAGCCTCCCTAACTTAACGATTCAGCTGAAACAGCGCAAAAGATACTTTGGGGAGCTGGAAATAAGGTTTGAGGGATCGCAGGAGTGTTGTTTGTAGAACGAATACTAGATGGTGTTGACAGCTTATGAGGAGCAGTTTATTTGTTTCGGTAGACAAGACTGTTTTCTTATATTTTTGTGTAAACATTTTCTTGGATGCGTTTCTTGAAAACATTTTGTTTTGCACTGTACGACGGCTTGAAAGCTTTTATCAGTTTTTGAATTACATTTGTTTATCGGCTGCTTCTTCCCAAAACGACAAAATTTTCAAAAGCATGCTATGCTATGCAAGCATGCATGCAAAAGATAGCTGTGGTGGTCCAGTGGCGAGTAACCTTGCCTGCCGTGCAGGAGGCGATGGTTCGATCCCCGTCCAGGCCGACTCGTACCAATGAGTTTTTGGGAATTTATGTACGATTTGTAACACCACTAGCTTTTCGGTGAAGGAAAACATCGTGCGGAAACCTGCATGCTTCAATTTCGAGGCATGTATTGTACCCACTATCCATTATGTGGCGACGGGCTCACCCCCCGTCACACTGGACAGAGTTGCGGTACTACTGGTGAAACATGGATGTTCTGAGGTTTCAGAATATCTCTGACCCCCTCAGGGAATATAGTCGTGAGCATATGCATGCATGCTAATAGCATACTAAATTGATAAAAGCTTTTTTTGTCGTTTTCTCTGGAGTAGCACCCTAGGCCCACAGGTTGATATTAATATTTTACATACATAATCTCACTCCTTTTTAGAGTGACCGGAAACTTTGTAAAAAATACAACCTTCCTAACCTAACTAATTACCTTTTTACCTGACATGATATACATCTTTATTTTATTAAATAACTTGACTGAGTAAATACAGTCTGATCACCATTAAACAGTCGTGAATTTATGTGTTGGTAAAGTACCTAAAAGGCTAAGTACCTATCTATGCCTCTTTTTTTCCGCCCAGAAAGAAGCGTCTGCCACTTTATGACTTGTTTCAATCAAGCCTTGTTTGTTAGACGTTGGTTTTTTACAAATTTGAAATAACAGATTTGATTACTATCAGTTCAATCAACAACTATGGGATAATGTTTCGTTTATTAAAAAATTATGTGGTCCACAGGTTAAGTAATTAGAATTGAAAAACGCTTGCACAGCAAACAGGCAAGTTGGAAAGTTATTGAACCGATGTTAAATGGAAAGTGGACACAAAATAATTATGCGGAGATTTAATAACGATAATTATAAAACTATTATCTAAAATGAAGAAACAAGTTATAAAAACGTATTTATTATTTTTGCGTTTAAGTATATTATATTAGATGTTTATTTTATTAGATTTCTACTAGACTTTAATATACAATAACAAGCAATAACATTCACAAATTGAGAAAATATCTATATCGTAGTCTCGTCGTAGCATTCGTAGCAAAAGCCTACGAAGTGACTACGCCATTACTACCAAAAACTAAATAGTGATTTTTCAATTCCATCTTTTCAATAATATTACAAATGTAAACACAATTTCATAATCGAAACCAAATAAAAACTACTCTATCAAAATTACAACCATAAAATCATAGACAGAAATAATCACAGATATGAATGAATAGAGCCTAGGTTAACCCCTTAAGCCTGCAGCCGGGGCGGGGGGGAGACGGGGCGTGCCGGGGGGAGAACGGGGCGCGGGCGCGGGGTGAACAAGATGGCGGCACATTGTCTAAACCTTGATTAAGGCAGATTTAAGGGCTGCCACCGTCGAGCTTACATATTAATTATTTACTTAGCTCGGATGCCGGTTTTTTTGTACAGTGTTTTAGGTACACTAGGTGTTTATAATGGATTTTTTGTTGGGTGTTTACTTGTTTACTTGCTGGTGATCAAAATAATTAAGTAGGTACTTGAGTAGTTAAGGAATTGAATTAATGTGACAATTTACTTATAAATTAAATATTAATTTGTAATAATAAATTTTAACTTTTCGTTTTGTGTCCAATAATAAAAACCAAATTTTGGCAATCATTTATTGTTTCCATTATTAATAATGTTATTGTTAAACAATATTAATAATTTAAAGGAGCATTTAGTAAGCATAAGTTCCTAATGCATTAATCATTAACGATTAATTTTCTAGTTTTATATATTCCAAATATTACAAGAAATAGGTTAATTATACAAACTTGGTTTAAATGTGGACGCAACGTTCTACTGTTATATTGTTATAAAAACAATTACCCTAATTACCCTAATATAATTTAACAACGTTTTCTGAAGTTTTTTTGCTACTTTTTAAAAGTTCACAGATGCAAAATATATCGAGCTTTAGAGACCAACACATAGTTGCACACTTTAAGATTTAATTTGAAATCAAAACAAAACTTAAACAATCACTTGCAATAGCAACAAACAAACAATTAAGCAACAATAAAACAGTCAAATCTTAAATGCATCATTTGAAAACCCTGTAATTCTCGATACATTATGACGTGATAGAGCAAAGAGCATCACAGACGCGACACTCGAAATATCGCCAAATGGATTCTAATGCACCTTATAGAATTATCTGCCTATTACGCACTTGCTTTGTCTTTCCTTTCATCTCGCCATCAAATGACACCACGCCGCTTCACAACCATTATTTTGAGTGAAAAATCTGTCACAAAAGAGCACTTTGCTAACTGTATGTCGTTGAATTTTGCACTTTGTGAAGTTGAAATATGACTTTGGAATGTTAAAAATGAGTTTAGTGACAGCTTTTAGAGTTTAGTCAAGTAAAATGAAAGTAACTCTTTATTTTGAATCAAGTAGAATGCTTTGAGAGAATGAGAATGAAGTTTTAAATTACCTACCTTTGATCCGATTGTTGCAAGTTTCTGAAGACGATGTCGTTACAGTCATTATACTCCAGTTAAATACAGACAGTATCTTTGTAGTTTCAAATGCTTTACATTATTGATAAAAACGTATAAAAGTTGGCATCTTGATGAATCTTGATGGATGCTAGAAATCACTCTTAACATTATGATGTAAATGTCGACGCATGACGAAGCATGTTACAAATACGGACATGTTGCCATTTTGACTAAGCATGTTAATGTAAATGTCATTTAAGTACTCCTTAATAAAATTCGGATGAATACTAATTCTAAAAAATAAAATTAGGCAATACAATACATTGGTAAAATAAAAAGTATAACTAATTAAAACGAATTTAACTGTGTGTTTACTGAAGCATTTTCTTTTAAATATACTTAGGCTATAATTAGATTAATTTCCATCAAAGTTACGTTTATTTTGCTTTCGAAGATAATCAGTACCTTTTGAAATAATAGAAAACAGAGATTTGAGTTACGTGATTATTAATTAAGCTAAAGTTAATCAGATTGACGAGTTCTTACTGCGTACAGTAAAAACGCGTTTAGAACCCGATAATACACAAACGTACGTCAAACGTCAACATATAGAATGTGACAATTTGAACAGTCCTTTAATCAATTAATTGGACACACCACCGTGTTTTGTTCGTCTTCCAATAGCACCAACCCAGACGGGTTTCGTAAGAGGCGATTATTCTCATAAATCCTCGTCAACATCTCTGAATCTCTCATCGTCATCATCATCGTCATCTGTGATAACAGTGTTACTACTGATTAGAGTCACTGCATCCAACCTCGTCCCTGAACGTCTAGAAACATTTAAAAACACGCGCGCGACGCGCCTTTGCCCCATAGAAAATAACGTTCCCGCGCTTCTCGAAGAGCATTAAGCCGCGCTAGTACGAATACTAAACGTACTATTCCATCAGTTTTGGGAGAATAAGGACGAGAGTGATTTTGTGTTTAGCGTGCACTTACGCAGAGAGTGTGGGTACAAATTTACTGAAAAAATCTGGTACGTCAGCCATCTGAGAGCACACGAATGCTGCACGTCTAGTATGATTTCTCGACACGCGCGGGGCGCGCCTTTGCTCCATAGAAAATAACCTGTTCCCACGCTTTTCGGAGAGCGAAAGCCACTCATGCCGCGACAAGTAGTATGGAATAAAGCAGAGTCGCGGACAAGAAGAGAAATCATGCTAGACGTGCTGCTCATGCTCATCAGTTGTGAGTAAACAGTCGCTGTAGCCGATAACGGTCATGATGATACTGATGATGCTCTTACACATATCCAATGTCCTGCTACTTTTATAGTCGAAATCGGTTAAGCATAAGCTCACTACTATATTCCCTGAGGGGGTAGTCAGAGATATTCTGAAAACTTCAGAACATCCACGTTTCACTAGTGGTACCTCCTCGGCTTTGAATATTTATATGTGGACTGGTTACGCGTGTAATTCTACTAACAAACATTTCTGCCACTTTTTGCGGGGGGAGAGGTAACATGAAATCCGCAACTTTAGATTTTATTCCCCATAACTTTAGATTCTAATTTTGAATGTTAAAAATCATGAAAAGTTGTCTCGTGTGAATCACAAACGTTCTAAGTTCGAAGTTATTATTTCGCAATTATAGGCTGTCTCGTTTAGTGATAAGGTGTAAAATTGAATGTAAATGCACAAGATCAATTGTGCTTATACCGCGGCAGAGGGGAAATGCTACCGCAAGGCTAGTCCTTACAATAATTAGTCAAAGCTCCCCGGGGAATATAGTCGTATGCATGTGCTATGCTACTGCACCTACATAAAGTACCAGATACTTTCTGCCCCCCCACCAATGTTGAGCTTCCCCTTCTTGGTGATCTGGGAGGTGGACGACAGCAAGCAGTGGTGTAGTCCTCTCTCACTTGCACTTACTCAGTATATCGTGCGGGCCCATTAGTATGTAGTGTTATAAAAAGAAACTTGTTCAACACTAATCTATACATCGTTTATCTGTAGGTAATTATTCTAAACCAAAGACAAACGTAACCTAATCAATCTTCGTTCGCCAACACATCTGACGCTATACAACTAGCGCCAAAGCACACAAGTTGGCAGTACAAACCTAAATCAAGTCGATTTATATCCAAACTCTCCGTCCTAATGGAGAAAGTTGTGTGGCGTATTGTACTGCACTAATGTGAGGACGCATACAAATCAGGTGGCGCTTCTGTTCTGAATAATCAGTTTTGATTCATTAATTCATCGATGGAGAACTGATGAGATGAGTCGGGTTCCATTCATTGATGTAGATCTACACGATGCCTGTCGTGGTGCGCCTTCTTTGCTTATCGTCCAGAGTTGAATCGCTCTGGTAAATAAAATAGGTTATGGGCCCCGCAATACTTTCATTCTGAAGTTTTTAAATATCAAAAACTGGTACCTGTACCATGCAAAGTGAAATGTGGGAAATGCAAGATGCATTGATGCATCCAATCGTTGAATTTGATCGGAATTATTCCACATAATGATTTCTAAATATAGAAATACTAGCTGTTGCCCGCGATTCCGTCTGAGTAGACCTTAAAAAAGTATCCTATGTGTTAATCCAGATCATATACTATCTGTGTGCCAAATTTCACTAAAATCCATTCAGTAGTTTTTATGTGAAAGAGTAATAAACATCCATCCATACTTACAAACTTTCACGTTTATTAGTAGGATAGACTAAACTTGGGAGTTTCTGGCCGCATCTTCTCTACAGCGACAACACGTTCCAACGCGGAGGTAGCTTCAAAAAAGAATTTACTACAGCTTAAAAAAAAAATTGACGTTAAATAAGTGTGCTTCAAGAACCTATATTGAATAACATTATTTTGACTTTGACTTGACTTTGACTTTGCACGAGGAGCAATAATTTTTACACCGTGGATATCAGAAAATGGTCGTCGGCTTCAGGTCGTCTTAGGAATAGGTGGCAGGATGCACTGTATGCTTTCGATGACAAGTTGCCAGAGCTTGCTCGGAACAAAGATGATTAGAGAATTGATAGATAGGCCTTTGACTAGCAACGTAATGATATAGGCTAAATAGAAAAGAAATATATTATTCGTATACAAACTTTGACTAATTATTATAAGGACTAGCCTTGCGGTAGCATTTCCCATCTGCCACGGTATAAGCACAATTGATCTTGTGCATTTACATTAAATTTTACACCTTATCACTAAACGAGACAGCCTATAATTGCGAAATAATAACTTCGAACTTAGAACGTTTGGGGTTCACACGAGACTACTTTTCATGATTTTTAACATTCAAAATTAGAATCTAAAGTTAAGGGGAATAAAATCCAAAGTTGCGGATTTCATGTTACCTCGCCCCCCGCAAAAAGTGGCAGAAATGTTTGTTAGTAGAATTACACGCGTAACCAGTCCACATATAAATAGTCAAAGTATACAAATTATAACGTGTTAAATTAAACAATTGCACTCCTGAATTTCGCTACTCTCAGAATGCGGTCATGCAGACAAATCAGACCATTACCAGGGTCCGATCTACGAGCCCGATGAATAACGATAATGACCAGTTAAGTTGACCCGCTCTAATGTTACTTATCTAAGGATCAGGGGGTCGTGCTCATTAAGGCGACGTTGTAACTGATTGCTATTTGATAATGTTTCGTGGAAAGGGCACAACTTTAGTTATCCTCGAAATTCCAATTTTCGTACGGTTCCGGTTTAAAAATACCACACGTTTTCTTTCAGGAAAACATCGTGAGGAAACTTGCATGCTTCAATTTCGAGGCATGTATTGTACCCACTGTCCATTATAAGTGGCGACGGGCTCACCCCCCGTCACACTGGACAGAGTTTCGGTACTGCTGGTGAAACGTGGATGTTCTGAGGTTTCAGAATATCTCTGACTACCCCCTCGGGGAATATAGTCGTGAGCATATGCTTATGCTATGCTACGTTTTCTTTCCGTTGGTGCCATACTAGGTGACTATTATAGGTGAAGGATAATCTAAACTATTATAAAACTATAACAGAAGTGTGTCTGTACATTGAAGACATTGAATTTACAAGAAAAAGATAACGATATGGTGTTAGGTGTCCCTGACTCCGAATCAACTTTTTTTAGAAATTTTGTCCGTCTGTTTGTTTGTTTGTTTGTTCGAGTATCACGCAAAAACTACTGAACCGAATTTGATGAAACTTATTTTGTTTGATAGCTTATGACATGACTTAAAATCTGGTATATAATTTGTGCCGACGAAGTCGCAGGTAACCTCTAGTCTAATATAATATTATATTAGGGTTGTGACTTGTGAGTTTATGTAAATACAAAAATCTTTATCAGTAACAATTTAGAGCAACATTACAGTGCAGGAAGCAAGTAGTTTATAATTGTTGTTGTGATTTGTACAGTTTTAACTTTACCTAAGTGGACTTAGCCCTTTGATTGGCAGACCATTCTGACCATTATTTATAGAACAAAGTCAAAGTCAATATAATTTATTCAATATAGGAGCTTGCAGCACACTTATCAAACGTCAAATCTTTTTTAAAGCTACCACCGCGTCGGAACGTGTTGTCGCTGTAGAGAAGATGCCAGAAACTCTACAACATAAAACGACTTAATAACTATTACAATATAAATTCTTAAGCTAAAGTTATGTATCCTCGGAGAAGATTCTTGTACAGGGTGTAACAAACCACCCTAAGACCATCAAACTGAACAACTTCCACTGATGGAACAAAAGTTTAAAAAAAAATCATAAAAAATCTGCTGTTGCATTTGAGTCTTGTAGGTATTGCAGTTTTGTATGACACAGCAGATTTTTTTTCGAATGTCGGTTTCGGCGATTTCGAATTAGGCTTCATAGTTAAATTTGTTCAGTTTGATGGTCTAAACACCAATCCACCAATCCAACCAAACCAATCCTTTCTATAGGGTCCTTTGTAATATGATGACACTTTTTTAACAGGATGATCAGACCGTAAAAGTGAACAACTTTCTTTATGGCACCAACAGCGTAATCTAAAAAAAAATCAGCTGTTCATACAAAACTGGAGGCAAATGTATCATGACAGCAGATTTTTTTATCGCAATTTCGAAGTTGGTCGCATGAAGTTGGTCGCATAGAGAAAGTTGTTCAGTTTGACGGTCTGATCATCCCCTTAAAAAGTGTCAGCATATTAAAAAGGACCCTATAGAAAGGATTGGTTTGGTTTGAATTGGTGTTTAGACCATCGAACGTAGCAACTATCACTATGAAGCCTAACTCGAATTCGAAAATGACGAAAAAAAAATTTTCTTCATAGTGAAAGTTGGTTCAGTTTGATGGTCTAAACCACCACTTTACTATGGTGTTTTGTTACATGTGAACCATCCTTAAAAACCTCATAAAACTCGCATCACGCATAGAGCAGTAAATAAAGCTATGTAGCATACAACCCCGTCTAATTCCAACTCAACCCCCTCGTAAATAACACCCACTGATTAGGTATGCAGCGGGGATGACGGCAAGGCACTAAAAATCTCGTAAAAATACTATCGGCCTGAGATATTACTTGTGCTCGTTGTCATACCTACGTGCCTATATAATATACTTACAGGATGAAAACGAAAGACAATGCAGTAGGACTAACTGTTATATTGCCAACAGTAATACTATATTTTACAGGATCCTTCTATGTGAAAAAAAATGGATTCTTCAAAGCTTCATATCTCATGAAGTACTAACAGTAGGAGTATGATTTGCGGATATGTGTAAATTGAACATATAATTGAAGTTTTGATTAGAGCCGAAACACGATTAAGACACATTTTCTCGATAGAAAAACAAGCCAAAGTAGCCTCCGTCTTTATCGATAAACGCTTGGGAGTGCTAAACGGTGAATATTAGAAACAAGAGGCTTAATTTAAAAAAAAAGAGATTGATTTTTTATAAATTTTGATTAGAGCAGAATTGAACTTACATAAATAGTACAATTACAACTTAATAAAGTTTGTTTTACGCTTGCGTCGTTTCAGGCGCGCGCGCCGCCCTGTCTCTTTCTCTCGCATCAGGCAGTAATATAAGCTATCACACGCCCATTTCGCTTCAATTATTTTTCGACATAGGCCCTTAATGTGCTGACGGTTTTTAAAATTCAATTCAATTCAATTTTTGTTTAGTGGCATCCGATGTGTTATCACAATTCAGCCAATGTCTCGTTATGTGGAGAGTATACGAAGGAAAATGATCAGTAGTATTAAGTAAGTCTAGCGTGGCAGTTTTGCCAATGTAAGTAGATTATAATCTCAAGTGATTGTTTTAAGGTTAAAACACAAAAGAGTTCACAAAATGGTGGAGCCACGTGCAAGCCCAACGCGCCGATACGCACGCGTCCGTACTCCGCCAGACTTGCAGCGCGACCCCCCGGTTTTTAAGATGATCAGCCCCCCTAGACAAAGTGACATTCTATTGGCGTTGACGCTAGTAGAAAATGACAGAATGTATGGATTTGACATTAGCGATCGAAACATTTTGACGTTTGCTTTCGACCCCATACGTCAAGTCCATACATGTCTATGTTTTCTACTGTCGTTAACGCTAATCGAAAGATCCTTTGTCTATAGGCCCTGGAGTGCGATTTTTGAAATTCATTCGCTGAACTCAGCAGTTGAAAATGTCAATATTACTATGGAGAAATACAAGATGTATATCTACTGCTGATTTGACTTTCAAAAATCGCACTCCTGAAGTATGATTTTTGAAAGTTAAGTCAGCAGTAGAAAAATGCATATCTCCGTACTATAGTAAGTACGAACAGTACAAGATATAATCGAAAACAATTTGATACGCATAATTTTAATAAAAGATCTTCTTATCGTGTGAGCAGGAAGCCCTGGTGTCAGAGTTTTTTCATACCGCCTTACGGCCTCTGACGTGGTTTTTATGTAACGACTACTACCACGAGAGATAGTAGCCGGGACCAACGGCTTAACGTGCCATCCGAAGCATGGAATCATCTTTCTTTTCAGACTATCTGGTGATTCGGCCTGCAATGTCCTAACCAACTGGGGGAAAATGCACAAAGTGACATATCACCACGTGTCCCCCGTGGGAATCGAACCCACTACCTCCATGTCAAGAGCTGAATGTTCTTACCCATTAGATCACGGAGGCAGTCAACATACAGAGACATAATAAGATTAAATATAATTTTATGGGAGTACCTCAGGTTTTATAAAAACTAACTCAAAGCATTATGAAAGATCTAAGTTACAACGTTTTTATGTCGTATCAAGGGTCTTGCTTAGGTCGGGACCCCCCTTTTCGTCAGCATCCTGTATACTTACAGTTATATTATAGGTCTGAAGGGTAGATAAGAAGACTTTTTATAAGGTGTCGTAAAAAGTGAGGCCGTTGATTTGTAAATGGAAAAGGTCAAAGTTTATTTGTTTTGGTCGAAATGGAGAGATCCAAGACGATTGAGAAGGTTAAATGGACGCTTTAAAAGTAATTCCTTCAACGACGTTTTTTTATTTCTCTATACAGGGTGACTAACCTGTTATAATCAACAGAAATACTTCATGCAAATAAGCAAACATACGAGTATGTTCAGTATAGAAACAATCTCAGCAATCAAATAATAAATCTTCTGCTTCAAATTTACCTATTTTGCTTGCTGCTTTTTTTGCCTTGCCAGATTGTTTGCTCTTGTATATTTACTTAGGTTAGTACCTAATTATTATAGCATGAGTTTTTCGGAATTTATGTACGATTTGTAACACCGCGGGCTTTTCGGTGAAGGAAAACATTTTGAGGAAACCTGCATGCTTCAATTTCGAGGCGTGTATTGTACCCACTGCCCATTATGTGGCGACAGGCTCACCTCCCATCACACTAGACAGAGTTTCGGTACTACTGGTGAAATGTGGATGTTCTGAGGTTTCAGAATATCTTTGACTACACCCTCGGGGAATATATAGTCGTGAGCATATGCATATGCTTATGCTAATTATTTAAATTTTGATTAACTAGGTAATTTACCTTCTTATCTTGCCCTGCCTCTTTTTGTCGTATTTTTTTTATATTTTTCGCTCAACTTCGATATTTATTCGAAATAATGATTAGTTGACGTCTTAATATTCGTGGGTAATTAATACATATGTAATGTCTAGAACATCGATTTATGATTGATCTTCTGGGACAATTTAATAGAGACGCTTGTCATTCACAATACAATAAATGAATGGTACCTACATTTAGAATTCAGAAAAATAAGTTAATAAATCTTGACAGTAATAACATGACAAAATTTTCTAATTATTGCATATTTGTAGTTAGGTCGACCAGAATCTCATGGACTAAAAAAGTAAAAATAGAGATTTCCCTATTGGCCATCAGATTTTGGTCCACCTATATAGGTACCTATTAGGTATGCTGTGCACAGTAAAATCCGACCAAAACAATGTTGGTTTTCGCTCACAGCAAACTGCATACTAATCTGTTTTATTTTATAATCTTCCCTCATCCAATTACTCATCCTCGTTCATCGCATCTATCATCGCAGCAGTACTCCAGTCTCACACACCCGACTAATTCCAATAAGCGCCTGCCACAAACTGCAGAGCAATACTGCATAGCCGCGCATCGCTCGTTCATTACCATTTTATGTGCGGACGTCAGGCGCTTGTTTTACGACCAAGACGCTGGTTGTACTTACGTTCTGCGTGTATGTATGTTGTATGATATGTGAGGAGTTACAGAGTTGCGTTGAAAGATGTAGCTTTAAAGCCTTATTTTTAGTTTTATGAGACTGTTTGGAAGCTCTCAAAGTAAGCTGTCATGTGATTGGATTTATATTGACGGGTTCACAGCGCACTTTTATACCTAGGTATAGGTAGGAATCTAAGTGTTGATACCTATGTATCTTAAAGAATATAAGGGTAGTAGTCTTGATCTGAAGTTTCATCTAGACTGCTTAAGCCAAGTTCTAAACGACGCCGACGCCGCTTTTAACTTATCCTCAACATTAATTCTGACTTCCAAATACGTTTTTGCATGGATTAACAATGTGCAGAAGTTACCTAGTATAATTATGATTTAACTATACTTCATTTCAAATAAGGACGAAAAGATTTTCCGATTCGTATCTGGCCAATTCTGATTTGCAAATATAATTTATTTATCAGAAACTATACTATCCGACAATTATCTTGGACGTTACTAAAGCTGTTCTAAGAATGAGTGAGAGGAAGTTTTTCAAATCTCTGTTTCTGTAACTCAAAATAGCCTTAAAATGTCGTTGCTATTTGAAATGGAGTATAGTAGTACCCTAGTAGGCCTGACTTTTTACTTACTTTTCAGCTCTTTAGTTAAATATATCTATGGTTAACAACCACGACGAAACTATCTTTCGTTCCAATAATTATGTTCTTATGAAGGTAAATGAACTCAGCTATTTTCGTAATATTGTTGGATGATTTTAAAGCATTAAAGTCATGATCGTAATAACCAACTGCCCTACCTAATTCACTTACACACAATAATCACCTTGTAGGCATTGCTCTGGCTTTACCTCCAAACAAATGTTCATTCTCTAATAACAGTTAAAGTAACTTCACTTTATTGTTGCAGGCATGCACCGTAAGTCTCTGGAGGCGGCGCAGCACCTCAAGGAGTCAGGGTCCGAGCGCGAGGGGTCGGAGGCGGAACCCGAGCGACCCACCTCGGCCTCGCCTCATCACCACGACAACCATGATAACCAGGTAAGACTAACATCACTTAATAATTTTATAACCATTAATTCCTCGGCCATCGGCAGCTTGAGATGCCAATGTTTTGTTCACGATGTATGTCTACTTGATCTGGAGACCGATTGCGCTTATTTAAAACATCGAAGTTCTATTCTTATCCAATTTCAGTTCTAATCACATTGCAATCCAATTACTATTCAACTGTGCTGAATTCCGCATCGCGCTAAACTTTATGTAACTGACAGCCTTTAACGTCTGAGCGATCTGTCAAAACGGCTCTAACGGCTGTCATGAGCTGTACCGGGACTAGCGCAATACCAGATGGTTCGTACGTAGTCCAGTCACGGTTCAATCACCGAAATGCAGCCCCCCTCACTTAGGTTCTCGAAAAACAACGTAGGTAGTACAAGTATCTAGTTTCCAAAATATTTGAGCTGTGTTTCTGTACAGACAAGTGCTCTCCTTACGTTAATAACCCTTCTGGCGCAGTCGGGTAAACAATCCCTGAATACCATTTGTAAATAATCAACAAACCGAGTAACAGTTTTCATGACCATAAAACTGAACAACTTTCACCCTAGAGCCAAATATAAAAATAAAATAAAATCTGTTGTTCCATAGAAAAGCCCAATGGCTACTCGAAGCAAATGTCCCATACATTTGTATGATGGTCTGAACCATCTTGTTTAATATGTAAAATAATAATAATAATATGCTTACGACTATAATCCCCGAGGGGGTAGTCAGAGATATTCTGAAACCTCAGACCATCCACGTTTCACTAGTAGTACCGAAACTCTGTCCAGTTCGACGGGGAGTGAGGCCGTCGCGACTTGTAATGGACAGTGTGTACAATACATGCCTCGAAATTGAAGCATAAGTTTCCTCACGATGTTTTCCTTCACCGAAAAGCCAGTGGTGTTACAAACCGTGGTGGTCTAGTGGCGAGTAAACTTGTTAAATATATAACGCATTTAATTTGACACCCTGATAACGACTTGAGCGTGCCATGCCTAGCCACGCATTAACAGCCTTGACATAACAAACATTCTCCCAATAACCACCTCCCCTGTTCCAGGCGCAAAGCTCCCCAGCCAGCAGTACGACAGCCTCGTCATCAGCCAAGGGTCGAGCGTCTCCAGACACCCGCGAGATGTACGAGGACCCGGAGGCCTTCAGGAACAACAGCATCGCCTGCCTGAGAGCCAAGGCGCAGGAGCACCAGGCCAGGATCCTCTCTAGCAATTTACTCTTGCAGGTAGGAATATAAAGGCTACAAACTTAATATGTAAATGACAAAAACTTTATGTATGGGACCAAAGTCGAAATCGTGAAAAAGAACATAAATTTTATGGAAACACCGATTTTTTCGCGATTTTAAAAACATTAGTCCCATAGAGAAAGTTGTCTAGTTTGATGGTTTGATCATCTCCTTAAAAACCGTCAGCATTGAGCCAATTTTATATAGGTACAGCTTTAGGTACAGGGTATAAGGAAAAGTATCATTAACCTCTAAACCATTTACCCATCAAACTGAACTTAGTACGGAGTTTAGTATTGAACAGCTGATTTTTTAAATGCTCTGACAGGTTTGCTCCCATAGTAAAAGTTGTTCAGTTTGATGGGTAGAGTATGTGGTTTAAAGGTTAATGATACTTTTCCTTACTCCCTGTATAGGTAGGTATCTTATCACATAGAGTGTGGATTATGTCATCAGGCAAGGGTCAATAGTCTCCAGAATTCTACTCTTACATCTAGGAATAGACACGTCACTAGCTAGATAAGGTGTAGATTGTATCATCAGCTCATCTTCCCCAGCAATCTGCTGACTGTTTTTGTGGTATTTCTCCTCGAACGTCTCCGTGGGATTCTACAAGTTATAACTAACTCATGTATTCGAAAGTTTTGTGGCGCATCTTGGAAGATGCCTATGTTTAGTTAGGGTCTTTGATATTCTGATGGGGTATATTGTAGAGCTACGTGGTACACGCCAAAGACTAAACTGAAAATGTTTTATATTCCAGGTGCGAGGCATGTCCCGTACGCCTGCCGGCACGCCAACCGTGGCCGGTGACGACGACGGGCCTGGTGACATCGACGTGGGCACCGAGCAGCCGCTTGACCCTCCTGCCCACGCACCCCACCTCTACTGACCCCGCGGAGACCCCACGCTCGCCCATAGACTCTTCTAAGCAATTCCATTGGACCGCTATCACGTGATACCCTCAGCGATTGGTCGATTTGTGCTAACTAAATTTGAATTTAGAAGATTGTGATTCAAACAGTGTGGTCGAAAATTTAATGTGCTCTCATTGGACAAAGACCAAGTGATAGGACGCTCTGATTGGTTCGCGACCACGTGATGAAAAAAACGGTTATGTTCAAAAACTGTTCGTACTTAAGTGTAATTATGTACATTTTAGAGTTAAGCATATTTAAATGAATCCCTTTTTCGTGCAATACCTTTAGTTAAGTATTTATCTGTGTAGATTTGTGTTAGAGTTGTATAAAGTACCCAGCACTTAGATTATTGTATAACAATCTCTTTTACCGCTTAATGGCTAGAGCAGACGACACGACAGTCCGCAACGGATTGTTTTAGTCCGGGGGATAAAACCGGAACTCTAAGCACAAAATTTCTGGGACGTTTTTCCATCACAGAGTTCCATGGGATTTATATTTTCAAAGATCCAAGGCCAAACTCATAATCAGAGTAACTAATGAGTATATATAACTCATGGTATACTTTAAAGTGAGCTAAAAGCCTACAAGTCCTGGAGTTGGGTTTTTTAAAGTGACGTGTCTATCGGCAACGGATCGTCTGTTCTGGGTGTTAAGGAGTGTTTGTGCCCCGTTAGATAAACTTTTAAGTAATTTCGAGGCAAGAAAAAAGACAATGTAAATCGAATTAGTTAAGTTGTACAATCAGCACTAAAATGGTAAAAATTGTAAATGCCAGTTGGAAATTAAGGTAGACTTCCACAAAGCCACTTTATACGTAGTTTGTGACGGTCTGGTCTCCCACTCGGCTCATACTGTGATGGTACGTGATGACGTGATAATGTCACTGTTGCAACACTGTCATAACTTGTAAAATGACAAAATCATAGTTGAATTAGGTGGCGTATACTTCGGTCTTTCGTTAAAATCAAGTTAAATCGGTAGAATTTTGCAATAAGAAGAATCAGACCTTAGCCTATAATAATTATGGAATGAAATTGTGATTTCATCCAATTCATCGAAAATTCATCACTTCAAGCTTCAAGTCATGACACAAATTAAAGGAAATTAACTAATAGTTTAAAATTATGGCGTTATGGAAGCCGACCTATAATATTTGTAAATTATTTCTCAGGTTACTAAATTTGTACAAATACAACGAAATATTACGTTCCAACAGAATTCCCGTTTCTTGCCTTAGCTTTTAAACAAATTATGTATTTAATATCGAAAGGGAACATCGAAAACATTCCATGGAAGACTTTGCCTGTATCACTGTCAAATGTTTTGAATTTTTTTTACTTTCAAAATGTATTTGTTAACCTTTTGATTGTCACAGTCCTTTGTAGGGTTGCCGCTTGATAGTCGACAGTATATCGATAGTTAAGGGTATATTACCGTTGGAGCGCTCCATACAAACGAAGTCTGGTTATATTTTCAATAGTAACCAATTAAAGTCAATGACATTTTTCAGAAACAATCAAAAAACTAATCTCTATGCTTGTATCTCTATGTAATGTTGCCAGATTTTCGATAAAATGTATAGTTTTAAAGTTACAGTGCCTCAAAGATTTCCATACAAATCTTAAATTAGGTAATCCTAGCATTAGAACTGTACATTTTAACGAAAATCTGACACCATACAAGCATAGAGATTTGTTTCTAGATTGCTTCTGCAAAATTTCATAGGCTTTCATTGGTTAGTATTGAAAATATAACCACAATACTAACCAATGAAAGCCAATGAAAGTTTGTATTCAGCGCGCATTAACGCTTTTAGAATACTCTTCTCTTAAGAGGATATGTGAAAAAAATTGGATTCTTCAAAGCATCATATATCATGAAGTACTAACAGTAGGAGTATGATTTGAGGATATGTGTAAATTGAACATATAATTGAAGTTTTTATTAGAGCCAAAACACGATTAAGAGACATTTTCTCGATAGAAAAATAAGCCAAAGTAGCCTCTGTCTTTATCGATAAACGCTTGGAACTGCTAAACGGTGAATAATATAAACACAAGACTTGATTTAAAAAAAAGATATTGATATTTTATAAAGTTTGATTAGAGCAGAAATGAACTTACATAAATAGTACAATCACAATTAAATAAATTTTGTTTTACGCTTGCGTCATTTCAGTCGCGCGCGCCGCCCCATCTCTTTCTCTCGCATCAGGCAGTAATATAAGCTATCACACGCCCATTACGCTTCAATTATTTTTCGACATAGGCCCTTAAGCGTTGCACAATCAATACAATACCAACTATCGATCACCAATACGACACTGATAATCAATAGGTAGTTACATATTTCCAACCCAAGACCCAAGTACAGTAAGTTTATGTATTAGATATTTTGTTTTGGGTGTAAACTCTGGTACCTACTGTCTTAAGAGGATATAATTCGGAGCGCGCTCCATAAAAACGTACTATGGTGATATTTCCAATCCTAACCAATTAAACTCAATGAAATTTTTCAGAATAAATCTAAAAACAAATTTCTATGCTTGTATAGAGTCAGATTTTCGTTAAGATGTATAGTTTTAATGTTACAGTGTCTCAAAGATTTCCATACAAATCTTAAATTAATCCTAGCATTGAAACTGTATATTTTAACGAAAATCTGATTCCATACAAGCATAGATATTTGTTTCAAGATTGTTTCAGCAAAATGTTATTGACTTTAATTGGATAGTATTGAAAATATCACTATAGTACGTTATGGAGCGCGCTCCGAATTGTATCCCCTTAACAACATTTTTTTTTCTGTAGTAAACATCAATGTATCCAATATCAAAGATCCATGCGTATTTGGGAAGCCCATGCATTTTTCCAAACTCAAACTCTATAATGTTGGTTGTGAATGTTCAGTATGATACTCTGAACTGAAGAACCCCCTTAAATTCGAAACACTCTGTATAATTTCAGCTTTTAAGGACACAATAACAATATCTTTAACAAAATAGTTACCTACTCTTTTTTAATCCTTTCCGTTTTTTAACGCCTGTTGACTTGTCGATAGCAGTCGGTAGTGAACCTGCCTGCTGTGCCGAGGGTCGCGGGTTCGAATCCCGTAAGGAACAAATATTTGTATGATGAATATGAATATTTGTACCGGAGTCATAGACGTTGGTATCTATATAGGGTCCTTCTTAATTTGCTGACACTTTTTTAAGGGGATGATCAGACCATCAAACTGAACCACTTTCTCCATGGGACCAATGTCGAAATCGCGAAAAAAAATCAGCTGTTCCATACTAAACTGAAATCTTACTCGACCCAATTGTATGGGACAGCTGATTTTATATTCGCAATTTTGACATTGGTCCCATAGAGAAACTTGTTCAGGTTGATGGTCTGATCATCCTCTTAAAAAACTGTCAGCATATTAAGTTGGACCCTGCATATGTATTCTATATCGTTGTCTAGTCATCATAATACAAGTCCAGGCTAAATTCTGGTACTTTAAATGTGACTAGATAATTTGTGTGACAATGTCCAAGATATTTATATTTAAGATAAGTTTATTCCGAATGCGTAAATGCACGCTGCATACAAACGAAGTTTGGTGATATTTTCAATACTAACCAATTAAACTCACTAAAATTTTGCAGAAATAATCAAGGAACAAATCTCTATGCTTGTCTCGTGTCCGATTTTCGTTAAAATATACAGTTTCAATGCTAGGATTAATTTAAGATTTATATGGAAATCTTTAAGGCGCTTTTACTTTAAAACTGTACATTTTAAGGAAAATCTGGCTCGATACAAGCATAGAGATTTTTTTATAGATTGTTTCTGCCTAATTTATTCGAGTTTAATTGGTTAGTATTGAAAATATCACCAGATTTCGTTTGTATGGAGCGCGCCAACAGTAATATACCCTTAATAACGAAACCAAATTAAAAAAGAATGGCAAATTATTTGTACCTAACGATTTCAGGGTTTTGGTTAAAGTAAAATAAGACTGTGGTGATCAAAGGGTTAAGAAATCATCAAAATAAGTTTTCTTACTTAATTAAATAGCCAATAATGTCTTCTGAACGCATTTAAAGGTTGTATTTACAATTGTTTTAGCTCAATACAGCGACAATGTCAAATAACATAAGTTTCTTGTAAATGTTTATCTGGAACTATGTACTTAATGTATAGTCAGCAACACAAGTTATCATCATCAGCTCGTATTCGCTTCCCCACAGAAGAGAGAACCAGGATCTCCTTAAGGGGCCATACGTCCCGAAGTACCCGGGAAGGGGTCTCTTATTTTAGTTTTTTTACAAGATTAATACAAGTTATTGAAACGAAAAAAATACACAGTATTCTTGGATAGTTTATCTAATGAAATCATTAATTGATTTCACGAATGGAATTATTATACTCAATAGAAATGTTTTTGGAAAAGTTAAGAAAATAACGCATTTTCAAACTAGAATAACTTGCAATCGTTTACAATTAATGAAATTTTACTTACAAATTATCCATTCGTTTATTTCAAACAATTCTATAAAATACTTCAATTAATTATTTTTAATCAAAAATACGGCACGCTCACGCTGTTTTCAAGTGGCTGGGACACCGCGTTTCTCATATATAATTTTCGCCTGAACCTATGGCGCCTTAAGAAGATATGTGGAAAAAAATAGGATTCTTCAAAGCATCATATATCATGAAGTACTAACAGTAGGAGTATGATTTTCGGATATGTGTAAATTGAACCTATAGGTTCAATTTACACATCCTCCACATTATCCGATGATTGAAGTTTTGATTAGAGCCAAAACACGATTAAGAGACATTTTCTCGATATAAAAATAAGTCAAAGTAGCCTCCGTCTTTATCGATAAACGCTTGGAACTGCTAAACGGTGAATAATAGAAACACGAGACTTGATTTAAAAAAAAGAGATTGATATTTTATAAAGTTTGATTAGAGCAAAAATTAACTTACATAAATACAATCACAATTAAATAAAGTTTGTTTTATGCTTGCGTCGTTTCAGGCGCGCGCGCCGCCCCATCTCTTTCTCTCGCATCAGTCAGTAATATAAGCTATCACACGCCCATTTCGTTTCAATTATTTTTCGACATAGGCCCTTAATGAAGTAGAATGCAGGTACAGCCCGTATGCCACTGATAGTATTAACTTTACTCACGATGATCGGTTGATCAGTTGGACGTATAAAGGCTGATGATGATGATGACTTGTGCTGCCGACCGTACCACCGTACCCTGTACTTAACGCAGCATAGAGTTGTAATATATATATTTATGGAATTAAACAAAATAAACGAAATTAATTAGTTAATGTGACGTCATCGTAACATTTAAGATTATTACGATGAATAAACAAAAACGTGTAAATCGGATTATTGAAGTATTATTTACAAGTTCCCTGTTCCCTCACAAGTAACGTTTATATCAGTAGAAGCTGGGATATGCTAAAGGCACATGAGTAAATACCCCACAGACAAAGCGCGCTAACACAGGTAGGGGTGACTATTTAATTTAACCCGACCTGAAGAATAAAAAAAATCGCCATTTTGCGTAAAATCATTTGAACTAATTTTTGTACTTGAAATATTGTCATTAAGGGTATATTACTGTTAGCGCGCTCCATACAAACGAAGTCTGGTGATATTTTTAGTACTAACCGATTAAACTCAATAAATTTTTGCAGAAACAATCTAATAACCAATCTATATGCTTGTATCGTGTCAGATTTTCCTTAAAATGTATAGTTTTAAAGTTACAGTGCCTCAAAGATTTCCATACAAATCTTAAATTAATCCTAGCATTGAAACTGTATATTTTAACGAAAATCGGACAAGATACAAGCATAGATATTTGTTACAAGATTGTTTCAGCTAAATTTCATTGATTTTCATTGGTTAGTATTGATAATATCACCATAGTACGTTTGTATGGAGCGCGCTCCGAATTATATACCCTTAAGAGCATTGAGCTCTTGACACGGAGGTCGTGGGTTCGATTCCCACGGGGGATACCTAATGATATGTCACTTTGTGCGTTTTTCCCCAGTTGGCTAGGACATTGCTGGCTGAATCACCTGATTGTCTAAAAAGAAAGATGATTACGTGCCTCGGATGACGCGTTAAGCCGTTGGTCCCGGCTATTATCTCTGGTGGTAGTAGTCGTTACATAAAAACCACGTCAGAGGCCGTAAGGCGGTATAAAAAAAATTCTGATACCAGGGCTTTTTGCCCATACGATAAGAAGAAGTAGAAGCTGGTATATGCTAAAGGCACATGAGTAAATACCCCACGGACAAAACGCGCTAACTCAGGTAGGGGTGGCTATGCAAAGCCCGACCAGAAAAATAAGGGTTGAACTTCATCTGGCAGCACGGAAACGCATTTTAACACGCTCTATCCCTTTTCTGGCGCCCAGGAACGTCATTGGCTAGAGCGAGAAAGGTCGCAGCGAGAAACTTGTTTTTTTTATTTTTCTGGTCAGGCTTTACACTACTACACTGGTGGTGTGTGCGTGAACTTTCACCGAAGAGTTCACCTAAACGAAACCCGTGGGCAGAACCGGTTCAGTCAGTGGACAATCTATGGGCTGTCACGTGATCTCTTTGTGCTCTTAGATGCGTTATCTCTGTGGCGTATTTACTCATGTGCTAATGTGAACCTTGCTATATTAACTGCACACTCGGAAATGCTATATTTCAAATATAAAAGTGCCAGGGTTCTATTTAGTGTTCCGTGCCAGAATTGGCAAAACGGAACACTTATGGAATCCAGGGTTGATAAAAACCATAAATATTTAAAAAAATAGTTTTATTTTTAAATTCTGATTTTTATTTAATTTGAAAGTCAGTTATTAAATAAAAAAACACAACATATTTTTTTTAAATAAAATTAACAAAAAAGATTTTTTTAAAATAAATTGTTCATTTTTTTAACAGAACATGTATGACGCGTCATAGACAATGATACAGAAAGAGTTTACACTCTAACAGTATTTGCTTTGACTATTTATATGTGGACTGGTTACGCGTGTAATTCTAACAAACATTTCTGCCACTTTTTGCGAGGGGCGCGGTAACATGAAATCCGCAACTTTGGATTTTATTCCCCATAACTTTAGATTCTAATTTTGAATGTTAAAAATCATGAAAAGTAGTCTCGTGTGAACCCCAAACGTTCTAAGTTCGAAGTTATTATTTCGCAATTATAGGCTGTCTCGTTTAGTGATAAGGTGTAAAGTTGAATGTAAATGCACAAGATCAATTGTGCTTATACCGTGGCAGAGGGGAAATGCTACCGCAAGGCTAGTCCTTATAATAATTAGTCAAAGTGTATTTGCCATATGAAACATAAAATATTATAAAGTTAACTAAAATAAAAAAATGTTGGGAAACAGCATTGGACACGTGTGTGCGCGCCGTAGTTTATGTCGGGGGAAGACCCTTGACACATTTTCGCTGATTTGGTCGCAGTAAAAAAGTATTGATTTAACATTGTTTTTTTTTTCGCTTCTCATTGATTTTTATTAAAAATTCACTTGATTTTAATTGCGATTTAAATCACTGATTTAAATCTTGTCTAAGTTAAAATCAGATCAACCCTGATGGAATCACATTGGTGTTTGTCACACGCATTTTTCTTAGAGACAGACAAAAGAAGCTGAAACTTGGCATAATTAATTTAGTAATCCGAGATTTTTTTTACACAGTAACTCTTTAGGTAACTGTTGTTAAGCTAAGACGTCGGAAAGAGTTAGTATAACAATAAAACAACATATTAAACTGACATAACAAAGCCGAGAATAGCATTTTTAATTTAATAAATATAAAAGCAAAATATACGTTCCACAAATAAATTCACATCTACTTGTATAAGTACAGTATAGTTATCATTAATAATACTTAACATCTATCCAAGTACACTTTTTCATTAAGAGCCCTTTTACCGTACCACAGCGCCAATTACAATATTTAAGATTTCTCAATCAAGAAAACCTAAAATAAAAAGTGCAACTCCAACTTACTATAAAAGCATAAAAGAAATTTTATACAATACTTTTTATTATTATAATTTTTATAAAATATATAGTTACTTCTAAATATTTCATTTTTAAGAAATTCTAAATAGTAAAGATCTTTAGTTTCTTATTTTTTCTTAAAATTTGTATGTATTAAAAAGCTTTGACTATATAACTATGGGCGTGTTACGCGTGTAATTCTACTAACAAACTTTTCTGACACTTTTTGCGAGGGACGAGGTTACATTAAATCCGCAACTTTTGATTTTATTCCAATACTTAAGATTCGAATTTTGAACGTTAAAAATAGTCTAGTGTGACTATTTTGAAGTTATTGCTCCGCTATTATAGGATGTCTCGTTTAGTGATAATGTACAAAATTGTATGCACACGGAGTGCACATGATTTATTGATCTTGTAACGTGGCAGAGTAGAAATGCTACCGCAAGGCTTGTACCTTATATGGTCTAAGATAAAAAAAAACGTATAAAAGTATTGTATAAACATTGCATTTAGGCTTTTATAGTAATTTGGAATTGCACTTTTATATTTTAGGTTGTCTTGAATCTTAAATATTGTAATGAGAGCGTCACTGAACGGTAAAAGGACTCTTAAACCGCAGACAGCTAAAATTTTTTTTTTTAATTCTATTAAATAGAAATAAAACATCTACTTATTTGTGTTTATAGATACACTTTGTGTTTAACGGATCAACAGTCTTTACCAGTATATTGAAATAAGTTTATTGTCTCTGTCGTTTAAAATGTAAGTACATATAAAAACTTTACCTCCCTTTTGGATTCCTATACAGAATATGGTAAAAACATTTACTCTGACTTCATCTTATACAGGGTGTAACAAAACACCCTCTTAATATTTAAAGGGGAGGTTTAGAAATAAACTGAACTTTCACTATGGAGACATCGTCGAAAATAATCAACTGTCCCAACCATTTGAATCGAATAGGTAGGTACTCACTCACTCACTCAGGTTGAGTTTTGGTATAAAACAGCAGATTTTTTGTCGCGATTTCTAATTTGGCTCCATTGTGAAAGCCGATCAGTTAGACCATCACACTGAACGACTTTCTCTAGACAAGACTCTAAAACATCCCTTTAAATATTACTAGGGTGTATTTTATACCCTATTTAATAAGTCAAAGGGGCGGTTTATACAGAAGAGACGTGTGGCGATGGCGGATAGTCAAAGTAACACAATTGTAAACCTTATAGTACGTAGCATAGCGTCGTTTGGAGAATTACGTAAGGAGAATCGCGCCCGCGCCTCCAGCATGTCTAGCATGATTTCTCTACTTGCGCGCGACTCGGCTTTTTCCCATACTACAAGTCGCGGCAAGCGCGGCTTTCGCTCTCCGAAAAGCGCGGGAACAGGCTATTTTCTATGCAGCGAAGGCGCGTCGCGCGCGTGTAGAGAAATCATACTAGACGTGCTGGTGACGTCGCCTGGAGGCGCGGGCGCGATTCTCCTTTACGACAAAAACGTCCCTATGTATGTATGTATATGCTCACGACTATATTCCCCGAGGGGGTAGTCAGAGATGTTCTGAAACCTCAGAACATCCACGTCCCTATGCTACGTACAATAAGGTTTATATTGTGTTACTTAGATTATCCGCCACCGCCACACGTCTCTTCTGTATAAACCGTGGCAAAGGGTAATAAAAGCAATACGTCATGGGGTAAAAAGTACTTATTCTCAAATCTGTTTATTTAAACATATCACATAATATGTCCAATTGAAATAATTTGTGAAATTTAAGCCTTTTTGCATTGAACATAAGTATTGAATTGTTTTTCGAATAAGTTACTTTATACGATTTTGTTTTGGTGTCCCTTTTAAATTCGACAATATTATACAAAGGCCTCCTTCTATTCACTACTGTTTCTTTCTATGGCAGGATACATCTTTCAGTTTTTCTTATATTTCTATTTATATTAAAAGCTATCGTTTTTTGCGCTTGTATTTAAATTGAACATCTGTTTCATAGTTACAAATGAAACGTGTTTATAAAAACAAAATTTTTGGGGAAAACTGCCATACATGCCAAAATCCTTTCATTTTTAGGGTTCTGTAGTTCAAACAAGGAACCCTTATACTTTCGTCCATTCTGCCTGTCTGTCTGTAATTGCCTTAATAACCTGCACATTTTTGCACCTATTGAATCGAAATTTGGCATGAAGACAATGAAGAAAAACATTTTTTACGACCTCTCATACAACGAAAGAGGGGTTGAATATTTTTTTTAAAACGATTTAGGTGTCGTTGAATATGTCCAGCACGAAAATAAATCACACTATCATCGTGTTTCAAAATGGCTCTTTGGTAAGATAAACAGATTTAAAAAAAAATCTTCTTTTTTTTCTACTTATACAATGGCTACGGCCCTATCATGGACGACACGCTCTTGGCCGGTTTTTTATATTACTTATCAAAAACTGACAGAAATCATAATTATGCTAAATGTAAGACTTACTGCAAACCCAACAAAGTTGTCATATTAGTTGTAACCAGGTTTCAGGCCACCCGGAAAGGGAAATACTGCAGTATAGTGAGATACTGCAGGCTATATATAATTCGCTTTACACAAGACATAAATACGTTTCATTTGTTCTACATAATATATAATTTAATTTTGTTCAAAAACTTATCCTAAACATTTATTTAGTAAAGTTGTAAATACAGTCACAGTGACTTTAAAATCTTCATAAGCATACAATATAATTATGACACTAGAGAATGGGACATGAAATCGGTCCGAGATTTGATTGGTCTGATGCAATATGGTGTCAATATAGAGAAAAAATTAAAAAATCTGCTGTCAACAATGACCTTCTAAAACGTGTTAATGAATTAACGCAAAACTAGAAAGTAGTTTGTTTAGAATCGAGAGCAGAATCGAACTATCATGGTTTCAACATAGGTAATTTTTTTCAAAATATTAAATAATTTGTATGAAAAAATTGAAATTTACTGAACTCGATCTCACCCCACCGCACAGGCACACTCACCCTACTTACTACCAAAACAAGATACTTAAAATTTATCCATGAGCACGTTAGCGCTTTCATTCATTGCTGAAATAATAACAAATAATTTTTTCCTGAAATCTTAAAATGCAAATAACTTAAAATGTTAACTATCAAAATATTGACATTATTGTTTCAATCGAATTATTTTGTTATTAAATCAGTTGGGGTGTTTCGAGGATTTGCGCTTATTCATTAACACGTTGTAGAATGTTATTGGCTGTCTGTCAATATACATTTGAGTCGAGTAGTAACTTCAGTTTGGTGTGAAACAACCGTTTTTATTAATTTTTCTCTATGTTGGCGATAAGCAAAGTGGTAAATGCATATTCCTTAGTACTGACGATCAATCCGCTTACTTCCCCTTATATATTTTTTTTATATTCCGTATTCAATAACCACTAAACACAGAAATAAATCAAGATAGAACGGCCATAATCATTTTTCGGACCACCCTTGCATTTTTATTGACAACATTTCATTTTAAGAAAGGTATCAAAATAAGAAAACCATTTGGAGATTATGTGATTCAAAGCTTATATCAAAATTATCAGATTTTTCTATCCATTATTTCTCGACTTATTTGAAAAATACTGAAAGATATAATAGAGGTTGAGTGAGATTTTATTCCTTTGCCTGCTTGGCTTTCCTCTTATTTCCTATTGTATTTGACAGTTTTTATTTTTAATGTTATTGCGGCCAAGGTATCTTAGCCATAAATCCTAAGTTTTTCAGAAAATTCAAAAGTAAATTAAAAATAGAAATATCGGTCAAAAATAAAATCGGAAAAATACATATCTCTTATTTTTTAACCTATTTTTTTTTTTAGGTGGTTAAAAAAATGTTATGTTGTCAACTGTCATTAAATAACGTTTTTAATTATAATTAAGTACTCGGAGTCGCGCTGCAAGTCTGACGGAAGGTGGACGCGTGCGTGGTGGCCTCTCTTAGGCTTGCACGTGGCTCCGCCATTTTGTGAAGCTCTTTTGTGTTTTAACCATAAAACAATAACTTGAGATTATAAACTACTTGACATTGGCAGAATTGCCGCGCTAGACGCAAGCAACCAGCCATTAATTAAGAAAAAAAAAAAAAAAAAATTAAGTACTCAAATCTTCGAAGTCACCTCAGAACTTTTGTTGCTGCAGTTAGAAACCGCGCAATAAGGCATTTTGTCTGATTTGTCATCGATATTTATCGTAGCGCGACTCAGTGCGTAACGAGTAAACGTATGGTATATTAAGTAATTTATTGCTTAATGTTGGCACGCGTGCCCCGCACAATTCACCGTTCTATCTTGATTTATTTCTGTGCCATTAAAACTATAGTATAACTAATGTATAGTATTTTCTTATATCTAGAAAAATTTGGCTGACATAGCATATTTACTTAATTTAATAATGCACCTTTCAAAGGGTTTCTATTTTAAAATTGAGATTTCTCCGAAGTTACAAGTTTAGACGAAGAGCTATTTAAATGTAAAACACTACTAAAATCCTACTCAAAAATATCGGAAAATTTGTAAAAGCATCAAAAAGTATAACGTAGACATAAAGCGTCTTCAGAAATAGCTATAGGCTGCCTGAATACTACACTACTACAGTACAATATCTGCATTATGAAGTATTTAAAACAAAAAAACAAAGCATTTTGAGATTCACCGTCAGTTGCAGAAACACTCATTAAAGTCGGGCCAATTTAATCGGTCACATTTGACATCTATTGATACTTCATCAAACGTAACCTTGTAACGGCGGGCATAGAATAATGTTTATTTTTCGAAGTTAGAACTGCACAATTGCTTTACTCTTTTAATTACGATTACATATTTATTGTAATAATGACCAAAGAAGGTAATTTTACGATTTACTTTTACTAATAAAACAATTCTAAACATAACAAAAAAAATGTGTTTTAAAGAACTGAACGTCGTTACAATGTTGCGTGTGCTCTTTTTTAACATTAGGGATGTAACCCAAAAAAATCGAAGTAAAACGTAGTTCCAATAAATCGCGATATTCACATATAATTCGATTCACGTATGTTTGAAATCCGTATCGATTCTTCCACTTTAATCGATGTTTTTAAGCAGGTCACCTGACTACGAAGCTAAAACTGACAGATGTCAAATGTGACCTATTAAATTGGCCTGACTTTAGAGTTAATTCTCCATTAAATCTCTTGCTAGCTTTTACTACGTCAACAAGACAGAAAGTGACAGCAAGAGATTCATTCGATCAGAACTTTAATGAGCGTTTCTGCAACTGAGTGTTAGAATGTCATCTTTATCCTTTTACCACGGTACTTCGAAAAGATCGTTTTGCGACATGACCCGTACGATAAAAAGATACTCGTTTACGATCAAATGAGATCATGGTACAGAGGGCAATAACTTTTTGTGCAGATTTATATGATATTCATTATCTCTTTTTACCACTATCATCACCTCGGGTACCATCATTCGAAACACGCTAAAATAAAAATACTTTTAACTGTATATTTATAAAATTCACAATATTGCAAGCGTCACGGTAAAAAATGTATTGACGACCTGTTTCACCACTTCTGAATAAGTTCTTGATAGCTTACCTGACAGATCGTTTGACATATATTTCAAACGATCTGTCTTAACTAAAAACTTATACGTAAGTGGTAAAAGAGGTCCTTAGTGTAGCAACACATTGACATAATTCAGAACTCCACATTTTAAATATACATAAAGTAACAGCCCCCCTAGACAAAGTGACATTCTATTGGCGTTGACGCTAGTGGAAAATGACAGAATGTATGGATTTGACATTAGCGATCATCAAAATGTTTCAATCGCTAATGTCCAATCCATACATTCTGTCATTTTCTACCAAAGAGATTATACCTAATAGAGTGAGCCATACCAATTGTAAAGTGTCCACTTTTTTGACAAAAGGCACCAAGTGACATATGGCCTTATGTTTACGGTCACTTTTCACACACACTAGCTCAACGTACAGCCGCATAAACAAATATCTATAGTTCCATCTCCTTCTACTATTAAAGGTACGTCATAAGACAAAAGAGACTAACTACAATCGTAAATTTATGCGGACTCTATGGAGATCCTTCTTCTGAGGTGAACGCCAATAGAATGTCACTTTGTCTAGGGGGGGCTGATCGGTAAATTAATGGTAGCGTAAAAATATTAACCTAGGTAACAGTGACATCGACAAATCATATTTGAAGATTAATAACAGCACTGTTCTTCATAAAACAATTAAAAGAGATTACTTAAGTAACTGACTATAGAACTATTCCTGTTTTCACTTATTAGAGTTAAGTCCAACAAACATATCGTCGAAGTGTCAGACCTCGTAACTCCATTAGATAAAATTTTACAGGAGGCACAATAAACTTCACCACGAAAAATGGCAGCCCAGAGTTATATGGTTTTCTATTTATCATTTTAAATTGTAACGGCTTTTTAAAAGGATTTAAGAGTTGTGCCATGGATGCATTAAGAAATTAGTTGTAAAATTGTATATAATGTAATTTGAAAAATAAAATGGAGTAACGAAGTTTGACACTTTAGCCAACGATATACATAACACGAACTGGTGGGCGTCGACTTAGACAGAGACACATTGACCGACGGCGATTCCATAAAAAAACACGTTTAGTACGATGCGCATCCTCCGCGCTGAACGCGTTCCCATACTTATCGTAGTTTTTTGTATGGGCCCGCCGTCATTCATCGGTCAATATGGTCTTATGATGTTTGCGCACTATGTACAGCCAGCAACGAAAAGATATATACACTTTTGTTCTACATCTCGTAGTAGGTACTAAAGTGTAGGACATCTTTTCGTTGCTGATTTGAACGTCTTTTTGAAGTTCACCCCAGAGTCCCTAGGCAGATAAAAATGCTTGTCTTGTCCAGCATTTGTGTTTAGCAAGCATGACTATCAAGTTATGCGTATTCTCATTTTAGTCACTCGAAACGCATCAATTTGCACTTCTCTTTAAAGGAAACTCACAAAAAGCTTTAAAAAGCACTAGAAAACTATTTATGTCCATCAATCAACGTCCAGATAGTCTTGCTTGCTTTTGACTAGGTCGTGAGCGCGACAAAAGGCTGTCACCATAGATTTAGTATATGCTACGTTAGATCGAAAATGCGAAAGAGAGAGGGCATAGCATTAACGTATGTTAGAGCGAGATAGATAGACGAGACTATTCACGAACACGCTATGAGCCTGTATGGACCTAGCGTAAGTTGTCAACGGAACGTATACCTTTTTTTTTTCTTTTCAAAATCTCAGTTTTTTTTATCTCGCCTTGGATAATCCGTAGCCGATCTAACACAGTATACAAAGTGTTACATAATTACCAAAAAAAAAAAATCCTTCATCAAAGCCAATTATTAAAAAATCCCAATTCTAGTGTGACATTTGAAACAGACTATTTTTTCAGAAGGGTAGTGTTTCTTAGGTGAAAAAAACTAATTGTAAGATGCTTAAATTATCTTACATGATGACAAATATTAATACATTATTGTCATACATTCTCAATATACTCTTTACAAGGGACCCTTTAACACCTTTAGGGGTATTTTTGTAACACGCTGTATACTAAATCTATGGCTGTGACGCTTTATCTCTCTTTCTGTTTTCACACATAGGAGCGAAATAAAAGGCGCGCCACGGCCTTCATGCGCGCATTAATCTGCCCTCAACACTTAGTTCGCTAATCAAGCATGAATCAAAACAGAATTGCTTGTTAATCAAACATTGTGGACCGCGTAGGCCAAATTTAAAACTATTTTGTCGCGTAGTCACAGAATGAAGTCATTTTCTTTGGATCCAGTGGGCTAGACTAGTGCGCGAACACCCCTAACATACAGCTAATACTCTTTAATACGACGAAGTCACCATTAATGGCTTGCCTTCGAATCCACAGAACAAATCTGGGTACAGTACGACTAGGAAAATAATTTCGCTCGTCAATCTTCGTTTGCAAAAAACCCGCGTCTAAACCCGCAGTCATTTTGTAAAAATCGATCATGCGCGGTAGTCAAAGGGTGCAAAATCGGGTGCTACTAAGTGTGATGACATATCTGCCGAATTTACGCGACATAAAATACGCGTGCAACGCTTTTCGCGCCATCTTTCCTACTAGACGCGTAAATTACTTCGCGTAAATTGGGCAGATGTGTCATGACACTAAATATTTCTCTATCAAGCTCCAAGACGAATGCGGCGAAAAGGGCGCGAAAACAATTAGCCAATAGCGGCTTGGGATTTCAGGCGTGCGACCCCGTGGCACATCCTGATTGGGCAATATAACTTTGCGCGCTACTAAAATTTTTTAACTGCTTAGGACTTAGACCATTATAACTGTGGACGAGTAACGCGTGTAATTTCTATTAAACAAACTTTTCTGCATGAAATCCGCAGCCTTGGATTGTATTTCATTACTTTAGATTCTAATTTTGATTTCTAAAAATAGACTCGTGTTGAAGTTAATGTTCCATAAATAATTACGGAACTATAACTTCAAAAAAGTCTCGTTTGGCTGAGGCTGTCTCGTTTAGTGATAAGGTATAAAATTCTATGTAAATGCAAATGATCAATTGATCTAGTAACTTGGCAGAGGGGAATGTTATCGCGAGGCTGGTCCCTAGTTAAATGGTTTAAGGCGCAGGTACACCGTTAATACTTATAAACCTGGTATTACTGTAGTTATAAGTGTAGGTACCTAATATTGAGAGCCGTTAGGTCCGTCCATATCCTCGCAGCTCTTCAGCATCAGGTAGTAGCTGTTGACGCAGAGGATGCAGTAGGCTACGAGACCTGGTGACAATGGAAAATATGAGATACAATTTTATAAATGGAGGACTTAGATTCAGTGTCCAGCAGCTTTGATAGGGGGTGATCAGAGCGAGAATACATTATGGTGGAGGGTATTTGACAGGTTTTTAAAAATTGTTCTACGTTAATCACTGATGTCATGATTTTACGTTTAATTGAAAGAATAATCCAGGTTTTTCTACCATTTTATTAGTTTAATAAAATGGCAACACGGAAAACGTGCTGTTTTCTCCGATAACGTGTTTTCCCCCACCAACGCGACTGCCAAGCTGTAGTTTGATTTTTGCTTGGCAGGAGAGGCGATTCTAAAACCAGCCTTCGAGGTGTTCACTTGCTAGGGCTAAGCTATGCCCATTTGTAAAAGTTAATTTGAAAAGTGTTAATTGATTTATGTAAAAAGTGTTTGGAACAATATAGTGATAATTCGACAAAGGAGCTGTAGTTTTATTACACTTCAGAAGAGGGACAAACCAAAAAGGTACAAAGCTTTTATTTTATTTTTCAAATTTTTTGTTTGATTTGTTTGCTGTCCGTTGACGCCCACTTATTTGAATTTTTATTCCTAATTCTTTGTTGAATTCATTTTCTTAAAGACATCTAAGCATAAGGTGCAATATGGGCACATATATTTCATGATTGTTGTAAAACTATATGTATCTTATTTTGGAATACTCCCTGCGGCTACATAGTTAAGCATAATGTGGGTCCGCGGGATGCTTGGTCGGGGCTACTCCCCGGCAGTGTCCTGCGTATCCGCTAGGCGTACTGCGTGCTTGATCGGGGCCACTCCCCGGTAGCATGTGGTGCGTTGAGCTTTGATATGTATGTGTACATGTTTTAACACGGATACATAGTTTTGCATAATGTGGATGCGCGGGATGCTTGGTCGGGGCTACTCCCCGGCAGTGTCCTGCATATCCGCTAGGCGTACTGCGTGCTTGATCGGGGCCACTCTCCGGTAGCATGCAGTGCGTTGAGCTTTGATATGTATGTGTACATGTTTTAAGACGGATACATAGTTTTACATAATGTGGATGCGCGGGATGCTTGGTCGGGGCTACTCCCCGGCAGTGTCCTGCGTATCCGCTAGGCGTACTGCGTGCTTGATCGGGGCCACTCTCCGGTAGCATGTAGTGCGTTGAGCTTTGATATGTATGTGTACATGTTTCAACACGGATACATAGTTTTACATAATGTGGATGCGCGGGATGCTTGGTCGGGGCTACTCCCCGGCAGTGTCCTGCATATCCGCTAGGCGTACTACGTACTTGATCGGGGCCACTCTCCGGTAGCATGTGGTGCGTTGAGCTTCGTTGTGTCCGTGTTGTTGTGTTTACCTATATCCTTTTCGATTGTCGATCTCTTACACTGACTACGATGATATTCAAGATAATGTTTCATTTTCATGATATACTAAATATTTCATACAGAATTAATACAATGTATAATTCAATTTGACCGGAAAATACTCTTAAATCTTATGATTTTAATCGCACATTTCCAGGAATTTAGAATTTTCTCAATGTCATTAACAGTCCCAATGTATGCGAAGAAACAGTGTGCTAGCTTGCTTGCTATGCTGGGTATGCTTTTCGCTCGTTGAAGCGTGAGCCACAAGGTTTTTGAGTTAATGAGTGGGTTATGTATGCTCACTGGATTGAGTAAGCTATGCTTACTGGACTGAGTGGACTAGATATGTTCGCTGGATTGAGTGGACTATGTTTGTTCACTGGTTTGAGGTGACTTGATGTGAATGGACTATGTCGGGAAATATTATGCTATGTTTCAGTCCGAACGAGCGATGTCTGATAGCGGTGATGGGACACCACCCGGGACGCCTCCTAGACGCCGCCGGTCTAAGAAAACTAAAAAGGCTAAGCGCAGAAGATCGCCTTCCTCATCAACCTCCTCTAGCGATGACCGTGTACCTCGAAAGACACGTAAGGTTTCGAGCAGACTTTCTGCACACGAGGTATTGACTTTGCTGCAGAACTGGAAGGGAGAAGCTAAAAAGAACTCTTTCATTAGTAATAATAACCTTAACAATGTTGTTCCTGAATTCGACCCGTCCAATAGGACTCAAACCGTTGAATGCTGGCTGCGTAAGGTTAATGAGTGTGCCCTTATTTATGGATGGGATGAAAAACAAACAGTCCATTTTTCATTACAAAAATTGGTAGGGTTAGCAAAGAGATGGTTTGAGGCCTTGCCTACGGTCGTTTTTAGTTGGAGTGAATGGCAGGCGAAACTTCAAAAGGCGTTTCCCAGTGAGGAAAATTATGGACGCCTTTTAGAAGAGATGTTGTGCCGCACTGCCCGAAATGATGAAAGCCTCCGTGAATACTTTTACGACAAGTTAAGTTTTTTAAATAGATGTGAAATCACTGGGAAAAAGGCTGTAGATTGTATTATATATGGCATTAGCGACAGATCGATCAGGAATGGAGCCCAGGCTTTGAATAGTACAGAGCCCGAAGATTTACTCAACTTTTTGTCTTCCCAAAAATCACAGCCATTCATGGCCAGTAAATTACGGGAGCGTCCTGTTCAAAAGCCTGGCAACCCCAGTACTAGCTCCAACAACGGCACAAATATGAATTCTATTGTTTGCTATAACTGTAATTCCAAAGGTCACCCTTTTTATAAGTGCTCTAAACCTATACTGAAATGTAAACGTTGTAACAGGATAGGACATGATAACGATGGCTGCAAGCTAGAACCATTCAAACCATTTAATCCTAATACTAAAAATAATAATAGTGGCCCCGAAAAGAAAGTTCTGAAAATTAATACCATTAATAACACTAACGACAAGTATTTTAAATCTGTCACGGTCAACGATCACTCATTTCAAGCGTACGTAGACTTTGGGAGTGAATGTACTCTCTTACGTAAATCAGACGCAGAGTTGTTAAAACTAACAAAAATTACTGACGATGTTCCGATTGTGAAAGGCTTTGGTCAATCATCAGTTGTTCCTTTATATAAATCATACGTTTGTGTGAAAGTTGACGAAGTTGAATCGACCATAGAGGTACTAATTGTTGATGACCTTTACATGCAAACATCTTTGATTATTGGCCAAAATTTCACTGAACTGCCTTTTGTCACTGTTCTAAAAAACAGTCTCACGTTAACGTTCTACAAAACTCCGAACCAGAATCCTTTTGGTGAACAGGAAAGTGTGATTAAACTGTACGTGACTAACTCCACACAGGTGTCTAAAACTAGTGTGGTTCCCGTGCACTTGAGTCTTAATTTTACTGGAGATATATTTATAGAGGGCTATAACACTATTGAACCAGGAAAAGAGTACTGTTTGTTTCAAGGCGCCTACCACATTTCTGAAGGAAAAGGTGAAGTGGTCGTATCCAATTTATCTGCTGGAGCCATTACATTTGAAAAGGATGCTTTAATCGCCAGAGCCATACCCTTCACTGAACGAGAGACCTGTCAGGTAAATAGAATTGCAATAGACCCCTCTACTTTAGATCCCCTCGACAGGGCGGAAATTAAAACTGGACCAGAACTTGACAGCGCTCAATTTGAAAGACTACATTCTTTGCTCCAAAGATATCGCGATTGCTTTGCTATGAACCTAGGTGAGGTTGGTTGTGCGGTGGATGTAGAGATGAAAATTGAACTTATGGATGACAAGCCAATTATATATCGTCCTTACCGTTTGTCTCACTACGAACGAGAACAAGTTCGTGAAACAATCGGTGAGCTATTGAAAAATGACATTATTCAGGAATCAAGGTCAGACTACGCTAGCCCAATTTTGATGGTTAAAAAGAAAACTGGGGACCAAAGACTATGCGTTGACTTTCGCGCTTTGAACAATAAAACTGTCAAAGACCGTTTTCCGCTTCCACTTATTGAGGATCAGATTAGCAATCTTAGCGGGAATAGTTTCTTTACGACCCTCGATCTCGCATCCGGTTACTACCAAATCCCAATGGCCAATGAAAGCCAGCATCTTACAGGATTTGTCACGCCTGATGGGCACTATGAGTTCAAAAGGATGCCCTTCGGCTTGGCGAATGCACCGGCCGTATTCCAACGAATAATAAATAAAATTCTTGGAAATAGACGATTTGAATACGCCCTGGCTTATCTGGATGACGTGCTCATACCTTCGAAGAGTGTGGATGAGATGTTTGAACGTCTAGAGGATTTGTTGAAGCTTTTAAGGCGGTGTGGTCTGACATTGAAGCTTGCAAAATGTCGGTTCTTTGACTCTAACGTAAGCTATTTAGGTTACGACATTTCTGCGGAAGGCATTCGGCCCGGTGAGGCTAAGATCCTTGCAGTTAAGGAATTTCCTTCACCTCGAAACATCCACGAGGTTCGACAGTTCCTGGGATTAACTGGCTATTTCCGAAAATTTATAAAAGGATACGGGGAAATAGCTCGACCGTTAACTTCTTTATTAAAGAAAGATGTTGTTTGGGAGTGGTCTGATTCCCAAGTACGGGCTTTTAATATCTTAAAAGAAAATCTTGTCAATCGACCCGTCCTGGCTCTTTACGATTCCACTCTCGAGACCGAATTGCATACTGATGCTAGTTCTCTGGGCGTAGGAGGCATACTTATGCAATGGCAAAAAGATACAAGGGTTCTTAAGCCTGTCGCTTATTTTAGCCGACAGACCACGCCAGAGGAAAAACATTTGCACTCCTACGAATTGGAGACACTGGCTGTCGTGTGTTCGCTAAAAAAGTTTCGTGTGTATCTTTTAGGTATTCACTTTAAAGTTTATACTGATTGTAGTGCTCTTCGGACTACACTAACAAAAAGAGATTTGATTCCACGGATAGCAAGGTGGTGGCTTCAAATCAGTGAGTATACTTTTGACATTGAGTACAGACCAGGCATCCAAATGTCGCACGTGGACGCTCTCAGCCGAAATACCAAGTTAACCGTGGAGTCTGAGGAGAACCTATCGGTGAATGTGTATAGCATAGAGAAGGAAAACTGGCTTTTGTCATTGCAGATAGCAGACCCTGACGTTTCTCGTATTCTTAAAATCTTAAAGCCCGAGGATGATCATGAGTGCAGGGATGTACGTAAACACTTTGTTGTTAAAAATCATACTGTGTACAGAAAGGTAGAAGATAGGTTGTGCCTGGTGGTTCCACGGAGTGCACGTTGGCAGATATGTCGAGCTAATCACGACGATATAGGACACCTGGGGTATGCAAAAACACTTGAAAGAATACAACATCAATATTGGTTCGCCAAACAACGAAAGTTCGTAAAGAAATACGTTGCGGCATGCTTAGAATGCGCCTATAATAAAGATAATGTTTCAAAACAAAAGTCAGGCTTTTTGTATCCCATCGAAAAGGTAAAAATACCTTTTCATACCATTCATATGGACCACTTGGGACCTTTTGTTAGAAGTAAAGATTGCAATACTCATGTCCTCACAGTAGTCGATGCCTTTACTAAATATGTGTTCATAAGGGCAGTCAAAGATCTCAAAACAAAAAGTACCATTAAGGCACTAGAAAAGATTTTCTATGATTTTGGTGTTCCATCTAGGATAGTCTCCGATCGTGGTACCAGCTTTACATCAAAAGCATTTAAAACTTTCTGTGATGCTCACGGAATTAAACATGTTTTGAACGCAGTGGCTTGTCCCAGGGCAAACGGCCAGGCCGAGAGGTTCAATCAGACTATTTTGAATTCACTATCCTCTCAAAATTCATTTGGCCATGAGCGTGACTGGGACAAGTGTCTGGGTAAAGTGCAATGGGGCATAAATAACACTGTTAATGCTTCTACACAGAAATCTGCGACTGAAGCTATGTTCGGATTTAAAATGCAGGATGTCTTGTCCAATAAGCTCGGCGCCAGTATTGACGAATCCATCACCAATCTAAATGTACAAGAGCTCAGGGATAATATAGGCAGTAATATAGAAAAAGAGCAGGCTAAACAAAAACAAAAACATGACTTAAATCGGGTTCCAGCCGTCAAGTACGAAATTGGTGATTTGGTTAAAATTTCCCGAAATAATTTTTATAATGATGGAAAAAGCACTAAACTCTTGACTAAATTTGTTGGTCCTTATAACGTTATAGAGGTTTTAGGACATGACCGTTATAGAATATCTGATGTCCCCGGCTTTAAAGCAAAAGGAAATCCTTATAAGACTGTCATTGCTGCCGACCGTATCAGACCCTGGATTCATATAAAAGCTCTAGAATTGCATGGCACTGATAAGAGTAGCTCTAGTGAACGAGCTAGTGATAGTGAATGAATGGTTATATTTTGTATGTTAAGATAATAGATAACACTACAAATTATTGTAATTTTATTAATTGTGTCTTTTACACGTTATATTGTATAGTCGAAAATCTTTAAAAAAAGAAAATTAAGATTTTGTATTGTACCTAAACGAATGATACTTACTTTAGATGTCAAATTGAATTAAAGGATAAATTATTTAATCTCTAAGTATATATTCATGAAATCAACTTATTAATAAAATTACTATTAAAACTATTTCTTTAACTTTGTGTTATGTGGCATTAATTGGGTACAAAATTTGTTCCTTTAAATAAATTATTGAGTACCGGTTGTAGAGTAATTGAATGACATTATTTTGTGACCAACTAGTGCCAAATGTCATGATTTGAACTAGAATCACTTGTGTTAAAATTTTAGTTCTCATATGTTGATCGGCTAGGTACAAGATTTTGTTTTTAATTGTGTTAATCTGTTAATCGAGTATTGTTAACTAATAACGTTCACCTATTCGTGCGCCGGAGTCAGCACGTTGTCGGATGGCCGAATGTCATGATTTTACGTTTAATTGAAAGAATAATCCAGGTTTTTCTACCATTTTATTAGTTTAATAAAATGGCAACACGGAAAACGTGCTGTTTTCTCCGATAACGTGTTTTCCCCCACCAACGCGACTGCCAAGCTGTAGTTTGATTTTTGCTTGGCAGGAGAGGCGATTCTAAAACCAGCCTTCGAGGTGTTCACTTGCTAGGGCTAAGCTATGCCCATTTGTAAAAGTTAATTTGAAAAGTGTTAATTGATTTATGTAAAAAGTGTTTGGAACAATATAGTGATAATTCGACAAAGGAGCTGTAGTTTTATTACACTGATGTCTAAGGATTACATGTAGGGTCCTTAGTCCTCCTTAATATGCTGACACTTTTTTAAGGGCATGATCAGACCGTTAAACTTTCTCTATGGCACCAAAATCGAAATAAGGAAAAAAAATCTGCTATTCCATACAAAACTGCAAACTTACTCGAGCCAAATGTATGGGACGGCTGATTTTTTTTTCGCGATTTCGATGTTGGTCCAATAGAGAAAGTTGTTCAGTTTGATGGTCTGATCATCCCCTTAAAAAAGTGTCGGCATATTAAGAAGTACCCTGATAGTGCAAGAAAAAAAGAAAAAAAAAATATTATTCAAATATCCTGCGAAAACGCTTTTCCTGACAATATACGTGGCAACGTCGTCACGATGACGTAAACTTTGTACGACACTACATGCAACTGTTTACAAGTAGTTGACGTCATCAACCATTCGGCCAATCACAGTCGTTTACGATCACGTGACTAAAGTAGAAAAGAAATATATTTTCTTTGTCGATTTTCTCTTAAAATATCCAGTAATTTTCTTAACTGACTAAATAGTGGATTTCCAAAATTTATATTCAATAAGGACGCCATCAATAGATCCTATATTATACATGCTGTCAAATACGCTATTGTACAGTCAGCAAAGAACACTTTAAATGAGTTATCTATCTATCTATCTTTAGTACTGCGACGCGGAAAAAAGGTGTATACATATTTTTAGTTACTGTACTGTATTGGGCTGAGGAAGGTAGCATAAAGCGACTGGATGAGGAAGGCTGAAAGTAGAGATTTGTGAAAACGCGTACTGTAAAAGATACCGCACTCTCAGAATTACGCGCGCTTTCGAATTTCAAACTTTGCGCTTCAGGAACGACGAACTATAATGCACCTTATGTCAATGCGCGATATCACGTATCTCGTTAGATACGTGGCGCTGTAGATACTTATCGCAGCTGTCAAACGCGAGTGACGGAGTATTGCCTATGTTCAGCAGTGGACGATAATGATTCGATTGATGAGGACAAATTGATATGTGCAGGATCTTGCGAATTGATATTTTTGGACAGTGTCAGACTGGAAGCTGGTAGCAGACGATCTGTTGTCTCTGTCATGCCAATGAGAAACAAACTTACCAAAGAACAGCACGGCCTCTAACAACGCGAGGAACATGTCTGAGCCAGAGCTGGCGAGTCCAGACACGCATATACCGATGATGTTGAACAGCAGCGCCGCTATGTACAGGATGCACATCATGTAACTCCACACGCGGAGCAGGCGAGTGTTGCGCTGCAATACGAAACAAAGGTTTTAGTGACGTAGGTTCTGTAGAGGAGCTATGCAGTGTTTCCTAGGGTATTTTTCCCTAAATTTAGGCGATTATGGTATTTATACAGGCATAATTCCCACTGAAAGAGCAGCCAGCTTGGCGCGGCATTTAACCTTGCATATTGAACTTTATCTACAGTGAGATAAGATAAAATTCCGCTGCTTTTTCACTGGGAATTGACCCTTAGAGGGATTTTTAGGGAAATACATTTTTATAAGAGAAATCTGTCTGTTAAGTTTCCAGGGATGGCGGAACTGGACCCAGCCTTTTTACAAAACTTTTCTATCTTACCCAAAATTGTTTAAAAATTTATGAAGAGGAAATCTTTGGCGTAAGTCACCTCGCTGGAACCGTTAACTTAACACTCACCTTATAGACGCCGGCGAGTAGTCAGGGCGAGTAGAGCATGTCCCGTGCTGACTACGGCCACGCACACAGATATGGTGTACCACATGCTATACACGTGGTCCCCGGCATCCTATACCGTACCCAAAGCCTGGCATAAGTCGCCTAGCTGGAACCGTTAACTTGGTGCTCACCTTATAGACCCCGCCGAGTAGAGCGAACGTTAGCAGAACATGTCCCGTGCTGACGAGGGCCACACACAGATATGGTGTACCACGTACTGGAGACATGGTCCCCAGCATCCTCTACTGTGACTTCCTCAGGCATAAGTCACCTCGCTGGAACCGTCAACTTGACACAGACATAGGCACAGTAGCCTCAGGCATAACTCCCCTCGCTGGTACAGTAACGAGTAACTTGGAGCTCACCTTAAACACCCCGGCGAGTAGAGTCAGGGCGAGCAGAACATGTCCCGTGCTGACTACGGCCACGCACACAGATATGGTGTACCACGTGCTGTATACATGGTCCCCGGCGTCCTCTACCGTGCCCATCAGCTCATTGAACTTCACAGCGTATAGGGAGCATACCACCACCAGGCAAACGGAGACGATCTGCAAACGGTTGGTTAAATAACAAGTGAAATACGTTCTTTGAACGATATTTTGTAGCAACTCCGATAAGATGAGAAAGGTGTGGACTACAAGAAGATAATATAGTGACATGGGTTGAAAGGGGGAAGCTGAGATTGTTACAGAGTGATAGTAGATGGTCGAAATTATGAGTAGTAAGAGGCCATCCTAGATGTATGCAGGCCAATAAGGCTAGCATACCACGCAAGACGAAGAGACGAAAAGAGAAAAAATATCATGCGCACTCTTTACGTAAAGTAATAAAGATGGAGGCATATTCTAGATTTTTATCGTATTCTCGGGGGTGGCTTGTCTTACTAGGAGTGCACTTAAACTATTGGTGAATTAATACTCGTATAGTGATGCCAACGCGATAAGCAGCAATTACACAACTCAGAATTCAGAACTTGATTAGGAATCCATTACCTGGTGTAGGTACTTCTCTATTTTGTAAGTATCGATCAAGGTAAACAATGAAGGACAAATCAGGCTCTGAATTCAGCGCTGAACCGTCGGATAAAATTTTGGCTTATAAGGTAATTAAAGTGATACAGTCTTTCTAGAATATAATAGAATATAAATAATTTATTTGCATGAATACAGTTTTCTTACAATATGTCTTGTCATCGTGATATATTATTTAGTACAAGTGTACTAAATAATAGTGTGTAGTGTTCTTTGAACCAGGCCGTGTTGTACTAAGATCCGACCGTAAAATTATGCGCCTATTTGTTTGGTGAACGAAATGTGATTTAAGTGAATATTACACAGGGGTTCATACAGCGCCGCCGGGTTGTCTAGCAAAATCTTGCCGCAACTTTTCACTTAAATCACATTTCGTTCACCAAAGAAACAGGTAATACTAATACATAATTTTACGGTCGGATCTTAATATATAGGGTCCTTCTTAATATGCTGACACCTTTTTAAGGGGATGATTAGACCGCCAAACTGAACAACTTTCTCTATGGTACCAACATCGAAATCGCGAAATAAAAATCTGCTGTCACATACAAAACTGCAAACGTACTCGAGACAGCTGTTATTTTTTCGCGATTTCGATGTTGGTTCCATAGAGAAAGTTGTTCAGTTTGACGCTCTGTTCATCCTCTTAAAAAAGTGTCAGTATATTAAGAAGGACCTTGTATGTCACAACCTAAGAAGAAGGATCTCCATAGAGTCCGCATAAATTTACGATTGTAGTTGGTCTCTTTTGTCTTATGACATATCTTTAATAGTAGAAGGAGATGGAACTATAGATATTTGTTTATGCGGCTGTCCACTTTTTTTGAGCTAGTGTGTGTGAAAAGTGACCGTAAACATAAGGCCATATGTCACTTGGTGCCTTTTGTCCATACTACTTGACACCACACACTCAAACCTAAACGTCAAAAAAAGTGGTATGGCTCACTCTAGTCTTAAGAGAAGTTTATTCCGAATGCGTAAATGCGCGCTGCATACAAACGAAGTCCTGTGATATTTTCAATACTAACCAATAAAACTCAATGAAATTTTGCAGAAACAATCTAGAAACAAATCTCTATGCTTGTATCGTGTCCGATTTTCGTTAAGATATACAGTTTCAATGCTAGGAATAATTTATGATTTGTATGGAAATCTTTGAGGCACTGTAACTTTAAAACTGTACATTTTAAGGAAAATCTGGCACGATACAAGCACAGAGATTTGTTTCTAAATTGTTTCTGCAAAATTTCATTGAGTTTAATTGGTTAGTATTGAAAATATCACCAGACTTCGTTTGTATGGAGCGCGCCAACAATAATATACCCTTAAAGAGAGATCCTTCCTCTTAGGTCACGACACAGAATATTTCAGATCAAAGACAAAATGAGTCTGGCGCACAAAAATAACAACCAACCACAAAGCTAAAATAGCCACACGGGGTAGATAATATTTGAGAAATCGATCAAGTAAACATATGTGAACATTCCGATATTGTTTTTACTATACTATAATGTACCGAGATTACTTGCCATGACGTCAAAAAGTTATCTTCATGACGTCAAAAAGTTATACAACGTGTTAATGAATTAAAGCAAAACTAGAAAGTAGTTTGTTTAGAATCGAGAGCAGAATCGAATTATCATGGTTTCAACATAGGTAATTTTTTTTAAAATATTAAATAATTTGTTTGTAAAATTTAAAATTTACTGAACTCGATGTCAACCCACAGCACGAGCACACTCACCCTACTTACTACCAAAACAAGATTCTGAAAATATATCCATGAGGCACGTTAGCGCTTTCATTCATTGCTGAAATGATAACAGATCATTTTTGCCTTAAAATTTTAACTATCAAAATAATGAAAGTATTGATTCAATCTAATTATTTTCTTATAAATCAGTTGGGGTGTATGAGGTTTTACGCTTATTCATTAACACGTTGTAGATGTGATATTATTTTGAATAAACAATTTTGACTTTGACTTTACCGATAGAAACAAAAATTGTAAACATCAGCTCCAATATGACGGGATGTGTAATAAATACTACATACAGCGCAGATGCCGATAATACTGTTGCGATTCGTCAGCGAGTTAAGGGGATATAATTGTGATCGCGCTCCATACAAACGTACTATGGTAATATTTTCAATAGTAACCAATTAAACTCAATGAAATTTTTCAGAATCAATCTAAAAATAAATCTCTATGCTTGTATAGAGTCAAATTTTGGTTAAAATGTATAGTTTTAAAGTTACAGTGCCTCAAAGATTTCCATACAAATCTTAAATTAATTCAAGCATTGAAACTGTATATTTTATCGAAAATCTGACTCCATACAAGCATAGATATTTGTTTCAAGATTGTTTCAGCAAAATTTGATTGACTTTCATTGGTTAGTATTGAAAATATCACCATAGTACGTTTGTATGGAGCGCGCTCCGAATTATATCCTCTTAAGCCACACGTTGCTATGAATCATTTACCCTCATTCTTACATACATAGATATGATAGATACACGAACACAACCCAAAAGGTAATAATACCTTTCAAAATGATAAAAAAAAATTATCGATTAGAAACAAACATCTTCCTAAAAGTCGGCCTTACTGTAGAAAATATATTCTAATCTATAGTTAATACTCAATATTGTAAGTGATTGAATCTTGTATTGTATTTAGATCATGTTTTACTTTCCTACTAAGAGGAAGGATCTCTCTTTAAGACTAGAGTGAGCCATACCAATTGTAAAGTGTCCACTTTTTTTGACGTTTAGGTTTGAGTGTGTGGTGTCAAGTAGTAGACAAAAGGCACCAAGTGACATATGGCCTTATGTTTACGGTCACTTTTCACACACACTAGCTCAAAAAAAAGTGGACAGCCGCATAAAGAAATATCTATAGTTCCATCTCCTTCTACTATTAAAGGTACGTCATAAGACAAAAGAGACCAACTACAATCGTAAATTTATGCGGACTCTATGGAGATCCTTCCTCTTATCTTTCCTAGTTATAGATAGGTTTCATTAGCATGCATTCGATACCATAGACATTTCAGCCTACTTCAATCTAATTTTTTTTTTTTAGAAAACAGTTTTTTGTGTGAAAATGGGTTTTGTCTGGCATGAAACCAATATCTAGAATAACTTAGAAGTTAATAATAAGTTAGTTACTACGTGTTTGGGAAGCTAAGTACAAGAGTAAGGGACAACAAATATCTGCCAGGACAAAGATGCTTGTTTACCAAGCATGTGCCCATTCATTTTATTATAACAGTATTCATAAGCATAAGCATATGCTCACGACTATATTCCCCGAGGGGGTAGTGAGAGATTCTCTGAAACCTTAGAACATCCACATTTCACCAGTAGTACCGAAACTCTGTCCAGTGTGATGGGGGGTGAACAGTATTCAAAATGAAGTAATCATAGGTAAGTCCACAGAACATTATAAGAGGGGTTAGAAATGCAAAGTAGCGCTTTTGCTTCGGAGACGGCTGTCGCCACTTGTCTTCCCGCTTACGCTGCTACAATTACTCATGCCCTCTCGCTCGAACCACGCCACGCGCTTTATGGTGTTATGCAAATCATTGCATAACCTGTGGCGACACGTTCCACGCCTTCTTTGCACTTCTAACCCCTCTTATAATGTTCTGTGGGTAAGTCCATTGATTCCCAGAACGAACTTTTATGCGGTGCGGTGCTTCCTCTTATCGTGTGGGCATCAAGCCCTGGTTTCAGAGTTTTTTCAGACCGCGTTACGGCCACAGACGTGGTTTTTATGTAACGACTAGTACCACCAGAGATAGTAGCCGGGACCAAAGGCTTAACGTGCCATCCGAAGCACGTAATCATCTTTCTTTTCAGACAATCAGGTGATTCAGCCTGCAATGTCCTAGCCAACTGGGTAAAAACGCACAAAGTGACACATCACTAGGTGTTCCCCATGGGAATCGAACCCACGACCTCCGTGTCAAGAGCCCAATGCTCTTAACCATTAGACCACGGAGGCAGTATACGGTGCTGAAACCAGGACATAGTAGTCAAAGCAGGAACGTCGCCCAGTTAGGGTAGTAGGTACATACCAAATGCATGACGGCTATGATCCTGGTGCCCATCTCCAGGCCCATGCACCAGCAGAACGACGTGATGTGCGGCACACCCATCGCTGCTGATTTCACTTTATCACTCCTCCTGGAATCAACAAAAGTAACACTTGAAAATATAAACAGAAAGCAGAGGAACACTTTGTTGTTTTGTTTTTATTTCACATTTTGTAACATCTTTTTCAACACATCTGCTCGTAAAGTGGCTCTTATCGTTTTTTAGTGAACCTAAAAGCGGTGCGATAAGAGTCACTTTGATACAGATTATAAAGCACGCATGCAATTTACTTTACATTACCGCACTATTGCGGTATTTGAACAGAGGCGCATAGCGCAGGAAGGGAGAAATCTTAGCGCCATTTTTCACAAATATCTGTCCAAATCTTTCTGTGATTTATGTTTTATTTTTCCTCAAATGTGTGTTGAAAATCATATGAAACGCGCGAGCGTTAGTCATTAGTCTCGGCTCGATTACAGCACTCGCCTACAGCTCCTGCTGCAATGCAGCCTCTACTGTTATGACCAACTAAATTATTTATGAGTTTATTAACAGTTTTACATTGATAAATATCAACACGCCGTACACGTAGGCCACTTTAGAACCTTGTCCATTTGAATGGATAATAACTGTAGAAGCGAAATTATGGTTAAACCAACACGAGATTGGTACGCGTATTATGAAATTTTGTTGGCGTATATGGACATTTAAGGCGGGAGTTTTAGTTTCTATAATGTACTATTATTATCTATTCATATGCCTTGTCACAATCACATATAAAAATGGAAATTTTTTGCTGAGACACGGTTCTAAGGCTTTCATTTTCAAATTACTTTTCTTTCAACTTCGAGTAACTGAATAAACTTTTCTCTAAATTTTTCAGAGGTCTGAGGCACTCCCCGACGAACGTTTTTTGTCTGCCTCTCTCAGCTATCTGTTAGATCGGTCCTAGTTCTATCTGCATCGGTGATGGTACTGTTACATTATGCATTCTAAGAAGCGATTATGTTAACTGCATCTGTAGTCTAACGATGTTGCAGCTCGAGTTAACAGTTGCCGAGTGAATAAACGTGTCCTCTTCATTAAGAGGATAGTCCTCAGATAGCATGCAGCGCGCTCGGACGCACTTTTTAAGGATATATTACCGTTGGCGCGCTCCATACAAACGAAGTATTTTCAATTCGGTATTTCAAGTTTTTTTTTTGGAGGGCTGTATCGAAATCCATTTTGAGATAATTGTCTCAATAATAATATTTTCTATGTTAGAGATTTTAAATTGAAAGGATTACAGATATTTTTAATAAAATGACTTCGTTTTTCGGTCCGTTCAGTGACGTCACTGGAATACCTGTGAACTCCTTGGTAAACTTAAAATAGCTGGCCATTATGAAAAAATATATATTCACAATGTCAGAATTTGACATTTGATGTTGCCGTTTCTGATTCCAGCATAGAATTAGACAGAGAAGGCAGGATTTTTTTTAAATAAAGCAGTAATTAATTTTTCTCCATGGAGTTCGAATTATTTTCTCTCCACCATTTTTGCATTTAGAGATTAAAGATCAAAGTAATTTAAAAATTAAATTTATATTGATAAACTCGATGAATCGCAATAAAATTAAAATTGGTTTCTTAAAATTATGTCTTCTATCCGTAAAAAATATAAAATGAAGACCATAAATACTTGACACACCGAATTAAAGTATCTTTTGTATTAGATATTGTCTAGTAATCATATTAAAAGTCCCGGTTCCGTGACTAGATAATTTGTGTGACAATGTTCAAGATATTTATTTTTTTAACTTGTTTTAACCATTCTTGATCTAACTAAAGCGAGTTTAAAATTTTTTTAACAAAATACATTTATGAAAAAACAATGCTAAAAAAAATTAAACTACAAAACAACTACAAAAATAGTCTCAAGGCAAATAGACCACAACACTGTGAAAATCATCGATAGATATCCTACCTACATGTATTTTTTGGTAATACGCCAATTATTTTAACATTCAAACATAACATGAAAAGGCCGTGGTGGTCCAGTATAGGAACAATATCGAAATCGCGGAAAAAAACGATGTTCCATACTTAACTACAAAACTACTCGAGCAAAATGTATGGGACAGCAGATTATTTTTTTTCGCGATTTCGATGTTGGTCCCATAGTGAAAGTTGTTCGATTTAATGGTCTAAACAACCCCCTTAAAAGATTTAAATGTTTATATAAAACAAAATTAGCTGGAACTATTTTAAGGGGATTATCAGACCATCAAACTGATTAACATTCTCTATAGGACCAATACCGAAATCGCGAAAAAAAATCTGCTTTCCATACATGTGAGTCGAGTTATGTTTGCAGTTTTATATGAGACAGCGGATTTTTTTTTGCGATTTCGATATTGGTTCCACAGAGCCCCCCCCCCCCCCCTCCCTTTAATTTAAATTCCCCATTAATTTTGTTAGACCTTATATAATTTTATATCAATCACTCACGGCCTATCGTCCACCTGCATGGCGTGAACTTCCATAGTCGCCAGTTGCACTATAACTGCATATGCGCTGGGGACGAGATGCGACCGCCATGCGCCACGAAAATAAAAACAAAACTATGGACTATAATTTTTTACGCATTTAATTATACATGATTCTGTTTAGCGCGGTCTGGCGATCATTTCGGATTGGTACAAGACGTGAGGTGATAGCGATTTACATTAATGTTTATCCTATCCTACTAATTATTATAAAGTTCAAACTTCAAACCTTTATTGCGACACACCTTTGACTAATTATTATAAGGGCTAGCCTTGCGGTAGCATTTCCCCCTGCCACGGTATAAGCACAATTGATCTTGTGCATTTACATTCAATTTTACACCTTATCACTAAACGAGACAGCCTATAATTGCGAAATAATAACTTCGAACTTAGAACGTTTGGGGTTCACACGAGACTACTTTTCATGATTTATGACATTCAAAATTAGAATCTAAAGTTATCGGGAATAAAATCTAAAGTTGCGGATTTTATGTTACCTCGCCCGCCGCAAAAAGTGGCAGAAATGTTTGTTAGTAGAATTACACGCGTAACCAGTCCACATATAAATAGTCAAAGCGACACACAGGCAGCCGCGTACAAAAACTTATCGCATACAATTTGTAAGGGTCGCTAAATTAAATAAGTTACAAAAAAATCGTCTCTCTACTTCATACAACTCTTATTTATGCATATAGGGTTCTTCTTAGTATGCTGACACTTTTTTAAGGGAATGATCAGACCGTCAAACTGAACAACTTTCTCTATGGCACCAATATCGAAAACGCGAAAAAAAAATCATCTGTCCCATTAATTTAGCTCAAGTAGGTTTGCAGTTTTGTATGGAACAAGTGTTTTTTTTTCGCGATTTCGATATTGGTGCCATAGAGAAAGTTGTTCAGTTTGATGGTCTGGTCATCCCCTTAAAAATGAGTCAGTATATTAAGAAGGACCCTTTACAATAGAACTACAAAAAAACTTGTGGAAACGATTAGGAATAACTCTTCTTCGCGATAAGACCGTCTTGTTCTTATTTCTCTATTTAGTGCATTTGTGTATATTATATTTTAGTGTGTAAGCATAAGTATTTTTGATTGACATTCCATCGCATTGCGCTACGCAATCGGAAGATATTGTTCGAATTTAATCTTTTTCTAAACTATAACTACCGTTTCAGTAACCGTTTCAGTTAATTAAATATCAAATAAACGGGAAGAATAGAATAGAATAACTAGATATGTTTTTATTGAAAAAGATCATGTTACATCATCAATTTAGCACTTGCTTCCGTACTAGCGAACTGTGTACCAGTTAGAAGCCAGTTTCCAGTACTAACAAAATGTAATATTATAAGGAGAATGATGACGAGGTCCCCTCTCACGCCTCTCCTCTCCCCCGCGTGGAATGTAAACAATCCCTTGTCGAAGGCGACGGAGCTTGGCCAGTGAGGGACTCTTGCGCGGGACCTTCAGGGCTAGTGACGTGTCGTGTGTGTTCCTCTGTGCATTTGTTTGTGCATCGGTGCATTGATCATTTTAGACTTTCCAAGTAGTTAAGTCTAAGTGACGATTTAGTGAGTAGGTTTGTACCTACTTCACTTGTGAAGGCATAAATAGGCATTACAGAAAGTGATGAGCCCATAATTGATAGTTGTTATTTCTTAATATCCCTTAGTCGCTTTTAATATTGCCAACTTATCAGCTTCTCGCTACCGCTCCCGCTAGCGCTTATAACTTAACGATTAGCATACCGTTATAATAACAGCGGTCCCGTCAAGGCCGCTCGGGTTCTGTTTACAATTGATCGAGTCGAGTGCTCGACTGACGACTCTAGTCTAGAGCACCGAACCTGCACTTCTGTTCATTAGTACATACGTATTCACCTTTACACCACTCGTTTTTAAGGTTCCGTAGTTAAACAAGGAACCCTTATACTTTGGTCCATTCTGTCTGTCTGTCTGTCTGTCTGTATGCCCCGCCTCAATAACTCGCTCATTTTTGCACCTATTGAATCGAAATTTGACATGAAGACAGATAACAGTAACCCAAAAACAGAAATGTAGTCGTTATGAAGAAAATAATTTTTCTCGGTGTACAACGAAGGAGATGTTGAAAAAAAATGTTTTTTTTTTAAATCGAGTGAGGTGTCGTTGGATAGGTCTTGTCCAATGTCGTCGTAAGGTCAGCGTATATAAAGATCTAATTAAGTTTGAGATATTAAAGGTATACCTATAAAATAAGAAACAATATATACACCTAATTAAATATATATAAAATAATATACATATTATATACCTACAAAAATAATAATATTATTATCGTCCGCACAAATTATTTACCAGATTTTAAGTCAGATCATAAGCAATCAAACAAAAAAAAGTTTCATCAAAATCAGTTTAGTAGTTTTTGCGTGATCCTGTTACAAACAAACAGACAGACAAAAATACTAAAAAAGGTTGATTTGGAGTCCGGGATACCTAAAAACTATATCATAATCTTTTTCATGTAAATATCTTCAATGTACAGACACACTTCTGTTACAGTTTTAAAATAGTTAATATAATAAATAATGTAAGTCTACAATATGTTATATACATACATATAAATACTACGACTTTGTTTAGGTAGGTAATGTTCCTTAACTCCCTTTTTAAAGATGTCCACCGAAGGACTAGCACAGATAGTATGCGGCAATGAATTCCACGTTTGTTTTGTGTCCACGAATGTTTCCTCATTATGTTTTTCCGTACCATTTGATAGCAGTCAATATTACGTACATAAGTTAGTATCTTACCTTTTAATTTAATAGACGTCTATGAATAGAGTTGTCTTAGTACCTAGAAGAAGAAAAACTAAAATTATGCACCTATTCGCTTGGCGAACAAAATTTGATTCAAGTGAAAGTTTACACAGGGGTTCATACACCATCACGGGGTTGCCTAGCAAAATCTTGCCACAAGTACCTTCACCATGATGATTTATGGTACCATATTAACAACAAATACACCTATCTGTTTGGGCATTAAATGAGGAGACTATGTATTATTGTATACATAACTTTAGCTTAAGAATTTATATTGTAATAGTTATTAAGTCGTGTCATGTTGTAGAGTTTCTGGCCGCATCTTCTCTACAGCGACAACACGTTCCGACGCGGTGGTAGCTTTAAAAAAGATTTGACGTTTGATAAGTGTGCTGCAAGCTCCTATATTGAATAAATTATATTAACTTTGACTTTGACTTTGGTGCCATCGGAAGGAGGCCATTTTTTTCTACTGTGTAATGTGGACTAGGGAAATTTTGACGAGTTAATAGATGCAACCAGCATAGCATAAGCCTATACAGGGTCCTTCTTAATATGCTGACACTTTTTTAAGGGGGTGATCAGAACGTTAAACTGAATAACTTACTCTGTGGCACCAATATCGAAAACGCGAAAGAAAAATCTGCTGTCACTTACATTTGGCTCGAGTAGGTTTCCAGTTTTGTATGGGACAGCTGATTTTTTTTTCTCGATTTTGATGTTGGTGCCATAGAGAAAGTTGTTCAGTCTGACATCCGTTTAAAAAAGTGTCAGCATATTAAGAAGGACCCTGTATTCCCAGGGGGGGGTAGCTTTCCCTTGAATCACATTTCATTTGCCAAACAAATAAATAAATATAAATAAATAAATAAAATTAAATAGCCTTTTATTTCCAACACTAAAAGTGTTAAATTAAGTAAAGTCCATCTTGTGACATGCAAGAACAATTATTTTTTCCAATTAACATAATAATAATCATTTCATAAGCAATATAAATATTAAATCATTAAAATTTGCTACTATAACAGTAATAATTCTAATAAAGCAAGCCAAACAAATAGGTGAATAATTTTACGGTCGGATCTCGGTCCAAGAGGCAAGAAGCGAGACCACCATAATCAATTCACTGCAATAATTATCAATTCAACCCACATACAATGTCCTCACGGCGACAGATCAAGCTACCTATAGTTGAACCCTATGTCCTTGAAGATTGAGTTCAACTATGGGTAGGTTACTGGCGCCATGTGAACAAGAGTAATTTTTTTCTCAGTTTTGGCTCCATAGTGCATGTTGTTCAGTTTGATGGTCTGATGCACCACCTTAAGTATTACTAGGGTGTTTTGTTACACACTGTATAAAGTAGATGCACATAATACAGACAGTGTGACGGGGAGTAAGCTCGTCGCCACATAATGAACAGTGGGTACAATACATGCCTCGAAATTGAAGCATGTAGGTTTCCTCACAATGTTTTTCCTTCACCGAAAAGCCAGTGGTGTTACAAATCATACATATATTCCGAAAAACTCATTGGTACGAGTCGGCTTGGACGGGGATCGAACCATCGCCTCCTGCACGGCAGGCAAGGTTACTCGATACTAGACCACCACGGTATTAAATATGTTAATATAACAATAGCGCATAGATTAACAACAGCTGCTACTGTAGACATCCATCACAAACAGCGTCGAGACCTATACTGAGAACCCGAGAATGTAGTGAGTGTTCATTGTTCTCGTGGGTTCTCGCCGAGAAGATCTCGTGAAGCAGGCACTTCATTCTCGCCGAGAACAGACGAGAAAGGCTAAGAACAAGATTGTGGATGCCCTTCATTGTTCTCGTGGAAGCGTAATGTAATTTTCCTTTGAAGTTCTTGCCGAGAATTCTCGCCGAGAAGTTCGCGTAAGTGTGTAGTGCATGCTTGAGAGTGAAGTGCCTGCTTCAGAGAAACACAAAGCATAGCTCACTCTCTATAGCTCGCTCAATTCAATTCAATTCAGTCAGAACAGTTACTAGTCCTATCTTCAGAGCCCACGCTTCCGCACCATCGGTCATCACACGCACTGATCGAACACTTTCGCTTTGAGGCATTGTGATAGGAAAATAATATGACAGTATTTCCCGAAAGCAGCCCATCATAGCTGAATGCTATATTTACGAATAAAACACTAGAATAGAAGTACTTACTGTTATCGCCGCAGTCTTTATTTATAAGTACAATATTTGTGCAAACACCGATGTAGAGATTAACTGATTTGAATGTCCGAATATATTATTAAAACACTTCACGTCCGCCACAGTCTTTATTATCTTACAAAATAACGTTTCCTTGAGGAATATGTATCAGTAATAAGTACGATTTACCGACTAAAAAGTTGTCTGGATTTTCCAATCCAAGACTTAGCTTTCAAACAATTTTTAATTTTTCAAGAGCAAGATTGAAAATTTGATTTGACGTCAATAAAAAAGGGATAGGAATATCAATTCCTGTGCTCACAAAAGAGACGGAACATGTTTTGATCTCAATGATCCTGGGAAGTCTGACGTCATTTTCAACAAACTTAATGAATATACTATTCTATTACGTAGGAATAAGGTGTATTTTTAAATAACTTTGCTTGTTTGTCAGATTGCAAGTGAAAACGTCAGGAAAACGTCAAACGCGCGTTCCATTTCCCATAAATAAAATTCAAACGCACGTTCCATTTCACGTAAGTAAACATTTATTACAAAATATGTATTATTAAATGAAAATATGCTTGAAATACATAATACACAACACATGCTTGTACAATACATAATATTTTGGATAAAATTAAATTTACGTAGCTCTGTTATACATTGCTTTGTTGTTACAGTGCAAATTACTTACAGATTTGAAAATCGAAGCGATAAGTAGATATCTTAAACTCGAGGTTGTACTCTACTAACGCACGCAAAATTACATAAGCACGTCTCATTCCCTGTGTAAGTATTGTAAGCAAGAGGACGCTAGTGGCAACTTGCGTGCGTTAAAGGAGTAGGCTTTGATAAATTATATATCTAGATAGACAATCGGAGCTACGAACGCGTCGTAAAAAATATCACCGAACTCTCAGTGATAAACCGTGTCGCTATACACGCACACAGAGATAAGTTATATGACGCCTCACGCACACCAACCTAAGAAAGTTGGCCACTTTTGCTTTCTACGGTAGAAGAGTGAGCCTCAAAAATTATCTGCTATTCCACACTAAACAGCAATGCAATGCCTAGTTGCCTACTCGACTCAACTCTATGAAACAGCAGATTTCTTTTTGCTACGATCGGTTTGTTCCTATAGTAAAAGTTGTTCAGTTTTTTAGGTAGACTGTTAGTTTAAAATGATGCCAATGATATCAATTTCACCGATATAATAAATGCCTCGCGTTAATTTTTAAAAGCTTAGTCGCTCAGGTAACTTTTCGTTCGATGATTTTCTACAGAAAATCTTCTTGGGTTTTGACGGCCTTGTACAATCTGGCGGAGTGCTGGAACCTTCGCTCGTCTTCCTCGAACATCATTTGCTTGTGGCGGCTGTGCACGACCACTATACAATACACCGATACACCTGAAACAAAACAAAACACTATAAAAGTACCTGGTACAGTAGTACAGGGTGTCCGGTGGCAGATTTAGGATTTAAATTTCGAATTTCTCCGTAACCGTTGCACGGAGGAGCGGGGAGGGGGCCGCGTTGGCTTCGTCATTCGTGCGGGTTTTTTAGTCGCAATGTCGCAGTGGACGGGTGAACAACGTGCGTTCGCAATCGAAGCGTATTTTAAAGCCAATGATTCGTGTGCAATTTCTCGTCGAAGATTTTGTTCACGTTACAATATTCGACGGTTACGTGACGCCCCAAGTGAAGATTTGATTCGATCATGGGTGCGAAGGTTCCGGGCAACAAGTTCAGCAGAAAATAACCCACGACCGGGGCCCAGCCGGACGTCGAGAACAAATGAAAACATCGAACTCGTCGCGTCCAGTTTGAGCGATAATCCGCGTCAGTCCGTTCGCAAGAGAGCGGCTGCCTTGGGGCTTCCAAAAACTATAGTGCACGAGATATTGAAGAAGGATCTTAAACTTCATCCATTTAAAATTCAAATTGTGCAAGCGCTTAAGCCTAATGATTACAACTTGCGTAAAAATTACTGTGAGACAATGTTGGAGCGATTTCGCACGGTGAACACTATTTTTTGGAGTGATGAAGCCCACTTTCACTTAAATGGCAGTGTAAACAAGCAGAATTGTCGTTATTGGTCTCCTAAAGGACAAAACCCCCACTTAAAACACCAAAAGCCACTTCACAGTCCCAAAGTGACGGTTTGGTGTGCATTATCAAGCAGGGGAATAATTGGACCCTATTTTTTTGAAAATGGTCAAGGGCACGCAATTTCTGTGACTGGTGTTGCTTATCGGCGAATGCTCAATGATTTTTTTTTTCCAACATTGAGAGACCATCCTTCCTACACTTCACGGACATGGTTTCAGCAAGATGGCGCCACCCCGCACACTGCTAGGGAGACCATGGCGCTACTGCGTGATTTCTTCCCCAACCAACTGATAAGTCGTTTCGGTGACATCCCCTGGCCACCCAGGTCACCGGATCTTACACCCATGGACTTTTTTCTGTGGGGATATCTCAAAAATAAAGTCTACGAAACAAACCCGGCGACTATCTCATCATTAAAAGAAAATATCGTTCGCGAAGTTCATGGCATCTCGGCGGCACTTCTCCAGCGAGTGGCAAGAAATACTGAAGCCAGATTCCATGAATGTATCCGACGTGACGGTCAACATTTAGACGACATAATTTTTAAGAAATAAAACCCGCATTTGTCTTCTTTATAATGATTAAAAATATAAATGTATATTTCACGTAGTTTTTTTGTTATTTATATTTTAAATCCTAATTCTGCCACCGGACACCCTGTACCATAGCGTAGCGAGTCCATAGTGAGATTTATAGGGCTGTGTGTAGAACCTACCAGCATAGGTTTTTTTTTTTATAATGTCTTTAACGGCTCTGGATACTAGTCCTTTTGAGCCATTCGTTTTTTTTTTCTTTATTTTGATGAAGGGATGAAGCGATTTCGTAAGCTCGCGCGATGCCGCCAAAATGACCATGGACGAGTTAACTTGAACCAAAACTTATGTTCTGTTATCGTATTTATTTGAGATTCCTGTTACGTCGGTCGCTTTACGCAACTGTTTGGTACACAATCCGCACGAAATTATGTCACAAATATCACTAAAACCAATTTTTTACGAATTTCAAATAACACGAAACACAGCAAGAGCAATGGCGCCAAGCAAAACTCTACCAGCATAGGTAGCATGCCACCGTGATACAAGCGCTATCACACCTTCGCTCTCTTTCTATTTTCGGGCGAACGAACGAGATAAAAGACGTGATACAGCCGTATCACGTGTAGCACGCTACGCATGCAGGTTTATAAGTTTTACCCATTGACGTATCCAACAAATTTCACCACTTTTTTAGCAAATTCAGCCTTAATGTAAGGAAATATAAGAGTACTCCAGCTGGACGTGTGGTGACAAAATATTTCAAGATGGGATGTGTTTCCTATTGGCATCGTATTTATTCTAATGATTCGTCATAAGTGTGAATGGATGCCAAGTAGCGTTTTTATGTCTTGCTTTATAATATTATATCTATACTCTATAAAAGGTGTTAATGAATTAACGCAAAACTAGAAAGTAGTTTGTTTGGAATCCAGAGCAGAATCGAATTATTATGGTTTCAACCTTTGACTAATTATTATAAGGACTAGCCTTGCGGTAGCATTTCCCCTCTGCCACGGGATAAGCACAATTGATCTTGTGCATTTACATTCATTTTTACACGTTATCACTAAACGAGACAGCCTATAATTGCGAAATAATAACTTCGAACCAGAGGTATGTTTTTTTTTTCAAAATATAATTTTTTTTTTTTTTTAATTTAAAATTTACTGATCTCGGTTGTATATGGTCTTACGTGGTTGAAATTATATTGATCAATCTGGATGTGCCACCTTCAATCCCTTGCCGCTATTGGCTAATTGTTTTCGCGCCCTTTTCGCTGTTATCCGACTTTGCACCCTTCTGCTCTGCGCAAACGAAAATTTACGAGCGGAATTATTTTTATTTCTCCTCTATAATAGGTACATATTTTTCATACAGCCAAAGAGTTTTCATTACATATAAAAAATACAGAACTGGCAGCTATCCTGTCAGAAAAAAATGAACTTACGTCAAATACTCCAATTAAAAAGAAAAAGTTTTCTTCCTTTTTAGTTTTATGGCTTATGATTTTTTTTTCCAAGACATCTTGCCAGTTCACATAAAAAAATTGTAAAATCAATAAATAGTTTTTATTCCGAAATCCCAAATAATCTCAATAATGATAATGTCTCTTTGGTGCCTATTTTCCACACTGAATTATAATATTATTTAATACAACGCGAGTTTTGCCCTAAGTGTTGCTAAGAGCAAGGAAATTACGTTTTTCCTGGATCGCTGGTGTATGGTAAATTGCCTATAGGTATTTTTTTCTACGATGGAATTACCTATACTCCATTCAAAATAGCAACGAAAATTTTTAAGGCTATTTTGAATTACAGAAACAGAGATTGGAAAATCTTACTCTCACTTATTCTTAGAACAGCTTTAGTACCGTCCAAGATATGTCAGTTAGTATATGTATCCAATAAATAAATTACATTTGGTAATCAGAATTGGCCAGAAAGCTAAACAGGAATCGGAAAATCTCGTCGTCCTTATTTGGAATAAAGTATAGGTATCTAAAAATTGATAAATCGGCCCTAAATTAAACAAAAAACAGACATGACACCCTTGTTTCTTTAGTGTTCTTTGATTGTTCTTTAGATTTCTCGAGTTCTCGAGCTGTTGAGAAATTTTTTCTCGTCTCGACTAAGGCCAGATTTCTCGAGAAATCTCGAGCAGAAACCCTAGTTTGGAACGAGGAGAGCGTGAGCGAGCATTGAGAGGAACACATTCGAACAAGTTCAAAAATAGTTAAACAAGTATAGGTACATACAGGGTGTAAACTTAAATGTATTACATACTTAAGTGGGTGCTTCAGACCATCAAACTGAACAACTTTCATTAGGAGACCGACTGACACCGCGAAGTAAAATCAGCTCTTCTGTTTCATACATTTGGGTCGAGACGTCATTGACGTTTTCTATGGAACAGCAGATTTATTCTCGCGATTTAAATGTTGGTCCCATAAACAGGGTCCTTCTTAATATGCTGACACTTTTTAAAGGGGATGATAAGACCGTGAAACTTAACAACTTTCTCTATGGCACCAAAATCGAGAACACGAAAAAAAATCAGCTGTTCCATACAAAACTGCAAACCTACTCATGCCAAATGTAAGGGACAGCTCATTTTTTTTTCGCGATTTCGGTGTTTGTCCCATAAAAAAAGTTGTTCAGTTTGATGGTCTAACCATCCCCTTAAAACGTGTCAGCATATTAAGAAGGACCCTGTATAAATTTGTTCACTTTGATGGTATTGATCATTCCCTTAAAACCATCAACATATTCACTTAGGCCGAGATTCAGAGACGATTTGTAAGTCATAATTCGGACTCCCGTATGTCAAAATCCATACATTTTCGCCACGCTTAGCTTGACTTGAGCTAAGACCAAAAAAATCGTCTCTGAATCTCGGCCTTAGATATTATTTAGTTAGCCCAGTATTTGGAGCTTCTACAATACTTACAAGCCCTGGTGAGATGAACAAAGATGAATATAGTTTCCACTACCAGCGTCTCCCCCGTGTCCTGCAGGATGAGGCTGATACCCGTCAGGCACAGCACGAAGACTATAGCGGTCAGTATGCCAGTCACTATCGTCCATGGAAGCGTCAGGGATGCCAGCTTCTGGAATTATGAAACCAGACGTCAACAAACATGATGATAATAGTATTAGGTAGCTACGGAATGGCCACTCCCTGCCCCTTACTAACTTTAAATACCGCACCTCACCCCCGCACTTCCAGAGATATTTTAATGGCAGAGACAAAAGGCATACATACATTAGCAGCCCCCTCATCCTGCCTCCCGTGCTCTTAGCTTGTTAATTATTATAGATAGATAAACAATTTATTTACATCAGCCCCCGCGGCATGGTACCTCGATAGACGTTTTATCGCGCCTGTTAACTCGTTCGTTCGCGCGCAAAAATAATCTTTATCGCGCCATCACAGGAACACAAACATACTGTTCACAACAAGTTTACAAAACAAGAACACAACGAGAACATCAATAGAAAAACAATTTATTTTATGCTACAGCAGCAAATAAGCCCCAGCTCAATATAAACCTTGCCCGAAAGCAGAGTGTTCAATGATGAATTATGACGTCATAATCCAGCTAAAAGTAGACCTACTAACATTATAACACACTTTACATAGTATACGTAAAGGAAACCCTAGACCCCAGCTGCCGAGCGTGAGGAGAGGAGAAGGAAACCATGGAAGATATCCTGTCTAACTGCGATGACTTGGCGACTAAACGTAGGTGCCTCCACAGAGATGCATATCCCTGGTTTCTTCCCCTGAACGATATTGCCTTCCTCATTTACAAAGTTTTTGAAGGGTGAGCACGTTCAGAGTAGCAAAGCGGCTCTCTGCTGTCCGCTTTTCACCCTTTCGTGAGACTTGGCGTGACGAGTGGCGAACTGGGCCAGGTCAGATCTATCCGAAACCGACGTACTTGCATGAAAGGACTAATGAATGTGGAGGAAGCTAGAGAGGTTTGTCAGGATCGTAGCATGTGGCGCTGGCGTTCCATTGTCTCTGCCTACGTGTACCCCAGTGGGAGACAGGCGTGAGAATATGTATGTATGTATGTATGAACGAAATAAGTATAGACCCAAAACAAAAGATTCCATTGGATCGAAGAGTTGATGGCTTGCGTAAAAATAAGAAAGGAAATTCATGATTTTTTCCACATAGACCCATGGATTGAAAAGTTTACCTGATAAGCAGCGACAACCAGGAGTACAGAACTAAGTAAGTGTACACCGCTGACTATAGCCGCGGTCACGTAGAGTGCGAACTTGTGGGTGGAGACGACTCCGTCGCGGCCCATGGGGGCCAGGGTCACCAGCAGCGTTGCGCCCGTCAGTTCTATTAGTGCCCAGATCTGGAACACACGTTTGGTATACTTATTACTTAGTTAGTCAATCAAACAGCTAGGGACTAGCTGACTAGAAATATAAAATACCTCGCCATGTTGCGGAAAATTACTTGAAACATTTGTGATTAAAGGTTAAAGTTAATTGTAGCCCCCGAAAGCAGGTAAAAGCAGGTCAAGCTTTAAGTTTATTTTAATTTTATCAAAGCTTTAAGAAGTTAAATTGGCTTTATAGTTTGAAATAATCAGTAGAGTAGTGGCATAATTTTACGTTTTGCCTGGTCTAAAAAAGTACGCTTTTTGATTAAATTTATCGCTACTAGACGTTTAAACTTTCTGCCACGTTTTGAAGCTATTATGGTACGAGGCGACTAAGGGAATATAATTCAGAGCGCGCTCCATACAAACGAAGTCTGGTGATATTTTCAATACTAACCAATTAAAGTCAATGAAATTTTTAAGAAAAAATCTAGAAACTAATCTCTATGCTTGTGTGAAGTCAAATTTTTAGAGTTCGTTTTAGAGTTTTTTTTAAAGTTACATTGCCGCAAAGATTTCCATACAAATCTTAAATTAATGCTAGCATTAACAATGTATATTGTAACGAAAATCTGACTTCATACAAGCAGAGAGATTACTTTCTAGGTTTTTTCTGAAAAATGTTATTGACTTTATTTGGTTACTATTGAAAATATCACCAGACTTTGTTTGAATACAGCGCGCATTAGCACTTTCGGAATAAAGTTCTCTTAAGGTATCTTATTACCCCAACTGCACAAATGTCTACAAAATATCTGAGTGACTAAAAAATATCTAATAAATATCTGGTAGATATATCCTGTGCTGTGTGGGCAGTATATGCATGTTTTTTTGGGCGAACGAAAGGCTAGCACCCTATCACTTGACACATCATTCCATCCTGAAACCTTTCTAATTATCTTTCAAAAATTAGTTAATAGTTGTACTGTAGCAAAGTTTTTGAACACCCTGATAGAGATTATGGTCGTGAGTCTTTGACTAATTATTATAAGCGGTAGCATTTCCCCTCGGCCACGGTATAAGCACAATTGATCTTGAACATTTACATTAAATTTTACACCTTATCACTAAACGAGACAGTCTATAATTGCGAAATAATAACTTCGAACTTAGAACGTTTGGGGTTCACACGAGACTACTTTTCATGATTTTTGACATTCAAAATTAGAATCTAAATTTATGGGGATGAAAATCCAAAGTTGCGGATTTCATGTTACCTCGCCCCCCGCAAAAAGTGGCAGAAATGTTTGTTAGTAGAATTACACGCGTAACCAGTCCACATATAAATAGTCAAAGACGTGAGTTTATTAATTTTTTCGCCTGATTAAAGATTCGAGCAATATTTCTATACAGTAAAATATTCTAAAACAGAATTTCAGGCGGAATTTGTGGTGTTATATTTATTTCAGTGGAAATGAAGTAAGATTAATTAATCACTTGTTTAAATTATTTCAATGTATTTTACTGTGTATTATAATGTGTACTTGTTTAACTATTACTGAAAATAAATAAATAGTTACCTATTTATTACTTATTTGCCAAATAGGTCTTTCAGTTGAAAAGTCAGAGTTCAATAAACTAGGAGTGCTATATTTTTTTTAAATTTCACTCCTCCGTGGGAAACACTACGGAATTGGTGCATTATTTGAATATGAATCAAGATGTTTGTGTGATATTTTATTCAAAAAATAGCACTCCTGGTAATAATAATTAACACAAACTTACAGAATACAAATAACCTATAATCAGTGTGCCAGTGTGTAAACTGGCACAACAACAACAGTTTTTCACCATAGGCACACCCATTTTCACTCTTTTCACTTTCACATAACAACTAATTTCGTGTGGCAAGACGTTTTGGTCTTTTTGAAAACGTAAACAAAAGCGTCTAAATAGTTGTGTGTCGTATAAACGTTACTATTATATTTCGTACTTAGTCCGAGACATAACAATGTAGTATCGCTATCTTGCGTGTATCCGCGTCCTTTAAATCTATGGAAAAAAAAAACAAAAAACGTGTCTCCGAACGTCATCTACCTGTCAATGTCATTCGTTTATCGCGCGTAAACGCGATCCTTGTTGAAAATGTAAATTTTAAAGTTTTATAGTTAAATTATAAGTTCTTTTGTGTATAAAATGGAAAGAATTAAGTGTGAAGACAATAAGGAAATATGGAAGTGAAGGATACATAAGTTGGAGGAGAGATTGACTTAGTAAATTATGGTAAATTACGACAAGGTACGTACACAATTTATTCTTTTTGTTTCTGTTAATGAAAAAGTTTACCTACATGCTACGGGGGATTGGATCCCCTCCCCGGCCCGACACAATGTGTCCACGCATTTACGAGTTTCGAAGATGCGCTTTCCCGTGGGGAAAGAAGTATACGAAAGCCGGTTCCCGTGCCCTTACCGGCACACGTATGAACGTGTTACGTTCATATTCTTTCCCGTTTGGGAAAGACAGCTGACGCCGATGGCAGACCCTGGGCCCGTTGCACTATGCATGCTTGAGTTTCGACCATGCACTTGTTTTCCCGTGGGGAAAGGCCATACCAGTACTGTGCCCATTGCCCAAACACTTTTGAGTTTCAAACAGAGACACGTTCCCATTGCGAAGGTAGTTATTACAGCTCTTTTGCCTATTAGCCACGCATGCACTTTTAAAGTTGGGAAAGATCAAGCCATTACTTGTGCCGATTGCCCAAGCACGTTTGAGTTTCAAACAAAGAGACACGTTCCCGTTGGGAAGGTAGTCATTACAGCTCTTTTGCTTACTAGCCACGCATGTACTTTTACCGTTGGGAAAGATCAGGCCAGTACTTGTCCCTTTGCCCAAGCTGGTTTGAGTTTCAAACAAAGAGACACGGTCCCGTTGGGATGGTAGTCATTACAGCTCTTTTGCTTAATAGCCACGCATGCACTTCTACCATAGGGAAAGATCATGTCAGCTCCTGTGCCCTTAGCCCTTGAAAGGTTCTAGGTTTGATGATGATGATGACGACTTTTCCTTAGGAGATAGAATAGAATCATTTATGGCACAGAATCTTTAATAGGAAAGACAGCCGACGCCGGCTCCGGTGCTCAATGACCAATTGTGTTCAGAATGATGTAATATTTGCTGAATTATTATGAGGATGAATGTTACCATACATATTCCCGTTGGGAAAGAGGTTACTGGCCTCAGCTTGTAATTGTATTAATATATTGCTCGTAATTGTGTGACAGTTATACATCTTTCCGTTGGAAAGTATTTTTGTTTTTGTCCGTTTAGTTGCCTGATTATAAAATAGTCATTGATGCCTCATTTATCTAAACCTGGTTGTTTCCCGTTGGGAAGACATAACTCTGAACAGTGGGTGTTGCCTGTAGCTATGTTCCGGGTATTAACATGTTTGGGGCTAGTTGGTAAAAAGCTCTTACTCTGTAAGTAGGTAATACCTCTATGTTGATCCTGGGATAGACATTGAGCGAAATCCTGAGATATCAAATCATAATTACAATATTCAGTATTTAATTAATAACTGCACATTAGTCACACTCAGTCGATTAAATTAGCCTCAGGCACTGCTACTCACCTAACTAGGTTAGGTTAGAAGACAGCTTGGTAAGGTGACAGAGACAATCTACTCTCAGATTGAGAATGTTACAGTCAATAGTATGAACACAAAGAGATAAAAATTGCATTATCTAAATATAAAACTGCACCCTAAATAATTTTGGAATTGCCCGGCATTTTGAAACAATCTGGTACTAGGCTAAGATACATTATTACAAGATTGTTAGTGGCACTGAAGGTAGCGTTAGTCACACAGCCTACAACACAATAATCCTTCTCTCAAGAGAAGATTTCAATCAATTGGCACCAATTAAAGTTGCTGACAGATTCTCCAAGCTTAGCATGCTGCATCTCCAGGTAAATTGGGTTTTGATAACAGCTTATTGCACCTTTTGTTAACAAAAATATTTATCTAGTTCATAAAAGGAAAATTAGTAAACAGAATGCCTTTGCACAAAGCTGGATGACATGTGAATTTTCTAACAAAAAGAAAGGTTCAAACAATATGAAACCCAAAGTAAATCCAGCCTCAAACTTTTCGTCATACAGTACAGAAAGAAAGTGCAGAGGTCACAAGCCATTATTATTTGGGGGTAAGGGCTTGGTTAATGGCCAATAGCTACCGCAACCTGAACAGATCTATTGTAGCTGGTCACAAGCCATTCTGGTAACACCAACCTCTGCATCAACCCAAACTGTTACCCTATCCACCAGATAGGGACGGGTGCAGTACCCTTTGTGATAAAGCTTATCGCTAGACTCAAATATTTATTTAGTTGTACATTTTTGGTAATATCACTAATGATCTAATAAATAAAATACCCTTTGAGGAAGAGTTTGCCGCTGGACTTAAAAGTATTATAGCATAAGCATATGCTCACGACTGTACTCCCCGAGGGGGTGGTCAGAGACGTTCTGAAACCTCAGGACATCCACGTAAACATTTTTGTAATTGTAGTAATATAACAAATGATACCCTTTTAGGTAAAATTTGCTGCTAGACTCATCATATTTTCTCATTTGTTATTATAATATCACTAATGATCAAGTTGTATTTAGGTTGAAAAGGCGCTCCATCCTTTGAGTAGTCCATAACCTTCATGTTAATAACATGTTATAAAAAGTCTGAAATGAGAATAATAAATGCTGATAAATAATTAAAACTGAAAATTTATTCTTTTCTAACTATTTAGTAACAATAAAATAATATGGCTCATAAAAAGTATTTGAATATTTCAATTACTTAAATAATGGTTCATTATTTAAATGGGATGGCCTACCCAATAAACTAGCCTGGCTGGCTAGGCCGGCTCTGACTGTATTTACAAGACAGTTAAAATCCATAAATGGAGCATGTCCTGTCCTTTTCTTAGGACCTATTTCAATACCTGATACCATGATAATGTATCTATACCTCAATGGTACTTACTTACCAAGAATGCTTAAAGCTTAAATAATGGTATAAGGCTAAAGATTATTGGGAATCTCTAGGTTCCATTAGCATAAACATAGCTAGGTTCTATTAAAAGTAATATATTTTTATCATCCACTGCTCAATCTACTTAACCAATATCTGACCATAGTCATGATCAATTAAAGATTTTATAATGTGGTTATACAATTTGGTATCAGTTGTGTGGCAGCATAGGGCTTTGTTTACGCAAAGAATCTGGATATTAATATGTACCTATGTCACCTACATGTGCAAAAATATACTGAGTTAAATGGGTTAAAAGTTCAAGGGTTTCGGTTTAATCAAAAATGCATAGTAGGTACATTATAACAACTTTTATTTAGTATAAATTCAGGATTCCGAAGCCTGCTACATCATAGGTCCAACATACTCCTGCTACATAGTTCTAATCTATTAGAACTAGAGAAAGAATTTCATGAAAACGAACTAAGCCATTCGTAGCATTGTTTACTTTAAAGAACCAGAATCAATGTGAAACTTTAATTAGGTAAAATCACACATAACACAACGGAGATATCTTTTAAAGAGTGTATTGTGTAGACAGTCAGTAACCTATTTTAAATAGTGGCCAAATCCAAATATATCTGACAGTGTGTGGATCAATTCAGTCTACATTACACTTAATTTCATTACAAGACCTTATCCTTGAAGAGATAAAGGAGAGAATCACATAGATACCTAATTATAGGTCGACTTACTGAATGAGATTTTTCTCAGAAAGTTTTAGATATGATTAATTCTAAGTTCGGTTTAGTGTGAAAAGTATGTTTCATTGATAGATAGATACCCTTTCGCATGGAATGTAGAGGGTTAAGTAGACAACATTTTTCTATGTTCTTTAGTGTTCCAATCAGATTCTCTCAGCCTTGGTACCCACTGCTGAAAGAACTGGACAGTCTCAGAAACAGTTATATTTGAACACTCTCTGTCTTCTACATTATCATGAGATCCTAGACAGGAAACTTATTCCTATGTTAAATAAATGTCAAAATGATATCGGGCAAATTTTCTCAAAACTTCTTTATATAAAACACTGATAGAGTTCTATAGTCTACATCAGTGGAGGCCATTTTGTTAGTCAAATTAGGTATTTTTAGAGGTTTCTATTTGAGTTAATGTATTTTACATACTTCTGTTATTGATAACGGTGATTCTGAAATAATGCATCACCTATCCTACATCTCATAATGGATAATAACACTCATATCGGCAATGTTCTGATGAAACGCGTTCTAGAATAAAACGCGGGTTTAAAGGTTATTCAAATTACGCCCTTCTAAACAAAATTATGTTAGTATATGGGACTCACATCATGTCTTACAATGCTTAATAGTGGTCCACTCAATTTTTGGTTGATTGGTGTCGACGCATAATGACCTAATTTGTTAACGCGAAATGACTTAAACTTATAATGTCTTAATCGCAAAATGACCTAATCGCGGAATGTCCTAAACGCAAAATGTCTTAAACGCGTTATGTCCTAAAATTTAGGTAAACTATCCGAAAGTTAGATAGTAGGTACTTTTTACTTAATCTTCAGATTAAGAAATCAAATTTAGTATTCCTGCACCTAATTATGTGTATTTCTCATATTATGAGTCATAAGCCATGAATCAATTCATGATAGAAGATTGTTATACCATACTGTTTTAAAGGCGTCTGCTCAGGGTACAGATATTAGTTTCGAAAGTTTTATTTTTTATTTTGTAAGTCATCATGTCATCGTCCCACTCGACTATATGGGTTGCAGTGCACCCTCCCACATAGAAGGCTTACAGTCGATAATTTTTTAAAAACAATACCTATGTCGTTCTACTAGAACCTCAACTATTTAGAGTCTGACAGTGATCAGACAGATTACAGTGGGAGAAGCAGTTTGAGGTACTCACATAGGTACCTAATTATACATAATATTAGTTAACAAAATGTTGTTAATTTATTACTGTCTGATTTTGACTAATATTGTATGATTGTGATTTACTAATCTCATTTTGTGTGATAGGTACTACTATACCTACCTATATCTTACAAGGTGTTGTTCTTAGTTGTGACTTTTAAGTTCACAACAGACGAGTTTGTTTTAATTTAAGATGTTGTTTCCTCTAAACATCTACATTGTTATGTCTCGGACTAAGTACGAAATATAATGGTAGGATTAAACGAACTTACCTGAAGTGAAGTTCTATCCTAATTATATGAAGTACTTAGTCCGAGACATATACCTACTTCCCACCCTCCGCATACCCAGTTACTACCAGTTAGCTCTGAACTAATGACATTGACAGGTAGATGACGTTCGGAGACACGTTTTTTGTTTTTTTTTTCCATAGATTTAAAGGACGCGGATACACGCAAGATAGCGATACTACATTGTTATGTCTCGGACTAAGTACTTCATATAATTAGGATAGAACTTCACTTCAGGTAAGTTCGTTTAATCCTACCATAAATACTGTATTAAGATACTGTGTGGTATAATGGATATGATTTCAGTGCGGCCATGATTCGCCATGTGATAAGACGTCGGTGAAAACGGTCAGGACCGGATTCTGATACAATTAGGCCCTTTGGCAGTCAAATTGACTGCCGTTGATAGGGGTGTCGATCCATAAAGAGGGGATCATTGTGTAAGAGATTTCCCGCATCCGTCGTCAGATATCTTGATCTGTAGAGCTTTTGTGTAAGTGTCCGATTATATCGAATACAAAGATCGTTAACGTTTTTATGACTGTTCTAAGCAATTTTCAAGTTAGGTATAATTGTGCTTCTTTGATAAGTTATACAGGGTCCAACTAAATATGCTAACAGTTTTTTAAGAGGATGATCAGACTATCAAACTGAACAACTTTCTTTATGGGACATGCATGGGACAGCAGATTTTTTTTCGCGATTTTGACATTGGTCCCATAGAGAAAGTTGTTCAGTTTGATGGTCTGATCATCTCCTTAAAAAAGTGTCAGCATATTAAGAAGGACCCTATATGTCTAGATAGACATTCGGTTTCGGAGCTACGAACGCGTCGAAAAAAATATCCTCAAACTCTCGGTGATAAACCGTGTATATTGTTGATTTTTATGTATTTTGGTGTGCAAATAAAGAATATTTATTTCATCATAACATGAACTACTGTTAAAAAATAGTTACCATGCCGATTTCATACCAATCGAATCGGAAAATTACCTACAGAATAAGAACGATTCGTATACGAATAATGCATAAATTATATAAATATTGTAACTTTGGATTAGGTATGAATTAGGATGTGTAAATTTCATAAATAGCACTCTTGGGCCCCATTCCTCCTAATATAGATAATTACCTCCTAATGGAGATAATAAACGTTCATCCAACAATAGGTGGCTGATTTGACACGCACGAAAAGCTTACCTAATCCTGTACAGTGTACACAGATTACAAGCACATACTGTTTTTTTTTTGTATTCAGACTACTGGGTTCTGGTCCAAGGGGCCCCTTAGATTGGCAGGGCCCATACTCTATGAACAATCTGGCTCTGATAATGCCAGCTGTATCGTGTTATCAACGATTTTGCGTTCGTTATCAAAACTGTTAAACTATGTCAAACATTGCTAAGGTCATGCGCGTAGCTAACAGGCAGGGGCTGGGGTAATCCCCAGGATTGTGTTTCTTCATAATTATCACAATTTCTGATTTTGGGCTAATTAGCACTAACAATGAGCTCTTCCCTTTTCTAAAATCTTTAAGACAAATGTTTTACATACACCTTAGTCCCACTAGGGTAGGCAGAGACAATAGATCTCCAAATTCTACGATTCTGAAACAGACCTCTCGCCTTTTCAACATCCATAAGTCTTTTCATACATCCTACCTGCTCGTTGGTTCTGGGTACCTTCAGTACATATCCGATATGTACACACGGCGATACATCAAGCTACGCAAAACAAACGTAAGCTGGCCGCGCGACGTTATGCATTACTCTACCTACGCGCGGCCAGCTTATTTTGGTTTTGCGTAGCTTGATGTGTCACCGTGTGTTCGTGCGTCTAGGTCGTTGTCTTTTAATAGGTCTAAAAATGAGAGAGTAATTGAAGTGAGTGGTACGGGTCCTTTTTTAACGAGGGAACCCTAAAATGGTCCTCTAAAAATCTAAGTCCTTAGAGCCGAGCCGTTTTCTAGAACGCTATTACAGATTATACAAACAATTGTTGCTCTTTTAATAATATTGTACAGTACGACCAGGAACATAATTCCGCTCGTTGCTTTAAAAAAATCAGCTGTTCCATACAAAACTCCAAACCTACTCAAGTCAAATGCATGGGAGAGCAGATTTTTTTGTCGCGATTTCGTTATTGGTGCCATAGATAAAGTTGTGCAGTTTGACGGTCTGATCATCTCCTTAAAAAAGTGTCAGCATATAAAGAAGGACCCTGTATAATATTATAACTTGGACAATTCAAAATTCAAAACCTACCGCTACTTCATAGGCTTTAGCATGACCATTCAAACAGAAGTGCATCACCAAGAATGTCAAGGACGAATATATTGGTCATTCTTATTTTAGTAACACAACATGCGGCTAGCTTCTGTGTTATCTCTATATGTACTTCATGCGCAAGCGCAAGGCAATCCAAATGATAAGGTACGGTCGGTATAGACTTCGTTTGATTATCACTTTGTATTTGATCAGAGGCGTCGGCAGCGTTTAGTGGTTTACTAAGTGTTTGTGTTTCAAAAATGTGTTTAACTTTGAATAGTTGTTGTTGCTGGTTCGGTTTGGAAGTTGGTGTACAAATAATTGGCCTTTTGGCAGTGGTGAGTAGATATAATACTTTACTGAGTAGATAAAATATCTAAAACGAAACGCTTCAGAATTGCTAATTTTTGAATTGTGAGATACAAGATAATGAACAAATGAATACACATACTGGGCTGCGTTCAGAACCTTCGGGTGCGGTTGTTTGGTTGTTTTTCACTCTAAGGTACGGAACGAACAGTTGTTTTTCAACTCGCCAAAAGGTACGGAACGATCCCGGTTGTTTTATAACCTCAAATTTTGACATTGACAGTAATATGGGCTTCCAGGGCTTCCAGGGCTTCCATCATTTCCAAATACAATAAAAACTCATCTTCCATGCTAAAGAATCAAAGAGTGAATAAAAATAAATTGAAAAAAACTAACTTTTATTCAAAATGAGCAAAAAGTCAAGTAACCACAGATAATCAAAACGTCAGAGTGTTTTTTAACCATCTAATTTGATGGTTAAAAGTTGCAACCCGTCAGAGGTACGGAACGGTTGAGTTGTGACAACCGAGTTGCAAAGGGCGTTATTTCACCGAGGCTCCGAACGGTGACTCTGGGCGTAGGCTCTGAACGCGCCCCTGTTTAGGTACATTTCCTACTGATTTCAACATGTGACTTTCAAAAATCGCACTGCAGGATCTTATGTTTATTTCGAGTGATTGACGAACTAATTGTATAAGACATAAAAGCCGCGGTAGTCCAGTGGCGAGTAACCTTGCCTGCCGTGCAGGAGGCGATGGTTCGATCCCCGTCCAGGCCGACTCGTACCAATGAGTTTTTCCGAATTTATGTACGATTTGTAACACCACTGGCTTTTCGGTGAAGGAAACCATCCTGCATGCTTCAATTTCGAAGCAAGTATTGTACCCACTGTCCATTCTAAGTGGCGACGGGCTCACCCCCCGTCACACTGGACAGAGTTTCGGTACTACTGGTGAAACGTGGATGTTCTGAGTTTCAGAATTTCACTGACTACCCCCTCGGGGAATATAGTCGTGAGCATATGCTTATGCTAGATACAAAAATGAGAAAATCTGTGGTTTGATCGTCTGACCTTGTTTTCAAGTGATTGACAACATTACTGGTTAATTGATGCATTTTCTTTTCGATTAATTAGATTTGAAATAGTAAACACTTAGGGCCTGTTTCACGTATAGTCTAGGAAAAATAAGGTTTGAGATTGCATTAAAGACACTTTAGTAAATTGTGTTTGAAATAATATAACTGTTAGTTTATAACATTTTTGTCGAGATTTCGTGGTTAAATTGGCTCAGGAACCTGAGAAATATCTTAATATCGATATAAATGTACAAAGGGCAATCTTATTTCGACAGATATTTCTTCCAGCATACTAGCAAAAGAGACAGTCAATTATCACAAGGCAAATTTAATGTGTACAAACAAACAGTAAATAATTTAGTTTTGAGGTTATAATTTTTGAAGACTTACAAAATATTAAATATCTACTCAAATTTACGATATTAACCGTGGATTATTATTGTTATAAGTAAAACGTATTGAACGAAGCCATCCTGTACAAAATCATCAGTTTTCCATTTTTTGTTCATACCTAAATTTAATGTTTTGTAAATGTCTTAATTATTCAATAATACACAATAAAAAATCGGGGATTATTGAGAATTTATGTTTTTCAGGTATTTATCTACTATATTCCAAATTATCACCAAAAGTGCAATTAATGCAACCTTCTCCATACAAAAATCCGTAGATTTCCCCGACTAGTATGTTTGACATATTTTGTATGAAATTGTCAAAATATCTGTCGGATAAGCTAACAAGAACTTACTAAGAAGTAGTGAAACAGGCCTTTAGTGTAATTTACATTGTAATTAAGAAACATTTACTTAAGATAAAGATCATAGAGCTTTTACTTTAAGTATTCTGTTATTTTTCTTTTATGTAGGTACCCAATTACTATACTAGAGTCCGCTTTTTAGTCTCTTTTGTCTTATGACGTACCTTTAATAGTAGAAGGAGATGGAACTATAGATATTTGTTTATGCGGCTGTCCCCTTTTTTTTGAGCTAGTGTGTGTGTGAAAAGTGACCGTAAACATAAGGCCATATGTCACTTGGTGCCTTTTGTCCATACTACTTGACACCACACACTCAAACCTAAACGTCAAAAAAGTGGACACTTTACAATTGGTATGGCTCACTCTATTAGGTATAATCTCTTTGACAGACACAGATATTACAATGGACCGATAGCCGACAATAAAATTATGCACCTATTCGCTTGGCAAACGTAATGTGATTCAAGTTAAAGTTTACACAGGGGTTCATACAACGCCACCGGGTTGCCTAGCTAAATCTTGCCGCAAGTACCTTCACCATGATGATTTATGGTAACATTTTTAGAGTTCTACTAGACTGCAACTCAAACTCGACTGAAATGTATGCATAAGCAGATTTTTTTTTCTCCGATCGGTTTGCTCCCAAAGTAAAAGTTGTTCAGTTTGGTGGATAGACTCTTAGTTTAAAAGGATGCTAATGAAATAAATGTCACCCTGTATAGGCTGATGATGATAATGCACGTAACATGGGACTTAAACGTTTCATTATTATCAAGACTATTACTCGACGCAAAAGTCCCTCAAAACAATAGATGTCAGGTTCTTCACACTCTTCAGTCGAGCGTAAGTCTTCGAAGCTTCGCTTAAAGGCCAAACCCCTCCAGGTATCGTCAGCGGGCGAGTCACTGTTCTTGATAATAACATAAAAGCCAAACCCCACTGTTCCAGGTGTCTTAAGTGGACTAGATGCTGTTCTTCATAATATCTTAAAGCCAAACCCCTCTGTTCCAGGTGTCGTCAGAGGTCTATTCACTGTTTTTTATAATATCTTAAAGCCAAATCCTACGGTCCCAGGTTTCTTAAGCGGACTAGGTGCTGTTCTTCATAATATCTTAAAGCCAAACCACTCTGTTCCAGTTGTCGTCAGCGGGCGAGTCACTATTCTTCATAATATCAGCGCTGCTGACGCCGCTGCCGCTGCTGCAGACGATATCAATCTACATCGTCCTCGGCGTCCTCATCGCCTTCGAGTTCATCGCTGCATGCATCTTCACTTATGCCACATTTAAGGTATCTATACCTAATCATCGTCATAGATGTATAGGTTGATGGGGTGAGCCGTGCAAATCTAGTTGCTAGGCTTAGTTACAAAGCTGACCTGATCAAAATATCCTTTCGGATCCCCAAGGATCGCCACAACAACAGTTCATAAACTGCCCTCATACAACGGATTCCCGTCGTCTTCACCAGGTCGTCGGTCCACCTTTTTGGGGGCCGAATATAGCACCTTTTTTTTACAAGCAGTTCAAACTCTGTCGATCAGTAGGCGATGACAGGTACCTATGAAGGTTCTTCATAAATTTTATTGGCATTGAATAAAACGTTTATAGCGTTAATTGATCAAAGTACGGTAATAGGTATAATTATATTTCGAGCTAAGTGTGTGTAACAACTGATTGGAGTCGCCCTATAACCCTAAGTACAAGAAACGAAATCATAAAGTGTACCTAACCGGACCGAAACGAGTTATAAAATGGAGAGGGAGGTACCTTCGAAAGGTGGGATTATTTCAATCCCCCCGATAAAATTTAAATCTATTAATAATCTAATCTTTTCCGCCCTGAGTAAATTTTCAAGGAAGAAAACAGTAACTTACTCTTATACAAATTTAGTCTAGACAATATTTCCTAATGAAGGTGCGTCGGGATCTGGGAGGCTTAATGCATAGGGAACTAACAAAAAAGAAGAAAAAAAACAAAACAGATTTTTGTCAAGCTAGTAACTAGAACTATTTATATAATTACAGAAGCAAGCCGGCTTCATGCTGCCCTGGATAGGAGTGGCGTGTCTGAAAGGGACGGTGCTGTCGATCCTATTCTTTGTGGATGTCACCAAGTTAGCGCAGGCCAAGATCGTCACAGCATCGGGCATAGCTCTCAACGTCACATACATTGTGCATGCTTGTAAGTATTGCTGGATGGTATAGCTACGTATATTAATTAACATCGCCCTTAGTTTGCAGAAGTGGCTGCTTGAGAGAAGAGATGACTGTGACCTTTCTCTTAAAAACTGCATAACGAAAGATCGAATTTTAGATCTTTCGACTGCCAGTCCAGTTCTCATGCAGTCAATATCTTTTTCTTACGCTCTTGCGTACTAGTCTCTGTTGCATGTCAGTATACAAGCGTTTCTCTCCTGAAGCGACTCCCACAACTTACTTGACTGTAACTAAACATTTTATTTGGTCTTTGGAGCGCAGCAGCGAAGATTAAGTTGTTTGACGACGAATGTTCGGATTTTATTTATTTTAATGACAATGCTTGTTGCAGAATACTTCCGTACCTACTTGTGGTTACTTAATAGTTACTACCGTAACAGAAAGTTCACTCAGCCCGATTTTTCGTATTTCGAACATGGCGCTTCAGGAACGAAAAATAAAATGTACCTATGTCAATGAGCTACGATTCATCTCCTCGATGAGGATCGGCTGTCAAGCGTCCCTGAGCGTGGAGTGAGACAGGCCGGACGACGCTACTTCTGGCAAAAAAAATATAATTTTAGTGTGGCATGCGTGAAGAAACGAGTTTTGGATTATTTCCTATGTACAATAAAACTATACTTATCATATCAAAGGTGTCAGGATCAAGTGTCAAATAATAAATATAACGCAGATTCTACTCTTTATAAATACACTTCTACCTAAAACCACCACCACCACCTACCACTTTTATCTAAAAGTATCAATTCAATAATAGCACTTCTCTCATATTTCCAGTGGCGCTGTTCTACTTCGCCTGGGTATCCAGCAGTCGCAGGAAAGAGATACAGCAGGAAGACCTGTCTATATACAACTCACGTCTCATGAGGACCGATTCTACGTCCAATGTATACATATAACTTAGCTTACGTACTTAATGTTAGATCTAAGAGGAAGGATCTCCATAGAGTCCGCATATATTTACGATTGTTGTTGGTCTCTTTTGTCTTATGACGTACCTTTAATAGTAGAAGGAGATGATAGATATTTGTTTATGCGGCTGTCCACTTTTTTTTGAGCTAGTGTGTGTGAAAAGTGACCGTAAACATAAGGCCATATGTCACTTGGTGCCTTTTGTCCATACTACTTGACACACTCAAACCTAAACGTCAAAAAAGTGGACACTTTACAATTGGTATGGCTCCTTCCTCTTAGTGCTAGATGTAATATGTCAGGAATAAGAATAAATGAAAACACGTCACAACAGCTTTAAGCCCTATACAACCTGTATAGGGCTTAAAGCTTAAATTCGTTAGATATATGGTCCTTCTTAATATGGTAGGTGCTGACACTTTTTTCATGTGATGATCAGACATCAAACTTTCTCTACGGGACCAACAGCGAAATTGCGAAAAAAATACTGTTGTACGATACGTTTATCTCGAGTTTTTTTTTTTTTTTTTTTGAAATGACGTATACAGCGTTGCTCAGGGAGCATTTATTTTACTGCTTTTTACTGCGGAATATTGCAGGGACCAGAAGGGTCACCGAGCCAATTGAATGAACTTAAGCAACCGACCTACGGGGGTACGGACCTCGGCATAGGACGTCGCTGGGGCTACGCGGCGGATTGGGTAGCTGGGATCGGTGATTTTGTATGGAAGAGCTATTTTTTTGGGTTTGCTATTCGAAACAAAAGAGCAAATCTACTCGAGCGAAATGTATGGGAGAGCTGTTTTCAACAACAACTTTCTCTATTGGCCCAACATCAAAATCGCGAAAAAAAATCAACTGTCCCACTGTGTCTACTGTACGGGGTGCACAACTTTCACAATGGAATATGGAGCCAACATCGAAATCCCGAAATAAAGGATATAAAATGTCAGTTACTCTACTCTAATAGTAGAACAGATGATTTTTGTTCGCTATTTTAATGTTGGTCCCGTAGTGAAAGTTTTTCATTTTTGTGATCTGAAGGACCCCTTTAAGTATGTAACGTTTTTAATTTTACAGGATAATACTAAATTATTGAATAATTTCTACTAAATTATACATCAGGGTCCTTCTTAATATGCTGACACTTTTTAAGGGGATGATCATCCCGTCAAATTGAACAACTTTCTCTATGGCAACAACATCGAAATCGCGAAAAAAAACCAGATGTTTCATACAAAAGTGCAAACCTACTTGAGCCAAATTAGGTATGGGACAGCATTTTTTTTCACGATTTCGATGTTGGTCCCATAGAGAAGGTCGTTCAGTTTGATGGTCTGATCATCTCCTAAAAAAAGTGTCAGCATATTAAGGACCCTGTATAATTGTAAATTATAGAATAATTTATTGAAAAGTTAGGTGAAAATGAAGAATGAAGGAAATTAATAGGTAAACTATTTATTAAAAATAATTAATGAGTAAGATCCAAGAAAAAACATAAATTTACCATAAATGCTGCACTAAGTATCTTAAGCATTATGTTTATGAAATACCTACTTCTATAGCCAACTAAAGAAAATGCATAAAACGAGGCCAAAATAATGAATGAAAATAAAATGCATTCCGAAACAATATCTAATCTTTTAATTTTCTCTGGTTTAATTGCAGAACGATTACCCTAGTCTTGATACAACATTCAAAATTCCATAATAGGTAGGTAATTAGATGCTGAACAAACGGACCAAGCACTCCTCAGACCTGGTGACCTGATGCAACTGGTGTGGTGGGACCTTTTTGTTCATGTAACTTTTCTATACTTTTGCTACAAATTCCAGAATTGAGCCTACAAAATCTACTAATTTACTACAAAATGGGCATAGAATCCTTTTTGTCATCATCACCATCAGCCCATCATCGTCCACTGCTGAACATAGGCCTCTCCCAAGGCGCGCCACAAAACTCTGTCCTCGGCCTTCCTCATCCAATCGCTCCCCGCTACTTTTTTTAGGTCGTCTGTCCAGCGGGCAGCAGGGCGTCCCACACTACGCCTACCAGATCACGGTCTCCACTCTAGAACTCTGACACCCCACCGGTTGTCAGTTCTTCGGCAGATATGACCAGCCCATTGCCACTTCAGCTAATAATGCTTCTTTCATAAATTTTGTGTGGCTCCTCAATCCATACGCACATACATTTTCAAGAAGAAAAGTGCCCGACTTACATTGAGCCAGTTATATTATTTTTCGTTTTACCTTAGAGGCATTTAGAGTAAAACTATGAACTACAATCACGCCATATGCAGCTTTTCTCACGATATATTTCTACAAGGTGTTACAAAATTAAAATAAACATTTAAAACTTTTAAGGGGGTTGCTTAGACCATCAAACTGAACAACTTTCACTATGGGACCAATATCAAAATCGCAAAAAAAAAATCTGCTGTCCCCATACATTTAACTCGAGTAGATTTGTAGTTTAGTATGGAACATCAGATTTTTTATTCGCGATTTAGATATTGGTCCCATAGTGAAAGTTGTTCAGTTTGATGGTCAAAACCAACCCTTTAAATGGTTATTTTTATTTTTGTAACACCTTGTATACAGTTGTTCATTTCGATAAGAAGTTGGATGTTGAGCGAAATTTCACCTTATTACCGATCATTTTATGAGATAAACCGATACACTCCATACTTACTCAGGGATAGCCTACCTTACTTATATCTTGTTTATAGGGTCCTTCTTAATATGCTGACTTTTTTAAGGTGATGCTCATCAAACTAAACAACTTTCTCTATGAGACCAGCGTCGTTATCGCAAATAAAATCAGTTGTGTTCCATACAAAACTGCAATCCTACTCGAACCGACTGCAGATTTTTTCGCAATTTCGACAATGGTCCCATTGCGAATGTATTTATTTTGATGGTCCGATTATTGTCTTAAAAACCATCAGCATTATTAAGTTGGCTACCTAGATGAAAGTCAAAAGTCAAAAAAGTCAAAATTGTTTATTCAAAATAATATCACATAGATAACTTTTTGACGTCATGTTTTTGAATCTACCACCGCGTCGGAAGGTGTTCCGTTGTAGAGAAGATGCGGCCAGAAACTCTACAACACACTTCTTTTAAACAAAACAAAATATACAAAGTACAATTACATAAATTCAATATTAAATTACATAGTGTAACATTGTCAAGAGATGAATAGACGGCAACGGAGCAAAGCCTTGACCAAGAGGTGGCCAAGATCAGGCAAGAGAGGAGTTGGTCGTCCAGCAGCTAGGTGGGCTGATGATATTACAAAGACAGCGGGAGAGACTTAGATAAGACTGGCACAAGACTGTAGTGTGTTTGTTTGTGCGAGCAATACGCAAAAACTGCTGAACTGACTTTGATGAAACTTTTTTGTTTGATAGCTGACTTAAAATCTGGTATATAATTTATGCAGGTTACAGTAGAGTAGCGTGGACTAACAGACGTGGGCGAAGTCCAAAAGGGGCCTCCCCTTTTCTTTCGTCTTCCTTTCTTTCTTTTTCCCTCCTTTTTTCCAGAATGTTTATCACCTTCTGAAGAAGAAGAGAAGAAGAAGAGACTTTTGTATGAAGAATGCGTGTAAACAATATAACATTTTGCAAAGCTGTGTTGCCAGTCTGTGACGAGTGTGGCCAATAATTGTTCGTTTTTTTATTTAATTAAAAAATAAACGGGGATTTTAAGTCTGGTGGCATCGCATAAAAACAGGCCTCGCGAGGCACCTTTATGTGTGAGGCCGTGGGCAAGCCCCACTTCGCCCACGCCTAGCTAGCTACTGGGGCGGGTTAACTCTAGTAAATACAGGGTTCAACTTAATATGCTGACAACTTTTTAAGGGGATGATCAGACCGTCAAACTGAACAACTTTCTCTACGGGACCAACATCGAAATCGCGAAAAAAAAATCTGCTGTACCATACAAAACTGCGAACCTACTCAAGTCAAATGTATGGGACAAAAGATTTTTTTTTTCGCGATTTCGATATTGGTCCCATAGAGAAAGTTGTTCAGTTTGAAGATATTAAGAAGGACCCTGTATTATAATAAGACGTCTCCAAAACTTTAAACTAATAAAGGTAATGTCCCTTAATCCAGATAAGTATTTCAGTAGTATTCGAGTATTAACTGAACAATGTGGTTTATCATTTGCTATCATTCATAGATCTTATAAAATAATCATAGCGGTATGTCGATAAAGCATTGATTACCCAACTGTGGTCACGATAACTAGTGTGTTTAATTAAGTGCAAGTAAAATTGTTGTTTATTGTTAGTGACAATAAGGTACAGAATGTGTTTGATTGTAGGTTCTTGTTGCTGCTGCATTAGTTTAGAAGTGGGAGCTCAAATAATTAGCATTGTTACAACGGTGAGGAATTAAATTAAATAATTTTCTTATAGATACAAACTTAGCCCCACTTGTGTCCACCTGGGTCAGCGATTAACTCTGGGTTGCATTATGCAACTATCAGCTAATTCATGTTTTTTACAACAGTGTCCTTCTTAATATGCTAACCAAGAATTTTTTCGATTCGATTAGATTATCAAACTAAACAACTATCTGTAATCGCGAAAAAAAAAACCAGTGTAATGTGTCTGTTCATCTCCTTAATAAACCTAAAAGAAGGACCCTAATACTAAAAATCATGGATTACCATGCATTATTACTCAAAGGGATTACCAACTTAACTTAGAGTTAAGGGAATATAATTAGGAGCGCGCTCCATACAAACGAAGTCTGGTTATATTTTCAATACTAACCAATTAAAGTCAATGAAATAATCATTATGTTTGTATTAAGTCAGATTTCCGTTAAATGTATAGTTTTAAAGTAACAGTGCCTCAAAGATTTCCATACAAATCTTAAATTAATCCTAGCACTTAAACTGTACATTATAACGAAAATCTGCCTTCATACAAACATGGAGATTAAGTTTCTAGATTGTTTCTGAAAAATGTCATTGACTTTAATTGGTTAGTTTTGAAAATATCATCAGATTTCGTTTATATGCAGCGCGCATTTACGCATTCGGAATAAACTTGCTAATCCAGATTGATTCGAGTAACGCTCAAAAGTTAATTGATGCTCCATACAAATATGAAAAAAAAAACATAAAATCATTTCGCGAATGTATTCAATATCAAATTGAGATACAACCGGTATGTTTTACTACAATATTGCCAATCTTTAAGCAACGTATTTTGGCGAGATATCAAAACTATTATCGTTTAGCTGTGAATTAGCTTTTTCAAGAATTCGGTCTAATAAAATGACTCATTAACATAAAATTCGAACAAGGAACTCTACTATTTCAATGAAAGTGACTGTACTTTGATCAGATAATAATGTATAGACTGTGGTTGTCATCAATACTTGATGCAGATCTAATATTGTATTTTTCCAGATAGTACCCTAAGCCCCGCTTGCGCCAACCTGGTTTTGCAATAAACTGCAAGTTAAGTTGGTAACCTATGATTTTTTGTATAGAAAAAACAACAGAAGGAGCTATTTTAACCGGAGTTTATTGCTAACCCAGGATGGTGCAAGTGGGCCTTAAGGTGTTAAAATGGTTAGCATCTTAACAGATATGTACGCACGGCGACAGATCAACCTACCCCTAGTTGGACCTTATGTCCATGAACATAGAGTTCAACAGGTTGATCTGTGTGTACCATTATTCTTTGAATAAATATTAATTCATTGATTGAAAGTTTACTGGGAATTCCATAGGGCAGGGAAGGCGAACCTTTTTATAACTACGTGTCAATGATGATAAAAAAAAATTGAATACGGTCGCCCGGTCATGACATGCCAAGCTAAAAAGAAATCTAATTTTAGAGAAAATTACATAAATATTCGTTAAGATGGATTTTCCTATTTAGGCAACGTGTTGAGTCCATATTGAATTCGACAGTGGAAATCCTATTACCTACTCAGAAAATCTTTGCTGATAAATGTCAATAAAGAATTTAGTTCCAATGAAAGCTCCTGAATCATTTCCACAGAATCACTGCAAAATAAGTGAAACAAACAGAATTTTTGGTCTGATCATGTTCTAAAGAAACAGGCTATTATAAGTTATTCATATGTAATTATTAGCGCCTTTTGAAGTTGAAACCTTAGGCACCTGGGGTCTGGACGCCAGGATCTATTTAGAGAAATATCTTCAAGGCTGATCGACGCTACAGGCGACACGAAGGCTGGCACGTACATCACAGAGGCAACGCCGCCAGCCTCCTTGGCACACTCCCGCACGGCAGCAGCTTTGATGGAGTATTCTGCCTCTAGATGGTCTGCTGATGAATTTACCATCGGCATTCCGTCTGCAGGCTGTGCTCCCAACATCTGGCTCATCTACCCTCTTCTCTAAGTCTTTTTTTTCTTAATTTTCTTATATTGGCTTAATTCGGTTCCTTTATTATTTTGTGTATTAATAAAGGACATTTCTGTGATCTCATCAAAACCGTGTCCAAAATGTTCTGTCACGTGCCACTTACATCACGCGTGCCGTAGGGAGTACAGCTAGTATGGTAATCTATAACTCGCAAACATCACAACTTGTACTGTTTCCAGATGTTATCAGCAATCATCCTGATGCTGTACAGTTCAGCAACAATAATGCTGACGTTGCCTCCTATCAGGTTGATGTTCTACGCCGCCGTGTCTGTCCTGTCAGGATGTCAGCTCATCTTTGGATTCCTCCTCAGCTATGGCGCTTTTACGGTTCGTATAATACTATCGCCTTATAGCTTATGAGGGGAAATTAGGTAGGTGGAGTCTGTAAAACTTTAACAGAGTGGTAGGCGGTTGTCGGGTTGATTACATCTATACAATTCACGCAGGAGGTAATGGGCGGCAAGGTTGCTTTTTCTAGATTATGATAAGATTTACCAGTAGCGTAGCGAGGGGCCCATGCCCCGGCGGAACTTTACTAGGGGCGGAAAATTCAAGAAATATATACATAGATTGATTGAGTTCTGTCTATAACCGATTTGTAGAGCAGAGAAAAGACTAAGTTTCTGATTTAAGAACTGTACCTACACATAATCCTAATGAGTTCTTATCACAGCTAAGACGTCGTGATAAAAATTTCGGGCTTGCTTCGCTCGATCCATAGTTTCTACTTAAGTTACTTAGCACATGTTTTGTACGTAAAAAGCTCTGGCTCCAACCGATTCCTATTTAGAGAAAAAGTTGAGCTCGCTTCGGTTGCTCGAAGTTTCTATTTTTGTATAGATAAACCAAAAGATGTCTGACCACAACCCGACTTACTAAAAAATTTCGAACTCGCTTCGCTCGCTTCACTATTTTTTGTGTAGGTCTTGTTATAAAGATAAGAGGGCGAAAAATCTGTGCCCCGGGCGACAATAACCCACGCTACGCCACTTTACTGTGCCAATATATGATAACCGATCAGAAATTGCAATTATTGTATTTAGAATTTGGTTTCAGTTATCAGTTACGGCCGGCGTTACCTCATTGTATTTTCCTCGTACTATTATTATATAGGTACTTACTGATAATGAAAATAGTGATTTTAGTGACAAATCCGTATCAATACAACTTTATGAAATTATTTAAATACTGATTGTTTTGCAGTAAAAAAAAACTTGACGCGCCGCGCCATTCCATCCTAAAACCATATTAGGTTGCTAAAAGTTAACCTGTCTACAACTAACTCATAGCCTGTAGGATCCCACTGACTGCAGGGCAAATAATGATGAGTGGGAGTGGGCCATCCTCCACCACGCGGGCCCAGTGCGGGCCCAGTGCGGCGAAATGGCAAATCAATTTTAAGGCTATTTTCAATTACAGAAACAGAGATTTGAAACACTTACTCTCACTTATTCTTAGAACAGCTTTAGTACCGTCCAAATATGTCAGATAGTATATCTTTCAGATAATAAAGTATATTTGCTAAACAGAATTGGCCAGAAAGCGAAATAGGTATTGGAAAATATCTTCGTTCTTATTTGGAATGAAGTATAACTATTCGTTAAGGCAGATCAGAGGCCTATTAAGGCGGCTTGAAAATTCTCTGACAGCAAGTTGACCACTAACTTGCCTCCACCAACACGCACTGGGCCTGCGTGGTGGAGTATGGCCCACTCCCTCTCACCCTTATTGGTGAGAGGAGGCCTTTGCCCTGCAGTGGGACGCTACAGGCTATAACTTACATTTTTACTTACTGTTTGGATATTAACCAAAAAAAGTCAATGTTATTTTTAAACCACGATCACGAAATGTCAAGGTTACCGTGGCTCAGAAATCATGTAATCAAATATTTCCATACAAATAACTCAAATCAATCCTTAATTTAATTTAATCCTAGCATGGAAACTATACAACGTGTTAATGAATTAACGCAAAACTAGAAAGTAGTTTGTTTAGAATCGAGAACAGAATCGAATTATCATGGTTTCAACATAGGTAATTTTTTTCAAAATATTAAATAATTTGTTTGTAAAATTTAAAATTTACTGAATTCGATCTCAAGCCACCGATTCGGCACTCTCACCCTACTAACTACCAAAACAAGATTCTTAAAATGAATCCATGAGCACGCTAGGGCTTTCATTCATTGCTGAAATGATGACAAATCAGTTTTGCCTCAAAACTTAAAATGCGAATAACTTTAAATTTTAAGTATCAAAATAATGAAATGATTGTTTCGATCGAATTATTTTGTTAAAAATCAGTTGGGGTGTATGAGGTTTTGCGCTTATTCATTACCAAGTTGTATATATTAACGGAAATCTTTCAAATTACAGACACAGAACATACTCGTACAATCGTGTTTAAAAAATTTGTTAAAAAGGTTAGTAGTATTGAAAATAGGATCTAACTTCGTTTGTATGCAGCGCGCTCGGACGCTCTCCAAGGACTATACTCTTAATTGATCACTGTTTTATAAATTACAGAAGAAGCCAGCTTACATGTGGCCGTGGCTAGTTCTCTCGTGGGTGGTGAGCGTGGTCCTGCTGGCGCTGTCTGTGGGTGGCGTGGCGCTGCTGGTGTACTGGGGCAGCATCCAGGAGTCTGCTGAGGTCAACTCCATGATTACTCTATACAGCGTTTATGCATGTAAGTTGAAGGTATTTTTCTTTAATGTACAACGAACGAGTGTGGCTGTGAAGTGGAAATGATGGCAATTTGGAGGCGGATGACAAAATACAAGCATTAGAGATTTGTTTCTAGGTTGTTTCTGCAAAATTTCATTGACTTTATTTGGTTAGTATTGAAAATATAAGCAGACTTCGTTTGTATAGAGTTCGCCAACGGTAATATACCCTTATAGTTAAACGGTAATCAAAGCATTAGCCTTTTAAAAGACAAAGGTCCGGTTCAGGTCGACTCGTACCATTGAGTTTTTCGAAATTTATGTACATTTGTAACACCTCTGGCTTTTCTGTGAAGGAAAACATCGTGAAGAATCCAGCATGCTTCAATTTCGTGCCATGTATTGTAACCCACTGTCCATTACAAGTGACGACGCGCTCACTCCCCGTCACACTGGGTTTCGTCACATTAGTTATACTTAGTGAAACTTGGATGTTCTGTGGTTTCAGAATATCGTGAGCATATGCCTAAAAGACAGTCTTTTACACATGCGATTGTCTCATGTACCATTGGTTTGCACATTGGTGACCATCAAACAGATCAAGACCAAGATTATTAACTGCCTTAAGAGGTTTCCCTGGCCGAACGACCTTGAACCTTTCAGAGCCGCCTCAATTCTACTAAACTACGTCATTTTAGCAGCTATACCTATTTTTGACTGATTTGTACTTGATTATGTCACTATGGTGACTTCTAATCCAAGGAAATCAAATTCGAAAAGGGTCGTAGCATTATGGTGTGTGTCGCAAGTAAAAGTGACTTCAACTTATAAAGTAGATGCCTTGTAGATGCACATAATACAGATTTGTTCCACTATTTAGGTTTTCTTTTGAACACAGGTTTTATAGAAAAATAACAAATATACTTAATAGCAAATAAATCCGAGATGTTGAAGGTCGTTGCTATATTTTTCATTAATTTTGTATGTCTTTCAAATAACGAGAAGATAGCTTCTAAAAACCAGGAAAATATGACCCGGCCCTGCATGCTTCAATTTCGAGGCATGTGTTGTACCCACTGTCCATTATAAGTGGCGACGGGCTCACCCCCCGTCACACTGGACAGAGTTTCGGTGCTACTGGTGAAACGTGGATGTTCTGAGGTTTCAGAATATCTCTGACTACCCCCTCGGGGAATATAGTCGTGAGCATATGCCCTGCGTTTACCTGTGGGGAGCGTCTTAACAGTATTTCTTGTCTTCATTCCAGTGATGCTGTTATACTTCGCATCTGTGGTGAACAGTAGACGAGGGGAAATGGTGAGGGAATTTTCGTACAATTCCGTCATACTGCGTCCTGTTAACTCTTGGAAGTACGTGTGAGAGACGGTGATAGCCTGATGATGGCCTGGTGGAATATCCTTGAGGAGAAGCCTTGGAGATCTCATTTAGAGTAACGAGTGTTTATTGTAGTTGTTTTGTTTAGATAGAGTTCCTGTTAGTGATAAGTCCACAAAATTTTGTTTGTTTGGTCTGAAATTTCGATGTTGAAATAAAGAATATTTTATACTATTGTATTGTATAGTAGACTGAATGGATTTCGGAAAGTAGTTTATGAATGGTAGGTACTGTTAAAAATAAAAGTTACCAATGATTTTTGGATGTCTTATAATAATAATAAGGGGTTAGGTACATAATATATTTTAAGGAATATATTTAGCTGTGGTGGTCCAGTGGCGAATAACCTTACCTGCCATGCAGGAGGCGACGGTTCGATCCCCGTCCAGGCCGACTCGTACCAATGAGTTTATCGGAATATATGTACGATTTGTAACACCACTGGCTTTTCGGTGAAGGAAAACATCGTGAGGAAACCTGCATGCTTCAATTTCGAGGCATGTATTGTACCCACTGTCCATTATGTGGCGACGGGCTCACCCCCGTCACACTGGACAGAGTTTCAGTACTACAGGTGAATAGTGGTTGTTCTGAGGTTTCATAATATCTCTGACTACCCCCTCGGGGAACATAGTCGTGAGCATATGCTTATATTTTAAGGAATACTTAATTAAGACCATCAAATCTACAGTACTCTGTGATTAAACTGAACAACTTTCAATATGGAAAAATTTTATTTTTTGCCAACATCCTTTTTTCTTGTTCCATAGAAAATGTCAACAGTTATAGTAACTCATTCCAAATTTCATATATTGGATATGAATCACCGTTTTTTATCCGTGATTTTGACGTTGGCTCCATAGCGAGAGTTTTTAGTTTGATGGTCTGAAGCACCCCCCAAAATATGTAACGCATTTAAGTTGACACATACGAGATGTCTGATTACCTGCGATGCTATTGATGAGGAAGGCTGAGTTTCTTGGTTCACCTTGAGAGAGGCATATTCAGGAGTGGACAAAACAGGGTGATGAGGGCCTTTTCTGCTTCCTGAGTAGGTGGTTCAGGATTACCCATGAAAAGGTAGGATCTCTTTGGCTCGCAGAACAGATTTCCGATGGAGTCGAAGAGTTCTCTAGTGGTCACCGGGTACCGGAAAGCGCAACGTGGGCAGGCCAGGCATGGTGGTGTGACGACCTGTTGAAGGCGGCGGGAACCCGTTGGACTCGTGGTTGTGGCGATCCTTGGGGGAGGCCTACATCCAGCAGTGGACGTCCATACCCACCATCGGCTGAGATGATGAGGTAGGAACTCGGTACACAAACGACAATAAAACGCGTCGTTAATCGTACATTAAAAGTTACGCACATACGGGGAAATAATTACAATCGTATCGCCAGCACGTACAATGGTCGCACGCGCACCTTACCTTGCGGAAAATTACTCTTTTCACCTACTTGTAGGGCTACCTATTAAAGTTTTTCAACTCTTTTTTTAATATTAAGTATTATTATCAGGAGTTCTAAACTAAATAGGCAATGGACAGGGCACATGGCTCGTAAAACCGATTGCTTCCGCGTAACAGAAAGCGCAGCGTGGGTACGCCCCCACAAAGTGAAGCGACGACCTGGTGATGGTGGCCTGATTCGTGAGAGCGGGAGGTCTTTGCCCTGCAGTGGGATTATACAGGCTATTACTTACATTTTTACTTACTATTTGGATATTAACCTGCCTTAATAGGCCTCTGATCTGGCTTAACGAATAGTTACAACGCCATCTGACGGAACAATCCGAGACCAACTGCTTAACGTGCCTTCCGAAGCACGGAAACGCTCGAGATGAAATACCACTAAAAGGACACCCATCCAAAGACTGACCGGACCTGACGTTGCTTAACTTCAGTGATCGTTTCCAATACCGAAGCTCCACTACGCCAACGAGCGCCTCTTATTTAGAAAAGTTAGAAAAACTCGGTAAAAACTTAGTACATGGCATGTCGTCCGTGCGGATTCCATCGCTCTCCTCTCTTCCTGTCAATAATAAGTAATTATACATATAGCAATGCCCCTGAAAGGAAGCATGCCCCTGAAAAAAAGTAAACTCATCATTATACTGGGTGGAACGTAACGAGGGACTTTTCTTTTAAGGGTGTATCCAGACATTGAAACTAAACAACTTTTCCTAAGGAACATGGTTTGAATAACGAAAAAAAAAATTGGACCTCCAATAGAAAATAGATCGACTGATCCGCACTTTTGTATGGGAGGTCCAAAAATTGTTTTGGTTTTTTGACCCATGTTCCTTGAGGAAAGTTGTTAAGTTTACAGCATTAGCATATGCTCACAACTATATTCCCCTAGGGGTTAGTCAGAGATATTCTGAAAACTCAGAACATCCACGCTTCACTAGTAGTACCGAATCTCTTTCCAGTGTGACGGGAGTGAGCTCGTCGCCACTTTAAATGGACAGTGGGTACAACATATGCCTCGAAATTGAAGCATGCTGGTTTCCTCACGATGTTTTCCTTCACTGAAAAGCCAGTGGTGTTACAAATCGTACATAACTTCCGAAAAATGCATTCTCGTTACGGAACGTAACGATATCTTATAGTAACATTAGGTCTGTGGCAGCCCTGTGAATAGACAATGGCGACACGTCCTGATGCCTCCAAGAGTATCAGCAGATGTTATAAATATGAGACGCTCCGACGAAAGTGTTTAGTCCAAGTTTACTCTTATTTTATAACTTATTGTTTGAGTTCTGTGATTTATTACAATGGTGAGTATTCATTTAATATTTTAATTATTAAAATTAGCTACTTTTGTACTTTACTTAATTGGTAAGGGATGCCTTGACTGTACCCCTAGGAGTTTGCTTGGCGCCATTGCTCTTGCTCTGTTTCGTCGTATTTGAAATTCGTAAAAAATTGGACTTAGTTATATTTGAGACATAATTTCGTGCGGATTGTGTACCAAACAGTTGCGTAAAGTGACCGACGTAACAGGAATCTCAAATAAATACGATAACAGAACATATTAAGTTTTGGTTCAAGTTAACTCGTACATGGTCATTTTGGCGGCAACGCGCGATTTTACGACATCGACCACAGATTCATCGTCATCTATCATTCCATCATCAAAATAAAGAATATAAAGAAAAAAAAAGTATAACGAATGGCTCAAAAGGACTAGTATCCTGAGCCGTTAAAAACATTTAAAAAAACTAATTTAAATTACTAGCGACCCACCCCGTCTTCGCCCAGGAGGAATCTATTAAATAAGTTTTATAATTATAAATGTACACCACATCCCACCTACACACACTACACCACACCACATCTGTTACTTTCCGGAAGAAATTTTGTAAATAGTGGTTAACCGAATCAAAATCTGGCATAAAAAAATCAATTGTTTGGTAATATCTTATGATGGTACGGAACCCTCCGTGCGCGGGTTCGACTCATACTTGGCCAATTTTTTGTTGGGATTTAGGTAGCGGAATCGGTATCAGAATCTCAGCGTAAGTGCCCACGAGCGATTGGTACCTATACTTCATTTCAAAAAGGACGAAATGATTTTCAGGTTCTCGACAGGGTGTAAGGAAAAGTATAATTAAACTTTAAACCACATACTCTACACATCAAACTGAACAACTTTTACTATGGTAGCAAACCTGTCAGAAGAAAAAATATATCAGCTGTCCCAAGCTAAACTGTAATACCGGCTCGATTCAAACGTATGGGATAGCTGATTTTTTTTGTTCTGATTGGTTTGCTCCCATAGTAAAAGTTGTTCAGTTTTATGGGTAGAGTAGGTGGTTTAAAGGTTAATGATACTTTTCCTTACATCCTGTATAGCTTTCTGGCCAATTCTGATTTGCAAATATAATGTATTTATCCGAATGATGTACTATCCGAGTCCGACATATCTTGGACGTTACTAAAGCTGTTCTAATAATAAGTGAGAGGAAGTGTTTCAAATGTTTGTTTCTGTACCTACCTACCAGCCATACCATACCATACCTATACAAACCATACCATACCTATTTCCAGCTTCTAGAATTTTACTAACGCCGATCAAACTCAGAGCATATTGAACCATTATAATTTTTTGTGAACAACTTGACATTATGCACATAATATATCGATTTCTATTTCTGTAATTCAAAATAGCCCTAAAATTTCGTTGCTATTTGAAATGGAGGATAGTTTAGTTAATACAGGTCATCTCGCATCCTCTGACGTAAAGCAACACGTCACAAGTGCGTGTCGGTTCCCACGGCACCGCGCCGCGCAGCCGCAGTGCCGCCCGGTGCGCGGGCGCGGCTCGTGCCGAACACTTTCACTGCCTTACCACCTGTCACACCGCTTAGTGCGCAGGGCCGGCGCTGGGCCTGGTTTGTGGGTGACCCCCTAGACTCGGTAAAGTTTAATCACCTGGGAGATGAATTCGTCAGGCGATAGGTCGCTAATGTGTTGCATAGGCAACACATTGGTGTTGTTGTGAGCTGGTGCCACCTATTACCTGATTAATAAATCTTTTGATTGAGTGTAAATCATTTTACTCACTTTTGATAGTGAAGGTTAAATGTTTTTAAAATGCTATATTATTTAGTATAGAATATCTTTCACTATCCTACATGAGCGATGTACCCCAACCATTGCCATTGTTTTTAAAGACTGATACACTCTTTTTTTTCAATTATTTCCACTTTAGTTTAGCAATTCAACGGGATTTGTCAGCTACTCTGGTTCTCCTGCGGATCTTTTCATTTCTGATTCGATCCCGCTTGTAAACTCCGAGCATAGCCCTTATAGTCGTGAGCGTATGATAACTCAGCTCTACTGTTTGCAAATCAAATATCTGATAGATAAATAAGTTAGAAGAAGCAATGCAAGTATTTAGATAGTTCTTGATAAAGTAGACTCATACTTATAAGCATCAAAGTGATTGAGTTTATGAAACGACATAATTCTTTTTTATACGGATAAAATAAACACTGCAATAATTAAAAAATACATTTTAACGAAAATCTGAGTTCATACAAGCATAGAGATTAGTTTCTAGATTGTTTCAGAAAAATTTCATTGACTTTAATTAGTTAGTATTGAAAATATCACCACACTTCGTTTGTATGGAGCACGCTCCGAATTATATTCCCTTAATACAAAATTTAGGTAATGTACCTGTACGTTCGAAGCTAATATTGACCCCCCGTAAGTTTATACCTTCGTGTCCCTTAAACCTTAGTCTGACCCTGTATCACGGTCACAAGCATTACAAATTCTCGCAACCAAACCGACATTCCACTCAGTTCATTCGTGAATCAGCAACGAAATAAACTTTACAACAAATATTCTCACCTTCGCCAGAATTATACAACCGGCATCGGCGTGACATCAATGAGCTTCACTCTATTCCTTTTATTTATGTGATTCATGCAGGAAATTGGTTTTTATTCCGGCTTCGGTAAATCGGATCGGTTTGGTTATGTAAAAAATTTAGCAAAAAGTTCGTTTCTTATCGGTCAAGTAAACTAGGAAACGAAGTTAATAATAGTTGATCGCAAAAAGGCTTGTACAGTTCTTTTGCTCAATTAATACAAAAACACAAATAAACATTTAAGGGGGTGGTTTAGACCATCAAACTGAACAACTTTCACTATGGGACCAATATCGAAATCGCGAAAAAAAAATCGAATATTCCATACTAAACTAAAAATCTACTTGACCTAAATGTAATAATGTGTGGGACGGCAGATTTTTTTTTCGCGATTTCATACCTACCTATGTATAATATACCTAGTCTAATCTATATTTATGGCTGGCATAGATGCATGAGATGGAGAGAGACGACCCTGCCCCAGAGGGCCTAGCATGCCATCCCCAAGAAACCTATAAAATCGAGACGTGTCTCTATTTTTGTTACTTAGCGTATGCGAAAGCGAGCGCCACGGTTTTGACGTTTTGTCGCTAGACTTCGATTTTTGTCGAAACTTCATTGGAATAGAGTTGATATTTAAGCAATACATGTACATATATTTAAAGAATTGTAGTAAAAGTTCTGCATGCCCTCTCTCGAATTATATATTGCATGTTCATGGGCAGATCACAGAGCTCTATGTAAAAACTGTTAACCACCTTTATATTACCTGTGTCGCAATAAAGTCTTTGAAGTTTGAAGTTTATGTTATTAAGTGGAAATAAAGTGGTCACGAATTATATTGAAAATCGAGTGTCAGTATTTATGTCATGCTCGAGCCCATCTACGTCTCTAGATTCTTCAACATTCAATACCTCTTAGTTTTCTGGTATGTACAGAGCTATAATAAAATGTTTAGCAAAATTTTCAAGGGTGGTTCTTACCATCAAACTGAACAACAACAAAAATCTACTGTTCCATTCTAAAGTGCAATGCAACAGCTAATAGTTTTTTGCAATTTCAGGTTTGCTACCATAGTAAAAGATGTTCAGTTTGATGGTCTGGACCACCCCTGACAATTTAGCTAAACATTTTATTATAATCCTGTATACCTAGGTAGTGGGTAACCCGAAGGTGGACCGATGAGCTGGCGAAGGCGGCGGGAACCTGTTGGATGAAGGCAGCGCAGGAATGGTCGTTGCGGCGATCCTTGTCCAGCAGTGGACGTCCATTGGCTGAGATGATGATGATGATACCTAGGTACCTATTATTAGAGCTTTTGCTATGAAACTACAAATCTACTTGACCTGGCTGGCGTAGATAGAGACAACCCTGCCCCAGAGGGCCTAGCATGCCATTCCCGAGAAACCGATAAAAATCGAGACGTGTCTCTATCTTTGTTACTTTGCGTATGCGAAAGCGAGCGCGCACCACGGTTTGACGTTTTGTCGCTAGACTTTGATTTTTTTTGAAGCTATGAAAGAGCTGATAAAGGAGCAAGACGGACGCTTTTTATGTGCGCCTGATTAATTCGAATACATCACTAAATGTTTAGGGCCCCTTTCAACTGTACATAATCACAATACTATCCAACTCACTCTCATCCTAGTTTTATTCAAATACCTAGGAAATTAAACCGGACTGTCCTTCCTTCAATTAAATAACAACAACCTGCCAACGCCAAACTCACCTTGGCTACTAAAGCAATAAAGTCCAGAACATCTCAGCATTAGACTAGCAAGATCTCGAGGCCGCCGACGGTCAGTGACTTATCGTTTTGGGTGAAAGCGAGTCGCTTGGAGCACCGCGCCGCCGGAGCAGCGGCCACGTTATGCAACCACTGCGCTTGCGGCCGCCGCACGTTACCGAATACATCGCTTTATACTGGCCCGGATTTAGTTAGGAGGCCTATGAATATGCTCTTTGGGATTACAGCACACACTTTAGAATATGGTGGACGTTATTTGCATTTAGCCCACTAACTGTATTTGGTCCTTCCAGTACTGTCTCTTCTGTTATCAACCTGATCCTGATGACCAGAAGGCTGTTATGACACACACGACAAAGCGACAAAACGAGATAAGTGTCATGCGTGCTCATTTTGGCTTGCTTAAAGTAACAAAGACAGTAGAGGCACATCTCGATTGTTCTCGTTTTCTCGAGGGTGGCATGTTAGCCCCTCTGTCAGTAAAGGTACTACGACTATGTTCCCCGACGTTTCACCAGTAGTACCAAAAATCTGTCCAGTGTGACGGGGGGTGATCCCGTCGCCACTTATAATGGACAGTGGGTACAATACATGCCTCGAAATTGAAGCATGCAGGTTTCCTCACGATGTTTTCCTTCACCGAAAAGCCAGTGGTGTTACAAATCGTACATAAATTCCGAAAAACTCATTGGTACGAGTCGGCCTGGACGGGGATCGAACCATCGCCTCCTGCACGGCAGGCAAGGTTACTCGCCACTGGACCACCACGGCTTTTATAAGTGGCTATTTTAAGTGGTTTTCGAAATATTCTTCATTCAGCAATCATTGGCCTGATCAGCGAGGGCCACAGTGTGTGTACCATAGTCCGGCCCTGACTATTGAGTACAGTAGGTGACACAACTACTTTCTGTCATTTAACACGCCGCATGAATGTTTTATTACAGACACAGTGTCGCGTCATGATATTATGATAACATTTTTATTATGTTTTTATAACACTAACGAGATTTTGCACAAGACTTCGTCCGCACCGGTTCCCGTCAACGTAACGAGATTAAAATTTACCAGTTTTCAGGGGTTCATAAGATTTTAAACACGAAAAGTTTCATCAGAATCGGTTCAGCAGTTTTTGTGTGATGCTCGAACAAATATAAAAATACGCAAACACTCACAGGGTCCTTCTTAATATGCTGACACTTTTTAAGGGGATGACCATACCGTCAAACTGAACCACTTTCTCTATGGGACCAACATCGAAATCGCGAAAAAAATCTGTTGTCCCATACATTTGACTCGAGTAGGTTCGCAGTTTTGTATGGAATAGCTGATTTTTTTTTTCACGATTTCCATGTTGGTGCCATAGAGAAAGTTGTTCAGTTTGATGGTCTGATCATCCCCTTAAAAAGTGTCAGCATATTAAGAAGGACCCTGTATATCGTAACTTTTTTTTATCAATTGTACAGACACACTTCTGTTACAGTTTTATAAATACACGGTCCTTCTTAATATGCTGACACTTTTTTAAGGGGATGACCTGACCATCAAACTGAACAACTTTCTCTATGGGACCATGGGTTTTTCACGATTTCGATGTATTGGTCCCATAGAAAAAGTTGTTCAGTTCGATGGTCTGATCAATGATTTTTTTATAAATTGTACAGACACACTTCTGTTACAGTTTTATAAAATATATCGTAGATTAAGAAGATTAGATAGATGAAGATAAAGCGGCTTTTTGTCTTCAGGTCCCACATAATTGTTTTAGTCATTAAGATGTTTGAAGAGATTACATTCTTCTTCAATAACGCTTTCCAATAAGTACGTTGGAATTTCGTATTGTACAGTGTCAAATTCTATTTTAATCATGCCCTCTTGTGGACCAAAAGCAAGCCAAGTTGGAACCACATGGCTCTTATAAACCCCATTCTATTTTTTAAATATATTTCCGTAACAAAAAGGACCCATATTAAAAATAGGATGGGGCTTGGTCTGTTTTGGCCCCACAAGAGGCCTCTGACTGACTGTCAAATTAGGCCAGCTCGATAGCAACTGGTCTACCTTGAGGCAACTTGAACCAGTGGGAACCACTGACACATCTGACCTGAAAATCAGCTGTCCCATACGTTTGAATCGAGTAGGTATTGCAGTTTAGTATGGGACAGCTGATATTTTTTTTGTTCTGACAGAATTTCACCCATAGTAAAAGTGGTTCAGTTTGATGGGTAGAATATGTGGTTTAAAGATTAATTATACTTTTCCTTACATCCTGTATAGCTAATTAGTATTTAAATGCATGCATTGGTATTTATTATCTAGAAACACCCCAAAAACTATAAAATATAGGTAGGTACTAAGTTTCAAAGGTCAAAAGTCAAAATTGTTTATTCAAAATAATATCACATATAAAACTTTTTGACGTCATGTTTTTGAATCTACCACCGCGGCGGAAGGTGTTTCGTTGTAGAGAAGATGCGGCCAGAAACTCTACAATACACTTCTTTTAAACAAAACAAAATATACAAAGTAAAATTACGTAAATCCAATATTAAATTACATAGTGTAGCTTTGTCAAGACCAGACATTTTTGTCATTCAAGTAATCATCGAGTTTATAGTAACCTTTTTACAGAGGACTTGTTTAACATGGGACTTAAACTTTTTGTCTGTCAAGTTTAGAACATTCTCTGGCATCTTATTATTATAATAACGTATACCTTTATAGGTAATATTAAGTTAGGTAGCCTAGGTAATAGCCTATAAGCCAAGGAGTATAATGTATAGTATGTACCCACCGACCAATAACTGTTTCGACCTACGACCTCTGCTAACATTTCTCTACTTTCGCTGAAACCTGTTTCAACACTGTTTTGTATGAAAATGAACATTAAACACATCATTTTCTATTGGCGACCATTCTTGGTAATATTTACTTATCTAAATCTTAAACAACTTGTCAAACTGTTAACTCAAGTTTAATTGTTGTCAGAAACCAACGAGTTTGTTCAAAGCAAGCGAAAGAGCACACATATATAAACTCACGACTATAATCACATTCGGGGTGATCAGAAGAATTGTTACAAAGATAACAAGGCTACAGGGGCCTTCTTAATTTATGTTGACAGTATTTTAAGGGTTGTGAAATAAATTTTATGATGATGATGAAATACATTTAAAAAAAACGTTTTATGAGGCTGTATGAGCAGAAAGGTGTCACTATTGGCAACTTCCTTCTTTCTTGTTCTGTGTAAAGAAAATAATTAAGTTAAAATGCAAACCTTAACAGGTTATGGGCTCAAAAATGTGTGAAAAAAAATCTTCAAACTCATACATTTGACTCCCACTTGAGTGACAAGACCCTATAGGTACATACTTAATTACTTACCTCGTTTTCCAAATAGCTACTCCTCTGGCCCCTCATCATCGCCACAGCGTCCTGCCACAAAGTGGTCGAGAGCACCGAAGACATAGCACCTGATCAGAACACCACAACCCTCTACCCAGTCCCCAACACCACGCAAGCTTCTGCAGATACCAAACACGACGTTACCAGCTGGAAAATAGAGTCTACATTCGGCAAACCACCTAGAGACAGTAACAGCACGGATTCGAAGGAAGAACTGGTGGTAGAAGACTTGGGGAAGGCTTCAACTACCAGTTCTTATGGGAATGAGAGCAAGAAGTTCAAGCCAAGTCCTCACATAGGGTTTTTCGATGACGTAGGTCCTACAAGTGAGACGTTTGATTCCTTCACTCCTGTCATTAAGAAACCGCCTTCTGGATTTGTAGGGTAAGTTTGAAGATAAATCTTCTTCTTGTGTACCTTTTTGTCTTTATTTTTTATCCCATCATGGTCTTATGTTGAGTAGCATGATGGCAAAAGGAAGAGCAGTCAATCAACACACCAAATCAAAATATACTTATATAGAAAGAGATCTATGACATATCTTATTGAAGTGATGGTTTGGTTTCGTGGATGGTCTCAAATTGATCTCAAGACTGTGATGCGACAAGGGCAGTCCAGTTGAAGATCAGGGTGTCGTCGCTGTTACCGAATACGTTAAGAAGTTAGAATATTATGGATTATAAACTTGTTACAGACATGTTTTGCTACGTCCCTTAAGACGCAAATAGGTTGAAGAATTTCGTTCTCTGGGTAGTGGGCTCGATAAATTGGAAAAAGCACTTTCTCTGTTTGGAAGATTTCGGGTTAAAGTCCCGTCCGAGACTTAATTTTTTTATCTGTGATTTGATTTGAAAATATCTGAATATGGCTTTTATATGCTTATAATCCATAATATTTGAAATTGGAACAGGTTGTGTGGTCTATGGGTCTATATCGCATGAATTCCAGTTGTAATACTGGACTTGCGAGTCGGTTAGTTTGTAGAAACTCCAGTAGATGGCGCCACGTCCCTTAAGATGCAAATAGATTGAAGTATTTCGTTCTCTGGGTAGTGTGCTCGGCAGCTAAATTGGAAAAAGCAATTCCCCGGTTTGGAAGATTGCGGGTTCAAGTCCCGTCCGAGACTTTATTTTTTTTATCTTTAATTTGATTTGAGGTTATCATTATTTCTGAATCTTAATAGCCTAGCTATACCATTATGACATCTACTCCATCCTCACAATTTAACACAACATTCCTCAGATTCCCAGATCACTCAAAAACAAAAGACATTTTCAAGAATTACCAGAGATTCCCATACAAGATTGAGAGCGGTATCTTCACGAAAACCAAGCCCTGGGCCCAAACCATGGAGACCAGGCCCACGGCTGCTGTCCCTGTGAAGGTACCCGCCGGGGGACTCTACCAGCTCCCTGACCCCTTCAAGGAGAAACCAGGAGATGAGGAGTTTGGCCTGGAGTTCAGTGATGTGAAAGAGAATTCTGTTAAGAGACGGTAAGCAACGTTATAGTCTAAGATCCGGTTACAAACTTTCTACACCGAATGTTTAGTTAATGTTACACATTAGAGTGGAAATGACGTAGTTTAAGGATCTTTAAAAAATACGGTTGCAACTTATTTTATACCTATGCAAAACCTGTTGCAATACTTCGACATAACAGACAGCAAAAATGTTATCCTGTTATGCTCTTTTTATTAAAACCTACCAGAAAAGTGAAGATCTTATTAGTGAAAGAATCATCAAAATCAGTCTCAATAGTTTCCAAATAAATCTTCTCTAATCGCACGACCAGAAATAATGTGGCAAACCAATAATGCGACTATTACGTAGGTAACCCTATTGTTTCGTAATTATGAGTTAAAAGCGTCTAATAAGCCAAACTTATTAGACACATGAAACTTATAATAACAATCAATGGAAGCAATATTTTCCCACTCGGCTGCGTTAGATCTAGGCCGTGACAACCATATTTTTGGAACCATATAGACCCCTAGAATAATGGTATTTTCACTGGAATATTGTTATTGTAATCATTGCTTACACACATGGGAGCATAAAACTTGTAGCGGTATCTTGGAATAACACTTTCTTCCACACTTCATCGAAATTCAAAAGGGCGATTAACGTCAACATTTTAACGCGTGATTTTGTGATAAAAATAATTACATTGAATGAATTATAAACTATATTGAAATTAAATGTTACATTGGAAAGTAAACGGTAAACTCTCCGTATTTACTTTCTTACGTTTTTTTAACCCACATCAAAATAATTCTTTACTACCCTTTCACGCGAAGCGACGCAAGAACATCGGCGATGCGTTGCGGATGAACTCTCAATCATAAGGGTCTGAGTTCAAATCTGCACGGACGACATGCACTGTACCAATGAGTTTTTCTAACTTATGTACGTACGTACCGACTGCTCTCAAACGGTGAAGGAAAACATCGTGAGGAAACCTGCATACGCTGATGAAGACATTCTGATGCGTATGTGTAGTCCACCAATTCCAGCATTGGGCACTCGTAGTGGGGTAACCTTTAAACCACGTACTCTTCCCATCAACCTGAACAACTTTTAGTATGGGAGCAAACCTGTCAGCGCATAAAAAATCAGCTGATCCATACTAAACTGCAATGCCTACATGACTTAAACGTATGAAACACCTGATATTTTTGACAGGTTTGCTCTCATAGTGCATATACATGCTGTATTCCCTCGGTGGACCCTGAGTGTAGGCGCCCTGCTGTGGCTGTGGGACGTATTTAAGCTTAGGATGATGATGATGAGGAATGGAAGTTCAGATCAAAAACACTTATGTGACATGTGACACACACAAACCTAAGTGAAAAAATACAAAGAAATTCCCAAGCACATTATTATCACCCATAGACTAATAATAGGCATCAGCTACACGTCCAGCATCATTTCTCTTCTTGCACGCGACTAGGCTTTATTCCATACAACTTGTCGCGGCAGGCGCGGCTTAGCCTCTCCAAATGGCGCAGGAACAGGTTGTTAAAGAAATCATGCTAGACGTGCTTATGCCTCGGTCGCCCGCGCCGTCGATTTCGGTCGTACGAATGAGGAAGATTTACTCTAAAACTATTGGACTGATTTTTGTTGTTCCTTTCACTTGCAAAATCTCCACTCTTCAGACAGACACTAGCATAATCAACACGAACAATATTTTTGCACCTTTTTGCATTGGGATTTGCAAATTTTGGCATCGATTGTGTAGGTCTAATCTTTTATTGGTAGGTTAGGGAAGTATCCGTGTGGCGAAATACTGGGCTGAAAAGGTTTAGAATGCCATCGACTCGATAGAACAAGAAATATTTACTTTGTATATTTGGTTTTGTTTCAAAGAAGTGTGTTGTAGAGTTTCTGGCCGCATCTTCTCTACAACGGAACACCTTCCGACGCGGTGGTAGATTCAAAAACACGACGTCAAAAAGATATCTATGTGCTATTATTTTGAATAAACAATTTTGCCTTTTGTATAATACCTACAGTATTGAAGAAAGTATTCCAAACAAACTTCTCATTTTGAAGCGGTGAAGTGGCGTGTGCGCACGATCATGCAATACCCAATTAATTACGTTTAACGAATGTCCTTTTATATTATGTAAGACATTAATGTGCTATGTCGATAAGTTCGGGTGATTGGACTTAAGTATGGCATGTCCGGAAGGTAAGGAGAAATTATTGGGTCCGCAAGAAAACAAAAATTTTTAAACATCCAAATGCAGTTCAGTTTGATAGGTAGAGTATGTGGTTTAAATGTTAATGATACTTTTACTTACACCCTGTACACATAGTTAATATTCTTAGAAAGATTGTGAATATCAGCATGAAAGTCACTGACTGTACATCCCCACACGGCAATGACAGCCAAAATCTTACAATCACCATGAAATTGACAATTTAGATGCGATGATAAATCAATTTGATAGTAAAAAACCTTGTCATCTAAAAATTTACGTAACAGGTTTTAAAAGCATTATCCGGTTTCTTTTACTGGACGATTACTTACTTATTTAAATGAATGAAATGTGTAGGTTTAAGTTATTAGCATCAATAGTGTTTAAAGTCTTCTTCAATTTAAATATGACTACGTATGACTGTGTAAAATTTAAATCAACTTAGTTCAAGAATTTTAATATTATTTGTTATTTCATATTTCTCATTAGATAAACGAACGGAAGGTTTAACAGAACATTATAAGAGGCTGCCGCCATTTGTCTTCCCACTCACGCTGCTACAATTACTCATGCCCTATCACTCGCACCACGCCGCGCGCTTTATGGTGTTATGCAAATCATTGCATAACCTGTGGCGACACGTTCCACGCCTACTTTGCACTTCTAACCACTCTTATAATGTTCTGTGGTAGGTTTACATGTAGTTACATAAAATATAAAAAATTAAAAAGCTTAATTCAATTCAATTATACTTTATTGCACACCAAAACAGAACATACATTTGAATCCAGATAAAGAATAAAACAAGGAAACGCAAAAACGTTAAAGCAAGGAACCAGGATAGTACTGGTCCAGGATCCTTGTAGGACCCAAAACCCTAGCGGAATGGCTTAACTAATCCGTTAAACGAGGAAAGTGCTAGCCCTTGAATATTTGGTCGAGTCTATCAAACCGTGGTGGTCCAGTGGCCGTGGTGGTCCAGTAGCGAGTAACCTTGCCTGCCGTGCAGGAGGCGATGGTTCGATCCCCGTCCAGACTTATGTACGATTTGTAACACCACTGGCTTTTTGGTGAAGGAAAACATCGTGAGGAAACCTGCATGCTTCAATTTCGAGGCATGTATTGTACACACTGTCCGTTATAAGTGGCGACGGGCTCACCCCCCGTCACACTGGACAGAGTTTCGGTACTACTGGTGGAACGTGGATGTTCTGAGGTTTCAGAATATCTCTGACTACCCCTTCGGGGAATATAGTCGTGAGCATATGCTCTATCAAACCCTTGGACATGTCTTGAATAAGCACCTTACATGTTTTGAAAGAAGTACCAATCGTTGTATAGTTTCTTGCCGCATCTTCTTCACGGCTCCTCTATCATTAAACGGTAGATTCACAAAAAGTGACTCTGAACCACATGGTGGCACAGCCCATTTCCTCTCTGCCTGTTTCATAAGAGGTCTGTGCCCTGCAACGGGACGATATAGACTTATGGTGATAATTATGATCTTGCAGCCCAAACCCCTGGAAGAAGATCATGCACCTGATCACAGCCCTCATTCCCGTCGGCATCCTGTTCTCCGCGTTGACTCCCAACGTGATAACACTACACAGCGCAGGCGTGGGAATTGGACCTGATCAGTACGTACTCTAGAAATAGATATAGTAGACTAGCTGGTTATGAAGCTAAATTTTCATACTTTAATAAGTTAATTATAAAGGGGCAAAACCACTCCACTATAACTCGTGCAAACCAGGATCTACACTGAAACTCACATGAAACGAGCCCAGGGGATGACTATATCTGGTTTGGAACCCGCAGCGAATAACCAATGCAAGTTGACCACTAATTTACCAATCTGGAGTCCCGTAGTGGAGCATTTTTTTTCCTTGGCCAATTTCATCCCACTGCTGGGTAAAGGCCTCCCCCTTTATCATCCATGCATCCCTGTCCTAAGCCAGTTCCATCCACTCTCCGTCGAATCCATCCAGGTCGTCTCTCCATCACTTCCGGGGTCGACCCTGCCGGCGACGTCCATTCTCCGGGATCCAAGGCGTTAAGAGTTATAGTGGAGCATGTCACTCTTATTTGTGAGTGGTATAACTTAGTAAAGTAACCTTTAGACCGGCAATTTATCGCAGGTTTACGATAAACCAATCGCAAGGGCGGGTGAGGGGAGCAGCACGCGCTACTTATTTGCTGAGACCGGGCTTACGATCGTGCAATATGAATTTACTTTTACAAACTAGCGATTTAGCCGTAAAGTCTGCGATAAATTGCAGGTCTAAAGACTGCTTAAGAAAAGGAGTCAATTTCTTCAGCTATGGGAAATAGGCCACCAAAAATGTTAGCGGATATTTGGCGTATAGTTACGGAACTCATTTCGATTTGTTTCTCATAATCTCTAATTATAGTGGTAATATTAGCTATACCTCATCTAAACGGAGTGTCATGAGTGTAATCGCAGTTGGCGCACATTCATGTCTGGGTATAATATGTTGGATATTTATTTTTATTTTAGTTGAACATCTATGATGTTCCTATACACGCATTGTTTTACATGTGTCGTTTTATCAGGAAAAAAGAATCTTAGTATAAAGTCAAAACGGTGCATTTTTACATTGATTTCGTAATTCCGGTCGCATTTTTACCTAATTTTTCGTCTGGTTACTATAATAAACTAGCTGTTGCCCGCGACTCCGTCTACTTAGACCTTAAAAAAGTATCCTATGTGTTAATCCAGATCATATTCTATCTATGTACCAAATTTCATTAAAATTCATTCAGTAGTTTTTAAGTGAAAGAGTAACAAACATCCATCCATACTTACAAACTTTCGCGTTTATAATATTAGTAGGATTAAATTATGTTTTTAGAGTGTCATACCATCAATAAACGTTACCGTTTGTGGGCCTAAAAGAAATGGACTCCTTTGTGCCTACTTTCGCATCGAAATATTTACAAACAGAAATAAGCAACCATTTCAAAACCAGTTCTACAAGTATATACCTACTTCCTGTTTTCAAATCTAGTGTCAGTTACGTGTCTGTATAATAATAAGTAAAATAAAAAAATGGCGCACAATAATTGTTGAAATTTGTCAGTTGGTCGGAGAATGGCGCGTAATTGCAACAAGTGCACGCAAATCATATTATATATTCCAAGATCCCATAACAACTTTTCTACGTTCGTATGTTTAGGCAATGATACATATTAGTGGCATAGTTTAAGGATCCCAAAAAGTATGCTTGAAAAAATCCCCTGGCAGCTAGGTGGAAAAATGTTGACCCCGTTGATACATGATTAATTTGTTATGACATTAAATTGGATATCAAATTGAAGTTAAACTTATCAGCTACACAAAAACTATAGCTATGATTTGATTATTTTTTCACATATAAAATCTCATCTCTTCTGGAAAATTTTTAATAAATAACACACTACAATAAAACAACAAATTTTTTGCGCTCGGTTAAAAATATATAAATAAAAATAAAAATGCACTTTATTGCCACACAAAAATACAGAATAGGTACAAAACAGATTCATAACACAGAAAAATTAAAAATAACAACAGATTATGGCATGGCTGTACTGTACGATTTTACTCTCCTATCCATGTAGCCAGACATATTAGGCACCCATTTATGTCATAAAATACAATACAAAGCAATAAAACATAGAACATAAGTAGGTAGTAAATAAAACTAGACAATTGTTAAGTGGTTGGTGGTTGTTAAGGGGTTGCTTTGCCTAAACTAACTTATACTTTAAACTTATGACATATTTAGACCAATGATAGGGACTAAACCTCTCGTTAAAAATATAGAAACAGTTTCAAAATTTATAACCAGAGTTTGGTTAGTATCACAAATAACAACAATTTTGTTTCAGTGTTTTCCTCGAATGCCTATCATTTACCTACACATACGAGCGTAGAAAACTTGTAATGGGGTCTTAGTCTAATCTAACAAAGCGGATATTAATAGTGCACGCAAACTTAGACCGCGTTTATTGTTTTGTTACGTAATTTATCTATTAATGGATATCACGTGAAGTGATGGATAAGGAAGGTGATGCGATGCGCCTTTATTACTTTTTGAAAGTTACACACATGTGCTGTGAGCCGTTGATTTAACGCCCACTCAACATTTAAACACCTTAGGTTTTAGTACCTAGTGCTGGCGACATTCTCAGTCTTCAAAGGTGCTATATTCGAATGGACTTTCGAATGAGTTATACGGCTAGTATACCACTCACGAGAAAGCAAGAAAAACTAAGAAATAACAAAGTTTTCTTGGGGATTGGATGCGAAGCCTACAGGATGTAACATTGAACGGAAAAATGTTTACTATCGGATCAATATTAAAATAACGAAATAAAACTGGTTTTCAATAGAATACGTCATTGATTGCTACTTGACCCAAAAGTTCATACACAGGTAATTTTTTAACAGTATTTACATAAGCATATGCTCACGACTTTATTCCCCGAGGGGTAGTCAGAGATATTCTGAAACCTCAGAACATCCACGTTTCACTAATACCGAAACTATGTCCAGTGTGACGGGGAGTGAGACCGTCGCCACTTGTAATGGACAGTGGGTACAATACATGTCTCGAAATTGAATCATGCAGGCTTCCTCGCGATGTTTTCCTTCACCGATACTTAAGTATTTAACCGTATTAAACGCGTTTAAGTTTACATCCTGTCACAGATATTATAAGACCCTGTATAAAAATCATAAAGCCTCTCATTAAATCTTAATGCCACGATATCATCAGAATCAGAGATTATCTACACGACCGTCCGATAAGACTCTACCACCCGATTTGACCGTAAAATTGGGTAACTTTATAACCATTTTATTCATTAACTATTACACTTTTTAATCAGAAAACAAAACTGAACAATATACAGGAGAAGTGATTTGGTTTTTCTCGAAATGTATTTCAATTAATAATACCGAAGAAAAAGGAATCTAAAGTTAACCCTTTTTTCCTCAGTTGTAACCAATTTACTCTTACATTGTTGATAGGTAGAACACTTTGACTAATTATTATAAGAACTAGCCTTGCGGTAGCATTTCCCCTCTGCCACGGTATAAGCACAATTGATCTTGTGCATTTACATTCAATTTTACACCTTATCACTAAACGAGACAGCCTATAATTGCGAAATAATAACTTCGAACTTAGAACGTTTGGGGTTCACACGAGACTACTTTTCATGATTTTTAACATTCAAAATTAGAATCTAAAGTTATGGGGAATAAAATCCAAAGTTGCGGATTTCATGTTACCTCGCCCCCCGCAAAAAGTGGCAGAAATGTTCAGTCCACATATAAATAGTCAAAGGTAGAACATAACGTGACTCCTGTCTACAAAACTAAAGTATAAGAGCGTGTATCATTTACTGAAGCTATCATCAGTAGAATGACAAAAAAGTTAACAACTTCTAGGCCACTGACACCAGCTAATTAGCAACATTATAACACAAGTATCACGAGCGTGCGCACGCGCCGGAAGGACGTGTCTTGCGCAAGCGTGAAAGCGGATGTGGGGCTTAGGGATATACTGCTCTGTTGATTTGGGATTCGCATGTTGATTATTGTTTATTAGATAAACGTTTTGTAGAAATTACAAAACAATTTATTTATTTATTCAGAATTACGTTTATTATTTAATTATATGTTTTACGAATCTACCACCACCGGTTACCTTCTATACGAAGGTGTTACTAAACTAACTTAACAAAATTCCTAAAAAAAAAATGTCCAACTAAAGACCTATCATTTCACCACCTCTGGATAAGTTCTTACAAAGGATACGTATAATAAGGATACTTATCGGACAGACCGTTCGACATATTTCGTATGAAAGATAATTTATGGTACCTATACTTCATTCCAAATAAGGACGACGAGATTTCAGATTCCTATCCAAATCTGCCAAAGCTTTCTGGCCAATTCTGATTACCAAATGTATTGGATACATATACTATCCGACATATCTTGGACGTTACTAAAGCTGTTCTAAAAATAAGTGAGAGGAAGTGTTTCAAATCTCTGTTGCTATTTTGAATGGAGTGTAGATTCATAAAAATACTTGAAAATAATTATGATGTCAAAAAATGTAAGTACTTATTCAGAATTTCTAGTAACTAAACACAAATTTTGTAGAAATTGTTTTCTAATTTCTACAAAATTTGTGTCCAATAAATCCAATCAATAATCAACATGTGAATTCCAATAATAGGTTATGTAATGTGTAACAGATAGACAGGTAAAAGCCGTGGTGGTCCAGTGGCGAGTAACCTTGCCTGCCGTGCAGGAGGCGATGGTTCGATCCCCGTCCAGGCCAATTCGTACCAATGAGATTTTCGGAATTAATGTACGATTTGTAACACCACTAGTTTTTCGGTGAAGAAAAACATCGTGAGGAAACCGGCATGCTTCAATTTCGAGGCATGTATTGTACCCACTATCCATTACAAGTGGCGACGGGTTCACCCCCCGTCACACTGGACAGAGTTTCGGTACTACTGGTGAAACGTGGATGTTCTGAGGTTTCAGAATGTCTCTGACTACCCCCTCGGGGAATATAGTCGTGAGCATATGCTTATGCTTATGCTAACAGATAGTTACAATAATAATTATAAGAGAGCGCTATGGAGCAATTACCAATCAAATAAAAATTAATCAATCGAGCTCGTTGTACAAGGGGGCCGGGACGTGCTCCTCCTGGACCCCTATGCCTGCGGGCGTACCCTAACAGCGGATTCAATTAGGGTACCTACCTTTGCCCGTCCCCCGCACACCGCACTTTATCGACCTGACACGACCGCTCTGATCTGTTCCACTATATTGTTATTACGCTACGCTCGTGCTATAGACCCTGACAATGTGAATGATTGCAGGCTGTCATCGAATGTATTCCGTCGGACGGACGCGTCGTCGCCGGCGCAGCTTCCTGCGATCAGCGAGCGCTGCCGCCGCCGGCTGCTATGTGAGCTACATTCCGATAGGAACTATGCGCTGTATGCTCGTTCATCAGGGTAAGTAAGTTATAGCCTGTAGAATCCCACTGCAGGGCAAAGATCTCCTCGCACGAATAAGGTTGAGATGGAATGGCCCATACTCCACCACGCGGCGCCAGTGCGAGGTGGATAAGATAAGATAAGATAAATATTCTTTATTTGCACACTATTCGTTAAGCCAGGTCAGGTCTTGTTCGTGTATATTGATATTGTTTTTTGTGTATTTTGCACAAAAAACACCAACACCCAAACAACAATGAAGGGAGTGGAGTATGGGTGGAGGCAAGTTAGTGGTCAACTTGCTGTCTGAGAATTTTCAAGTCGCCGTAATAGGCCTCTGACCTGGCTTAACGAATAGTTAACAGAGTAAACAGAGGCCAACTGTTTAACGTGCCTTCCGAAGCACGAATACGCTCGAGATGAAATACCACAACGGTCACCCATCTAAAGACAGACCGGACCTGATGTTGCTTAACATCGGTGATCGTTTCCAATACCGAAGCTCCACTACAAAGAGGATTGTCCGCTACGCCAACGAGCGCTTCATCAACGTGAGGGTTAGATAATAATACTGCTGATTGATAATTGATTGTAAAATCTTATTTCAGTGCATCACCTGGTCGCATAAGACAGTGCCACCGCATCCCATGCGAGGACCCCGAGGCTGTCGCCAGGACCCTGCGCTGGTTCCTTACCTACCACCAGTCCGACCCTGGTGGCCACACTTAGTTCGAAACCCTTTGGCAATATACTGTTGATGTTTGTGTTGCTGGTTTTATTTTTAACCCCCAACGCAAAAAGAGGGGTGTTATAAGTTAGATACCTATATGTCGGTCTGTCGGTATGTCTATCTGTTGCATCGTAGCTCCCAAAACGGGTGGACCATTTCGATGCGGTTTTTTGAAGAAAGCTAATTTTTGTGAGAGTGTTCTTAGTTTTTTTTCATGAAAATTACGAAATAACATTAAATTACAAGTTTAAAAACCCCCCAAAGCCAAAAATAAACATTTAAAAAGTGAAAAATAATTCGGTCACCTATTATTTTTGATGTAAGCAAATGTATGTTTTACTTTTATCTCTCTTTTAAGATATTTTAGGTCAATTAATGTGTCGGGGACTGCAAGTGATTGTCGAATAAAAAAGTCAATTGTCATTTCATAGCGGTCCCCTACGCATTAATTGACCTAAAATATCTTAAAAGAGAGTTAAGAAGTAAAAAACATACATTTGCTTTACCGAATAATTTTTCACTTTTAAATGTTTGTTTTTCGCGTTAGGGTTTTTTTTTAAATTCATAATTAAACGATATAACTTAGGTATCAATTTCTTCAACACCAAATCACGTACTCGTACGAATCTTTTATGTGTCTCTCGTTGATGTCTTTTGTATGAACAAAATAAACTTACCTATATATTTTGAAATGCAAGAATTGACTATTTATATAACACGTTACCAGAACACTAATAAATGTTGCATGCTATTTGTAAATAGTTTAATAATTACTCAAATTTTCGTCGTGAGTTCATTTATTTTTGTACCAAAATAATGAGTAAATTTTCTTTTGACTGTATCCAACCCAAATAATATTACGGCATCATCATCATCAGCCCATCATCGTCCACTGCTGAACATAGACCTCTCCCAAGGCGCGCCACAAAACTCTGTCCTCGGCCTTCCTCATCCAATCGCTCCCCGCAACTTTTTTTAGGTCGTCTGTCCAGCGGGCAGCAGGGCGTACCACACTACGCCTACCAGTTCGCGGTCTCCACTCTAGAACTCTGACACCCCACCGGTTGTCAGTTCTTCGCCAGATATGACCAGCCCATTGCCACTTCAGCTTGCTAATTTTCTGACCTATGTCAACCACCTTAGTTCTCTGACGTATCACTTCATTTCTGAAGTGATCTCTCCGAATATTACGGCATCCGTCCGGAATAGTGAAAAATAAATCTGGCATCATAAATTTTATTTCATGTCTTATCTGTGCCTGGTTTTACATCGAAACTACCCCAAATTAATCCTATCTTATCACAGTTCTGCTGCGTGAATTATCATAGCAAATATTAAATCATTTTATATGTTGAAGTTACGCTACTAAACTTAGCTTTCCCTACTGGTATCAAAAATTACGTAACACAACATAACATAGGTATTTAGCATTATGCTAATTAACAAAAACTATTTGCTACTTTCGTTGCTAAATATTCAATGACCAGAAATGTTTAAAATGTTAAGGACTTCCGATACACTTATTATAAATATAAAATACTAGCAGCCCGTCCCGGCTTCGCACGGGGTAGACAATTGTCTATTTTACCAAGGATCCCTAATTTTTTTCAAAATGAAATGTAGCCTATGTCAAATTGGAAGAATGTAGCATTCTATTGGTGAAAGAATTTTTTAAATCGGCCCAGTACTTTTTGAGCCTATTCATTACAAACATACAAACATACAAAAATAGGTACAAATCTTTCCTCTTTATAATATTAGTGTAGATGTAGATGATGAAACTTCACATCTATACTTGAAAGATGCGGGGGTGCGTTCAGAACCTACGCCCAGATTGCACTCTGGGTGCAACTTTTCGCACTAACGCCGTTCCGAGCTCGGTGAAAAAACGCTCTTTGCAACTCGGTTGTCACAACTCAACCGTTCCGAACCTTTGACGGGTTGCAACTTTTAACCATCAAATTCGACGGTTAAAAAACACTCTGATGTTTTGATTATCTGTGGAGACTTGACTTTTTGCTCATTTTGAATAAAAGTTAGTTTTTTTCAGATTATTGTTATTAACTTTTTGATTCTCTAGCATGGAAGATGAGTTTTTATTGTATTTGGAAATGATGGAAGCCCTGGAAGCCCTGGAAGCCCATATTACTGTCAATGTCAAAATTAGAGGTTATAAAACAACCGGGATCGTTCCGTACCTTTTTGCGAGTTGAAAAACAACTGTTCGTTCCGTACCTTAGATTGAAAAACAACCAAACAACCGCACCCGTAGGTTCCAAACGCTGCCTAGGGTGTTAAGCTGGTTGCAGAGTTGTCAATTTCATACAAAAGTTTGACGCATAACACGCTTAGACGGTACAATCAAAAGTAATATTTTATACGTAGAAAAATTGTTAAGAAAATCTAGATGCCGCGTAACAAATAACATTTGCAATTTATAATATAATTATGAAGATATAAAGCTTTGAACTTATCCATAGATTTCAAAGCTTTATATCTTCGTAAATTTACGAGTATTATAAATTGCAAATTTTATTTGATACGCGGCATCTAAATTTTCTAAACTATTTTTCAATAAATAAAATATTACTGTTATTAATACCGTCTACGCGTATTATGCGTCAAACTTTTGTATGAAATTGACAACTCTGCGACCACCTTAAATGCGTTACATATCGAACAGGGTGTTTCAGACCATCAAACTGAACATCTTTCATTTTGGAGCTAACATCGAAATCGCGAAAAGTAAAATCTCTTAAGAAAAAAATATTCTGAATGCGTAAATGCGCGCTGCGTACAAACGAAGTCTTGTGATATTTTCAATACTAACCAATGAAAGTCAATGAAATTTTTCAAAAAATTAACTCTGTGTTTGTATGAAGTTAGATTTTCGATAAAATATACAGTTTTAGTGCTAGGATTAATTTAAGATTTGTATGGAAATCTTAGAGGCACTGTAACTTTAAAACTATACATTTTAACGAAAATCTGACTTCATACAAACATAGAGATTAGTTTCTAGATTGTTTCTGAAAAATTTCATTGACTTTAATTAGTTAGTATTGAACATATCATCAGAATTCGTTTGTATGGAGCACGCTCCCAATTATATTCCCTTAGAAACCCGTTACTAAAGCATATTAATAAAAGTGATCGACAAACAACCTTCTGTGATGACTAATAGAAAATTCTCTCTTGAGGACCATGTCAAGGATATCTTCAACTTCTCGATGATAGCAACTAACTCGTAATTATCTAATCAAAAGATGGCGCCACTAACTTAAACAATTTAGCATGTAATTATAAAGTTAATGACGCTCGCATGCTTATGTCCCATAATTAAATATCTAATTATGTAGTTAAAGACATCTATTAGTTAACCGACGCGACGGAAGAAGGCTTTCGAGGCACGTCCGCTCTTGTTAGCCGACTTGGTAGCTGAGGGTAATGAGTTTTGTAACTTTATAGTTCAAGGAAAATAAAGTGCAAGTTGTTTGTTATCTTCTTCTCCCTGCCCTTACCCTAATACTTGTGGTCGGCGCAATATAGTCTTACTCCATTCATCTCTTTTAGCCGTCATTTCAGCGCACACTCCTTTTCTACACATGTCATCTTTCACACAATCCATCCATCTCTTCTTTAGTTGTCCACTCTTCATGCAGCCATCTACATTCATATTTAAGAGAAGGTTATTCCAAAAGCGTAAATTCGCGCTGCATACAAACGAAGTCTGGTGATATTTGCAATACTAATAAATTAAACTCAATTAAATTTTGCAGAAACAATCTAGAAACAAATCTCATGCTTGTATCGTGCCCTATTTTCGTTAAAATATACAGTTTAAATACTAGGATTAATTTAAGATTTGTATGGAAATCTTTGAGGCACTGTAACTTTAAAACTATACACATTAAGAAAATCTGACAAGATAAGATACAAGCATAGAGATTTGTTTCTAGATTGTTTCCGCAAAATGTCATGGAGTTTAATTGGTTAGTATTAAAAATATCACCAGACTTCGTTTGTATGGAGCGCGCCAACAGTAATATACCCTTAACACTCATCTTGTAATATGACACTCATCTCTTCTCACCACATGCCCGTCCATACCACGATAATCTATTACTGCGCAGTTTTTCGGTTAATGGCGCTATTTTCAAGCTTCCTCCAATATACTCATTCCTAATCCTGTCCATTCTAGTCACACATCCATCTCAACATTCGCATCTCAGCTGCATTCATTCGTTTTTCATCCGTCACTATAGCGTCCCAACTGGTTTTCTATACTAAATTAATAATATCATCAAGACATAAAGGGGTTTGAAGATTAGTGGCCAGTGATTATTCGAGCTATGTCGTCGTAACATCACCGATTCAATTGATTTTTATGAACTACATAATGAAACGGTATGGAATAAATGCTGCCAAAATGCGTTCTTTACGCAGTATTTGTGGTTTGACTCTGAATTTTAAAATACGAAACAGTCTAGTTAAAGAAAAATGTGGTCTGAAAGAGGATATAGTGACAAGGATTGAAAAATGCTGAGATGGTTTGGTCATGTGGAAAGGATGAGTGATAGTAGACTGACGTGTGAAATATATAAAGCGAGTGTGAATGAAACAGTCGAAAGGGGCCGCCCTAGACGTACGTATGCCGACCAAATTGGCAGCATACTTAAGAAGGGTCAGATCAAATGCACCCGAAACCGACGAGCGTGTATGAAACGACTGTAGACGAGGCAAAAGAGGTGTGTTAGGATCGTAGCCGATGGCGATCAATTGTCTCTACCTACCCCAATAAGACACAGGCGTAAAGGAATCCTAATTGATACTAAGTTCTAACCACATGAATAAATATACCTACAGAACGAAAGATTTATACAAGCAGCCGCTATAAAACCCTGGATAATTATTGTGGAACTCACTTCAACAACGATGTTACAAGATATTTTGTACGCACCTTTGTTTGTAAAAAAACGTGAAATAAACAAACGAATGTGAAAGTAAAGTAAACATAAAATACATTTAGCGAATGTTTTACTTGTATACATACATATAATAGTTGAGTTTGTTTGTCCAGTTGTCCGGACGCGGCTCTTCATTAGAGGGTATAATAAAACTATTGACTTTCAATTCTCTTCTCTTTGAGGTTTGAACGAAAGTGTGTCTGTTGCATAATTTTAAGTTTTTTTTGTTTTTTATTGTACATTGTAAAAAAAAAAAACAGAATAAGTAGGTGAATTTTTCCCAGTAATGCTCACTGTGCATAGATTTGTATATCGACTGTAATATTTTCGTTTATCCTTATGTTCCTTTATCATTTATCATTACTCCTACATAAAATTGGATCTCGCTTGGTATTACTCGTATGACCATTGACTACCCCCTCGGGGAATATAGTCGTGAGCATATACATACATACATACATACATACATACATACATACATACATACATACATACATACATACATACATACATACATACATACATACATACATACATACATACCAATGACTTACACTACAGCGATACACAAAATAATGTAAAAACTAAAGAAATTAGCAACAGAGAGCTAGAATCCACGATATTTGCAGTGCCAATTTCCGTACAAACTTTTATCCCGGTTTTCACACCTTTGGAGATAACATTTCAAAAAACCCTTTTTAGTGAGCACTTAGATGCCAATAGAAACTTCCATGCCAAATTTTTAGTTAGTAGTCTTTACAGTTTTGGAGATTTCGTGTTGAGTTAGTGTGTGGATTTGCATAGATTCAAGCATTTTTACACAGTTTGACCAACAAAAGTACACATTACTGCCACCCCGGGCGCTGCGATCGATTTGTCAGTTCCCATCACCACTTCGCACATAGCCAATAGTATTAAGGCGACTATGTACTATAAATTCCTTAATTAACAATTAATCAATAAGGCTCTAAGGTCATACACGTGACATGACATAATGTATTATATAACATAAGTAAGTATATTATGTCACTACTAGACATCAATGGGGAAGCAATTTATCATTCAAGAGTGTTTGAGAATTGAGTTATATCAATTGAGTGTTTACCAGTATTGAGGGGTCAGGGCTGTCACAAAATCTGCATAAATGATAAGGCTACCTATTTATATATATTAGAATATTATAATACAGGATCCTTCTTAATATGCTGACACTTTTTAAGGGGATGATCAGACCAATAAACTGAACAACTTTCTCTATGGGACCAACATCGAAATCACGAAAAAATATCTACTGTCCCATACATTTAACTCGAGTAGGTTTGCAGTTTTGCATGGAACAGAAGAATTTTTTTTCGCGATTTCGATGTTGGTCCCATAGAGAAAGTTGTTCAGTTGAATGGTCTGATAATCCTCTTAAAACGTGTCAGCATATTAAGAAGGACCCTGTATACAGAATGTAAGGTAAAGTATAATTAACCTTTAAACCACATACTCTACCCATCAAACTGAACAACTTTTACTATAGGAGCAAACCTGTCAGAACAAAAAAATATCAGCTGTCCCATACGTTTGAATCGAGTAGGTATTGCAGTTTAGTATGGGACAGATGATAATATTTTTGTTCTGACAGTTCTGTTTAAGGGTATATTACTATTGGCGCGCTCCATACAAACGAAGTCTGGTGATATTTTCAATACTAACCAATTAAACTCAATGACATTTTGCAGAAACAATCTTGAAACAAATCTCTATGCTTGTATCGTGCCAGATTTTCCTTAAAATGTACAGTTTTAAAGTTACAGTGCCTCAAAGATTTCCATACAAAAGTTAAATTAATCCTAGCATTGAAACTGTATATTTTAACGAAAATCGGACACGATACAAGCATAGAGATTTGTTTCTAGATTGTTTCTGCAAAGTTTCATTGAGTTTAATTGGTTAGTATTGAAAATATTACCAGACTTCGTTTGTATGCAGCGAGCATTTACGCATTCGGAATAAACTTCTCTTAATAATGTAGTTGTAGCAATGCTCACATTTAAGTATTAGGATGGAATGACGTGTCAAGTGGTGAGAGGTGGCTAGCCTTTCGCCCACATAAACACTGCATAAGAAACCTTTAATATCTTAGTCGCCTTGTACGACACCCACAGGAAAAATTCGGTGGTCCATTCCAAACTGAAACCACACAGTCAAAATACAGGGTCCAACTTAATATGTTGACAGTTTTTTAAGAGCATTATCAGACCATCGAACTGAACAACTTTCTCTATGGAATCGACATCGAAATGGCGAAGAAAAATCTGTTGTCCCATACATTTGGCTCGAGTAGGTTTGCAGTTTTGTATGGAACATCAGTATTTTTTTTCGCGATTTCGATATTGGTTCCATAGAGAAAGTTGTTTAATATGATGGTCTGATCATCCCCTTAAAAAAGTGTCAGCATATTAAGAAGGACCCTATACAACGTGTTAATGAATAAACGCAAAACTAGAAAGTAGTTTGTTTAGAATCGAGAGCAGAATCGAATTATCATGTTTTCAACATAGGTAATTTTTTCAAAATATTTAATAATTTGTTTGTAAAATTTAAAATTTACTGAATTAGGTCTCAACCCACCACACGGGCACACTCACCCTACTTACTACCAAAACAAGATTATTAAATGTATTCACGAGCACGAGCGCTTTCATTCATTGCTGAAATGATAAACAATCATTTTTGCCTGGAAACTTAAAATGCGAATAACTTTAAATTTTAAGTATCAAAATAAAGAAATTATTGTTTCAATCGAATTATTTTGTTATAAATCAGTTGGGGTGTATGAGGTTTTGCGCTTATTCATTAACACGTTGTATATCTAGTTAGCAAAAATGTAACTTCCAAAAATCCAAACAACTCTAGTAGAGAGCAAAACTGTAAAATATTTTGATATAGTTTATTAGGGTTAATTAGATACTACAAAAAATACTCATCGAGTTATTTTAATTGGACAATTTTAATAGAGAATTAGGATTGCGAAAATAATTTATGCAAATTAATGAGATTACGAAACGATATCCAGTTGATTATGTCATCTAATGTAAAACATTTGTAAGATAAGTCTAAACGACATCTAAATGTAATTTATACAGTCATAAGCATAAGCATAGCATATGCTCACGACTATATGCCACGAGAAGGTAGTCAGAGACATTGTGATACCTCAAACATCCACGTTTCACTAATACTGAAACTATGTTTAGAGTGACGGGGAGTGAGCCCGTCGCCACTTGTAATGGTAATAAAAAGTAGTACAAAAAAAAAGCCTTACAAACTATTAGTGCTGGAAAAAAAGAATTTTAATTAGTAGGTACAGAGTGTAAGAAAAGCATCATTAACCTTTACACCTCTACCCATCAAACTGAACAACTTTTACTATGTGAGATAAAAAAAAAATCTGCTGCCCCATACTAAACTGCAACACCTACTCGTTTCAAATGTATTTGACAGCTGATTTTTTTTTTGTTCTGACAGGTTTGCTCCCATAGTAAAAGTTGTTCAGTTTGATGGGTAGAGTATGTGGTTTAAAGGTTAATTATACTTTTCCTTACACCCTGTATTGGTACCAATATCGTTTTTCAAAATAGTATTTGGTTGGTAGCACATAAAGAGAACCAGTAGAATTGCATGAAGTTATTTAGTTCAAGAAATAGTATGACCAAAAATAAAAAAATCTAACCTATTGAAATTCAACCTTATCTACATTAGTCTTATGATGGAACCTTGTTAAAATGGTAATAGTGACTTATAACGACTTTATAAAATTGTACAAACCTGCAAGCACGTGCCAACCCTGGACATCACTTACTCTCACTTATATTATGTGACGACATACCATGTCACCATTGTGTCATAGTTCGATGGTGCATGCACGTGACCGGTAGGACCACTTTCAAAAATACACGCGGAATCCTAGATATTTCCGAAGGTGATGATGATAAAAATAGAATCTGTTATTTAACAAGCTGTTTAGCGTCATTCAACTTATAAATGATATATTGTAAGTATTTGATTGGCAGATTTGATTACATTGTAAGCCAAAAGATTACATTGTATCTTATTGGTAAAATCAAGAATTCTTAGATCGGTAATTGGTTATCACCACAGGGATGGACTCGTGTTTCTTTTTATTCGCGATGGGCTTCCACTTGGTATCAATTTGGAAAAAGCACCTTTGAGTATTTATATGTGGACTGGTTACGCGTGTAATTCTACTAACAAACATTTCTGACACTTTTTGCGGGGGACGAGGTAACATGAAATCCGCAACTTTGGATTTTATTCCCCATAACTTTAGATTCTAATTTTGAATGTTAAAAATCATGAAAAGTAGTCTCGTGTGAACCCCAAACGCTCTAAGTTCGAAGTTATTATTTCGCAATTATAGGCTGTCTCGTTTAGAGTGATAAGGTGTAAAATTGAATGTAAATGCACAAGATTAATTATGCTTATACCGTGGCCGAGGGGAAATGCTACCGCAAGGCTAGTCCTTATAATAATTAGTCAAAGAAAAGCACAAATTAAGCTCCGAAAATTCAAAAAAGAAGAATGGTGGATACGCCTGTTTTTCTGGTCTCCGTCTTAGAAGGACTTTACATGAATAAATGAAACCGAGTAATGAGTGTAGAGTGAAATAAAACCATGAAAATGACAAAAAAGTTTATTGGTTTTAACCTGTAGAAGTTTGAGGAAAGGAGTTTCTCCGTTATGTCATGATAAATCAAGTGTGTGACCTCATAATCTTTCTTATTAGATAATTCACTCAATCTTCCATGCATTCATGGTTTTTATTTTAATGAAAATTCACTCTAACTGTATAATATTTATATGATAATTGAAGAACACGGAAGGAGTGTCATAATTAGTTAAACCAAACCAAAGATATTCCGTAAAAATAAGAAAGTTATAGCCTGTAGAATCCCACTGCATGGCAAATACCTCCTCTCACGAATAAGGGTGAGACGGAGTTGGCCATACTCCACCACGCAGGCCCGATGCGTGCTGGTGGAGGCAAGTTAGTGGTCAACTTGCTGTCAGAGAATTTTAAAGCCGCCTTAATAGGCCTCTGACCTGGCTTAATGAATAGTTACAACGCCATCTGACGGATCTATCCGAGACCAACTAATTAACGCGCCTTCCGAAGCACGGAAACGCTCGAGATTAAATACCACTAAACGGTCACCCATCCAAAGACTGACCGGACTGACGTTGCTTTACGGAATACCGAAGCTCCACTACGCCAACGAGCGCTTTCGTATCCCGTAAGGACCAAAAAATACCTGTGATATAATGTAATATTGTATTTGTAACTGTACTTTGTATATTTTGTTATGGAAAGTCCTATTCTTTATCCTAACTTCGTATAGATTTCTTAGGGAAAGTTGTTCAGTATCATAGTTCCTATAACTCTTTAGAGTAACGCAACTGTTTACCCTAACAGCCTGTATGTGACACTTATATACCATCAACAGCACATGGGGCGGTCGACAATGTCCGTCCATGTCCGGTCAGCTCTCGTTCGTTTTCTCCCGTAATTGCTGCGTCCGCGCACATTGCGTCACTGCGGTCTCGTCGCGACACAGAAAAGAGATTTACAGTAGAGCAACTTTATGCAAGCGCTTGAATCGACGCACGAACACAGACGAGCGCTACGTAAAAACTTCGGCCCCTAAGGTACTCGTACTTCGGTGCGCAACAGAGGGTCTTGCGCACCGAGAACCACGAAATATTTATGCAATTGCTTGAACGTTTTCGTTCAAATATCAACTCTATTCCAATTCTTCTTTTAGTGTCAATTGTTCTATCATGTTTCTATATTTTATTGGCCAGATATTCAGCTAGTCTGACAGCGTCCAGATTAGCTTTATTGTGGTCTTCTCTCGTGCAGGTGTTCGAGTACAATGGACATGCTTGCAGGAGTACCATCGACTGAATAGGTTCGTCACAGCATTGGGCCAGGATCCTTCTATACCAATGAAGTTCGGACAGAAACTGTCACGATATATCGAAAATCGAAAGTCCGACTATAGGGCCTATTGATACCCGATACAATAGTACCTTAGCGGGCCGTGTACACACGGCGACACATTAAGCTACACTCGACCAAAATAAGCTGGCCGTGCGACGTTATACATTATTCAACCTTTTTTTTTTAAATGACTAATACAGCGTTGCTCAGGGAGCAGTTACTGCTTTTTACTGCGGACTATTGGAGGGACCACGAAGGGTCTACCGAGCCAAATGAATGAACTTAAGCAACCGACCTAGGGGCACCCAGAGGGGTACGGCCCTCGGCATAGGACGTTGCTGGGGCTACGCGGCGGATTGGGTACCGGGCATCGGTGAGAATTATTCACCCTACGCGCGGCCAGCTTGTATTGGTTTCGCGTAGCTTGATGTGTCGCCGTGTGTACTATATGTCAAATCGAACGCTTGCATTGTAGTTGCGTTACTATATATCTCTTATCTGTGGTCGGGTCGTGTGCGCAGCGTTAATACTACTCGACTCGTGACACTTGTGTAAGGAATGCTGTAACTTTTTGTGAATGGACGCTCAACTTTAAGATATTGGGAAATTTTATTTAAATTTCTTCGAAGTTCGAAGACCTCCAGAAGATATAGTATATACAATTCTTAACTTTATAAGTATTTGTAAGTACAGATGTAGGTATATTATCTATAGCTAACTGTAACTCTTTATTAGGATAGACTTCCAAACATGTAGTACTAAATACTCTTTCTTATATTGTGTCTAAACTAATCTGGCTCAATCCAGCTTAAATAAATAATAATAATTGATGCTAATGATATCAATTTCACCATGTATATCAGCATATAGAGTACTTAGACTGATATAAATTTTTTAAAGTTTAGATGATAAGTATTATAAATTTTTTAATGCTTTTGTTTCGCCCTTAGTTTAAAAGGATGCTAATGATATCAATTTCACCCTGTAGAGTTTTCAAAGTTGGCCGTAATTTGTATTTGAATATTTACTGTTAAATTAATCGAACTCAATCCGGCTCGAAGGACCAAATTTACACATGAACAGAATATTTCTCGTAAATTATATTCTGTTTCCCTGCACTGACCTACTTACTAAATGTAAAAATGATCATTTTATGTGACGCGTCAATGTAATCTACCTCAATATTTATAAAAGTAACTCTTGCTTCCAATCACATCCTTTATATTTCCCGAAGCATATTCCATATTATTTCATATTCGGAAAATCCGAAATAAACGTTTGACTGAGTTTGGGTAAACTCAGTCAAGTCCATTGTCTGCCATGTAGCTGACAGGTATTCAACCCAACACCACTTTTAAAATTTTATAAACGTATAATACAAATCATCCATCAGCCACCCACCTGACAACCATACCCAACCTAATTCCCAGTACCAACAACCACAGACTTAACCATCCTCCCTTTCCACTCAATGAGTTACACAACGCCAGCTCTCACCACGCTTGCGCCCGCGCAGCCAGTCGCACCTGACGCGCCAGCCATTACCGACATACACGGCAAAAAAAAAACTTGAATCGCATTCGAATTTAAAAAATTTGACACAGCGATATTCAGTGTGTAATAAAAGTAAAAAAAACAAGTGACTCCCTAAAAGTGAGAGTGTGTGTGTATTGGAGTATGCGCCTGAGTTGATTTTCACTTTCAACGTGAACGGGACACACTACGGTGAGTCCTCGGTGTAACGTAGACGTAGTAGATTTGTGTCTGTTTTTGAAGAGAAGGGTGTTTGGCCTTTGTGGTTTGGAGCTTTGAACTTTAGATTTTATTAATTGGTTAAGTTAATTGGAAGACGTTCGAAAAATTGTTTTGCAACGAATATTTTCAGAAATGATTTACCACTTTTACATGGACAAGAAAACTTTACTGTTTGATGGAAAATAATCAATATGGAAATGACAATTTTTTTTTCGTTATTTTTATGAGTACAGTCAGCTGTCTTACAAATATATATATTTTTTCTTTTTGTATATTTATGCATTTTGATCTAGATTTTGAGCAACCCATCATTACCTATTACTGATAATAACTATAGTATATGTTATACAGGGTCCAACTTAATATGCTGACAGTTTTTCAAGAGGATGATCAGACCATGAAACTGAACGTGAAAAAAAAATCTGCTGCCCCATACAAAACTGTGATCCTACTTAACCAAAATGTATGGGCCAGCTGATTTTATTTCGCGATTTCGACCTTGGTCTCATAGAGAACGTTGTTCAGTTTGATGGTCTGATCATCCCCTTAAAAAAGTGTCAGTATATTAAGAAGGACCCTGTATATTACCTCTAGTATACCTATATATCACCTCTTTGCTATTACTATTAAAGTTTGAACTCTACTGGTAAAATGTGGATAATTATCCTGAACTTACTATATTCAGAATGCCTCAAAGTCAGAATACCCCCAATGTCAGAAGCTAGTCGTGAACATAAGCAGGCTAATAAAAAAGTATCGAAAAAGAAATAAAATTTTCTGATGCCGAAACAACTTTGAGTACTAGAAAATCCTGTGTCTTTCCTGCATGTAGCTAGCTAAAATTAAAAACTGTAGTAATGCACTAAGCTATTGTAACAATGCACTAGGTGCACATTAAGTCAAGTATTATCATTTAAAGCACTTGTCATTTCCATAGGATGTGGGTTGTTGCGTACACGCATAGCGACACTGACCTAAACAGTAATTTTACTTTCAAATGAACTGAATTTGGAAAGAATTTGAGTTGGTTTGAATTGAGGTCTATGCTAGACCTAGCCACCACCGAGAAATCGAGAAAATTTTAGTCGTTCAGACGCCATCAGATACATATATCATAGCAAACCAAGTGGTCAAATATTTCTAAGCAGTTCTAATTTTCAATAATTTCGTTACACATAACCAATCAAAAATATTGGAACGCCTTGAACATCAAATATATTTACGCAGTCAGGGTGATCATAAACATCTGAGCAGTTTAGGAAAAAAGAACTTAATCCGTTGTTATACATTTCAATTTTAAATAACGTTACATAGAAATTATCGAAAAAATTTTGTTCAGATATTTATGACAAATTACATCTTTAGATAAATTAGTAACGTTTACTGTAAAGAATTTATTGAAAAGTAGCACTGCTCAGAAATATTTGAATACCTTGTATGCTACGATATATCTGACGGCGACTGTACCTACCTCTGTCTTTGTTACTTTACGCATGCCAAAATTAACGCGAATGGCCTCTTTTGTCGTCTTGTCGCTTCGTCGTCCGTGACATGCTAGCCCTAGTAATATATCTCTAGTTGATTTCTACCACAGTAGCTGTTTAAGTAACAAAAGTATGACGCAGTGCATAAGAGTGTGCGCTACCACAGATAAACTCTCTCATCCTTAACCTCTTGAATCTAATAGAACGGGAAATGTACCTACCTCTACTACAATAATTTCATTCTATTCTAAATTGCTAGGATCAGAGATGTCGTCGGATACAATGACTCTGACCGCCTACCATACGGTTGACAATATCCAAATTAAAAATTAAAACGAGATTTGGCATTTAAGAGGTATCCCCAACCGAACGACCGTGACCATTTCAGAGCCGCCTCTAGGCATTTTGCTTCATAGGCATGGTGCATTTTAGGTACTTCGCTCAAAAGGGACCTCTACTAAACTACATCATTCTAGTAGGTATAGCTATTTTTGACAGGTTTGTGCTTCATTATGACACTGTGGTGCCTTCTAATCCAAGGAAATCGAATTCGAAAAACTCATTAAACATAAGTCTTTAAAAAATTACTTCATAGCATTTTTAGATCTTAATATTGTCTACACAAGGATGTGTGTCGCTAGTAAAAGTGACGTCACTTATAAAGTAAATGCACATAATATAGATTTTTTCCAATATTTATGCTTTCGATCCTTTGAACACAGGTTTCATATAAGAAATAAACTTCTACTAAGAATTAATAAACGTATTATTAACGTATCTTCTACTAAGAAAAGTATCATTAACCTTTAAACCACATACACTACCCATCAAAATGAACAACTTTTACTATGGGAGCTAATATGTCAGAACAAAAAAATCTGCTGTCCCATACGTTTGAATCGAGTAGGTATTGCAGTTTAGTATGGGACATCAGAAATTTTTTTTGTTCAGATAGGTTTGCTCCTACAGTAAAAGTTGTTCAGTTTTATGGGTAGAGTATGTGGTTTAAAGGTTAATGATACTTTTCCTTACACCCTGTATTCTCCAGGACACAGGTCTATTCTCACGAAAAGATTGTAAGAGTTACTCAGGACTTGCAAAATAAATCCTTTAGAAATCGATACAAAAAATTACCCATAAAGTAATACTAATTGGCAAAGAAACCTATGGGAACAAACTTGAGCTTACATATTAACTAGAAACTTACACAACATGCAAATAAGAGCAGTCTAGAGCCAAAGTCATTACAATAACACAATAGAGCACGAGTGCAACAAAACCATGCACTATTGTGCAACCGCACTCCATCGATTCAAATATCTTTCTCATGTGAATTGGAACGTACATTGGTGGAGTTTCATCACAGAGGGGAAAAGAAAGAAAATTTATGTGTTCGAAAATTTCACACACATAGAAAGAATCTGTATTATATTTACGCATATAAACTGAAGACCGTATCCAAGAAGTTTAAAGTTTTACCTACTAAATACCTTTTTGAATTTAACGTAATCTAAAAAAAAAATTTGTATATACCTATGGAGTGTTTCAAGAGGATGATGTTATGTAAATAATTATGGTTATGATTTTCTTTCGCAACTCTGAAAGACAACAATTATCTCTTAGATGCCTCACGACAACCACGTGACTAGAATAGATGCACTTATGTACGCTTTGCGTGACAATTGACAAACAAAAATGGAAAATGAAACAATGTAAGGTATATTTGTGAAATAACCAGAATAACTCTGCTACTAAAGAAAGAAAGATGATTCCGTGCTTCGGATGGCATGTTAAGCCGTTGGTCCCGGCTACTATCTCTCGTGGTAGTAGTCGATACATAAAAACCACGCAAGAGCCCGTAAGGCGGTCTGAAAAAACTCTGACACCAGGGCTTGCTGCCCACACGATAAGAAGAAGACTCTATTACTAAATAGCTTTTTTTTCGTACATACATACATTATACTCACGACCTTAGTCCCTTTAGATGGTTAGAAATATTGCTACAACTACCAACCGTACGACATGGTTAACATTTAACATCAATTTAAAAAATTTCTGAGCTTTTTCAAGCTAGCATTTTGCATAAAAACTTGCTTAGGTATGGTTGTTTTACATTACCTAGTTTTTTACTTTCCTATTAACCTTAAATTGCATAGTTTATATTTATTTTACCATTGAAAATACCGCTACGATTAACTTTTTGGACCGAAGCAAGACTAAATAGCTAAAATATTGATTCTCACAAAGTTCTACTGACCCAGATATTATAATTAGGGCAAAGAAAAGTTATGTAAAAGTTGACAGTCAAATATCAAAATTACATAAGCTTAAAATAATGAATAAAACATCATTAATTAAATGAATATCATTTGTAAAACATACATTTTAATTTATAAACATTTTAAGTAAACAGATTTCTAATAATCATAAATATTCAATTAGTTTCTTGATGACTAATTCAGTTTAATGTAAAATATGTCATGTCTCAGACATTCTCTATCGGGATGGACAGAAACAAAACCACAACTTTCAACCAATAATTCCACACTTTATTGCCACTTCAATAACTGAGCATCACACAGATATGGGTTTCGACAAGATATCTTTCGGTATAGGTAACGAATCCTAAAGGTGATCTAGTGGTACGAGTAAGTAATCATGCCTGCCGTGCAGGAGACGATAGTTCGATCCCCGTACGAGGCCGACTTGTTCCCAATGAGTTTTTCGGAATTGATGTACGATTTGTTACACCACTGGCTTTTCGGTAAAGGAAAACATCGTGAGGAAACCTGCTTGCTTCGATTTCGAGGCATGTATTGTACCCACTGTCCATTATAAGTGGCGACGGGCTCAATCCCCGTCACACTAGACATGGTTTCGGTACTAATAGTGAAACGTGGATGATCTGAGTTTTGAGAATATCTCTAACTACCCCTCGGGGAATATAGTCGTGAGCATATGCTATGCATACTAAATGCATTCAAGGCTTATTCAAGGGTCAAGTATTATTAAAGTAAGATTTTCTTTTAGCATGTTTAAAGTTTCTGAAGAGGAAGACATGAATAATGGTGAGAGGTGGCTAACTTTTCTCCTACAAAACGTTGCTATAAAACTTTAATTCTTTCGGGCTTCGACCCGCGACTGCACATAATCTTATCATAAGCTTTCAAACAAAAAAGTTCTATCAAAATCGGTACAGTAGTTTTTGCGTGATGCTCGAACAAACAAGCAAACATACAGACGAACAAAAAATCCAAAAATATGTGATTTGGAGTCAGGGACAACTAAAATCATATAGTAATTTTGTAAACATCTTCAATGTACTGACATACTTCTTTAATTATTTTACAGTTTTATAATAGTTTAGATTCGCTTCGTACGACACCCACGGGAAGAAATGAAGTGGTCCATTCTGTACCGGAACCACACGTCATGTTAAATGGTGCTTCACTGTGACTAATGCAGTCATGTCAAAGAAAATTTCTCTGAAAGTGGCTTGATGGTTTGATAACAACAACAATAGAGCAGGTTGCGTTTAGTTTATGAGATCAGAACGAGACGAACAATAGCAATGCTCAATGCTGCAGGTGTCTAAATGAGATGCAAGATGTTAACGTCTTCCTTATCTCTGTAAACTAATGGTATGGGAATCATGATGGACTCAAAGTCAAAAGCTATTTATTATTGATTAACATTAAAATGTTGAATCACGTTGCTAGTTTTGCCGCGAGCGATTCTGCTATTCGCGTGGTGTTCGCGCGGTTTGCGTTTGAACTTGCCACGAGGCTTCACCATCTCTTCTCAACTGTTTCTTTGCTTTGAAATCAATCATTGAGATTAGGATAGATTCTCCCACAAACTACTTGACATAGGCAGAAATGCAGTGCTATAGTCAGTAGCAAAAGTCTATTCATAATTTAAAAAAAAAAAAATTTCTTGTGCTTCCCGGGATAATAATCAATGATATTATATGACTGCTGATAATACAGGGTGTCTCAAAAGAAATTTTATATTTAGTGGATCGATTAAAAAAAAAGTAAGCCGTATATAGAAAAAATGTTTATTAATTATTGAAATACACTTTTTGGGGATTTATTTCTTAAAAATGATATCGTCTAAATGTAGACCTTCGCGTTCTCGGCACTCATTTAATCGAACAGTAAAATTACTTATGACGGCTCGGCAGGTGGATTCAGGGATGGCTGCCATTTCGTGACGGATATTTTCTTTCAAATGGGCCAGTGAAGTCGGTTTATCGGGTTTCTGATGTTTGCGTTTTGGATTCGTTGCACTCCAGTAGCGGCAGTTCTGCTTATTTACGTGGCCATTAAGATGAAAATGAGCTTCATCCGAAAACAAAATGTTGGTAAACGTTAAAAATCGCTCAATCACCTGATTTACGAAATGAAGCCTCTGACTGGCATCTTGGGGCTTTAATTCTTGCACCAATTGAATTTTGTAGGGGTGCAGCTTTAGGTCTTTGTGCATGATGCGATGTAATGATGATCTATGCACATTTAAAGCACTTGCGCGCTTCCGAATTGAAAGGTTCGGGTCGTCACGAACAGACTGATTAACATTCTCCACGTTTTCTACCGTTCTTGATGACCTAGGTCGCCCGGATTTTGATTTATCTAGCGTTGTACCGGTCTCTTCAAACTTTTTAACCCAATGTCGAATGAGAGGAATGCTTGGCGCATCATTTAAGTGGAATTTTCTACGCGCTACAGTCGCCGAATCACCGTTTTTGTAAAACTCTCGCACGCACAACGCGCGGTCTGCTCCCGAGAAACGCTCCATAGCGACTGAATTCCCAAGAGCCAGGCTACCGATTGACATAACCCCCGCGCCCCTCGGATACGTTGCGCTCACGCAGTAAGCTAAATAAATATACAATTTCTTTTGAGACACCCTGTAGAACACGCCGTAATAACACGTGGCGATCGTATGAAGAGACTAAGGGGCAAAGTTTCTTTTGCTGTGTTTTTGCCGTCCAAAGGCTAGCCATTTACCACCGTTTGACCATAAACCCTGAAATGTTAGAGAAGATTTAGCCTTACGCTTCTACCGTATAAAACAAAAGTGGCCAACTTTCTTAGGCGTCATACAACTTATCTCTGTGTGCGTGTATAGCGACACGGTTTATCACCGAGAGTTCGGTGATATTTTTTAGACGCGTTCGTAGGTCCGACTATCTAGACATATAACTTATTAAAGATTTAAAGCTTCTTCTTTTGGCTATAACTTTAAAAATAGTTTCTTCCAATTTTTTTTAACGCCATCTATATTGAGGTAGCAGAAAAAAACTGAAATACGCATGCTACTTGGCTGTCAAGCCAGGTAGCATATATGGACATGTCAGCCTGTTGGGAAAAAATAAAATAATTAATTTTGTGTGAGAATGTATTTTCTCAGCAATTAAACATATCTAGACTAACTCGGAAGACGCCGAGAAGAGCTCGGTTGCCCAAATACTTAATTTATTATACTTACACAAAAAAGCATGTTAACACCAGACTATTTAACTCTCCGTCAAATGTAATTTAAATAACTCTAATGTCTAACCATCAGACTAAACCAATAAAATCAAAACACAGTATAACAAGCATCGTTACAACCTTAACATAAGAAAGTAAATTACACCAACGATAACAATCTGAATAGACCATTACAATCATGTGAAATTAACAATACTAATTAACAATTATCAGATGATAGCATCTATTATGTCAAGAGATACGCTCTCCACATCACACGTAACATCGAAAGGCGTGGGAACTATAATGCAGCTATTGGCAGTTTGGCACAAATAAAGGCCGCTTCGCTCGCTCCCGCTCCGCTTGTTAACGCCCGCTCCGCTCGGCTGAGTGTTGCCAACAGTTAAATCAGCTCTCCACCAGATTCAACTCCTAAAACCACAAACAAAACTTTTATTAAATAATTTCTTTAACGGCTCTGGATACTAGTCCTTTTGAGCCAATCGTTATTTTTTTCTTTATATTCTTTATTTTGATGATGGGATGATAGATGAATCTGTGGTCGATTTCGCAAGCTCGCGCGTTGTCGCCAAAATGAACATGTACGAGTTTACTTGAACCAAAACTTATGTTCTGTTATCGCATTTATTTGATATTCCTGTTACGTCGGTCGCTTTACGCAACTGTTTGGTACATAATCCGCACGAAATTATGTCACAAATATCACTAAAACCAAATTTTTATGAATTTCAAATACGACGAAACATAGCAAGAGCAATGGCGCCAAGCAAACTCCCACTAACAAAAAGTTGCCCTACTCTTGCCCTACTCTCATAATCACTAAATTTTCCACTAAGCAAGAAAATAATGGGTTTATTTGTAGTTTCTTACCTTTATTATGCATATTGTGTAACGTTTATTTGTAAGTCCTAAAATAAAACTAAACAAATTAAGTATTAAAATAACATAAAGAAAATAAACTAATTCGCTTCTGGCCGTACCTAGATCAAAAGTGAAAATTATGCTGGCGGCATTTCCGCGCTGCACAGCTAAGGGCACTTGTTGGACCAAACTATGAACTACACAGCAGAGGCCTTATCTCTTAAACAACATCTCAGCTCCCTAAAGAAAGGTTTGACTTCAAATCCCTATAGCCCTGCTGTCTCAACAGTGGCAGTGAACAGTTGTGTAACAAAATATTTTTCTATTTATGTAAATAAACGGTTAATCGGCTTAGTGGTTGTGCGATCGTCTTTCTACTAATTGGAGTGCTATTTCTAAATCTGGCACTTTTAAAATCATGATCGAATAATGCATAAATTTAAAAGTTTAACCTTTTTTTTCTAGTATGAACTAGGCTGTGCGAGATTCAAAAATAGCTCAATTGACTTAACCACTAGAAAAAACCACCAGCCACTAACAGCAAAATTTCTCCGCTAAAGGGGGGTCGAAACCACCAGTTTTAGTGGAACATCCACTAAGTTGGCAACACTGCGGCTCTGCGTGACGTAATGGCTTTCACCGCGCGCCCAAACACGTCGATCCATTCCGATTTTGTAATTATATTGGAATGCGATGCTTTCTTATTTTGATTTGGTTCAGTTTCCTTGGCCGTTACGTAACCTGATCGATTGATTATGCACATACTTCCGTTTTTTTGGTTACGCTCGTTATAAAATATGTTTAACATACTTATGTTTTTGAATTGTAATTAATTTGATTAATAAATTTTGCGTGTCGGTTATTTATTATGATTAGGTGTATTAGTGTTAATATTTGCATGGGAAATAGAAGCCGAGTGCTTGGTTTGTTGACTAAATTTGACAAATGATAAGCGAGATAATTAGGGTGCTAAATAGCAGTAAAGCATAAGCATAAGCATATGCTCACGACTATGTTCCCCGAGGGGGTAGTCAGAGATATTCTGAAACCTCAGAACATCCACGATTTACCAGTAGCGCCGAAACTCTGTCCAGTGTGACGGGGAGTAAGCCCGTCGCCACATAATGGACAGTGGTTACAATACGTGCCTCGAAATTGAAGCATGCAGGTTTCCTCACGATGTTTTCCTTCACCGAAAAGCCAGTGGTGTTACAAATCGTACATAAATTCCGAGAAACTCATTGGTACGAGTTACTCGCCACTGGACCACCACGGCTTAGTTATGAAAATGTAGTTGTCAAGACCATAATTCAAAGTAAATACCACCTTTGAAGAGAACCAGTAGACTCTACAATAAGACCTTGTCAAATAAAACCACTTGCATCTGATTGACTACTAACAATGGGCTCGCGCACGCACTCCAGCGCAGCGCAAATGTTAACCGGTACCAATTAACTGTTACACAGGGAGTTTAAAGAAAATTATATGGAGGTAAACTCTGTAAGATACATAAGGTATAAATACAACGTGTTAATGAATAAGCGCAAAACCTCATACACCCCAACTGATTTATAACAAAATAATTAAATTGAAACAATCATTTCATTATTTTGATAGTTAAAATTTAAAGTTATTCGCATTTTAAGTTTTGAGGCAAAAATGATTTGTTGTCATTTCAGCAATAAATGAAAGCGCTAACGTGCTCATGGATACATTTTAAGAATCTTGTTTTGGTAGTAAGTAGTGTGAGTGTGCCCGTGCGGTGGGTTGAGATCGAGTTCAGTAAATTCTAAATTTTACAAATAAATTATTTAATATTTTGAAACCATGATAATTCGATTCTGCTCTCGATTCTAAACAAACTACTTTCTAGTTTTGCGTTTATTCATTAACACGTTGTATATACAAAAACGAATCTTAAATGAATCCTAGCATTAAAACTGTATATTTTTGCGAAAATCTGTCTTCATAAAGAATAAAACCGGTCAAGTGCGAGTCGGGATACTCGCACACCGAGGGTTCTGTACCACACCACCACACAACACAACATATTAACTTACAAAAAGTGTTGTTTTCTACGGGACCTTTAGCGCGAGACCGACTCACACTTGGCCAGTTTTTACTATTTGTTGTTATTCTGTAGAGTTTGATCTATAATCACACCAAATTTGACGCTTGTATGTATTACCATTTTCACGATAGAGCGAGAAGAAAAAACGTTGATAGAAACTAGTTTCTTGTTGAGAACCCCCCTTAATTTTTAACTTTTTGCCATTTTTATTGGTTCAACCTAATATTTTTTTGTTCTGACAGGTTTGCTCCCATACTAAAAGTTGTTCAGGTTGATGGATGGTTGACGTACATGTTTATACTATATTTTGTACATACTTACACACATCTTCTTAATATGCTGACACTTTTTATGGGTATGATCAGACCGTCAAACTGAACAACTTTTTCTATAGCACCAACATCGAAACCGCGAAATAAAAATCAGCTTTTCCATACAAAACTGCAAACCTATTCGAGCCAAATGTATGGGACAGCTGATATTTTTTTCGTGATTTCGATGTTGGTCCCATAGGGAAAGTTGTTCAGTTTGACGGTCTGATCATCCCCTTTAAAAAGTGTCAGCAAATTAAGAAGGACCCTGTATATTGTAATTTCATTAATTCATTTGTTTATTGAACCACACTCTGTATACCAGTCAACCACCCACTCGAGACGTAGACACGTATCCTTGACACTGATAGATGACTTCGAAACATTTCGTTTATTTATTTTGATCAATTACTTCTTATAATTGCTTCGTTTCATACTTTCCAACAGCTACCTAATTGTTCATAATTTGTTTTGATATTTCGATTTGCGAGAGCAATATATTAGCTTTCCATCATTATCTGGAGCAGAATTTATTTAGTCTGAGAACTAATGTTGCTTATTTGTTAGATTGATAAATCAGTTGTACTTTTCCAAAATAAAATAACTATTCTATTCTCATTTTAAAATTGTGTCATCCATCCGTTTCCGTAATCTATCTACTAACATCTACAATCATATATGCGGTGGCCCACGGGCTCAGATACAATGTCAAGAAGAGTGAGCTGATGATGTTTAAGACGAACTCTATCAACTACTCCGATGTACCTGGAGTCACGCTCAGTGGCACTCCCCTAGGGTGGGTGACCAAGTTCAAGTACCTGGGCCTTTGGGTCACTGATGATCTCAGGGATAATTGCGACATTGAGAGGGAGCGTAGATCGCTGGCTGTCCGTTGTAATATGGCACGATGGTTTGCACGATGTACGAAACCAGTAAAAATCACACTGTTTAAAGCATTTTGTCAGTCTTTCTACACGTGCAGCCTCTGGACCCAGTATACGCAGCGAGCATACAGCGACCTACGTGTACAATATAACAACGCATTCAGGATACTAATGGGGTTGGCGCGGCATTGTAGTGCGTCGGGAATGTTTGCGGAGGCGCACACGGACGACTTCTACGCTATAATGAGAAAACGGTGAGCCTCCATGTTGGCCAGGCTCCGAGCCAGCACCAGCGGTCTCCTGAGCGTGTTCAAAGACCGGTGGGACTCCCCGCTGTTGTATCACTGGGTGAAGCTCCATGCCGGGTTTTTAAAATAAAATAAAATAAAACCTTGTTGTAAACTAACACTAGTTTTTAAGATAAATGTAGAGTCACGTTGCAGGTTCTGACCCGAGAACTTGTCTCGCGTGTTGTCCGCGCGTCGCGTCTTTGCCTGCCACGAGGCTCCGCATTCCTTAATCTCTTCTTGTTCTTTATCAAAAACAATCCCTGAGATTGGGATAGATACTCCCACAAACTACTTGACATTGGCGGAAATGCGGTGCTAACGCACAAGCAAAAAGCCCATTTATTATAAATAAAAAAAGATAAATGTATACTAACCCTTATATGGACATCTTGTCTGAAATAAATTATTTGAATTTGAATTAATATATCTACTAACAACACTATGGACTTAGTCTGAAATAAATTGCTTTCATTTATCTATTGAATGAATGAATATTTATTGTATGAATTACAAGTTTACATGTGCAGAATTTATATACACAATTAACAAACAATTAGATCCAATGCAATCCTACCTTTCCAGGCATTTGCAATTGTGGAAGTTATAAAGGGTCCAACTTAATATGCTGACAATTTTTAAAGTGATGATCAGGCCATCAAACTGAACAACTTTCTCTATGGGACCAACATCGAAATCGCGAAAAAAATCAGCTGTCCCATAAATTTGGCTCGAGTAAGTTTGCAGTTTTATATGGATGAGCTGATTTTTTATTCGCGATTTAGATGTTGGTGCCTAATGTTCATTGTTGTAAATACATTTTGAATAGTAGTAAAAAAACAGAAATTACGGTGTCTCGTTGAAGTCTTTTGTATGAACAGAATTATATGAACGATTTATTGATAAAGACAAAGTAGTTCGTTTCTTTGCGAATGCTTTTGAACGATTTGAACATGGCAACATTTTTTTTTAGATTTCCTTAAGCTCTATTACCTCGATTTCTAGCTTATCGTTTTTACAAAAAACATCATTTTGTTTCATTTATTTACAGAATTAGGTCTCTTTTCGTATCACATACTACGTAAAGACAACAAAAATAAGCCATACATGTAAGTAGCTTGTAGCATTCAAGCCATTTGTAATTTCTACACTTAATTTTCCAATGATAAACAATTTGATTTTGAACTATCTGAAGTGCAGGGCCGGTGTATGTGACATCCATTAGAAAGTTAAGGGAATACAATTCGGAGCGCGCTCAATACAAACGTACTATGGTGATATTTTCAATACTAACCAATTAAAATCAATGGAATTTTGCAGAAAAAATGTATGAAGTCAGATTTCCGTTGAAAACTAGGTATACAGGTTTTTACAGTGCCTCAAAGATTTCCATACAAATTTTAAATTAATCCTAGCATTAAAACTGTATATTTTAACGAAAATCTGACTTCAAACAAGCTTAGAGATTCGTTTCTAGATTTTTTTCTGAAAAATTTTATTGAAAATGTAACCGGAATTCGTTTGTATGCAGCGCGCATTAGCACTTTCGGAATAAACTTCTCTTAATAGGTGAAAATCGTATGTCTCTGTCTACCCCAATAAGAGCCTTACATTACCATTAAACTTGAAGATAGTAATAATTTAAATACTAACTACATAACTACAAATAGTTTCTTATCGTACCATATCTTAAATCCACAAAACAGAAAACACTTTGGTTAATTGAATGAAATCGCAACTATCTAATTTATTCAGCTACATAGCGTTAAATATAGACCATCTTATCTCTGTAAGTTGTACGTGTAATTAACTTAAAGTTTAGTTGAGAACACAGAACGTGGAATAATAGTTAGAAGAGGCCTAATGCATCGGTGTATAAAAACCAGCGCCGCCGCAGAATTGTCACGAATACAACACTACTACAATGAATTCTTCAATTTCACTTCGGTTAATCTTTTCATACATTAGATAGCATTTACGTTTTGGCACAGGTCCGGCACTCTAAAGAACGTTTTTGAATTTCGAAATGGCGTCTGCACATGCGCACTTTGTGCAAACCGTCCATGACATTGCGTGTAGGGTTGAAAGCCACGCTTTGCATTTAACGTCATCGACATTTCAATACTTTTAATTGTTCGTTCTATTATTTAAAATAGTATTTGAACGATAGAATTATTGAAAATGTGAAAAATGTTTTTTTTGCACTGAAAAGACTCAACTTAATGTAGTCAAATCCAACCGGTGCGTGCGCCTGACTGCATTCCCTTCCTTGGATTCCCTCAAGTTTCCCAGAAAATGTGAGGTGAGGTGTGGTATCTGAAGTCAGAGGGGGGCGGGGAGTGGCCGTTCTGTATATAGAACTATATACTATTACCTATTCTGTGGTTTTGGTAAAGTAATAACTTTATTACCGTAAGCCTTAAATCAATAAAATAAATAAATAACTCACTTCCATATTTTTTAAATAATTACCAGCTAAATAACCTAATGACACGACAAGCATTCAAGTAGGTACATAATGTTCAATTCTCACAATGTCCAATGCCCGGGAAGTCCAATGTCAAATGGCACAAGACACTTCTACATAATATTAAAAGTTCTGTGGTGGAGACGGTGCAGTGATCAGCTGATAGCCGGGCGGGTCGTTGCCCGGCCACCATGGAAAGTGAAAACTTGAAGCGTAGTCAGTCACACACACGTGCTTCCAGTGGTCTCTCTATAAATACATCGCAGTTTTCTTTATGTTGCACTTGTGTGCTGGTTTCTAGTGAAATTTTTACGTGTTAATATTTATATACAACTAGCTGTTCCCGGCATGTGTTGCATTGCGACTTTTTTTGACAGATTTTTTGTCAAAACAACCCACCAAAGATTCAATCACGGAACTTCATAACTACATTACACAACAGGACAGGAGACAAAACTGAATTGAAAAATTAGGAATGCCTTCAAAGTTCCAAAATAAGCTCAATTAATTCAACAGCTCCTACGTTCGTCCTAGTTCAGCGCCTCGATAAACGTTTTATCGCGCCTGCTATCTTGTTCGTTCACGCGCAAAAAGAAAGAGAGTTAGGAAGCGCTTTATCGCGCCGCCGCCGTGCCGCGGGTGCAGGCATCTAGATTAGTAGCTAGGGTTTTCATTGTTTTGTTCTTATTGAGATTTAATGAAGCAAATCTTTTTAAAGCTAAACAATGTCGAAAATTATTGAGTTCCAATAGCATTTTCTGACGTTTTGTAAATACAAAGTATCTATATAAGATTATAAAACGAACAACATACAATTTTCTGAAATTTATTTGTTTAATTTGAGAAGAAATATAAATTGTGGTGAAACAAGGTGGTCCGCAGTGGCGTACCGCGGGTTTCTGCCGTCCGGGGCAAAAACCGATTTTGCCGCGACCTTATCTTACCTACAAAAAAAATAACGGAGCGAGCGAAGCGAACTCGAAATTATTTTGCACATCTATTCCGTTTGTGATCAGACATCTTTTGGTTTATCCATGCAAAAATGGAAACTAATAGCGAGCTCGACTTTTCTCCTCAATACGAATCGGATAGAGCCAGAGCTTTTTACGTGCATAACATGTGCGAAGTAACCGAAGCTATGGATGGAGCGAAGCAAGCTCGAAATTTTTAGTACCACGTCTTTGCTGTGGTCAGAACTATTTAGGATTATGTGTAGGCACAGAAAATTAGAGCGAGCGAAGCGAGCTCGACTTTTTTCTGCTCTACGAATTGGTTATAGACAGAGCTCAATCAATCTACATTTCCTCCTCCCCCCCTCGCTACGCTACTGGTGGTCCATTTCTTATAGTTTAATAGTTCAAGCAAAGTTTTCTACGGAAATAAAGATCTTACGAGTTAATTTATACAACATGCCATAATTGTAACAATGACTCCGATTACAAGATATCATAGAAATAGGTTTCTCACTGAGTTCAAATGACACAATTATTAGAAAACTGCATTTAACTCAAAGAAAAAAGAATTCCTATTCTAATTCAGGTCAAACACCTTCACATAAATACTGATAACAATGAACAAGAAACTAATTGTTGCAACACACGTGGTAATAATATTATGGGTCGGAGTTTCTAAAAGATATGCCGTGTGAATATAAACTGTAATAGCAGGTTTCCACCCGTGTGGCTAGAGACAATCGTTGCGAGAATCTTGTGTAAGAGAAATGTTCAAACTGAATGACATTTGGACCACATTATGAGTTTGAAAGAAAGCTTGACAGCACAATGAACTTTTGCCGGTATATTAAACTCTTCACTGAATTTCTCTAAACATAAACAGCATAGCATAGCATATGATCGCGACTATATAGTCGTGAGTGTGAGGTAGTCAGAAATATTCTGAAAACTCAGAACATCCACTTTTCACTAGTAGTACCAAAACTTATGTCCACTGTGACGGGGAGTGAGCCCGTTGCCAGTTGTAATGGACAGTGGGTACAATACATGCCTTGAATTGAAACATGCAGGTTTCCGATGTTTTCCTTCACCGAAAAGCCAATCGCGTAACAAATCGTACATAAATTCCGAAAAACTCATTGGTACGAGTCGGCTTGGACGGGGATCGAACCATCGCCTCCTACACGGCAGGCAAGGTTACTCACCACTGGACCTTATGTATTTATGGCTATAAATACATAAACGTTAGTTATAGCACTAGCTTTTGCCCGCGACTTTTTTTCGCATGGAACACTGAAAAACTGAATAGCTATATACAATTGGTGCCAAATATGTTTGAACATAAATGGTCACTGCCATCTTCCGTTAGAGTTCTTCCATCCCATGGTTATCTGGAAGACATCGCTTTTAGTGATAAGACCTCCATTTGTACCCTTACGTATAGTGAGATGAGGTATAGCGAATATTACCACTATAATCTAGAGATTATGAGATACAAATCGACATGAGTTCCATAACTGTACGCCAACTAAACGCAAACATTTTTTTGGCGGCCTATTTTCCATAGCTGGAGTAATTGACTCCTTTGTAGATGTGGATAATATAGTACATATTATATAGTTAATAATAATACTTAATGTGCTTCAAACTTCTGTGGAGCTAAAACAGTAGTACAAAACTCCAAACATATTCGAGCCTGTATGGGACAGCTGATTTTTGTTTCGCGATTTCGTCTTTGGTTCTATAGAGAAAGTTGTTTAGTTTGATGGTCTGATCATCCCCATAAAAATGGTCAGTATATTAAGAAGGACCCTGTAGGTATTTTACTATCTCGTATTTACTAAACATTCTAATCCTCATATAAATACATATGTCGGTGTCAGACAAACAGACATCTTTCACCTGACGCTCCAGTTAACGCAGCTCGCGAACATAACACAATGCAGCAATCAAGCAGTAGCGATAACATGCATGTACAATAAACTAACCGATCGAATGTAAACCGGCCTTTAGCTATTTTCGTCGGATGGTTTTGAAGAGCTCCGAACGAGTTCCAAGTTGAGTAGATTGAACAAATGGTAGGTAGGATATTATAAATCCATGAAGTTTTAAATAATTATGGTTTTGAAAGTGTCATGAGATGTGGCAGGAGAAATTATGTATTCTCAATAGTATTGTGAATATTCTTGTTGATAATGAGGCAAATCAAAACATGTCTGTACCCAATTTGAGTAAAATAAAAAAAAGTGTCCGTTGCAGGACGTATGGCAGATCTGAAACATCGAAATACCGCAATCTCTCGATTTCAAGCGCTTTTTTTGAATTCCGAACTTTGCGATTCAGGAACGTTGAACTAATTGCAGGTGTCAAGCGTGTGACGTGACGGCATCATGCCATCATTTGTCGTCACGGCATACGAGTCTGTTTTACTGCCAAGGTGCGCCAATCGATATTTCACATCTTTTCATTAATTAATGTTGTGGACATGAAATCCAAAACATGCCTTGTTACAACTATGTGCCTTAAAATATAGTTGTATCAAGGTTTCTAACCACTCATTATCAGATTATAATTGTGAGTTTATATATTAATATTATGAAGTAGTTATGATAAGGATTGACCCACATCTGACTGTATGGAATTGCGTTTATGCCCTATATGCTGCCGCGTGCAGTTCTATAGCGTGTTATCGCGTACTTACGCGTGTTATCGCATGCGGTCACATTTGCGTGCTGTCGAATGCGATAGCGATCGCGCTCGATCGGCACCGAAGGCATAAGGTAGCACGCGTCAGCTTTCCATCGCCTCCCTGCCGGAGACCGCATTTTGACCGTACTGCCGATGCTGCCGCACGCGATAGCACTCATGCTATCTTCGCTATCACGCTTCTCGCTCTAGCAATGACGTTCCTGAGCGACAGAAAAGGATAGAGCATGAAAAAATGCGATTCCGTGCTAACAAATGTGGGTCAACACTAATTATCTCGGTCACGTGTCTGGTAGTGCCGGTACTGCTTGTCAAGTATGTTATGTAGAGGCGGTGAAATTACGCTAGAAAGGAGGCAGCTGGTTCGTATTACAAAAATGTAATTAAGATTAATTATAACCACAGATTTAGCAAGTTTTTTGGTGTAAATTATATGTATTATGTATGAGAAAAGAGGAAAGTTAAGTACTAACGCCTATTTGCCCATTGGGGTAGACAGAGAAGTCAGGTTTCACTTGCTACTGTTTCCAGTTAAAACAGTTAAAATCTAACACTTTTCATTAGGGTTCCGTACACAGAGGGTACCAACGAGGCCCTATTCATAAGCCTACGCTGTCCGTCCGTCCTAGCTTTAAAGGGTTGTATCTACGGAACCTTAATAGAGAGCTGAAATTTTCACAGAATATATGTAATTATTTTGGATAAAATTGATTTGATAAAAATAATAAAAAAATCAAAAAGAAAATAAATGAAGGGGTCCCCGTACAAGAAATGTGTTTTTCATTATTAGGGTTCCGTACCCAAAGGGTGTTTTCACCCTTTGATTCGCTTCGGTTTGGTTCGGTTCGGTTCGTTCATTCGTTCGTTTTTAGGGTTCCGTACCCAAAAGGTGAAAACGGGACCCTATTCATAAGCCTACATTGTCCGTCCGTCTGTCCTACCTATTTAGGACAGTAACTTTTGAACCGTAATATCTAGACAGTTGAAATTATCACAGAATGTGTATAATTATGACGGATTAGCTAATAAATAATAAAAATTACAAAAAGTTAAAAATTAAGGGGGGTCCTCATACAAGAAACTAGTTTTTATCAACGTTTTTTCTTCTCATTCTATCGAAAAAACGATAATACATACAAGCGTCAAACTTGGTGTGATTATACAGGGTCCTTCTTAAAATGCTGACACTTTTTAAGGGGATGATCAGACCATCGAACTGAACAACTTTCACTATACGACCAACATCGAAATCGCGAAAAAAAAATCAATTGTCCCATATATTTGGGTACAGTAGGTTTGCAGTTTTGTATGGAGCAGATGATTTTTTTCGCGATTTCGATCTTGGTCCCATAGAGAAAGTTGTTCAGTTTGATGGTCTGATCATCCCCTTAAAAAAGTGTCAGAACTTTAAGAAGGACCCTGTAGAGCAAACTCTACAGTATATCAAATAATACAAACCGGCCAAGTGTAAGTCGGTCTCGCACTGAAGGTCCCAGAGAAAACAAAACTTTTTATAAGTTAATATTTTGTCTGATTGTGTGGTACGGAACCCTCGGTGCGCGAGTAACTCGACTCGCACTTGACCGGTTTTCTACATAGTTTAGTTTTATAATACCTTCAGGCGGTTTATAATAAACATAAAAAATGTATTTCATAACGTGAGTCTGCGTGAATAAGCGCGCGTTAAAAATGCGGAATTTCCTCCAATTAAACAATTTTCTGTGCAAACATCCGCGTAATAAACTGACAATGACCAAGGATAGTTACGCGTTTGTTCATTTGATTGCAGCCTCGCCTCGGTGTAATGTAAACCCAATTAACTACGCTCTAGTAAACACGCCTATCTGTCCATCTGTACAAATCTAACCAATCATTTACCTATATATCGTTTTAAACTACATGTCAGTCAATTGTTTTGGGTCTTCAAATACAACAATATTATTTTATAAACTGTACGGTTTTTTTTTCTTTTTTTCAAAGTAAGTTATTATTTCATTTTAATTTACTACTGAGCAGACTTATACATTTAATAAACGTGTAACATTTTAATTATAATAATTATTAACGAATGTATAAAAATTTCAAAAGTAAAACAAACATTTGTTTACATCAAAATTAATAGGTGACCGATTTTTTTTCACTTTTTAAATGTTTGTTTTTAGCGTTAGGGGTTTTTTAAATTTTTAATTTAATTGTTTTTTGGAATGTTTAATGTTACTTGAAAACTGCTGAACCGATTTTAATAAAACAAAGCTAAGAGCATTCTCGCAAAAATTAGCTTTCGATTAAAAAGAAAACTCATCGAAATCGGTCCACTCGTTTGGGAGCTACGATGCCACAGACAGACAGACCGACAGACCGACAGACCGACTGGCCGACAGACCGACAGACCGACAGACCGACAGACCGACAGACCGATAGACCGACAGACCGACAGAGTGACAGACCGACAGACCGACAGACCGACAGACCGACAGACCGACAGACCAACAGACCGACAGACCGACAGACCGTCAGACCGACAGACCGACAGACCGACAGACCGACAGACCGATAGACCGACAGGCTGACAGGCTGACAGACCGACAGACCGACAGACCGACACACGGTGGGCTGAAAATCGACTTTCATAGACATAGGGATAAAAAAAAATATGTGTCGTTTTTTTCATGGATATGGGTTTTGTTTATCATTTCTATGCTCAAATATTCACAAAAGGTTGATTTAGCATATAAATGGATGACTTATAATTTTTTTACGAAAAGTTTGTATGGAGTTCGTGTGAAAAATCCGATTATCTTTGGAACAGCAAGTGAAACCGTAATATCCTTACAGGGGGTTTTAGAACTTATTATTTATGATTTATTGACATACCGCGTATGACGGTTACTGCTGCAGAAACTAAGTAAAAAAATAAAGAAATATAATAATTTTTTTAAATTCTTTCACGAATCTTTTTAAAGCGTCTAGTCAAAATACCAAGTATTAATTAGCTAATAAACCTAAATAAGTGATATTTAATTATTATTATTTAGTACCATGAGTCCATGACTATCATGCGACAACACAACACAAAACAATAACTATTGATTGTGATTAGGAGTTCTAGATGAAGATTTTCAAGAACTTCAGCCAATGCATCTTAAATGAGCGTAGTTAGCAAAGGGAAATCTCTAATGAGGATAATTAACAAAAAGTAAATTTGCTAATCACTTACAGTGATTAATAAAAGTATTAAATATTGTATTTTTAAATTCTTTTACGACTCGTTTTAATGCACCAAACCAAAATAAAAAAAAATTCTTTTGATATTTGTATTAAAATATATTAAATATTAGTATTTGCGTAATTCTTAAAAAACTTAAATAATAATAAAAAAGCTTAAATAATATTAAAAATAACTTAATAACTTATTTACAAAAAAAATATAAAACATAATTATTAATATTCAACATCACTATCGTCGGATTCCAATTCGGAATCAGGATCCAAATTAGATACATCCAAAAACTCGAACTGAGTTTCCTGGCACTTGATTAGTTCTTTAGTTTCAGCAAAGAGATCCTGGCTTTTCTTAGTATCTAACTTAGGTCTTCGTGCACTAATCAAAGGATCAGACGAAAGAACAAGCATATTGAGGATATCCTCATTGGAAGCTTGCCTGCTTTTTTTCCGCGAATGATGTTCCCGGAACCTTCTAAAATCTTTATTGCGTGCCTCCGAGGCTTCTTCTGAAAGGCTTCCGATTGGCACAATATCGTTATTGGCGATTATGTCTGCACCGTGTATCAAAAGCTTATGGACGGTTGAAGACATGTGGTACCAGTCGTATAGCTCCACGTACTTTTCTGCTGTTTTGCGGGCATAATCTTTAAATTTGATGACATCGATTTGCTCCCCAGATGTTATTGCTTGCAGAATCACGGCAAATCTTCGAACAAGCTCTTCATCCAATCCAGTAATGGCTGCAGTTTTATCAGGAAACTCGAAAAACCTTGCCGTATTCCCGTCATTAGTGGTTCCTGAGCCTTGTTTTACGATGTCAATCAAAAGATTGAGCTCGTCTTTAAATTTATCCTGGATACTTTTTTTTCTTGCCTCTAACAATGCCTTGTACTCATTGCCTCTTGCAGCCCACTTTTTGAAGTCGAGTCGGTATGAAATATGCAAAAGACATTCCATAGAATTTATACGAGCGTGCAGTGATGACAAGCCAAATTCATATACGCCAGTTGACACAGTCTTTGATGTTACAACATCTAAACGGTTCATTTCTGTAGGTTTGGCTAAGCACAGGTAGCACGATGCGTTTGATCTAGCTTCAGAAAGATATGTACAAATTTTAGCATCGATCATTGTCATCATAAGTTGATGACTCACCTTATTACTACCGCACTCAGTAGGGATAAGATCCTTAATTTCATTATCCATTTGCCTTTTGTGACTGATGACCACTTCTTCGCTCTCCTTTATAAAAATGAACTGCACTGGACGACAATATAAGGCTGAGCATGGCTTTGGATTCGTCCATAAAGTATCATCTCCAGCAGTCAGCTTGAGTGGCACTAACGAGGTCATAAATATACTGGAATCATCTTGTTGCCCCTCCATTTTCTGTTTGTATCGGCTTTGGTTGGAAGCACCATCAAATCCCCACTTAGATACTAGCTTCAAATCCTTATTTTGCACATTTTCAGAAAGACTTTCAATGATCCTCTTCACCGTGATATCAAGTAATGCTTGAAGTGTAATCCTAGCTGAAGAATCCATTACAGTGACTGATTGTTTCGGAGGATAGCATTGTAGTTTAGCTTGTTGCACTTTGTAGTAAGACGGGTAAATATCCTTAGCACCTTCCCGAATGGCCGTCTCTCGCAACGTGATGTATTGCCACTTAGAGAGTTTCAATGAAAGGAGCAACCCTAGTGATTTTTCTGGTGTAAATAAACAAGTTTGAACTGGTTTCTTAAGCATTTCTCTAATTTTTGCAGCTGCTTCTGGATTTTTCAGCATATATTTGATAACAAATGCGGTATCCTTACGACCATCTTCTTCTAAATGTAATGCAGCTGAACTGGCCAATTCGTTTGGATCTTCGCATTTATGATCTTCAGACCTTCTCTTCTTCTGTTTGCTTCCCAGATCTTCGAATGACTTTCGAGGTCTTTTTGTCATAGTACCAATAGACGACGATGTTGACGGTTCTGGAGAGATTAAATGTGCGCTAGGTCTCTCATCATTTGATTCTTGGATGACAAAACCGGTTGGCACACAACTTGGCCAATCGACATTAGCCTGAAGCCAATTTTCGTACTGCTTTCTGAATGTATCAAGGATACGGTGAGATTTCTGCCACCTCTGTGAAGCAGCTCTTGTAAATCTTCGACAAAATTCCTTGAGTGTTACACGGTCTTCGTCAGAGAAGCGATCACCTAGACGAGCTACCACTGCACTGAACAATACTTCATGATCAAATGAAGTACTCCCACTTCTTAGAAAAACAAACAAGTCTAAGTTGGTGGTTAGACTTTCCATTATAATAATATTTTACGGTCACAGAATACGTATGTAGTTCAAAAGTTTGGAATACACTAAATTATTAAAGTCAAATTTAGCTTATTTATTGCTTTCCACTGATCATTAAAACTATAGTGATTAGCAAATTTACTTTTTGTTAATCTACCCTCATTAGAGATTTCCCTTTGCTAACTACGCTCATTAAAGATGCATTGGCTGAAGTTCTTGAAAATCTTCATCTAGAACTCTTAATCACAATCAATAGTTATTGTTTTGTGTTGTCGCATGATGGTCATGGTACTAAATAATAATAATTAAATATCACTTATTTAGGTTTATTAGCTAATTAATACTTGGTTTTTGAAAAGATGCTTTAAAATGAGTCGTTATAGAATTATAAAAAATAAAATATTTCTTTATTTTTTTACTTAATTTCTGCAGCAGTAAATGTCATACGCGGTATGTCAATAAATCATAAATAATAAGTTCTAAAACCCCCTGTAAGGATATTACGGTTTAACTTGCTGTTCCAAAGATAATCGGATTTTTCACACGAACTCCATACAAATTTTTCGTAAAAAAATTATAAGTCATCCATTTATATGCTAAATCAACCTTTTGTGAATATTTGAGCATAGAAATGATAAACCAAACCCATATCCATGAAAAAAACGACACATATTTTTTTTTATCCCTATGTCTATGAAAGTCGATTTTCAGCCCACCGTGCGACAGACCGACAGACCGATAGACTGACAGACAGACAGACCAACATAGGCGTCAAACTTCACCCCTCTTTTTGCGTCGGGGTTAATTAAGTAAAAAGTCAACTCAAGCATTGTGGTCATTTAAGTAATCGTCAATAGATTTCATTCCCACAGTTTTCCCTTCAACGTCCGACCGCTAGCATTTATGCGATTATTCGCTAATTTACTATAGTAATGTATCGTTTGATCAACGCCGCGCATGCGTATTAGTGGACTAATTGTTGGTAGAGAGACTTTGTAATTTTCCACGATAGACCGCTGAAGAAACCGACGGAATTTCGAACATACCTTTCTTAGGAACTTGACTAATGATAAAATTATTCCTTCAACGGATAGAGTAGAGAAAATTGAGGATAAATTGTAGAAAAACATATTTTACTTCATTTCAATTAAGTAGCAAAGTTAGAAGACACAAAGTTTCACGTACCTATATAAAAATAAACTTCACTAAAATACTTTGTTCAGAATAGATTGCGATTGACACTGATTGTCTTAGATAATATAACTAGGGACCAGCCTTGCGGTAGCCACGTTACAAGATCAGTAAATCAAGTGCATTTACATAAAATTTCCTACCTTATCACTAAATAAACGAGACGGCCTATAGTTGCCGAACAATAGCTTCGTTTGGGGTTCACACGAGACTATTGTTAACAATCGAAATTCGAAATTGGAATAAAATCCAAAGTTGCGGATTTTATGCTGCCTCGTCCCCCGCAAAAAGTGGCAGAAAAGTTTTGTAGTAGAATTACACGCGTAACTTGTCCAAGTTATATTGTCTAAGCTGATTGTGCAACAGCATTGTTATATCAGCGATTGCTATCCCAAACGGCAAAGGTCCACTCGGTTCTCTACAAGAGTCCCTGTTTTGCGCTTCCTCTACATTTAAGAAACAAGACCATTATTGTAATTTACAATGTCAAATCAGGATACTTTGCTGGTTAAAACGACGCTAAACATGCAGTAGATAACACGTGTCGTAAAATTCTCAGCATTGTACCCTGAATTTTTAATTGTTAATTAAAATTGACATGTTTATTAAAAACGTTAACAATGTCTAAAACTATACAGGGTGTGAGTGACAGCCTAGCAAATACTGAAATGAAGCGAATAAAAATCAGCTGTCCCATACAAAACTGCTGTACCTACCCGACTCAAATGTACGGGTCAGCAGATTTTTTTTCGCGTCTCCTGAGGTAGGCTCCATAGTGAAAGTTGTTCAGTTTGATGGTCTGAGTTCACCGTTTCAGTATTTGCTAGGCTGTCACTTACACCCTGTATTCCAATTCATTTTATAGGACCTATCGAACCTCACATGAAAGAGTAGTTAGGTAAACTTAATAGATTTTATCGACCCCAATTCTTTAAATTGAAAGTAAAAAGAATTAGTGTTGATCTTTATTATAAAGTTCTTTATTACAAAAATTTTATTTTTGTCTACTGTTATCTACCTTCATGCCAAATTTAATTAAGGTGGGGTATACACAGATAAAACAATAAGGGTTCCCTGTTTGACTACGGAACCCTAAATAGGTAATCAGACAAACTAGGTTAGACTAAGTTTGCGGCGCACGTACGTAAGTACGTTCAATAATTAGTCAAGCGTGTTTCCATAAATAATGAGGAGGATCCTTACAGAGAGTTGTGACATATGTTAGCTAATGTCACCTAGATTCACGAGAACTATGTAACACGTATCGAGACATCGAGACCCATTAGGTATTGTGACATCATAGATGGTTGAATGATGGAAAGTTATATTTGAATCGACTCTGACATCGTTTCTCTATCTTTGACGATTTATCATCAGGACTAGCCTTGCGGTAGCATTTCCCCTCTGCCACGGTATAAGCACAATTGATCTTGTGCCTTTACATTCAATTTTACACCTTATCACTAAACGAGACAGCCTAGAATTGCGAAATAATAACTTCGAACTTAGAACGTTTGGGGTTCACACAAGACTACTTTTCATGATTTTTAACATTCAAAATTAGAATCTAAAGTTATGGGGAATAAAATCCAAAGTTGCGGATTTCATGTTACCTCGCCCCCCGCAAAAAGTGTCAGAAATGTTTGTTAGTAGAACTACACGCGTAACCAGTCCACATATAAATAGTCAGAGGTCTCTATCGATGTCAAGAATATAAATCGAAACATAAACCTATGTAGGTAATATAAACTTTATAGGTTAAATCAATAAGGCCTACTGATCTACTGATATAAAATAAAGATAGTCTTAATTAATCAACTGGTTCAGCTATATAATAATGGCACATGTTATTCTGACCTGAAACTAAAACATTATTATGGTTTAATAGTCTGGCTTACTTTGATAAATTGATTGTAACATAATTGCCTGTATATCATTTTTTCATGTTCATTTTCAAGTCGATAATCAGACAAACCCTCCCTTTCGTAAACAGTTGCATTACTTTAAAGGGTGATTGTGATCCATGATACTGAACAACTTTACCAAAGAAACCTGTAGGAAATTCGCAATTAAAAAACATCGAATTTCCATACAAAAGTTCGATCAGCTAATTGGATTTAGTATGGGAAGACAACAATTTTTTTTAGGAAGTTCTATAGGTTTCTTAGGGAAAGTTGTTCAGTGTCATGGGTACAATCACCCCTTAAAGTAATGCAACTGTTTACCCTAACAACCTGTATATGAAAGTTTAGAGTCATCACGCGGGCTTGCTGGACTTATAATTAAGTAGTTTAAGTGGTTCAACATGCTTTTGAACATAGCACAGGAGTATCAGTGGTAATAACGAATAGTTCGACCTGTTCCCATTAAAAGGCCCTCCTATTTGAACCAAGAAATCTCATAACCAGTCGAAACACCCAACTAATTAAAAAAAATTCTATCATTCCAGATGAATCCCGTAAGCCCCCGGATATGTGCCATGATATGGCTGATCTGCGCCGTCGCCAGCACAGCAGCAGAATCACCCGACAACACCACCACCACCAAGGCTATCCGCACCACGATCCTACCCGCCAGGACAACCAGGACCGAGCTCAAAGTCTCCAGAAGCCTTAACCCTCACGACACGCAAACCCTCAACGTTAGAACTAAGTCTGGTCATGTTACGCAACTGATCGTTAAGAAGAAAGACAAGTCAACAACTCAACACGCCAGCAGCACCACTGTTGCACCTACTACAGCTTCAATCAAAACTACAGCTGCAAGCTTTAATGCCACAGATGATAGTAATAAGAACAAAACAGAAACCAGAGATCAGAGAAAGCTTAATTTCGGCAGCACAATCAACAGCGATTTAGCTGGTTTCGATTATTACTTGAATCGCAATAAGAATCCCGAAGAACCCAGCGATATTCAAGCCGAATATGGAAACTGGTCTCCTGTATCTGTGTATCCTGAATCACATATTCAAGAAGACGGTAGAAAGCCAGAAGCAGATCCTGAAACATCGAGTTATTACCCCACTTATGATAATGACAAGAGGATAGAAAATAAAAAGGTTTACATAACTTCGAACAGTTTCTTTGACTATGGAGCACCTATCAAAAATTATAGGTTTGACCCTCATAATCCAGTGATTAAAAACGATAGAAACCCAGTATACATAGAAGTTGTAAGTACGAAAGTGTCTGAAGGAGAAGGCAAGTCCTTCAAGGCGGTTCCCGATCCAGTCGTAATCAGTTCGGAACCCATGTACATAAAAAAGGCCATAGAAAAGTATAACAACAAAAGAGGAAGGTCAATCTTAACTCTCGGTGACGATGGCATACCAGAAATTCAAGGCGTGAGAATGCCCGATGACGAATCGGATAAGAAAACATGGCGAAATGCGAGAGTTGTTAACGGAGAATTAATGCCGTACCCAGAGGGCTACACTCCTCCAAAAGCCGTACCAGAAGCTGACGTATACCCTGACATAACCTCAGTAGATCCAGCTCAAAGTTTCGGACCATTCACGAAAGAAGACAATTTCGAACCAAAAGACGGACCTTTTACCAAATTCGATAACTTGAAATTCGATGCCGATGACGTCATTGACCCATTCATAACAAGTGACAATCCATCGTACGTATACAAACACAAAAAAGACAATCACTATATCAAATCCGGGTACGGTCCTTTCACCAAGGCTGATAATTCGAAAGTGGCCAATTCAAAACTCATCGAATACATCAAACAAATTAATGAGCAGGAATCTAAACGTGACTACTTCAGTGGTCGAAGCTCTAGAGCTCACAACGGCGGTGACATGGAATATTCCGAGAGCCACATTCAGAGAAGGATGCTCCAACACCCAGGAGAAGCCTCCTTCCCCAACTCTGTTATGTACACACCAAAGAACGCAAAACCAGGCTTCGATGAAAGTGTAAGGAATCCGGTTCTACAATACGCCCACCCGGAGCTCGGCATACAACCCGCAAAGGCCACTAGAGATAACATCGATTACGAGAACAAGGAGAGAAAAGTGAAATACTACACTACAAACGTGCCGAAGAGCGCTCATCCGTATCCCATGGAACCGATCAATGGTTACGGTCAACAACGTTCACAGAGCAACATCAATTCAGCCAATAGATACTACGAGGATGAATATAACAAGTTTAAGTATTACGAGAACACGCAAAATAATCACAATACACCAAAGTATCCCTACAGCTACGGATACGTCAAACGAGTTCCCGAGCCCTCATTATGGACACGATTCACAAATTCCATGAAAGACACGATCAATAGCGCCAGCCAAACGGTTCAACAATTCACTCGACCAATCATGGAGCCTATTGCTAAAGTGACACAGCCCGTCCTTGACCCACTAGTGGAAGCTACGCACAAAATCTCTCATAATTTGGGATTGTATCCTTCAAATCATGTGCAGCAGTCCCAGAGATACGCTCAGGATAAGATTGGGGTAGCTGCCGCTGCTTCAGGGGCTCCAGCGATGCTCCCAGCTATCGGTCTCATGGCTGGAGGAGCTGCCCTGGGCCTCGGAGCAATGGCCATGGGCAGGCTGCTAGACGTGAACCTAATGAGAAGCGCAGGCTTAAGCGAAGACGCGATACAAGACGAACTAGAGAAGGAACACAAAAGATCATTAGCGAACGCACCATACGACATCGACAGGAAAATTCTAAGCAGACAGAAAGTTTACGACGACAACTATAAAATGCCCAGTGAAAATGTTTACGTAGTAATGTCACCGGATGGCAGTGACGGTGCGCGAGCTAAGCGTGAAGTGTTAAGTTTCTACGATACCGCTTACGATACCGGTGTTCTTAGGAGGGTTAAGCGGAGGCGTGTTAAAAGGTCGTTGGCTTATGACATGCCTGACGACCTGCAACGTCTGGACGGGAGCCCGGGGTCCTCGAGCCTGACTACGGCCGCTATGGACCTGGTGAGGCAGACGGACTGGAGGGACTCACAATGTGCTAAATATACGTTCTGCAAGGTGCTGACGTCACAGTCGTCCGACTCACTCTTCGCTATGGAGAAGAAAATGGAATCACTTCTTAAAATGTAAGTAGTTTTTACATTATAGTTTTTACATTAGGTATTCTAATTGGACTGTCTCGATATACTTATTAAATAAAACAAAACTAAAACCTTAATTTAATCATAAATATGTGCCTAGAACGTCCAATCTAAAATCTACTAAAATACTATAAGAATTAGATAAGTTGTATTTCTTTTTGTTGGAATCAGATGTAGGCACAAAATCATGACCGACAGTTTTTCTGCCCAGTGGGTTACCTTTCAAAGGGAGTATTTTACTATTTAAAGTGGCAAAAAAGCCTATCAACACTATCCTAAAACTCGTGGCAAATCGTGAATATTTCTGACCCCCCTCAAACTTTACCGTATGTTTGTTTCCACCAATCCACACAATATGGTTTGCATCCTCTTTATAACCGACTTTAATAAAGAAGGAGGTTCTATGTTCGTCTGTATGTATGTTTGAAACTCTCTCCTCTGTTTTTCTAAGCAAATACAAACTGTTTTTTTTTTAAAAGATGAGTTAATAGGCTTTTTGGGTGAACGCGTTCCATCCTCGGCTTCATCTACACTTTCCATCAGTTAAGCTAAAAAAGTATGAACTCTTCAACAATTAATTTTAAAGCTTTTTGTCACTAAAATAGTCCATTGACATGTCAGTAGAACGATCTTAAAACATCAAAGCGAAACTTTTAGTCCTAAGTGACTTTCTAGAGGTCAACCAGCAAACAGCCACTTGCTTGCCCGTCACATAAACAATGCATTTGACACATATTACATAACAACACATACAACTTAGCACTTTCTTGTCGCAACATAAATATACATTGCATAAACTACAAACTAGGTAAAAGTGAGCGGAAATTTTAATACTTAGAAACGAAGTGACGACGATAACATTTGTGAAAGTGATCATAATGATTTGTGTCATTTAATACATGGTTTACGATCGTAATAATAATATACGTAATTAAACTTAAATTGTAAGCTTTTAAACGTTTTAAGTCGTAATCGTGTCTATCAATCAATGAATATAGAAAATGACGACTCATTTTTGAGCCTGACTCACGGTCACTTCATGTAAATTGTATAGAATTTTATCGCTATCTCATACGCAGTTACACTGTCATTTTGTCTACCAGCGTAAGCGAAAAAAAAACTTGGTCAATGGTGGATCCCCTCGTAAGAACGACATTAAATTCCATATCTAATAACTAATATGTATAACCTACTACAGGAAGCTGGAAATAGGTATTTATGATTCTAAAGCTACGACCTACTTACAAATGCTAAATAGGCGGAATCAGCCTAGGAAACTCACTGTCAGAAAATACGACGGATTATCAAATCCCACATTTGAAAAAGGAAATTGGGTTCTACAAAACAAGATCATTTTTCTCGTAATTTAAAATTCAATCACGTGTCGAAGCCTTATTACGAACAAAGCATTAAAAAACTTTTGAGCTCAAACTTGATGTAGGTAGTTTTCTAACCGAAACCCCTTCGAAACTATTGTTATAGAGCTGGTCATCATCAAACCTCGCAAGACTTAGAATTCCCGCAATGTTACTAGACATGTGACACACACACGCAGAGTGATAGTTGATAGTCGGGGAAATCTACGGATTTTTGTATGGAGAAGGTTGCATGAATTGCACTTTTGGTGATAATTTGGAATATAGTAGATACATATCCGAAAAACATAAATTCTCAATAATCTCCGATTTTTTATTGTGTATTATTGGATAATTAAGACATTTACAAAACATTAAATTTAGGTATAAACATAAAATGGCAAACTGGTGATTTTGTACAGGATGGCTTCATTCAATACGTTTTACTTATAACAATAATAATCCCCGGTTAATATCGTAAATTTGAGTAGATATTTAATATTTTGTAAGTCTTCAAAAATTATAACCTCAAAACAAAATTATTTATTGTTTTTTTGTACACATTAAATTTGCCTTGTGATAATTAACTGTCTCCTTTGCTAATATGCTGGAAGAAATATCTTTCGAAATAAGCTTTCCCTTTGTACATTTATATCGATTTTAAGGTATTTCTCAGGTTCCTGAGCCAATATAATCACGAAATCTCGACCAAAGTGTTATAAACTAACAGTAATATTGTTTCAAACACAATTTACTAAAGTGTCTTTAATGCAATCTCAAACCTTATTTTTCCTAGACTATGAGAGCTTTGAAGCAATCTCAGCCAAAATCACACCTAGAAACATATCAATATCTTAAAAAATACTAAACCGATTTTCATGACTTAGCTATGTGCTACGACACAAAACTAAACACACCCTCGCAAAAATTAGCTTTCAAAAAACCACATCGAAATCGGTCCACCTTTTGTTAGCTCTTGTACTGTGAACATCGAAATAAACGAACTTGCCGTACCAACTGTGTTTAAATGATGGACCTGGAACACTTGATGACCTGGAACACCATACTCTCACCAGACCTGATCCTGACCTGATACCATGAAAACCCTCGTTTTCTTACATGTATACATTCGTTTTTTTTTTTTGTTATGACCGTAGCAAATAACGGGCATACAGCTAGTAGAACTATAGTTGTAAGTTGACCGTGTATGTACGATTTCATGCTTGACCAACATACCATGAAGTTAACGTGTACCGAATCACGGCACGTGCCTGTATCAGGAAGGGATTACGTATCATTTTACAAGCCACTTTGTTATGAGGGAAATACCAGACGCATTCGGTTCAATATCAATCAAAGAATGGAGCGCAGACTTTTTGTTATTTGTACAAAACATTTTCTAATGTAAAAAAAAAATCAAAAAAATAGTAAACATAAATAGTTTGGAAATTGCTTTATTGACGTTAGATATTAGGAGACATTTGGCGTATGCTTGACAAAAATGTACCTAGCCGTTTCCAACCTGGAAGAGCCCAAACCTGATATGTTTTGAAAATACTTTTTGGATTTTTAGAAAACAAGTGGCTGAAAGGTAATGGTGTACTTATGTGGTATAATTTTTAGAACCGGCTTATGACGCCCTTTCATTTGATACCCCACACGATAAGTTCCAGAACAAAAAATGTTTTAATCCCATACAAATATTGATGACGTTATAACTCCCCAATATTTTTAAGATGTTTGTGTTTATATTTATTTTAAAAAATGCCGGCTAAAGTACAAGTGTGCCGAACGGGTATCCTGTAGATCGATTTGCGGTTTTTTTTGTGTTCCGACTACCGAGAAATTAGGCTCTAAGCTGCGAACCACACAGCTTAACTTGTTTATTGATAGCTTAAAGCAAGTATAGGATGGACTATACATGGTGGGCTTGAACTCTCTACGACCGTTAACTACTTTGTCATCCATCATTAATTATCAACTCTCATTTCTACTCCCACAATCATAATCTTTTGTCAACCTCTAATAGTTAACAATCTTTATTGTAGTTACGTGTGACCGCTTCATTCTTAGCAGTTTTACACTGCACATTGTCTATACAGATTGCTAAGTTTCAAGTCCATGCTAGAGCACCATCAATCATGTCGCAGCGACCAGAGTGGTGATTTAGCATCACTTTCTCTCCAGCAGTCGTTCACGTAACGTGAATGCAACAGTACATGACTGTGTTACTAAAATATTGAATATTTGCATGTGTAGCTAGATTCGATACAAATGTGCGATTCAGCTGGTCACGGAATGCGTGATGAAGCGAAATTTTGTAAGATATCGTTTGGAAATTTGTGATGGAATTTCGAGGTGTTCACGGATTTAGTTTAAATAAGATTAGCAACCATGACTTCTATTACGAGCGGGTCGGTTCTGGGCTGCAATCGCGGTAAATATTCGGTGATTGAACCGTGACTGGACTACGTACGAACCATAACTTTTGACACATTTGGTATTGCGCTAATCGTGGTACAGCTCATGACAGCCGTTAGAGCTGTTTTGACAGATCGCTCAGACATTAAAGGATGTCAGTTACATTGGGGAATTCAGCAAAGTTGAATAGTAATAGGATTGCAATGTGATTTGAAACTGAAATTGGATAAGAATAGAACTTCGATGTTTTAAATTAGCGCAAGTCGGTCTCCTGGGTATGTACGAATGGCTGCCGGTGCGCATCGATCACTTTGATTACTTTATTATTCTTGAAAGCCAATTGTCGTGGTTGAAGGCTTCTGATAGACCAACACTTGGGTCTCGCACTAAGCAATCGGGGAGTATGATTTCTTAGTAAAAATACTGAAGGTGACCTCTCTCACCTTTCATGTGATATAAACTCATGCTAACACGAGAAGAAGAATCCCCTTATGCCATTGAAAATACTCTAGAATGCCTGATATCCTTAAATATCATACCTTCACATAATATAGAAAACAATATTGAACGTAAGGCGCGGTTAATAAAGAAGAGACGCGTGGCGGTGGCGGACTTAACTACGGGGTTAACTATAAACCTTATAGTACGTAGCATAGCGTCGTTTGGAGAATTACGCCCGCGCCTCCAGGCGGCGTCACCTGGAGGCACGGGCGCGATTCTCCTTTACAAAACAAAAACGACGCTATGCTACGTACTATAAGGTTTTTATTGTGTTACTTAGATTATCCGCCACCGCCACACGTCTCTTCTGTAAAAACCGTGGCTTATGCCACAGAGTACTATGTAATACGAACAATCAATCAACCAATTATACTTGTCTAATAAAACAAGAGATCTGGAACAAAAACCTTAAACTAAACCTCAAAATTAAAATAGACACCAACTAGAAAAAACCATCACAAATCACATAACTCTTACATCACTGCGAATTCGGATCGGACACACGAGAAAATAAAATTATATTTTTTGTCCACTTGCCTCAGACTGCTTGCCGCCAAAAAAACATGGCGTCGCGTCGGGTGCGTTCATTTCATAACCTCCATTTGTTACGCAACGGCGCGGCGGCGTGCGTTCGGGAGCCCGCGGTGAAAGTGCTCCGACCACATTCCGACTGTCTACTGGACATGTTGTCTTTATCTTGAAGTAAACATGGAGACATGTTTGTCAGTCACATGTTCAGTTTCATCATCGAAGTTCCCCCTGACATAGATACAGATTTTTTATGCGTGTCTAGTAAACAATGCTACGTGGCGAACTGTTAGTAACAACCACGTGGCCAAGCCAGAATAATAACCTCATGACCGTAATCCTATTCGGGGAGTAGTATATTCCTTGTATTCGGGGTAACCCTTTGACTAATTATTATAAGGACTAGCCTTGCTGTAGCATTTACCCTCTGCCACGGTATAAGCACAATTGATCTTGTGCATTTACATTCAATTTTACACCTTATCACTAAACGAGACAGCCTATAATTGCGAAACAATAACCTCGAACGTTTGGGGTTCACACGAGACTACTTTTCATGATTTTTAACATTCAAAATTACAATCTAAAGTTATGGGGAATAAAATCCAAAGTTGCGGATTTCATGTTACCTCGCCCCCCGCAAAAAGTGTTAGTAGAATTAGACGCGTAACCAGTCCACATATAAATAGTCAAAGGGGTAACCAGACCACATGGTGTGGGTATGAGCTGATGTCAATATATCATAGCATTAGGATAACATTTACGAGCCATTTTAGAGTGATTTCGCAACATCGCCACGATTCCGCCATGACGATATAGTTGCGACATCGCCTTGCTATCTCTGTGACTTTTCTTCGATCAATCAGTGTCGCAGTCGCAGCGGATTCAATTGTGACGTCACGGCGCGGCGGTGTAGTAGCGACTTCGCTGCGGTGCAGTTGCGAAATCGCTTCTGTGATATGGCTCTTAGATATCTCGAACCTGACCACAACTGGCTACTTCACAAAATACCTACCAAAAAAATGACAACTCAAACACAAAATGTCTCACCATCATCCATCCATCATCTCTTTTTCCTTACCATCTTGATCCCTGCTCCAGTTCCCTCGAAAGAAATAAGGTTACTCAACTAATCTCTCTTCTCTCAAACTTGCAGGATATCCCGCGGCGGCGCGAACGCATCCACCGTGGCCCACCAGCTCGGGGACGTGATGGCGGCCAGCAGGGACCACGACTGCTCCAGGTTCCAGTGTGAGGCCCACTGATACCAGGGCCCAGCGAAGCTCATGTGAATCGTTATCAGAGACTGTGTTTAATATGGACAATTTGTTGGGCAATTTTTATTGCTCTTTGGTTTTGGACTGGATAGAAATATGACGTGATAAAGGCTTAATGAATTAGCAAAATGCAAGTTGTAGTTTATCCTACTTGTACAGAAGATTATCGAATTTAAGAGTTTGATTCTGATAAAAAGATGTAACGTAAAAAAAATTACAGTTCTATCCATAAGTCACTGGAATGGACAAAGCTTCAAATCCTACAGAAGAATGCAAAAGTTTATGTACCTACCTACAATTTTACACAAAGTTACATAAATGATTTCAAACCAGTTTAAATGGATGTACAGGACGTCAAATATGATTCTATTTTATTTATCTTCTGTAAACCATTGCAGTGGTGTACTTTCAACATTATGCTAATTAATTATTCAGCTCAAAAAGAAGTTTCACAATAATGAGCCATAGTTTTCTATGTACATACATAAACTAACGCCTTTTTCCCAGAGAAATAGGCTTGATTTATATGTGGTAGATAAATAGCATCAATTTACGTATTGCTAAGTATTCGTGGGGGCTTAATTAACCACGTTGATAAAGTCCTGAACTCTATGAGCTCATATTGGTTAATCCAACAACACGGTTGAAAACTTGTGATTAAATTACATAACCGAGTTATGTAAATGACAAAATACAGTGCAGATTGTAAGGCTAAGAACAAGTCTAGTGAAAAATTGCAGTGGAATGCAGTTCGGTCCTCAGGATCCCCTAGGTCGCTCCCCCAGGGGATCCCCGTGAAATCATTAGCTCATCAGAATCCCTCAAACCAGCATGTTTAATGAAGTTTAATTCACATGGTATAAGACTCGAATATAAGAGTCATATCACACAAGCGATTTTAAGCGTAAACGTTTTCGCAACAGAACCGCAACGACATCACAACTGCACGGCCGCGACGTTGTAACTGAATCTCCTTACTGAATTTTAGTGAACATTGCCGCGATTCCGCTGCTATGTTGATCTCGCATCTCAGATACATATATCACGGCGATAACGCGGCGATGTCGGAGCGATATCGCGGCGGAAACGATGCAATGTCGATATCACGACGACATCTTGGAAGATGTCACTAACAATATAAAGAGAAGAAAGAAGATGTGGGATCCATGAGGGGTGTTTTCAGTATGTATAACGGAAGATATTTTCCATATTATTAAGAAACAGACAACAGTACCTCTTGACAGTACTAAACACATTGGGACGAAATTCCGCCGCCATTTCTCACTAGAGCTTTCAGTCTTATTGTAAATTAGACTACATTATTTTACGAATAATGCGTTGAAAAGAATCATGTCACATTTCCAAGTGAAATGTTATAAGTGATTTTGTTAAGAAATTAAATAGTTATTTATTTTTAAATTATTAATTTTAATATTTAGGGGGTGTTGTTATTAATAAATTGTGATTAGCGAGTGATGACTGTTTTTAAAAAAAAACTGAAAAATACGGTAATCGCAGAAGCAAGGCATCTCGGTGTGGAGAATGAAAATATCTTATTTTAATCGATTCTTCTTCTGTCCGAATGTGCCATCTTTTTTTCTTTTGTAAGTCAACAATTTGCTAATCACAGTATGTTAGTTAAGGGGTAGATAGCAATTCAATTTTATACGAATTTTTAGTGAAATTCAGGGTGAAAAAAATTTTTTTAACGTTTAACAATTAGTTGACCATTAGGTTACAGGTCTTTATAAGACTCCAGGGGGTCCTTATGACCACTAACATTTCAATTTACATTTACATAATTCTAAACGTCTAAGTGTGATGACACATCTGCCAAATTTACGCGTCTACTAAGAAAAATGGAGCGTAATCGTGTGTCATAGGACGCTGATTAGTACGCGTATTTTCGGCTGCGTAATTTCGGCAGGTGTGTCAAAACACTAATATGGTATTATGTAACAGTGTACTTAATTGAAGTTCTTGGTGCTACTAACCCATACATAATATCTCTTATATTTCCCTAGAAGCAAAGTTTAATTATATAATGAATATTTATTCTTCATGCAGGAACACAAAGAATGCTTCAAAGAGCGCAATAAAAATTATCAGCCATATTGTAAGTCGTTCCTCTAAATATAAAATATTTAAATTCAGAGAAAAATAAACCAATAACTTTTTAAATATTCGATTTATAACCCATAATTTTATAAAATCACCCTGTATGTTCCAAATCAAGATTTATTTATTGTTACCAAATATTTATTTATTTTATTTCGTTAATATTTTTATTATCTAATGCGCAAAGACAAAGTACCCACGTAGTTTTAACTGTAATCTTCTACATTTAACAATTTCTTCTTATACTGACCATTATATCTAAATCTATATTTTAATAGAAATAAATTCACAACTTTATATCTATTTCGAAGTGATTAAAAAATCAATTAACATTCATCTTTCTTCGAATGTTGGTTTAAGTAATTGACTTATTTTATTTCAATAGGACTAGTATAAATACGACGAAGGGAAAAGCGAGAAATCAAAGTATCTCGCACTCTCTAAACTAACCCTAGACAAAGACATATCTAGATCAGCGGCCGTAGTATGGCAGTGTGATAGCGCTTTAGCTGTCTATTTGTGCGCGAACGAACGAGATAAAATGCGTGATATAACCGTATCGCGCGTAACATGCTATGGCTTCAGACTAACATAATTGTCACGAAAGCTATGTGCTTCGCCTACAATATTTTTGTTAATATAGAATCTTCTTTCAAACAGGATTACGTTATTCGTTATGTTATAAAAACAAATCATTCATTTATCTTATTTATCCTATCTAATTAGGAACTTATTTATTTAAATTATTGTGAAAGCGCTGATTAAGTTGTAAATACGCTTCAAAAATGTAAATTATTTATTTATTTTTACTTAATTAAAGTATAAAACAATTGAAATGTTCTTTTTTCTTCAGACGTACCAACGTCACACAATCAACATTTAACAGGCAAGAGCTTAAAGCAATACGGCTCTGGTCGCCCCAGCGGGAGCCGTGTTGCTTTAAGGCATATATTTTCCAGACAATTTATTTTCATTTACTTTGAAAGAAATACATATTGATACCACGTTTATTTATTATCACATTAAACGTTAAATTAGTCATAAAATTAGCTTCGGAATGTCTTTATTTCCCTCCTGTCTCTTTAATGGTTAATCACTGTACTACCTATAGATACATCTTCATCACAGCCTATATACATCCCACTGCAGGGCACAGGCCTACCCTCAGGGAGAGTGATGGGCGTTAGTCCACCACGAGTGCCCGATACGGATTGGTAGACTTCACATTCGCATCGAAATTTCTTCTTCAGTATATGTAGGTTTCCTCACGACGTACTTAAGTTAGAAAAACTCATTGTTACATGGCATGACATCCGTTCGGATTCGAACCTGGACCGCAAGTTTCCACCGCTCTCCGCAACGCGCCTCCAACGCTCTCGCTCTCTTATCTCTGTGTGCATAACGATAGGGTCTAAGAGGAAGGATCTCCATAGAGTCCGCATAAATTTACGATTGTAGTTGGTCTCTTTTGTCTTATGACGTACCTTTAATAATAGAAGGAGATGGAACTATAGATATTTGTTTATGCGGCTGTGCACTTTTTTTTGAGCTTGTGTGTGTGAAAAGTGACCGTAAACATAAGGCCATATGTCACTTGGTGCCTTTTGACACCACACACTCAAACTTAAACGTCAAAAAAAGTTGACACTTTACAATTGGAATGGTTCACTCTAGTCTTAAAGAGATATCCTTCCTCTTAGGATAGGGTTTAGCGGCCGTGACTGGCCGAATTTTTATCCGACTTGTTCGTATCTTCGACTGTCTATCTTGACATATAACTTATCAAAATACATAATTTTCGGATTTTCGGTGGGAGGTGATAGATTCCACCTAGCAAGAAAGCGAGAAAATCATCAGGCGCTATTTTTGGCATAAAGTAACAGACTTTTACAGGGACGACATGCTACTCAGTCACAGGTCATTGTCGCCTTAATTTGACAGATGGATTGATGTGTTATAATCGCAATTGCCAGCTTGTCTGATGTGCGTATTGATTGAGGAGCCACATTTGTTATTGAAAAAAGAATTATATGCCCATTTTGTAGGAAATTAGTAGAAGTACCAGATCTGGTGTGAGGAGCCACCTTTTTTTTCATGTAACTTCTCTATACTTTTGCTAGAAATTCCAGAATTGAGCCTACAAAATCTACTAATTTCCTACAAAATGGGCATAGAATCCTTTTTTCAATAGCAAATGTGGCTCCTCAATCCATACGCACATGCTTGCCTGCATGCTACGGCCGCAGTATAGAACAAACCAGGAATTAGATTAAACGGTAATTAGAGCTATAAGGATTTGACTATCAGACTAGACCAAACGGAAACTGAACCAAACTGACCATATGGGTCAAGAAAGCAGCAAAATTCAATTAAAAAATAATAATTTATTAACACTATTAGCACAATTCAAAACATCAAAATATATTAAATGGCTAGTCAAATATTTATAACACTATTCCTTCTTTATAGAGGTTCTTCTGGAGCCTACCGAAGTAGCGCTTTTACCGTCGTCCGTTGCGTTTTGTTCCTCTTCAACCTATTCAATAAATAAGTAGGTAGAGTTTAATTGCACGTTGGCATTGCGAGAAATTTACAATATAAGAAGTTGGCATTGCAGGAAGGTGGCATTTCGGAAAGATGCTTGGAAGAAGAAGGAAATTCTTGGTCAATGGAAAGAAGAAAGAGCTATGATAATCCATACGGAAGAAAGCTAGCGACTCAATCCCGAGGCGGCGCCGGCGGTTCGATTCCTGGCCTGTACCACTAAGTTCTACGGAATTTATGCACGGTTGTATTTGTCATTATCACTAGCTCGGCGGTGAAGGAAAACATCGTGAGGAAACCTGCATACCCGAGAAGGAAAAAAAATAGTTTAGATGTATGTGTGAAATATGGGTGAGCTTGGGGCGAACACAATTGACCAGCGATGGTCGCAGTGTTATATAACGACCCTTGCTTGCAATAGCCCAGCTAACGATAATAACATGTTGAAATTTCAAGTAGTTGACATTTTGAAGTGCCTTATTGAGAATCAAAATCAGAACTTTATTTGGAAGAAAATAGGTGCATTCAGGTAACATAATGAATAAAATGGTTCTAATGTTCTACCACACAAGGCATACGAAATATTAATCATTTGAAGCTAGTTTTATACAATTTTAAAATGTCAGAAGTTGGCATAATGAAAATTAAGTTACCCTAATGAGAAGTTGTAATTTTGAGAAGGTGAGATATTGAGAAGTTGGCATAATGAGAGTTTGGCATAATGCGAAGTTTGCAGGTGATCATAATTTTTTAAATTAAGCACAGGTTTTTCTCAATGGAATTCGAAAGATTTTCTCGGGACCACTTTTACCATAGAGATAACAATAAAAAATTAAATTTAGATTGATGAACGCAATGAATCGCAAGAAAATGTAAATGGTTTCTTAAAATGATGTCTTCTATCCGTAAGAAATATAAAATAAAGACCAAAAAAAACTTTATATACCGAATTCTCGAAAAGCATTAAATTAAAACAGCATCATTCATACATACTTTTTCACTCGGTTCCCCTACAGTAGCCCTTCTCTCCGCTATATCATGTATAATGGTAGCTCTTCTAACGGCCTCTTCATCAACAACAGTCACTCTTCCCTTGACAATGTTTCCGATCTCTGTGGGATGTTCATCGTCAAGCATGATGGTCACGCGACTCCTGGCGGTCTCGCTGTAGTTGCTCTGCCGCGGCTTTATGTTGTAGTCTTCTTCAGAGGATCTGCGAAGGTTCTCTTCTTCTATGACAGTGACGCGACGCGCTTCCGTGTCTTTGATGAGGGTTACTCGTCGTAAACCTGCGAAATAACTTGTTATACGGACAGTTGCATGAATAGCTTGTTATACGATCAGGGACCGTAGTATGGCAGCAGCGATACCATACAGCGCTATCACCGAAGGTGCTGCTGCGTGCGATCGCATTCCCGCTATCTTTCTCGCTCTGGAAAATGGCGTTCCTGAGTGACAGAAAAGCATGGAGCGTCAAAAAATGCAATTCGTTGCTGCCAGATGAGGTTCAACCCTTAATGACCGTACGTGCAACTGACAGATAGTCAAGGATCAAGTCTATAGTCTATCTCACTACATCTACAAGGTTGAGACAAAGTGGGTCATCGCTCTAGATAATTTGCACGAATAAAATGAACTGAGTACATCAAAGATGTCGCCACTGCGAGTAAAAGCCAAGCCACACGATGGAGTGCGTTGCTGCCGGATACCGCGGCGGTCTACATACGAAAATATCCCTTTTCCATTCGCCTTAGGTGTTGCAAAGGTAAGCCAACTGTTGAACTTTCTCGCTTGCCATTCCTCTAGCGTTTTGTATTCGATGATTCTACTACACATTATACTCGATCACCCAATGGGCAATAAAGAGGGCTATTGTAGCTGACTGTAGAAATTGTAATAGGTGGTGAAAAGATAGGCCGGGTTAATAATATAATATAAAATTTAAAGAAAACGTAAAATATGGTAAAGGGCAGACAGACGACAGAAGACAAAAGCAATACAAAAATACTAGCATAGAGCTTAACATGAAAGGAGGTTTATAATCCTCAACATCTATGCTCGGAGTTCCTGTGCGAGATCGAATCAAAAATTAAGAGATTCGAAGTAGAACCACAGTAGCTGACATAGTCCAAAGAATTGCTAACTAAAATAGAAATTTTTCGCAGAATCGATAGTCAACGGAGCCTGCTCGTTCTCGAGTGGCGACCGCGTACCGAAAAGCGCAGCGTATGCAGGTTTCGATCCTCTGCAGGAATCGGTTCTTTATTTGGTCTGAAGGAGCAATTTATCGCAACAGAAGTACATTACCCTGATCTCCGGCACCGTCTTCAGCAGCTCGCGGCACGAAGTCAGCCTCTCCGGGGATCTTCTCCTGGCTCTCTCCCGGCGCCTTCTCAGGAGTCAACACGTTACATTCCGCACAAGGAAGTAGGTCCTCTTCAAACTTGTACAGCTGATGGGGTTAGAAAAAGTATATCAGCATAGGAAATATAAGTGAAGTTAATTGTTGTCTAGCACGACCGCGCGGCAAAACCATATCTGATAAGTATTACAGATGTTTTATGTTCTGCTTTTTAATACATGTTTTAGAAAACTTCTTTCGATTTCACAAGTTTTCAACGGATGGTACGCAGTGCAAATCTGCTGTTCCATACAAAATTGCAATGCTTAAACGTATGAAACTGAATGTTTTTTTTCTGACAGGTTTCCTCCCATAGTAAAACTTGTTCAGGTTGATGGGAAGAGTACTTGGTTTAAGGTTTGCCTTTAGTTCGTTTACATACTGTATTCCCTCGGCGGTCCCTGAGTGTAGGCGCCCTGCTGTGGCTGTGGGACGTATTTAAGCTGAGGATGATGTTTATGATCCTTTCGCGAATGGAGGTTCAGTTCAAAACCACTTAATACTGTATACAGGGTCCAACTTAATATGCTGACACTTTTAAAGGGGATGATCAGACCATCAAACTGAACAACTTCACTATGGGACCAACATAGAAATCGCGAAAAAAAATCAGCTGTACCATACATTTAGCTCGAGTAGATTTGCAGTTTAGTATGGAACATCAGATCTTTATTTCGCGATTTCGTTATTGGTCCCATATAGAAAGTTGTTCAGTTTGATGGTCTGATCATCCCCATAACAAAGTGTCTGCATATTAAAAAGGACCCTATAGAAGGGTCCAACTAAGAACGGACCACGGCCGGTGGTCGACTCTTCCCTTTTCCGATGGTGGAACAGTTCCTCCACAGGATGTGTCAATAACGTACGAAGTGTTGTGTGGTATACTCACGCGTCCGTCGTTGCCGAGCCCTGCGTAGCATCGCGTGGGGGGCGCGCAGGGCGCGGGGGGCGTGGGGGCGACGCGCGCTCGATTCACCGCGTCCGTCACCAGCGTGTGCGAGCCGCCGCACCAGCGCTGGCACACGTGCGCTCTGCGGGGCACGTGGGGACGGGGGCTCCATTACCTTGTTCCCTATTACTTAGCCTACGCTGTCCGTCGGTCCGTCTGTCCTACATATAAAGGGCTGTATCTTTTGAACCGTAATAGCTAGACGGTTTAAGTTTTGACAAAATATGCGTACGAGTTGTCAAATAATAAAAAGAACAAAAAATTCAAAATTTAAGGGTGTTCCCTTACAAGAACAGTGAAAAGAAACGTGTTTTTTTAGGATTCCGTACCCAAAGGGTGAAAAAGGGACCATTTTCATAAGCCTACGCTACGGCCTACGGTGTGATGATAATTATATCTGCCGAATTTAAGCGTCTACTTTGAAAAATGGCGCGTAATAGACGTGGATTAGTACTGAAAATCAAATCACGCGTATTTTCATACAAACGTAGTCTGGTTATATTTTCAATACTGGGGGTCCAAACCAAAGTCGCCTCACAGTGGGGTCCAAAATCACCTCAGAGCATGCCAGCAGCTGTCAAGATGGTCTAATTTGACAGTCGTTTAGATGTACCCTCCGCGCTGTACGACACCGCGCTGTCAAAACTAACCAATTAAAGGCAATGACATTTTTCAGAAACAATCTAGAAATAAATTTCTATGCTTGTATGTTGTCAGATTTTCGTTAAATTGTATAGTTTAAAGTTAAAGTGCCTTAAAGATTTCCATACAAATCTTAAATTAATCCTATAATTTAAACTGTATATTTTAACGAACATTGGACAACATAAAGCATAGAGATTAGTTTCTAGATAGTTTCTGCAAAATTTCGTCGACTTTAATTGGTTAGTATTGAAAATATCACCAGACTTCGTTTGTTGCGGCGCGCATTTACACGTTCGGAATAAACTTCTCTTAAGGTGGGAAATGTATACTCCATTCAAAAAAGCAACGAAATTTTAAGGTTATTTTGCATTACAGAAAAAGTTATTTGAAACACTTCCTCTTACATATTCTTAGAACAGCTTTAGTAACGTCCAAGATATGTCGAATAGTATATGTATCCAATAAATTAATTACATTTGGTAATCAGAATTGGCTAGAAAGCTAAATCGGAATCGGAAAATCTCTTGTACTTGTCATCCGTGAGGTCGCGGAAGCCGGTGATGTCCCTCAGACAGAGGTCGCGGTCGGGGTTCGCGGGGGCTCGGCGGCGCAGCGGCGGCAGGCGGTGCGGCGCGTCGTGCTCCGCATCGCGCGGCGACATGAGGGCGGGCGCGCGACACGCGGCGCACACCGCGTCGCGCGCCAGCTTGCGGGTCAGCACCGCCGCCTGGGGGACGTACCCGCCGGTCATTGACATACTAAATAATGGACGCCGGGTCTAGTACAAAGTTCTCGAAAAAGTGTCCGAGACTAACCTACACAAACCTAAGTACGTGTATAGTAATATAAACATTGAAAATCCTGAAATTCTTATTCATTTTACTTGCATAGTTTTTACCCCATCATGGCACGACGCGCGCACGTGCGCGTAGTCGGTCAGTCAGACGAAGACTGTCGCGTAATTAGTTCTCTTTATAAATTTTGGTGCTCTTTAGTTCGGACACTTTTGAGCGCAGACTCTTGGTTTGTGCTGAGCAGACCCGAGTCCCAGTCAAAACCCGAAGTCATTTTATAATTAAAAATCTATCATACGTGATAATCAAAGAGTGCAAAATCGAGTGCTACTAAATCTTACTCTATCTCACTCCTAGTCTAATAGCAGACGCTTTGGCGCAAACCATTAGCCAATAGCGGCAAGGAATTTTAAGCGCGCGATAATGGCACATCCCGATTGGTCAATATTATTTCGCGCGCTATTAAACTTTGTGACCTGCGCAGGTACATCGGTAAGACTTATAAACCTTGTATTACTGTACTACATACAGTTCGGACACCCCCTGCCCCCCACCAATTTTAACCTCACCCACGCTTGGTAGGTGTGGCGTAAAATGTAGGCAATGGCGGTTTAGACTGTCATATTCAAATTGTAAGTTGTAAAGCAAAGAATTGATTGCTGCAAATGTTTACTTATAGATGTGTTGGATGAAAAGGAAACTCTATGATTAACTACTGCGAAAAGACTTTATTTCAAGTTGTCATGTCACTTATGTGGTACAGCGGGAAAATAATTATAGCGCGTTCTATTTCTACGGCACAGCCATCTATCGAGACATAGGGTAAACTAAACATAACAATAATATATACAAACTGAAAACTCAGACAGACAGACGAATTAATAACACACAAAACAATGCGATTTAGACATGCCGCTCACCAAAGAACTCTGTTCTTTCTCAAACTATAATACTAAAACAAAACACAACATGACCTCATTCATTTTAGACCTTAGTCTCCTAAACCAACTAAGTTAAACACCGCCCACCATGAGAAATTAGTTTTAAACAGCTTAAAATAAAATATTAATCAATATATCACACTAAACTACTAACAATATCTCAACGACACCCGTTAAGTATCATGTCAAAATAAAATAAACATAGGTAGGTAAACATTAATCCTAGTCTCTTATAACAATCAAACCAGTCAGTACAATTACCTATGGTAAAAACAAACATCGATATTCAACGTTACGTGGTAACAAACAATAAAATTAACTCATTTAGGTTTTGTCAAAAAACACAATTTGTTACATGAACGTTTACAAATTCCATTCTTTGTTTTAATACTGACAACACGTGTAACATCATCCTTTCCAGTATGCTTTTCTACAATCCTCCCTAACAACCATTTGGCAGGTGGTAAATTATGATCTTTTAGAATTACGATATCGTCAATTTCAGGCTCGGATCTTTTAGTAGTCCACTTATAACGTTGATTTAATGTCACCAAATATTCATCAGACCATTTCTTCCAAAAATCGTTAACCATTCTTTGAACCAGTTTCCATCTCTGTAATCCTGACATGCGAACTTTTGCATAATCTTCATCCGGAATTACGATCAAGGGTTCTCCTACCAAGAAATGTCCAGGCGTTAGTGGCAACGGATCATCCGGATTATCACTCAAATAGGATAGTGGACGTGAATTTAAGCATGCCTCTATTTGTGTCAGTACTGTGGTCAGCTCTTCAAATGTTAGGGTTAAGTCTCCAATCACTCTCTTCAGATGTGTCTTAGTGGAACGAACCCCTGCCTCCCACAAACCACCGAAATTGGGTGCATGTGGAGGAATAAAATGCCACGTTGTTCCCTCATTCGCTAACAATTCACCAACATTGTCCGGTAACTGTGACACAGCTCTACTAATCATATTGCGCAACTCTTTGTCCGCTCCCACAAAATTGGTGCCATTATCACTGAACAAATTTTTACAATGGCCTCTTCTGGATACGAATCGACGAAATGCTGCGATAAAACCAAGAGCTGTCAAATCCGATACGGCTTCAAGGTGCACTGCCTTTGACGTCATACAAACGAACACACATATGTAACCCTTGTATGATTTAGAACCTCTTCCTGGTGAAAACCTAAGATTTATGTGACCAGTAAAGTCAACTCCAGAAGATTCAAATGGCTTAGCTGGTCTTAATCTGGCTTCAGGAAGTTGACCCATCAATGGGTTGTTATTTTGCCGAGAATATCTTATGCAAGTATTGCACTCTCTGTAACACCTTTTCGATAACTCTCTCGCACGAATGATCCAAAACTTGGACCTCAAAAAATTTAACATCATCTGTGGTCCCCCATGAAGAGTCTTGATATGGGCATCTGAAATTATTAACTTAGTGAGATGGCTCTCACTAGGCAGTATGACAGGATGTCTTTTATCAAATTGAACGCTAGCTTGATGAATACGTCCACCTACCCTTAATATCCCGTTCTCATCAAGAACAGGACCAAGAGCATGTAACTGACTCTTCTTGGGAATACTGCCTTGACACTTTAACTGTTTGACTTCCTCCTTAAAATATAACTCTTGCGTTCTCTTCACACACATATCGAACACTTCGTTCATTTCCTTTGTTGTCACACTTCTAGGAAACTTCAACCTTTCTTCTATCGGCAGTTTTAATTTTAGAACTTTCCTGCAATATGACAATACTCTCAATGCTTTCCTTAGTGTCGAAAACCTATTCCATATAAAAGATTCTTCAGGTTGAACGATAGCAGTTAATGTCTTTATAGGTATCTCCTCTTCTGTGGTTGAAATGTCCTGGAGGTCCTGTAATCCACTATACTCATTATTTTGATGCAACCATTCAGGTCCATGCCACCACAGATTATGATTCATCAGCTCTGATATAGGTGTACCTCTAGAGGCACAATCTGCAGGGTTCTGATAAGTATCAACATGGCCCCATTGATCTCGATCTAACATAGTTAGAATCTCTGATACCCTGTTACTCACAAATGTTACCCATCGACGTGGTTCTCCTCTTAACCATGCCAGTACAACAGTTGAATCTGACCACGCGTACAATTTCACTTTAGGTATTTGCATTATCTGCGAGACTTCATATATTAATTTAGTCGCAAGTACAGCAGCACATAACTCCAAACGTGGAATCGAAATCTGTTTTTCAATGGGTGAGACTTTAGTTTTCGCTGTTACTAGATGCACAGAAACATTACCTATTTGGTTGACAGTCTTCATATACACAGCTGCTGCGTATCCAGCTTTTGACGCATCAGCAAAAACATGAAGCTGTACATCATCACCATCTCGTGTCTCCAACCATCTTGGTATAAACACGTTATGCACGTTAGCCAGATCATTTCGAAACTCCATCCACTCCTCTAACAGTTCTTTGGTTAAGTGTTCATCCCAACCTAAACCAGACTTCCACAATTTCTGCATATATTTTTTTGCAGTGATAACAACTGGTGCTATCCAACCCATTGGATCATATAGCCTCGCAATGTCTGACAGCACCTTTCGTTTAGTAATACTCTCTGTAATTTCCGGTAGCATCAATGTATACTCAAAATTGTCGGTATTCTTGTTCCAGCAAATTCCCAGAACCTTGATCTTTTCTTGTGTCTTGAATACGAATGATTTCTCTCGTTCTTTACAGTCTTCTTTTATGTGATTTAGTAATTTCTCACTGTTACTGCACCATTTTTGTATGTTAAATCCACCTTGTTTCATTAACTCACTCATTTGCTCATAAATCTCTATGACTTGGTCCTCCGAGTCACATCCTGTCAACATATCATCCATGTAGAAATCTTCCAACGTGATTTTAGCTGCTACCAGAAACCTTGACTGTTCATCCTTAGCCAGCTGTTGGAGAGATTTCACTGCTAAATACGGAGCACATGCTGTCCCAAAGGTAAGTCTTAGTAAACGATAGTGCTGAATAGGTTGACTTGGATCTGACCTCCAGAATATTCTTTGACAATCTGTGTCATCCTCCAGCACTCGAACTTGCAAGTACATCTTTTCAAGATCAGCAATAACGCAAACAGCGTGCCGTCTCCACCTCATTAATATGTGGCGCAAATCTTGTTGCAGTTTTGGACCAACTAAAAGATCGTCGTTCAGTGAAACATTATTTACTCCCTTGCATGAGGCATCAAAAACTACACGGACCTTAGTGGTTTCTCTGTCTTCCTTAATTACAGCATGATGTGGCAAGTAGACAACATGTGGATCATTGAGTTGATCCAGATTCGTGATTTCTCTCATGTGATTCTCCTTGACATAGTTCTCCATCACTGATTTGTATTGTTCGTGAAGTAATGGATTTTTGAGTAGTCTCTTCTCCAGTGATTTAAATCTCCGCAGTGCTATTTGATTCGATTGCCCGTGAAAACACTCAGGATGTGGACTCTTGAAAGCCAACCGAACTACATAGCGTCCCTCATTGTCTCTTGTTGTTGTCTCATTATAAATCTCTTCACATCTGATCTCTTCTTTTGTCAATTTCTTCTCAATACTATCTGGCTCCCTTTCTATCTCCCAAAATTGTTTCAGGAGCTGATCTTCCTTTACCTGAACATGAAAATTGATTACGCGACAATTGGACAAAGACTCACCTTGCACTCCACCTGATAGAATCCACCCAAGTTGCGTGTTTTGTGCTACGGGACCGTGCTTCGACGGATGCCTCATAAGCCCTCCTAGTATAATCTCGCTGTAAATCTCTGCCCCCAAAATTAGATCGATTCTACCCGGCGATCCAAAGTTTGGATCAGCCAATGGTAAATTTTCAATCTCATGCCAGTTAGAAATTGATGTTTTGCTAGATGGAAGGAATGATGTTAACGTACTTAACACAAATGCATTAATCGGTACAGAAAAAGGTTTATGTACTGACTCTAAAATAAATGAGACCTTGTTCTTCGTTCTGGTTTGACCGTCACCTACTCCAGAAACTAGACCATTTACAGGAACTCGTTTTAGGCCTAGTGATTGTGCAGTCGCCTCAGTTAGAAATGAAGCTTCGGATCCCTGATCGATTAATGCTCGTACCGTCTGTGAGTAGCCACTTGCTGATTTGATTTTTACCACCGCTGTGGCCAATAACACCTTACTCTCATTATTTCTCGTTGCCAAGTGGGCTACCACTTTCTCTGGTGGTGACTCAATACTCAATAGCTGATCCTTCGGGGGTGATAAATTTTGCTCATTACTCGAAGACCCCGTCGAACCTGATTCTCGATTTTGGCTTCTCTCAAAATGCAGTAGCGTATGATGCCTCCTACCACAGCGACGGCAACTCGTCGACTGACGGCAGGAATTCACAGAATGCGTAGGTGCCAAGCAGTTGAAGCACAATCTCTTTGATTGAACGAACTTACACCTCTCTTCAGGAGATTGTTTTCCAAAACGCTGGCATTGATATAACAAATGTTTCTCGTTACACATCACACAAGTACTCGTTATCTTTTTCTCGTTGTTTATAGTTGAATGAAATGATTTATGTGTAGGACTATGTTTCATGTTACTCGATGTAATAGATTTTGGATTTTTGTTACCTTCAAGCGCCTCCAACGTACGAAATCTCATCTCCATAAATCTTGTTAATTGCTTCCATGTTGGAAGATCGTCTGACTCAGCTTGGTTGATTTGACTCTCCCACAGTTTGCGAGACTCTGTGTCAAATTTGGATACGATCAGATGGTTTACTATCACGTCCCAGTCGCTCGTCACGATTCCCAAATTATTTAAAGATTTCAAACACGCAGATGTAGTATCAAGAAGTTGCTTAATGGAACTTGCTGACTCACAGGTGATGATCTTCTGAGAAAACAAACGCTTCATAATTTCATTTGAATTATATCTTTTATTGTTGTAGCGCCGTATCAGTTGATTCCAAGCTGCATCGTAGTTCATCTCAGTTGTAGACAGATTCTTAAGAAGATTCTCAGGCTCACCTGACAGGCTGCTCTTCAAATAATGCAGTTTCTGGACTGAACTCAAATTGACATTATTGTGGATCAGCGACACAAACATATCATAAAAGGTTTGCCATTCTTCGTAACCACCTGAAAATGTAGGCAATTGAATCTGCGGTAATTTTACTTCACAACTTGTCATCGACGTCGTTTGTTTCGGTGCTTGTTCGCTTGTTATAGAAGCGTATTCTCGTAAATCGTCTTTCAGTTTGATTTTGTAATTTAAGTAGGTATCCTCAATCTTGGAGTAGAAATTGTCCTTGAAATACGATAATTCTGTCTTTTCTTCTCTCTTTGTACCACCGACGATTTTACAATGTATCTGCGACATGTTGACTATCAATGTTTCTAAATGTTCCAATCTCGCCTCGATATATGATTGTGAGATTCTATCCTTCGGTGTCTTTTTATAATTAGTATACGCTCTAGATAAATGCTCGAACATGTCTTCTTGTTGGAAAATGAAAGCCTCCATTTTGAATGTTTCCAACAAACCTCTGAATCACTCGGTAGTGTACTAATTACAATGATTAATCTCAACAACGGCAGAAAATAATTCGAAGATCACTTTTAGCTCAACGATATATCAGTAAACATTTTATAATTCGTAAAATCGTCCGAGAAAAAATTTCATTCAAAATTCACAAATGACACAAAAATTGGAATGTCACTTTTTTTCTTCTTTCCCTGGTTTCGGCACCAAATGTTTACTTATAGATGTGTTGGATGAAAAGGAAACTCTATGATTAACTACTGCGAAAAGACTTTATTTCAAGTTGTCATGTCACTTATGTGGTACAGCGGGAAAATAATTATAGCGCGTTCTATTTCTACGGCACAGCCATCTATCGAGACATAGGGTAAACTAAACATAACAATAATATATACAAACTGAAAACTCAGACAGACAGACGAATTAATAACACACAAAACAATGCGATTTAGACAGCAAATAAGGATGAATGTTACCTTGGGGTCACCCAGTTGCCTCGCGAGGCACTGCACCTTCTCGTGGAGCTCCCTCAGTTGCCTCTGCGCTTCGTCTCGCACACTCAGCAGTTGCATCAACTCTGCTTTCCCTTCCGTTATAGTCGACAAGTCTCTGACAGCTTCCTGTTGGGGCCATAAAGGCAAGACATATCGTTCAGGGAACTGTTCGTGGAATGAATGACAGAATGTATGGATTTGACATTAGCAATCGTCAAAATGTTTCGATCGCTAATGTCAAATCCATACATTCTGTCATTTTCTACTAGCGTCAACGCCAATAGAATGTCACTTTTTCTAGGCTCCCAGATCACCTCTCGTTACAACTGTGTGTTGTCTACTTTTGAACCTACAGCACAGTTAGAGAAAGAGTACAATGTTAGTGGAGAACGGAGATTTCCTGGCTCCCACCAATTTGAACTTCACCCCCTTTATGTGGTATGGGAGGAGGCCGACAGCACATGATTAAATATCCCAACAGTCCGGAATCTTCAAACAAGCGGCCGTTGTCGGTCTAAAGAAATGGAATGTCAAATGCAAGAGGAATAGATATACAATGTGTTAATGTATAAACGCAAAACAATAGAAAACTGTTTAGAATTGAGTGCAGAATCGAATTACCAAGGTTATATCAAATTTTTTTATAAGTATAATTGGTTTGCATAATTTTAAATTTACCAAACTCTTTGTCAACCCACCTCACTGGCACACTCACCCTACTTACTACCAAAACAAGATTCTCAAAAAGTATCCATGAGCACGCTAGCGCTTTAATTAATTACTGAAATAATAACAAATTATTTTTGCATGAAAACATAAAATGTGAATAAATTTCAATTTAAATTACTAAAATAATTAAATGATTGTTCAATGCAATTATTTTGTTATAAATCAGGCGGGGTGTATGAGGTTTTGCGCTTATTCATTAACACGTTGTATAGGGTCCTTCTTAATATGCTGACGCTTTTTAAGGGGTGATCTGACCGTCAAACTAATCAACTTTCTCTATGGCACCAACATCGAAAACGCGAAAAATAAAATCCCATACAAAACTGGAAACCTACTTGAGCCAAATATATGAGACAGCTGATTTTTTGTTCAAAATTTCAATGTTGGTCTCATAGATAAATTTGTTCAGTTTGATGGTCTGGTCATCTCCTTAAAAATTGTCAGCATATTAAGAAGGACCCTGTATTATATCCATCCGTCTTGTATTTAATGCTCTGCCTACCATCCAGACGGCGTCCTGGCGATGGAACTTGTCGTGGCACATCTCAAGACGCATCTCGAGCTCATTGCGCGCCGCCTCGAACTCCGCCTCCGACAGCAACCCTGCCAGCCGGGAACTGTCCGCCTGTGTTACACCAAGTTTCATTACATATCCCACTTTCCTTATTTATTCCCCATATATCCCAAGGCCAAGAGATGTTTTTGGAAAGGGACATTTTGAAACTAAACGATGAAAGAGACGAGAACCTCTATGTTCCACTTTTCTTGACAGGAAGAGGCAAGTTAAATAAGCATCTACACAGATAAAGCCGTGGTGGTCCAGTGGCGAGTAACCTTGCCTGCCGTGCAGAAAGCGACGGTTCGATCCCCGTCCAGGCTAGGAATGTATTGTACCCACTGTCCATTTAAAGTGGCGACGGGCTCACTCCCCGTCACACTGGACAGAGATTCGGTACTACTAGTGAAGCATGGATGTTCTAAGTTTTCAGAATATCTCTGACTACCCCCTCGGGGAATATAGTCGTGAGCATATGCTATGCACAGAATGAGGCTCGTAGATTTACCAACTTGCAGATTCTGCTGTGAAGCAGAGGAAACGCCCATACACCTCTGCGAATACGAAGTGCTCATTCGCAGGAGTCGCCATCTGAGTGGGTACGTGGTGACACCTACTGACATTAGGGATCTCCCCTCCAAAAGCATAACACGGTTCATGAAGTCAGTAGGCCTAGGAAATGAACTTTTGGTCAAGGGTGACAGCTACAATAGATCTGTCCAGGTCGCAGTAGCTATTGGTCCTCTACCAAGCCCTAACAACCAAATAATAATGACAGTTTCTATGATAAAATTTACCCTGTCAGCCAGGAACTGTCCGCCTGTGCCAACGACCAAGTTTCAAATTTCAATACAATATTTCTCTTTCCTTATTAATTAGAAAAAGCAAGGCCAAGAAATGAGAGGCGATGACCTCTATGCCCCAGATTCGTGGTCTACTATAACAAAAGGTGATGTCTTTTGTCTCTTTAGGAATCTAAAACTTGTGAATCTTCCAAGTGATTGAACAAGACCTGATCACATCTTAATATATCTTTCTCTTGGCATGAATCTGAGCAAGATAAAAGACGCACAGAGTCTTGTCGTACGACGTGTTCCCCAGAGTTATACAGAGGACTTGGGAAATCGAAAGAAATATGATTTCGATGTTTTTTAATCATACCAACCGAACCAAGGTCGAAATCTCGCACAAAATATAAGCTGCTTCATAAAAAACTGCTAACCTACTCGATCCAAATGAATGGTAGAGCCGATTGTATTTCGGTTTCGAAATTTTGATACCATAGAAAAGATGTTCAGTTAGATGGTCTGATCCAGCCCTGAAAATTTTGGGAAGTGTTTCCAAAATCACCCACGTATAAAAGACTCTGGAAACTAAAAGGATATCGATGTTTTTGGCTATGGCCGTATTAACGGTGATAATAATATTACCGAAGTGGTTACAAACCTTGTCTCGGAGTCCATCCAACACCTCATCGCGGTCAGCTTTCTGTTCACGCATCACCTCCACGCACTCCACCAAACTCTGAACACAAATATCAATATTATGAAACTAATCTAATACTGGTACTGAATAATAATAATAATCAGGTACTGGATTAGACATACGACAGACATTTTTATTGATAACAGAAGGTGTCACAAGTCTTACGTTTTCATTATTATACTCAAGTATAACTATAGGTACAGGGTCCTTCGTAATATGCTGACACTTTTTTAAGGGGATAATCAGACCATCAAACTGAGCAACTTTCTCTATGGGACCAACATCGAAATCGTGAAAAAAGGTCAGTTACACCATACAAAACTGCAAACCTACTAAGCCAAATGTATGGGTCAGCAGATTTTTTTTTTCACGATTTCGATGTTGGTCCCATAGAGAAAGTTGTTCAATTTGATGGTCTGGTCATCCCCTTAAAAAAGTGTCGGCATATTAAGTTGGACCCTGTATATCACACCAAGTTTAATGCTTGTATGTATAGCCGTTATTATGACAGAGCAAAACCAAAAAACCTTGAAGAAATCACGTTTCTTGCAAGGCTTGCAACTCGCTTAGTTAAACCCTCGTCCACCAAAACTGCGCGAAGCTAAGCTATGAAAATGGAACGATCTGATTGGTTTTTTCCTCGCACACAGTTTAGCAACTGGACAGCCTTAAGGACCATAAAAATACTGCAATGAATAAATGAATTACGAATTACCTTCAGTTCGTCTCCAAGTTGTTTCTGGATACTGGTCAGAGCTTGGTGCGCGTGAAGCGTGATGTCCAGCTCTTGAACCAACGCGTCGTATCGCTCCGTCAGCTCCAGCACAGCTGCAAGCAATAACGTTTTACTCAGACTGAGAAACTTTGCTGCAATTGCTAAATATTCATTTTAGCGTGCGGTTATAAAGCAAGATATTCGTGATGAGAGTTTATAGCTTGTAGTATGTTAACTGCTGCTGCTGTAATGCGTGTTGCTTGTTGTTGCTGTTAGTCCAAAGGCACTGATAACAAACTCAGTGCCTCCGTGGTCTAATGGTCAAGAGCATTGGGCTTTTGACACGGAGGTCCTGGGTTCGATTTCTACGGGGGACACCTAGTGCTATGTCACTTTGTGCGTTTTCCCCGAGTTGGTTAGGACATTGCAGGCCGAATCACCTGATTGTCTGAAAATAAAGATTTTTCGTGCTTCGGATGGCACGTTAAGCCGTTGGTCTCGGCTACTATCTCTGGTGGTGATAGTTGTTACATAAAAACCACGTCAGAGGCCGTAAGGCGGTCTGAAAAAAACTCTGACATTAGGGCTTGCTGCCCACACGATAAGAAGAAGACACACGTCAAATTCAAAAATCTCTTGTATTCCATAATTATATTCTCATCATCACCTGATCATCACCTCATGAGGACCTGTAAGTGTCCCATGCTTCACCCTATATTACTGGTCAAAATCAAGCAGAAGTAAAACTAGTGTACACTTCTGATCAACAAGATTCCAAAAGTGCCAAAGTGTCATGCAATACAAACCTGCGGTCTCAGCATTGTTGTTGACCTGTGTAAGTAGACCCAGCCCTCCGGCAAGATCTGATCTCATCATTGCCATTTGCTCTTGGAAACCTTGCATCTACAATACACAAAATACTTATAACCTTCCAATCTTTAAAACCAATTCAATGTGTGTCAAGTTGGTGCCCTGTCAGTGAAATGGACTTGCTGTCGTGTTGAATCAATTTGCCAATAAGCTTCTCAAGGCTGAAGACGGTTTGCACGCATGTCAGAAACGCAAAAAGACTGCTCAGAAAACTACGTAGCACAGCTATCGCGCACGACTTTATTCCCTGAAGAGTGTCTACAATCACGCGTTTGGATCGATACAAACGCCTGTTAATTGCTCCTTTAGAGATGCAGTCATGAGTTGACAAACGCGCGTTTTTATAGCTGCAAAAAGCCGCAGTTTGTAAAGGGCCTACTTTTGACTAGACAGATGACAGTTTGACATTACTATGTAATAATCTCTATTTTTTTATGCCATGAGATTCTGGTAGATCTCTACGTAAAACAAACAAATGACCTGAGTAGTAAGTCCAGCATCGAACCCATTCAACTGTTCAGAATAATCAGCCACGAGGCCGAACAGTGTCGAGATGCGCTTGTCCATATTCATGGCTACATCCAACTTCTCGGCTAGAACAAGTCAATGGACATGTTAAAATTTTGTTTTGGTGTCAGTGGTGGCAACAAGTCTACTCAAGTCGTCATGATCTTAAACAAATCAAGCGCTTGATTCATGGTGAACCTCCAGCACGAAAGAAAAAAATAATCTATTGTTCCACATATTACTTCAATACTTCAATAATTTATTGCATTCATAAATGAAACCTAAATCTACTATTATCATCATCAGTCAGCCTTACAGGGTGTAAAATTAAATGAGTTACATATCGAACAGGGTGCTTTCAGACCATCAAACTTTCACAATGGAACTAACATCAAAATTGCGAGAAAAAAATCTGCTGTTCCATACAAAAGGTCAATAGCTACTCGACCAAAATGTATAAAACTTTTTTTCGATTTCAAAGTTGTTGCCATGGTAAAAGCTGTATGGTTTGATGGTCTGAAGCACCCCATAAAGTATGTACCTAATGCACAAGTTTATGCCCTGCATAATAATATAAGAGAGGGTCGGTGGCGCGTTACGGAGAGGTATGGATACCCAATTATGAGGATCCGGGTGCGGATTAGCACGGACAACATGCCATGTACGCACGGCGACAGATCAACCTACCCATAGTTGGACCTTATGTCCATGAACATAGAGTTCAACTATGGGTAGGTTGATCTGTCGCCGTGTGTACCAACGAGTTTTTCTAACTTATGTACGCAATACCGACTGCTTTCAAACGGTGAAGGACAATATCGTGAGGAAACCAGCATATGCTGAAGAAGAAATTCTGATGTGTATGTGAAGTCTACCATACCGCATTGGGCACGCGTGATGGACTAACGCCCATACACCCTCCTTGAGGGTAGGCCTGTGTCGTGCCGTGGGACGTGTCCTTCTTAATATGCTGACACTTTTTTAAGGGGATGATCAGACCATCAAACTGAACAAGTTTCTCTATAGGAACAACATCGAAATCGCGAAAATAATCTGCTATCCCATACGATTGGCTCGCGTAAGTTTGTACTTTTATATGGAACAGCTGATTCTTTTTCGCAATTTTGATGTTGGTGTCATAGTGAAAGTTGTTCAGTTTGATGTTCTGATAGTCCTCTTAAAAAAGCATCAACATATTCAGAATGACCCTGTATAATATATTTTACAGCGGGGCATCTCCAATGAATAAAAGCGAGGAGGGAAAACACTTGTGAGAACAGCAACAAATCTACTTGTAAAGCGAATTAAATCAAAACTCACCAACACCCTTGGCAGTATTGGTAGCTTTTTCAGCGGCTTGCGTCGCACGCGCCGTCATGATAGCCATGTTCATCGACAACTCGGCGCGTAGATCCCGTAACGCGTCCCTAAGAAAATCTAGTTTTACTAAGCATCTTCAGGGCCTATAGACAAAGTATCTTTCGATTAGCGTTAACGAAAGTAGAAAACGAAAGCAAACGTCAAAATTTTTCGATCGCCAATGTCAAATCCATACATTCTGTCATTTTCTACTAGCGTCAACGCCAATAGAATGTCACTTTGTCTAGGGGGGCTGGACACCTAAGCGTTTTCATCAGCATAGTCAAACATGTACCTACATTCAGCGGGACCCCATGTCCTACAACAATGCACATATGTCTGGGATTTAGTTCCAATTTTGTTCTATCGAATCCAATCAGAACTAAAATAATGTTCCGTCAAAATGGTTGCAGGGTTTGAAAAAAACCTCCAGCCAGCGGGACAGTTTTTAGGTACCGTAGTCAAAAAAGGAAACCTTATACTATCATCCATTCTGTCTGTCTGGCTGTATGCCCCGCCACAATAACTCGCTCATTTTTGCACCTATTGAAACGAAATTTGACATGAAGACAGATAACAGTAACCCAACAACAGAAATGGTCGTTTTTCCCATAGAACGAAAGAGGGGTTGAAAAAAAAACGTTTTTTTTTAGGTGTCGTTGGATATTCTTGTCCAATGGAACAAACCTCCCATAGAAACTAAATCGATATAATATTGCTTCTGTGTCGAGATATCTGCGCTCAAAGACAAAAATAGGGGGTCCCCCGATTGTGAGTTTTTTCGCGTTTTCGATGTTGGTCCTTTGACTAATAATTATAAGGACTAGCCTTGCGGTAGCATTTCCCCTCTGCCACGGTATAAGCACAATTGATCTTGTGCATTTACATTCAATTTTACACCTTATCACTAAACGAGACAGCCTATAATTGCGAAATAATAACTTCGAACTTAGAACGTTTGGGGTTCACACGAGACTACTTTTCATGATTTTTAACATTCAAAATTAGAATCTAAAGTTATGGGGAATAAAATCCAAAGTTGCGGATTTCATGTTACCCCCCGCAGAAATGTTTGTTAGTAGAATTACACGCGTAACCAGTCCACATATAAATAGTCAAAGTGTTGGTCCCATAGAGAAAGTTGTTCAGTTAGATGGACCATCAATATTCATCGCCTTAAAAAACTGTCAGCATATTAAGAAGGACCATGAATAAAATAAAAAAGTTGACATACTCCATCTCCTCGTGAGTGACGCAGGCCCGGGGCCCCGTCGCGGCCGTGGAGGGCCTCGAAGAGGGAGGCAGCATGGAGGCGCGCAGGGCCGTGCCCATCACGACGGCCTCCGAGGGCCTGCTGGCGCTAGTGTACGACGACACCTTCTGAGGCCCCAACGCGACGGATTTGCGATCCGCCGGACCGCCTCGTTTCTTCTAAAAGTAATTTATAGAAATAAACAAGGACTTCGCATCAGTGCCCTATTAACAGGGCCGCTTAGATTCGCTTAATTCTACGGCAATGTGTGTTAGCCGAGCATAACTGAGGACAAATATACTAAGGTGACATTTAAGACATGTGCCATTTTAAGAGTTCCGTAATCAAACAAGGAACCCATATACTTTCGTCCATTCTGTCTGTCTGTATGTATGCCCCACCTCAATAACTCGCTATTTAATCGTTTGGCATGAAGACAGATAACAGTAACCCAAAAACAGCACTACCACTGCATTTTCGTAGTTTATAGACGGCTAGTTTTTTTCCCTAACAATTAAATTTTTTTTTTTTGCTGACAGTACATTTACAATTTTACATATCAATATTTCAAACTCACGGAGTCTTAAAGTAGACGAATGCATCACCTACAAGCAAACACAACATAAAATAAGACAAAGTAACGATACTCAAAAAAAGTGGCTGTTGCGGGACGCCCGGCAGATGTGAAGCAACGAAATCCCGTACTCCCCGATTTCATGTGCTTTTTTCGAAAATGTCGAACTTCGACGTGGCTTGAGATCTATTTCCGTCACGGCCTACGAGTCGGTTTTACTGCCAATGCGCGTCAATAGGTGTTTCGCATGAAAAAAATGCTTTTGGAAAACAATAGCAAGTTAGAAGCCGTCAACCATAATAAAGATCTAACCTCATCAGGCTTCTGCTGCACCTGGGAAGGTGCAGCGGAAGGCAGGGTACCTCCCGCCTCATACTTGATATCTTGGAAGTCTTCTCTGATGTCGGCTGCCTTCCCCGCTATGTCTTGCGGCAGAGCCCCAGATGCAGCCAGCTGAGTAAGCATATCTGACATCATTTCTATCGCCTTTTCTGCCGCTTGGATTCTTGCTGCCACCTGGTGAAGACATCAACAAACGTTACAAATAAAAAACCTATTACCTGAAAAGAGAAAAACAAGCTCTATCATCACTAATCAGCTATAACAACTTTGTTTGAGCAAATATAATATGATTCTTATTAGGTAGGTATCGCAAACGGGGACAAAGACAATTTTTGGTTGGTTATTGATTGGTTTTTCCCCGCCTGCAATCCCTAACTAATAAGAATCATATTATATTTGCTCAAACAAAGTTGTTATAGCTGATTAGTGATGATAGAGCTTGTTTTTCTCTTTTCAGTTAATAAGTTTTTTATGCAGTCGGGTTTTTTGTTTATCTTAATAATTTAGTTTATTTCATACTTTTTAGTCTTGTGTCGAAACGGTAACATAAAAGTACTATAATATTTATATATTTGGAATCGTCTGATTACTAGCTTTCATTTGATACCCATATTGTAATTTTTTGAAGAAAAAAAAATTGTTTATTCCCCCTCTCTTTTTTAATTCGTAGAAGTCATCTTGAAATAATATACCCTATGTCACTCTCACAATTTTTACGAATCCAATGACACCTCATACGTTAAAATCCATCAAGCCGTTTGTGTTGTAGGCCTTGCCAAAGAAATAGACATACAAACATACATACATACATACATACATACATACATACATACATACATACATACATACATACATACATACATACATACGCTCGAAAAACATAACCCTCCTTCTGGCGCAGTCGGGTAAAAACACAGGCGTAACAGAGAAAAATGTACTGTATAAATATATACATAGTGTAAGTGACAGCCTAGCAAAAACTGAAACAGTGAATTCAGACCAATGACATTCGCTATTAACGGGACCACTAAGTTATGCCTAATTAATTGTTTTACATTACTGTTTTGTGACCGAATACATTTGAAACATTTGAAAGGACTGGAATGTCAGCGGCAATGTATGACAGCCGAGCATAACTGATGCATACAAAGATGGCATTAGAGACATGTGCCATTTCTTGGTTTGACGTGGTGAGTCTTATGTATAGAATGACATTGATTCAGACCATCAAACTGAAAAACTTTCACTATGGTATGGAGCCACCCTCAGGAAACGTGAAACAAAATTTACTGTTTCATACATTTTAGTCGAGTAGGCATGTACGGATGGAGCTGTGTGGAGCAGCGAATTTTTTTTCGTGTTTCCTGAGGGTGGCGCTCCACAGTGAAATTTGTTCAGTTTGTTCACCGATTCAGTATTTGCTAGGCTGTCACTGACACCCTGTATAATAACTGGAGAAATTCGTACTTTTATGAATTCAATGTTCGAAACAGGGTTGAGTGGAGTGGAGTATAGAAGGAAATTGTTTTCAGTCACAAATATACATTATAGAAAGTGATGAGCCCATAACTGTTTGTTGTTATTTCTTATTATCCCTTAGTCAATTTTAATAGCGTCGCGTTGAAGAACTCCATAGGTTAACCCCGGCAGCGGAAGACTGGCTAAAACATGATTGAATTCGAAATTTAAACCTCGGATCCAAGCACGAAGACAAAAAATGCCATACGGTATGATGATGAATAGCGTCGCTTTTAATGGAGTCTACAAAGAACAAATTCTGCGGTACCACAGAATAGGTAATATTATATAGTTCTATATACAGAACGGCCACTCTCCCTGCCCCCCTCTGACTTCAGATTCCCACACTTTCTGGGAAACTTGAGGAAAGCCGAGCAAGAGAATGCAGCCAGGCGCGCGCACCCGTAGTATTTAACTACATAAAATTTAGTCTTTTCAGTGCATAAAAAACTTTGAAAATCAACGCTAAATTCACATTTTCAGTAATTCTTTAGCTCAAATACTATTTTTAATAACAGAACGAACAATAAAAAGTAACGAAATGAAGATGATTTTCATACGATGCGTGGTAAGCCAACCCTAAACATATTTCAAAGACAATATGCACGAAGTGCGCATGTGGGAACGCCATCATGTCAAATTCAGAACGTTGTTTGAAGTGCCGGACCTGTGGCGGGACACTAACTTGCATCGCCTGCATGGTGTCGGTCAGGGAGGCGCTGCCCTTCGCCAGGTCAGACCTCAGCTTCTTGTTGTCAGGGAGGGTTGGCGCGGGGAGAGGTTGAGCCATTTCCTTCAGATCCTGGACGGCTTTCTCGAGGAGACGAAACTGCGACTGCGTCACCACCTCGATGCTGCCCAGTCGTGGACGGCCTGGGCGATCATTATTAAGGGTATATTACCGTTGACGCGCTCCATACAAACGAGGTTTGGTTATATTTTCAATACTAACCAATTAAAGTCAGTAAAATTTTACAGAAACCATCTAGTAAGTAATCTCTATGCTTGTATCCTGTCAGATTTTCGCTGATGCGCGCCAACGCAAACTATACGCTAATATTTTTTGGTGGCCTATTTCACATAGCTGGAGAAATGGACTCCTGTGGCACGAAGATGTAATATGTTTTAGATATAGGATACTTTTTTAAGGTCCACTCAGACGGAGTTGCTGGTAACAGCTATTTAGTCTTTGAATAATTATTATAAGGACTAGCCTTGCGGTAGCATTTCCCCTCTGCCACGGTATAAGCACAATTGATCTTGTGCATTTACATTCAATTTTACACCTTATCACTAAACGAGACAGCCTATAATTGCGAAATAATAACTTCGAACTTAGAACTTTTGGGGTTCACACGAGACTACTTTTCATGGATTTTAACATTCAAAATTAGAATCTAAAGTTATGGTGAATTAAGTCCAAAGTTGCGGATTTCATGTTACCTCGCCCCCCGCAAAAAGTGGCAAAATGTTTGTTAGTAGAATTACACGCGTAACCAGTCCACATATAAATAGTCAAAGTATTTAGTTTAAGCGTTTTAGCTCTTCTAAGAATTGTTTGGAAATACTTCTCTCATTCATTGATTGAAGAACCATCGAATGAAAAGATTTTGTAATATTTATATCATATCAACTTACCAGCCGGTTTTCGAGTAGCAGGCCCCTTTTCCACTGTAAAGAACAAAAAGTCATGAAAAATTATGCTTTTAATTTTAAATACTTAACGATACTAACAAGATTAATAACAATTTTTTACCAACTAGGATTTTCTCTTTGTCACGTTCTATCTCTGAAAATAGATATCAGATTAAATTAAAAAGGTTTGTCTCCTAATATTTCGTTTAGTAAGTAGCATATTGCTTAATAATAAGGCTTTTCCCAAGGCATTAAAAATTAAAAAGTGCAGATGGTCTTCGTTAATTAGTAAATTATACAAAAAACCTGTCAATTTGAAGAGTAATGGGCCTCCTTCTGGCGCCGTCGGGTAAAAGGGTCGTTTTCTATGGCATGTTCAATTCAATTATACTTTATTGCACACCAAAACAGAACATGTGAGTAAAAACTAAAACTAACTAAGAATTGAAATTTTCTGTTGTTGCCAGTATTTTAGCTGTTCATTACCAATAAATATGCAATAACATGGAAAATGTTAGTCTGTTGTTGATAAACGATGATCAACTGAATGAAAGGTTTATTAATTCAAAGTACCATTAAAATCTAATGCATTAAAAACAATCCCTTATACAACGTGTTAATGAATTAACGCAAAACTAGAAAGTAGTTTGCTTAGAATTGAGAGCACAATCGAATTATCATGGTTTTAGCATAGGTAAGTTTTTTCAAAATATTAAATTACTTGTTTGTAAACTTTAAAAACTGAACTCGATCTCAACCCATCGCTCGGCCACTGTCACCCTACTTACTACCAAAACAAGATACTTAAATGTATCCATGAGCACGTTAGCGCTTTCATTCATTGCTGAAATGATAAATTTTTTTTCCTGAAAACATAAAATGCGAATAACTTTAAATTTTAACTAAGTATCAAAAACAATGAACTTATTGTTTCAATCTAATTATTTTGTTATAAATCAGTTAAGGTGTATGAGGTTTTGCGCTTATTCATTAACACGTTGTATATAGAGAAAAAACCTAAACATTTCCGATCAGACAGCAAAATTTTTGAGATTGTATCGCCATCCACTCAGTGTCACAGAACGTTCCTTTTTTTAGGGTTCCATACGTACCCAAAAGGTGCCAACGGTACAGGAGGCGATGGTTCGATCCCCGTCCAGGCCGACTCGTACCAATGAGTTTTTTAGGAATTAATGTACGATTTGTAACACAAATAGCTTTTCGGCGAAGGAAAACATCGTGAGGAAACCTGCATGCTTCAATTTCGATGCTTATTATACCAACTGTCCATTATGTGGCGACGGGCTCACCCCCCGTCACACTGAACAGAGTTTCGGTACTACTGGTGAAACGTGGATGTTCTGCGGATTCAGAATATCTCTGACTTCCCCCTCGGGGAATATAGTCGTGAGCATATGCTTATGCTTATAATAGCTAGATGGTTGATGGTTTTTTTAAATATTTCAAACATACCTTTACCCGATATGTTAATACTCGTCCCAGACGCAGTCCGAGATTTCACCTGTAAGTAAACAGATTTTCCTGTTTATTACAAAGTTTACACTGTTAAATACATAAGCCTGCAGGATCTCGATGCAGGGCAAAGGCCGAATAATGGTGAGAGGGAGCAGGCCATACTCCACCACACGGGCCCAGTGCCTTTTAGGTTATTAAAGTCCGGCCGCTGAAAGATTGCGTTTGACAGTTACCATAAAATTGTAAAAAACTGAATGAAAACTATAAATGCCGATCATTATTTAGTAGCTTTGTGAACTTAAAAGGGCAGCTAGTGCCCTGGGTACTAGAGTGAGCACAGGTAAACAATATTTTCATTCAGTTTTTTACAATTTTATGGTAACTGTCAAACGCAATCTTTCAGCGGCCGGACTTTAGTTATTAATGTTTAAATCATTAAAATGTCCATTTCGTGGATATCATCACTCCGTTTTTGTAAATAAAAACAAAGATTGTTTTTTCTGTCAGATAGATTCTGTTATTTAGTTGCTACAGGTACAGGTACATACAACACTGCAAACCTACTCGAACGAAATGTATGGGACAGCTGATTTATTTTTCGAGATTTAGATGTTGGTTGAGTTATTGGGGCGGGGCATACAGACAGTCAGACAGAATGGACGGAAGTATATGGGTTCCTTATTTGACTACGGACCCATAAAAAGTTACGTTCCTTAGGCGCAGTCCAGACAGAAACGGTGGGGGCGCGGCGCGCCTCCTATCAGCGCACCACTTCTATCTATTTTGTGCCACGTCCAGAAGCGGCGGAAGGCGTAGGCGGTCATTTAAAAATCTATTTTATTAATTTTTTTTGCATACTGTACAGAAAGTAGTAAAATAACGAAGTGGGCAAATCCAGAAATGGCCCTCCTTAGAACTGGTCTTACCTAGAAGAGGTCGAATCCAGAACTGGTCATATCTAGAAGAAGGCATTTTAATAAATGGACACAGAACGCCTGAACGAGCGCTCCTAGTGATTACTTTGAGATCAAATTTTTGAGAACAATTGGTACCAATTTAAAGTATTAGTGATCTTGCTTGCCAGAGGTATGAGCTACGGAATTGTTTATCTTCCTGACATGAATTTTCTGATTCCTCTTGATACCCATCAGTGTATAAGCTGTAAATAAACCATTGTTAGTTGAATAATACTTACCCCTTTTGCTGCCAGTCTATCTGGTCTTCTAACTGTCGCTCCCTTTTCTATGTCCTTAACAATGTCTCTCTTTTCATCTTTCCTGGCCGTATCTCTACCTGTATCTTTTTCTGTTCTACCTCTATCTTCGACTTTTTGTTTAACCTCTGTGGTTCCAGGAAACAACTCTTTTCGTTCATCGTCTATGGCTCTTCTACCTTTTCCTCTATCTTCCCGTTTATCTCTTTCAGCTGTTTCAGGAGATGATTCTCTTTCGGAGCCTGTATCTGTTTCGTCTCCTCTTCTACCTTTTTCTTTTTACCTGTGTCATTCACTCTGTCTTCTGTTACTTGAGGACGACCTTCTTCACTTCTACCTCCAGGTCTCCTTTTTTATTTTTATTCAGCTCTATCTTTCTCCGGTTTTGGTTCCCCTTTGTCCCCTTTATCCTTTTCACCGCGGTCTAAATCTTCTCGTTCTTCAGAATAGCCCCTATGTTCTTTATCCCTCTCAACACGCACTACATCTCTTCCAGCTCTTTCCTTATCGTCTAGATCTAAATATTTTCCAGCTTTTTATCTATAATTTCTTTCTCGAGAAGGGTGTATACCTCCTTCTCTGTCCTTTGCACTGTGATCAAGATCTCTTCCAGGTCTTTCTCTGTCTTCTCGTTCTCCAAAAGGACCCCTTTCTCCCGCTGTGTCCCTCAGACTACGGTCTAGATCTCTTGCAGGTCTTTCTCTGCCATCCCTTTCTCGGGAACGACCCCTTTCTCCCTCTCTGTCCCTCTGAACGCCGTCTAGATCTCTTCCAGATTTTTCTCTGTCATCTCTTCCTAGAGAAGGTCCGCTTTCTCCTTCTCTTTCTTGATCTCTTCTATCTCTCCCTCTGTCATCTCGTTCTCGATAAGGTTCCCTTTCTCCCTCTCTGTCCTTCTCATCACGGTCTAGATCTCTTGCAGCTCTTTCTCTGCCATCCTTTTCTCGGAAAGGTCCCCGAATCTCTGTCTCTTCCACCCCTGCCTCTATCCCAGTATGTTTCTCGGGTTCCTCTTTCTTTCTCACCGCGATAAAGTTTGTCTAAGTCGTCTCTGTCTTCTTCACTCTCAAATAAGTCATCTCACTTAGGTCTTCCACTAACTCTATCATCTCTTTACCGTGGCGATCCTCTATCCCGATCTCTACCTCTCTCACCAGGTTCTCTGTCCCATTCAGATTCCTTATCTCTCTCCCACACAAAGTGATCTTTATCTCGAGTACCACCTTCCTTCCGTTCCTTTTTAACTTCCGGTACAGCCCCGGGTCCTTTTTCCCAAGGCCATAACATATCCTCATCTCTTTCTTTATCTCGTACGGTGGGCTTCTCTTCTCTTCTACCATCATCCTCAATATCTAATTCATATTCATCGTCTTCGAACTTACTAATTGGACAGCTTGCTATATTATCAGGATCGGGCACTATTATTTACTCTTTCTATGCCCGTATTTTACCCTTAAACATCGCTCTATATGAAGTTTCTGTAGATTGTCTTCTTTCCCTCTCCCTGCCCGCATGACCTTCATCTTCATATCTCTCTTCATCACTTTCTCTAGACGAGCCTCTATGGCTGCCTCTATCTTTGTCACGTTCATCTATATATCTATCTTGATTTTTATCTCTTCTCCTCTCAAAGTCGTCTTCTTCACTATCTCAACTTGAATCCTGCATCTCGTTCTGAAATACCTTTGTCATCTTTTTCTCTTCTAATGCCAATTTTTCCCTCGCCTCTTTCTCCGGAGGTTCTTTCTTTGTCTTTTGTACCGCTTGTTTTAACTTTTATTTAAAGTGTTCTCTAAACGGAGGAGATAAAGCTGGTGATATAACTCTATTATCGACTCTATCTACATCTCTTTTCTTCGAAAGCAAACGATCGATCATCTCTACTTTTATCCCCAGGAGACTTATCTGTCTGTAAATCTTTCACCGTGACCTCTACGAGGGTCAGTTCTACCTTCTTAATCACTGTCACTATAATCAGTGTCTCTACCCCGGTACTTCGCAGATCGATTCACGTCCCTACCACCCAAACACTATCAAAATCGTCTTGACCTACCTTGTCTCTCTCGCCACGATCTCTGTCTGTATCCTTTTCAGCACGTCCTCCCTTAGCTCTTTCTCCACGGTCTTTTTCTCCACGGTCTCTTTCTCCACGGTCTCTTTCTCCACGGTCTCTTTCTTCACGGTCTCTTTCGCCACGGTCTCTTTCTCCTCGGTCTTTTTCTCCACGGTCTGTTTCTCCACGATCTCTTTCTCCTCTGTCTCTTTCTCCACGGTCTGTTTCTCCACGATCTCTTTCTCCACGGTCTCTTTCTCCACGTTTTCTGTCTCCACGGGATCTGTCTCTATCCTTCTCAGTACGTCCTCTCTTCTCACTTTCACTATAATCAATGTCTCTGTCCTTTTCAGATCGATCTCCTTTATCTCTACCTCTATCCTTTCCCCCACGAATCTCAGTGTCTCTCTCATCGTAATTTCTGTCTTTGTCATCCTTGTCACGTTTGTCTCTTCCCTTTCGTTTATCGCCTTTTACAGGGGCTGTTCCGTCCCTGGAAGAGGCTCCCTCTGACCTGTCTCTATATCTATCTTCTCCATCTTTATCTCTCGTTGGCTTATCGGTCCTTTCTCTATCCTGCAATGACAAAAAGTTTTAAGTAACAAAAGATATTTTCGATGAAGGATTGTTGTCATTTCGGAATTGTTCAGAGGCTGAATAAGTATGCGCACACGTCTTAATCATAAGACCCCTTTATCTTATCGCACTGACGTCTCGATAGAGTAGGTAAGGTGTGGGGCAAATTGGAACACTAATAAACAATTGTGTCCATGACACGAACACGCCACACACTAAATAACAGACGTCAAGAAAAAAGTGACGTTTTCGAGATCTGACAGCTGTCAATCTACTTCAATTTTCGGCCGTTTTTCGTTCGTCTACCAATTCTGTTAAAATTCGTTAAAAGGTCCTAATAAACCAGTTCTACAGTCTACTTGCTCATCATTTCACTCTCCCATCAACAAGAAGAGTCAACAATTGGAAAATTCGTATAACCTCACCTAGTGATTGAAAAAAAAACATGTATTTTATACAACGTATTAATGAATTAACGCAAAACTAGAAATTAGTTTGTTTGGAAGCGAGAGCAAAATCGAAATGAATTATCATGGTTTCAACATAGGATTTTTTTTGAAAATAAAAATTTACTGAACTCGCACTCAACCCACTCTCACCTTACTTAACACCAAAACAAGATTCTTAAAATGTGTCCATGAGAACGTTAGCGCTTTCATTCATTGCTGAAATGATAACAAATCATTTTTGCCTCAAAACATAAAATGCGAATTAATTTTAAGTATCAAAATAATGAAATTATAGTTTCAATCTAATTATTTTGTCATAAATCAGTTGGGGTGTACGAGGTTTTGCGCTTATTCATTAACACGTTAATATTTATAGGGGTAGTTTAGACCATCAAACTGAACAATTTTCACTATGGAGCCACATCGAGAAAACATGTCAAAAATCAGCTGTTTCATACAAAACTGCAGTACCAACTCCACAACTGCAGTATGGGTCAGAGGATTTTTTAGTAGTGAAAGTTGTTCGGTTACATGGTCTAAACCACCCCTTTACACATGTTGTAAACTTAAATGCGTTATACATGGCGATAGGGGAAACAGTTGCATTACTTTAAGGGGATATAATTCGGAGCGCGCTCCATACAAACGTACTATGGTGATATTTTCAATACTAACCATTTAAAGTCAATGAAATTTAGCTGAAACAATCTTGAAACAAATATCTACGCTTGTATGGAGTCCGATTTTCGTTAAAATATAAAGTTTCAATGCTTGGATTAATTTAAGATTTGTATGGAAATCTTTGAGGCACTGTAACTTTAAAACTATACATTTTAACGAAAATCTGACTCTATACAAGCATAGAAATTTGTTTTTAGATTGATTCTGAAAAATGACATTGAGTTTAATTTGTTAGAATTGAAAATATCCCCATAGTACGTATGTATGGAGCGCGCTCCGAATTATATCCTCTTAAGGGTTGATCGTATCCATGATACTGAACAACTTTCTCCTAGAAACCTATAGGAAATCTTGTATATTTTGAGTCTACATTTTGCTTTAAAAAGTAAAATGAAATCTTAAAACCACCTGTCACAATTACAGAGCCATCTTGGACGAACTATAGTGTGTTGATAGATTCATTACCTTCCTGCCTTCGCTGTCGGCGATATCTCTGTCTCTATCTTTACCGCGATCTCGGCTATCTTTATCTCTATCTCGATCCTAAAAATAAAATACAATATTGATTATAAAGTGATAAAATAAATTATACTAATCACTCCGAACTTTCGTAGCTTTGATCAATGTTAAAATTACGAGGCAACACATATTTATTTTACTTCGTCCGCACAAATTATATACATCAGATCATAAGGTATCAAACAAAAAAAGTTTCATCAAAATCGGTTCTCTAGTTTTTGCGTGATGTATACAAACATACACACAAACAAACAGACAGACAAAAATTCTAAAAAAGGTTGATTTGGAAAACCTAAAAACAATATCCTAATCTTTTTCATGTAAATATCTTCAATGTGCAGACACACTTTTGTTACAGTTTTATAATAGTTAAGATTTGCATCCTCTCAGTAAAAATAAACGTTAGAAAATAACGTTAAATTCACATTTTCAATAATTCTTTAGCTTAAATCAAAGAGATTATACCTAATAGAGAAAGCCATACCAATTGTAAAGTGTCCACTTTTTTTGACGTTTAGGTTTGAGTGTGTGGTGTCAAATAGTATGGACAAAAGGCACCAAGTGACATGGCCTTATGTTTACGGTCACTTTTCACACACACTAGTTCAAATAAAAGTGGACAGCCGCATAACCAAATATCTATAGTTCCATCTCCTTCTACTATTAAAGGTACGTCACAAGACAAAAGAGACTAACTACAATCGTAAATTTATGCGGACTCTATGGAGATCCATCCTCTGAGGCTTAAATACTATTTTTAATAACAGAATGAAGTATAAAAAGTAACGAAATGTAGATGATGTTCATACGAAGCATAGCATATAGTCAAGAGATATTCTGAACCTCAGAACATCTGCATTTCACTAGGAGTACCGTAACTCTGTCCAGTGTGCGGTGAGGTGGGGGTATCTGTAGTCAGAGAGCGGAGAGTGACCTTTCTGTATGTAGAACTATATACTATTACCTATTCTGTGGTTCTGGTGCAAGAATTACTTATTCAGATCGATCGGTCAATTGGTTACGGAGCCTAATCAAACAAACAAACAAACAAAAAAATCAAATCTTTCCACTTCTAATATTAGTGTAGACATACATAAACTCACGACCATAATTCCTTTCGGGGTGGTCAGAAGCATTGCACAAGCATATCATCCATAATGTAATAGAAAAAGCACACACCTTATAGCCTCTCTCTCTACCGCCATCTCTATCTTCCTCTCCATACTGAAACAAAAGTACCGAGCGTGTGAAATTTTATCATTTTGTGATATACAACGTGTTAATGAATTAACGCAAAACTAGAAAGTAGTTTGTTTAGAATCGAGAGCAGAATCGAATTATCATGGTTTCAACATAGGTAATTTTTTATCAAAATATTAAATAATTTGTTTTTAAAATTTAAAATTGACTGAACTTGATCTCAACCCACCGCTCGGGCACTCTCACCTTACTTACTACAAAACAAGATTCTTAAATTGTATCCATGAGCATGTTTTCATTCATTGCTGAAATGATAACAAATAATTTTTGCCTCAAAACTTAAAATGCGAATAACTTAAAATATTAACTATCAAAATAATGAAATTATTGTTTCTATCTAATTATTTTGTTATATATCAGTTGGGGTGTTTGAGGTTTTGCGCTTATTCATTAACACGTTGTATAGGGTCCTACTTAATATGCTGACACATTTGTAAGGGGATGATCAGACCATCAAACTGAACAACTTTCTCTATAGGACCAACATCGAAATCGCTGCCCCATTTGACTCAAGTAGGTTTGCAGTTTTGTATGGGACAGCAGATTTTTTTATCACGATTTCGATATTGGTGCCATAGAGAAAGTTGTTCAGTTTGATGGTCTGATTATCCGCTTAAAAAAGTGTCAGCATATTAAGAAGGACCCTGTATTTCTATGATACAAACAGTTTTACTTCGTTCTAAAAGACCAACAGGTCCATAAACTACCGTATTCCGGATTCCGAAAAAGCCAATGAGTAAAAATTGTCCCTTTTGTTTGGCTTATTTTTTAGCGCGGCCATCAACCAAACTTGAATATTTTAGTTCAGAATAAAGTAAGAAACAAAACTTGCAAAACTTAGTCCGAACGGAGATTTAAAGGCTTGAAGGAAACGTAATGAATATATTGTCAACTTCAAGACTTTATATCTCCGTTCGGGCTCAGTTTAGAGATATACCTACTTGTATAATAAGGAATGAATGAATGAATGACTGTAGAACTGCATGTAGAACAATAAAAACGCGGTAAGAACTCGTTAAAATTATTAACTTTAGCTTAAAATTTTCAAGTTTGGCTGATGACCGCGCCAAAAAAGTTGGAAAAAAAGGCGCCACCTTCCAAACAAAAACCCGCATTGTCTTTTGTTTGCGGGATTACATTGCGCAAGAGTATGTATTACCGTTTTTACGATGGAGCAATAAGAAAAAACCTTGATAAAAACTAGTTTCTTGTATGATTACCCCCCTTCATTTTTAACTTTTTTACATTTGTTGACAAATCCGACTTAATAAAGCACATTCTGTGAAACTTACAACTATCTATCTATTATGGTTGAAAAGTTACCTGAATGGGTAGGACGGACGGACAACGTAGGCTTAGTAATAGGGTCCCGTTTTCACCCTTTAGGTACGGAACCCTAAAAAAGAAAATTGATTGATGTTCATACTTACTCTTGACCTTCTTTTTTCCCTCTGGGAATCTTTTTCCTTCTCGCCGTCGTCACCGCGGCGTCTAGGACTTTTGCTTGTGCTGGAATTTTATAAATATAAGTAAATAACGGTCACAAGCACATAATAATAATAATAATAACCCCCCTATGGGATCACCTTGTCGTGGTAGGGGGGCTTACGGGATGGTGATACATTTAAGTTTAAGTCTGAACATCTAGGCCGCACCCCTTCATGGGAGAGACAATTAAATGCCAATACCACCATGGCTACCCATCCTAAACCAACGATCCCACCACCCAAGCTCAACGTGTGAGGCACCGTGCGGAAGATTGCTGCTGAATGGCCCGGGGTGAAGGAAAAATACGTCGGTCGCTAACGGTCCAGTTGAGGTGAGGGCGACACCTCAACTTACTCCTAGCCTTTCGTCTGCAAGAGGCTCTACAGACGACGAATAATAATTCCTCAATAATACAAATTCAATATGGAATCATCTCGAAATACAAATAAAAGATATAATTTGAGGCCGCTTCCCGGAGTTCGTCGGGGCACACTTGGTGCCGACGCCGAGTGTTGCAGCACGCGAACTGTCGGCGACGAGGAGCTGAGCAGGCGGGCTCTCGTCGGAAATGTAACCGAAAAATCTACAGCCGACATCATCTCTCATCCATCATCACCCATTTCATCTACCCATAGTCTTTTTCAGTCACCCAGTTCATCACCCTATTCCTTTCAAACCCAAGAACCCTCTCGATCATCATCAATATCTTCTTTGTCAGTGGATGTTGTGCAAGAGGCAGACGCCGATAACCTTGCACCCACTACTGACACAAAACGCGCACGAATTAAATGGAATCTTGAAATGAATGCATTTATCTGGCGCACTTATCTCATTGTAACCAAATTAGAAACAACAAATATCCGTACATATCTAGATTCACTCCACCAACAATTCATACAACAATTTCCTTCATTGGAAATATCCAGACAAAGAATAGGAGACCAGAGGAGAGCAATAATTCGAAACAAACTGCTCCCACAAAGTACATTAGATGACATCAAATCTGAAGTAGTAGCACTTCTTAATACCACCAACATATCCAATAATGATATCGACAACAACACACAACAATTATACAATCACACACCACAATTACACAATCAAACAACGAGAACAAGAATGAGATGGTCAGATGAACTGAACGAGTCATTAATTGAATGCTATTATGAAGTAACCAAACTTGAGACAGATCTAACCGCCTACAGGAAAAAAGTTCATGATAAATTTATCGAAGTACACCCATATCTATCTTACCTCACTGAACAGCGTATAGCAGACCAAAGAAGGTCGATAATTAGCAATAAATTAATTTCTTCCGAAAGACTGAAACAAATAAGGGAAGAAGTGGAAAAAACATTACATATACATACAGAAACTCATCTACACCAAATTCAAAATATCATTTACACACCAACAAACATTACGCAGAATACACAATCTCTTACAGACATATCTCCAGAAACATTAACCGAAACATATAGCCAACATGCACCTACTACTGAAACTCCTAACAATACCACACCATCCCAGGGTAACCTACCTGTAAGCCGAGAAAATATTATCACTCAATTTGAACTAGCTCTTGAACAATTTAAGCACACATCTCCAACCTGTAGACCATACATACCGAAACAAAAAACATCTAAAAAATTTGCGCACATAGTAGACTTTATTAACACTGAAATACTACCAAAACATCTCTCTGTAGACGATAACTTCGAAACTACCCAAACAATAATATATTGTGCAGCATACACAGCAGCGGCATGTAATGGCACAAAATTTAAAGACAACTACAACCGAACTAATCAAAATTATACACCAGCGTGGCAAAGAAGGTTGCAGAACAAAATCGGGATACTCAGAAAAGAAATAGGAAGAATGTCACATTATATGCAGGGAAATAGAAATAGTAGACTGATAAGTTACATAGAAGCAATTAAAAATAAGCACAGAATACACTCACAGCACGAAGAACCCAATAAAACAGACGAACAATTCTTAGATACACTGAAACAAAAATTAAATGCAGCTTGTAGCAGACTCAGAAGATATGTCAATTGTACACTTAGGAAAAAACAAAATTCTCAGTTTGCAACCAACGAAAAACAGTTTTACAGAAAACTTACATCAGACACACAGCACATTCAAACAGATACTGGAGTAGCACCTTCCCAACTCTCAGAAGAGCTTCACCGATTTTGGTCCAACATTTGGTCAAATCCTGTACAGCACAATCAATCAGCAGAATGGATTGAAACTGACGCACAAACTACACAAAACATACCACAGATGGAATTTGAACACATTCCTATAGACATTTTGGTATCAGTACTAAAAAAAACACATAATTGGAAAGCGCCAGGAACAGATCACCTTCATAACTACTGGTACAAAAAATTTACAAGGACTCATTACATTTTACACAACCACATCAACAATTTCATACAAAACCCCGGTATAATGCCAAGCTTTATCACTCAAGGTCTCACATACATGATCCCAAAAGACACAGAATACCAGAATCCAGCCAAATACAGACCCATCACCTGTTTACAGACAATCTATAAAATCCTTACATCATGCATCTCTGAAGTCATACATCGTCATATTACAGAAAACAATATCCTTGCAGAAGAGCAAAAAGGTTGCCGAAAAAACAGCCAAGGTTGCAAGGAGCAGTTGATTATAGACTCGGTAGTGATGAGACAGGCATTCACACGCAAAAGGAACATTAACACAATGTACGTAGATTATCAAAAAGCATACGATTCAGTACCCCACAGCTGGCTCATATATATATTAGAACATTACAAAATTCATCCTACCCTAGTCACATTCTTGGAAAATACAATGAGAAATTGGAAAACCACTCTGAAAGTAATGAACAGTACGAGCACTCATACACCCGACATATCTATCAGACGAGGTATTTTCCAAGGTGACGCACTCAGTCCTCTTTGGTTTTGCCTCGCGCTAAACCCCCTCTCAAAAATGCTGAACCATTCGAATGAAGGATTTCCTATCAAAGTTGCCAACAATCACACGACAATCACACACCTCATGTACATGGATGACATTAAACTATACAGTAACACCACACAATCACTCCACGCTCTTGCAGACATCACTCAAACATTCTCACACGACATACATATGAAGTTCGGAATTGACAAGTGTAAAACTCTCTCTGTTCAAAGCGGTAACATAGTGCAGAATGACTATGTCATGCAGACAGGTAGCTGTGTTGAATCTCTTGACCAAAATAGTACATATAAGTACTTAGGATTCCAACAGGCTCGACAGATTAATCAAAAACATAGTAAAGCAGAAATTTCGAAAAAATTCAAACACAGACTAAATGCAGTACTCCGGTCGCAACTCAACTCACGCAACATAGTCAAGGCTATAAATACTTACGCAGTCCCTATACTCACATACTCGTTTGGAATTATAAATTGGACACAAACAGATCTTATAAAACTGCAACGTACTGTTAACACAACAATGACAACTCATCGAAAACATCACCCGAGATCCTGCATACAGAGACTTACACTGCCACGTGAAGAAGGAGGACGGGGTATCATAGATGTAGTCAACCTGCACAACAACCAAATTAAAACATTGAGAAAATATTTCTATGACAAAGCACAACACTCCGCACTACACCGTACAGTAACACAAGCAGACCAACACTTTACACCTCTCAATTTAAACAATACTAGCACACAACGAAATGAACAAACTACTGATAACAACCAAAAGATAGCAGCATGGGAACAGAAATCACTGCACGGGAGACATCGCCACGATCTGCAACAGCCACATGTTGACAAACCTGCGTCAAACGCCTGGTTGCGACGAGGCGAGCTCTTCCCGGAGACCGAAGGGTTCATGCTTGCTATACAAGATCAAGTAATAGAGACACGTAATTATCAAAAACACATTATTCGTATAGCAAACCTTCCAACCGATTTATGTAGACACTGTCAGAGTAACTCCGAAACCATTCAACACATCACCGGTGCTTGTAAATCTTTAGCACAAAAGGATTACAAGCATCGTCATGATCAGGTAGCAGCTATCATTCACCAAAACATAGCATTCAAGCACAACTTCGTCACACAGAAAGTACCATATTACAAATATCAACCAGATGCAATACTTGAAAATAGCGACTACAGGATATACTGGGACAGGACTATTATTACAGACAAGACCATTCATTACAACCGACCAGATATCACTTTCCTTGACAAAATCAATAAAACTGTATACCTCATAGACATAGCAATTTGTAACACACATAATTTACTCACAACGCAAACAGAGAAGATAGCAAAATACACTGATTTAGCAATCGAAATTAAAACGCAATGGCAAGTAAACACTGTAAAAACAGTACCAATCATCCTTTCATCTACAGGCGTCATCCCAAAAACACTTCACACAAGCCTCAAAACACTAAACATGCATCCATCATCATTCACACTTTTACAGAAAGCCGTCGTCCTTAACACGTGCAGAATTGTCCGAAAATTTTTAACTAACTGATTCTTCTATAAGCACTTGGCTCAGGCCCGTGCAATATCATCACCTCCTCGGAGAGAAAACATAATGTTTAAATATAATAATAATAATAAATATTTATTTTCTCACCACAAAAACACATGTTAAGGATACAACAGGTAGGTACAATGATAATAATAGGAACATGTAACTAGTCTTGTGGGGAGACTGGTGCCGAAAGTCGAAATTAATCGGAATTTCAGGCCACCAGGTACCGGTTTCGGGCCACATACATTGTAATGATCCAAATTAAGCTACTAGGCTTTTATTATGATATCATCCATGACCGAACCAGGATTCGCACCCAGGACCCTAGTTTTGCAGCCCGGCGTTGTAACTATTACACTACCGGGCCGGGTTATACCTCCTCCTCATTATGCTATCTTTCAGTCTAAAGGTAATTTATAAAGGCTGAACGAAAGTCTTCCTTACCTATAGTATAAGAGATAGACGTACTTTTTGTTATCACCAGTTGCAAGGCTGATTCTGTATTCATAGGGTGTAGAGCATATCTCTGTGATGGGGATGGACCAGGTCTGCCTGCATAACTCCAGTCGGTTTAAGAGTTACAGTCGTTTAAAAGTCAGTTTTGGATGAAAAAATTAATATGCAGGTATTATTGTTATATGAGAACAATACAAAAACTGACATGGTCTCGCAGTCTGTTTAGGAGATACAGCCGTTCAGACCTTTCAACAGCTACCTATAACTCCTTGCAGCTAATGATAACAAAAAGTAAGTCTATCTCTTATACTATTAGGATCAGTCAGTGATGGACGGTATCAGAGATATGGATGATACTATAGGTAGATAAGATTCGTCATTTCAGGACTACACCCACAGCGAGGGTTTGTGTCGCTGACACTAAGCGACGGCCGGCGTGATCTCCGCGATCCTGATCTCGACCTGCTACTCCAACATACGCATCTGGCGCACCAGGATTTTCTGGATTTTTTAATAATAACAACGTACCCAGCGCGCTGTGCGTCTGCCCCGCCAGCCTTCCCGCCTCGCACGGCGTCCGCCGAGAAAGCATCGCTGACACTAAGCGACGGCGCGATCTCCGCGATCCTGATCTCGACTTGCTGCTCCAACATACGCATCTGGCGCGCCAGGATGTGCAGAATTGTTTGCACCATCTTGAAGTTTACTATGTTTTTCTGAAATTTTTAGTAGTGATTAGGATTGGTATTGTTTGAAACTGGTTAGTGTGATGAGATGATTCACCGGAAGACTGCCAAAAACCTAGATCATGTTCAGCTTCGATATTTCCCCTGCTGCTTTTTAAACGGTCTCTTTAGTCGAAACCAAATACAGGGTGTAACACTAGAATATGTCACTTGTCGGCTGGGAACGACAAACTCTGACACCCTATTCTGTGTGCTTGGGCACTGCGGAATTGATGGAAACGAGGCTGCTGACGAGCTGGCACTAAGAGGGGCGGATGAGGTCGCAATAGACCCAGAGCCTTGCTGCGGCATGTCTCGTAACACCTCTAGACGTGTTCTAAAGGAATGGGCCTTGAATCAAAGCGGCAAAGTCTGGTCAGATACACTAGGACTGAAGCATGCAAAAGAACTTGTGACCCGGCTTCCAAAGTAGACATACCGTTGATGCCACCAATTTAAACCGCAGCTACTTTGGAGCCTTAATAGGTCACTGCAAACTAAATAAGCAACTACACTGAATGGGGTTTGTGTATTCACCCACTTGCAGATTCTATTGTGAAGCAGAGGAAACGCCCATGAACCTCTGCGCATGCGAAGTGCTCGTTCACAGCAAGAAGTCATCATCTAGGTGGATACGGTTCATGAAGTTCGTGGACCTAGGAAATGACCTTTAGGTCACGGGTGACAGCATAGATTTGTCCAGGTCGCGGTAGAGCTATTGGTCAGTGACCAAGCCCTAGCAACCAAATAACAATAAATACACTCTGTATATGTATATGCTCACACCCTCTCATGTCATGGGTGCAGACACGGCTCATCCACATTCATACAGTCATCTCTTTAAACACTTTTGCCTTATTTAGGGCGCTGTAGGCCATCCTGCTTAGGTAGCATGGCACCGTGTTATAGCGATCACCTTCGCTCTCTTTCTATTTGCGTACGAATGAACGAGATAAAAGACGTGATACAGCCGTTTCACGTGTAACATGCTACGCAGGCTGGTCGATAGGACTACCACAGATTATTATTTACTTCGTAACAGATACACTTCCGTAGCAAACGATCACTTTTCACGCTTTCATCATTTACTGCCAGACAGTATGCGCGAAAATGTATCTAATGGCGGTCGACTCAGCGTTGTTATTACTTCGTACAACGCGCGACGTATGCGACGTTGTCGTCTGGAGCAAGTGGCAGAATTCATACAAGCGCATCGCTTACGATGCTCTCGGTTCCACTACTCCGTCACAGTATAAGAAAGAATAAGAATACAGAATGGACACTCCCTACCTCTCGCCAATTTTGACTTCAGACGCTCGGGTTTAAATGGGAGGTGGACGACATTAAGCAGTGGAGTGTATTTCTCGTTCTAAACTCTTCTCGTCAGTGCGCTAAGTGTCCGGGGTGAGACTCAGATTTCATAGATCTTGGCAACTTACATCTGGCGATCCCATAGCGATATTGATCAAGTCTTCAACCCTGACCAGTAGAGTCGTGTCGCTCATATTCGGTTCGTCCATCGTTACCTTCCGCCTGGACATCCTCCCCAATGTTTCTTCGTTGGTTTAGAAAAACAAGTAATAAAGCTAATAGTAAAATCAAAAATCTAAGACAAAACTAATAAAAGTATCGGTTGGTAAGTTATTTGATTGGTAATGAACCACAAAACTTTCCGGTATAAATAAGTTCTCTGTGCACAAAATCACTATCAATGTACTACTTAAAACGTAGTGATTCCATTCTCTTTGGTACTACTAATGAACAATAATGTGACAATAAGTATTATTTGATATAGGCTAAGAGAAAGGATCTCTCTTTAAGACGATATAGGGGTTTTACGTAGTAAATTAATATTTCTATGGATATATGTAATAACAAAGAGAATGGAATCACTGCGTTTTAGGTAATAAAAGATCAAAGAACACTTATGATCCTGACGGATGGTTGTCAGGAAAACAGACATGAATGTTCGAAAGAATTTGAAAATTTCGGCCAGGATTTTTATGAAAGAACTTTTGTTAGATTAGGAGGTGAGGAAAGAAGTTTCTATGTACTTTCCTAAAACTCATTTTTTTTCAGTTAAGATATCATACTTGGGCTACAGATCCGTAAAGGGAAAAGTGAAGAGGCCTTTGCCCTTTGACTAATTATTATAAGGACTAGCCTTGCGGTAGCATTTCCCCTCTGCCACGGTATAAGCACAATTGATCTTATGCATTTACATTCAATTTTACACCTTATCACTAAACGAGACAGCCTATAATTGCGAAATAATAACTTCGAACTTAAAACGTTTGGGGTTCACACGAGACTACTTTTCATGATTTTAACATTCAATATTAGAATCTAAAGTTATGGGGAATAAAATCCAAAGTTTCGGATTTCATGTTACCTCGCCCCCCGCAAAAAGTGGCAGAAATGATTGTTAGTAGAATTACACACGTAACCAGTCCACATATAAATAGTCAAAGCCTTTGCCCTAAAGTGGGAATACTTCCAGAAAAATAAAACAATACAATACAGTTTATAATTGTATTTATTTATAACTCTCGTCTCATCTCAACACTTAACGTTAAATTAGCAAACAGCAAGAATATAGTTATTGCATTATATTATGTACAGTGTACATAGCACGGGTATTTAATGGCCGCCACGAAACGTTAGCCGAGCGTGCATCCTGACCAAGATAGCAAGGTTAATACTGTAAAATCATAAAAATATACTTCGAAACGGCGGATAAAAGCGAAAAAAATGTGTAAAATTAATAACAGATTTGTGAACACTAAAATTCTATAAATAACCTGGAATGCAAAGAGGGTTTTTTATAAATTTGATCATAAAAAAAATATCAATGGGCGAAAATAATATGTTAGTTGTATAAATATAGTATATTTTCTTTTAATAATAAATAACTAAGTAACGTGTGGTGACGCGCGCGCTAGCATGCAAAAAGAGGGTAGTATTATTTACACATGGGATATAGATCATTCTAGCGACACGCCACTAACATTCAAATCTACGTTTGAAATTCAACAATAGCTTGGAATCACGATATATTATTGAAATACGAATAACCTATGCACTCTCTACATAGACTTTAACACGTAAATTATATCTAGTAACAATCACGGTGTTGCCTGCGGACAAATTAAATGGTTCTTTACATTGATTTTAACTACCGATCCAAATGTTACAATGACCATTGCAGACGATAGTTTTAGCGGGATATTCAGAAAATGGTGCACATTTCAGGGTTGCCAGAAACATTGCTAAAACAACGATCAAAATTTTGAAATATGCAGTTGTACGCAAGGTTTATTTTCGCATATCAATCGGCGGTGGTCTTCAATGGTAAATGGCACTTTGAGCCAAAAAGATCGGTAGCTGGCAACACCGGTTGGCTGGTAATATTATAATAATAATGTTGTACGGCTGCGCTTAGTCTTCTAGGTTACGGAACGCGGCTGACATGTCTTCGAGGAGCTGGTCGAAGTCCGCCCTGATCTTAGCCTCGCCGTCTTTCACGGGGTCCTGCAAATATACATAATAATTAATACGTGAAAGTGATACGCAGAGATTAGAATACAGGGTCCTTCTTTATGTGCTGACGATTTTTAAATTGGATGATCAGACCATCAAACTGAATAACTTTATCAGTCCAACATCGAAATCGCTGTTCTGAATCGTATCGTAATTCCAATCGTGTATTTTTCTTTTTTTTTTTTTTCTTTTTATATATGGGGTCCTTCTTTATATGCTGACTTTTTTTAAGGGGATGATCAGAACGTCAAACTGAACACCAAAAACTGCAAACCTACTCGAGCCAAAATGTATGGGACAACTGATTTTTTTTTCGCGATTTCGATGTTGGTCCTAAATAAAAAGTTGTTTAGTTTGAAGGTCTGATCATTCCCTTGAAAAAGTGTCAACATATTAAGAAGGACCCGGTACACAATCTTAAATTTATAGGGGGCCGCCCAATCGAATGCATCTTCTATATATCTTACGACAGATAGAAAATGCATTCGAGGTCGCTGTCGTGCGGGAGGATGCCCAGGACGCTGGCGGCGTTACCTCGCTGTATCGCAATGCTGATACGTTGCCCGAGGTACCCGCTAGCACTGTTGTCCCCTGAGACCTCTACCATGCGTGATGACAACTCCTTAAAGAGTTGGCGTGTGTTTGGTGGCGTGTATCATGTATTCAAATTATGATTTCACATCTTGAATACAAATAAACTATCCAAGAATACTGAGGTATGACTTTGGTTTTGGTAAATTGTATAAATCTAGTCGAAAAAGGAAAAATAAAAGATGCCTCCAAGATATTTCGTCCTGCTATTGCGCCTTAAGGGACGTAGCGCCATCTACTGGTGTTTTATTAAAACTACTAATTCGCAAGTCCAATCTATGACCTGGACTGCAATCGCGGTAAATATTCGATGATTGAAACGTGACTGGACTACGTATGAACCATAACTTTTGACACATTTGGTATTATGTTAATCGCGGTACAGCTCTTGACAGCCGTTAGAGCCGTTTTGACCGATCGCTCAGACGTTAAATGCTGTCAGTTACATAGAGTTTAGCGCGATGCGGAATGCACAGTTGAATAGTAATTGGATTGCAATGTGATTAGAACTGAAATTGGATAAGAATAGAACTTCGATGTTTTAAATGAGCGCAATCGGTCTCCTGACCTTGAACTTCATGGAAGACAGCTGGTAGAGCACGCTGCCCATGGCGTCGCGGATGGTGTTCCAGGTGACCTTGTTGTCGGACTGTGCGGTTGACTCTACGGCGTGTCGCGACATGTCGTAGAACGAGATGATGTTCTTTAGCATGCCGACGGTCTTGTAGAACGGGCAGAAGCGATCGTACGCCGAGTAACTGTGGATAAACGAACAGAGATTAGTTAAGAGGTTTCCCTGACCGAACGACCTTGACCCTTTCAGAGCCGCCTCACCTCTACTAAACTACGTCATTTTAGTAGGTATACCTATTTTTGACTGGCTTGTACTTCATTCTAATCCATGGAAATCAAATCCAAAATCATAAGAATTCGCACTAAATTTTACCAATTTTCTAATTAGCTCATTAAATATCGGTCTTTTAAAAAAATTTGCTTCATAGCATTTTTAGATCTTAATATTGTCTACACAATGGTGTGTGTCGCAAGTAAAAGTGACTTCAACGTATAAAGTTGATGCAGATTTTTTTAATCTGGCGGACGGCCAGTCCAAGAGAAGACCGACATTGGTAACGAACAATGTAATGGTATAATGACATACCTGTTCTGCTGTAGGAAGTCGTCCTTCAGCAGCTTGGCGACCTCGAGGGTGATCTTGTCCGTCTCGGCGAGGGAAGCCTTACCGACGAGCTGCACGATTTCTGACAGATCCTCCTCCTCTTGCAGGATCTCCTTGACCTGTGGAGGGTTGCCGTGGTTAGTATTTAAGTCGTGGGAAAAGTGATAGGTAGATTGATAGATAGATAAACAATAAATGGTTATGAGTTAAGGTATTGTCATTTTTTTAACAGTCGCGGCTACCAATGAAAGTAATGTATAATTACAGTACTATAAAACAAACATTATTTTGTTTTTAACTTATGGCCTAGCACGCATCGGAGCTGAGATATTTGACTCTTAAAGGTTCATGAAACAGTAACCAAACCCTGTAAGAATCAACTCATTTTCAATCAATCCAAACCTATTACCTACTCACTACTAATACTATTTTGGCATCGCAAAAAAATTCTAAATTCTCAAGGGCGTCACAGTAAAAATAAGTTTGGGAACCCCTGGCCCAGTAAGCCATAAAGTAACGGCCTTTTGGCCGGTAATACCAGTATAAATCAGACAAAATAGAGACGGTCCATCGGCTGATAATATCAGAATAAATCAGACAAACAAGACACGGTCTATCGGCTGATAATATCAGAATAAATCAGACAAACAAGAGACGGTCCATCGGCTGGTAATACAAGTATAAATCAGACAAACAAGACACGGTCTATCGGCTGGTAATGCCAGTATAAATCGGCCAGTACTACCACTTTTATATGGCGCGTCGTCAATCTTCGTTCGCGCAAACAGTTCCCAATAAAATTATAATTGATACAGCATGTAAGTTTAGACCTTTTCATTAATTAAAGGCCGACCGACAATTTTTACCTTTATTTAAATGTTACCTCTATCGAGGTGGTTTTAATACCAGTAACCTAAATATAACCTTCAATAGAATGCGGACTGTTGAGAAGAGCGAGAGCAGACACAGCGGTAATAATCGCATCGACTTTTTGGTTTTTAGTAGTTACCTTAGTCCTGAGGGGCACGAACTCGGCGTAGTTCTTCTCATAGAAGTCATCCAGCGCACGCATGTACTTGCTGCCAACAAAATATTCACAACGATAAAAAACAGTTATACACCAGCTTTGACTATTATTAAGTGGACTGGTTACGCGTGTAATTCTACTAACAAACATTTCTGCCACTTTCTTTTTGCGGGGGGCGAGGTAACATGAAATCCGCAACTTTGGATTTTATTCCCCATAACTTTAGATTCTAATTTTGAATGTTAAAATCATGAAAAGTAGTCTCGTGTGAACCCCAAAAGTTCTAAGTTCGAATTTATTATTTCGCAATTATAGGCTGTCTCGTTTAGTGATAAGGTGTAAAATTGAATGTAAATACACAAGATCAATTGTGCTTATACCGTGGCAGAGGGGAAATGCTACCGCAAGGCTAGTCCTTATAATAATTAGTCAAAGTACACCAGGTACATTAAAAACGTTCATTGATTTTACGTTTTAGTTATTCAAAAAAAGCGAAATACAAGCAGTAAAGTTATACGTGATCTGTCATCAAGAAAAAAGCGACCAAATTTTGAATATATTGCTGCGTGAGCGATGTTGCAAGTTTATGTCAAACTAACCAGTCGATGTAATTCAAATCGCACTTAGCCCCGTGTAAATTCCGCTTTAAAAGTCGATATTGTGTTGGAGAGGAGATTAAAGAGAGAATTTTTATTTATTGACCGGGATCTAGAACGATCCTGGATAGACCACGTAAACTATTGATTGAATATTGATGAATATTTTTATTTATTATTTCTGATTATGGCTCTATTTAGCTTTGAAATGCGTAGATTCGACACAGCTAGAAAGCCGGGTTCGAAAGAATAATTATCATGATAATTATTTTGATAAATGGTCCTTCATAACATGCTGACACTTTTTTAAGGTTTGTTGGTCCCATAGAGAAAGTTGTTCAGTTTGATGGTCTGATCATCCCCTTAAAAGTGTCAGCATATTAAGAAGGACCCAGTATGTTGTGTTGTTGTTGTTGGTCGGACGCTCGGCGGAGTAACAACTCTGTTTCGAACTCAAACTCCAGAGGATGCTCCTTGGTGGAGTGAAACACGTGTAGAGTAGAAATTATTTGGTGCTCGGGTTGTATTGCATAACGTAATACCACTTTGTCTACTATACTTCATTCCAAATAAGGACGACGAGATTTTCCGATTCCTATTTAGCTTTCTGGCCAATTCTGATTACCAAATGTAATTAATTTATTGGATAAATATACTTTCCGACATATCTTGGACGGTACAAAAGCCGTTCTAGGCATAAGTGAGAATAAGTGTTTCAAATCTCTGTTTCTGTAATGCAAAATAGCCTTAAAATTTAGTTGCTATTTTCAATAGAGTATAGGTATTTAAAAGCGGAGGTCTCGACACAATCGTGTCATCTACCTATTAAATATACCTATATGATGATAATTATAAAGTTTATCAGAAAAACAAAAAGGTTGCGGTAGGTCTGGATACGAGTCCATTAAAGCAAAAACAGCAATTTTGGAATTTTTAATTAGTAAAATTACTCAAAACTAGGAATCAGCTTATATAACTATCCGATAGTGATTTGATAATTATAGAATAGAATTGAAATCATTAGTTTGCATGAATTTTGTATCGATAATTATCAAAGGAAAGAATTATCTTGATAATTTCGAACCCTGCTAGAAAGTGAGTTACAATGTTATTCCTAAGGAATAACGACATAAATATAAGGCGTCTATCGCACAAACCTGTAAGAGATGAGCCAGTTGATGGAGGGGAAATGCTTCCTCTGTGCGAGCTTCTTGTCGAGACCCCAGAACACCTGCACGATACCCAGCGTGGCCGCTGTCACGGGGTCCGAGAAGTCTCCTCCGGGGGGGGACACGGCGCCCACGATGGAGACCGATCCTGGGGGTGGGAATATTATTATGATTCGTCTTTTTTTTTTCATTGGGGCTTTTAACCCTGAGATTATGTCAGCCCCATCGTGCCTTAACCTTGAGACTACACAACAATACAATGAAAACCTAACACTTCCTAACGAATATACAACTAAACACTAGTACTATAAATAAAAAGGTACACATCTAGAACGATCCTGGATATTAGGTTTCCATTTAGGTCAACATTTTAGCCTCTCCCGACGTAGGGGCGGCTAAAATGGTGACAAAAGAGCCTACATTCAAAATATTTAATTTTATACTATTATACAACGTGTTAATGAATAAGCGCAAAACCTCATACACCCCAACTGATTTATAACAAAATAATTAGATTGAAACAATAATTTCATTATTTTGGTAGTTAAAATTTAAAGTTATTCGCATTTTATGTTTTGAGACAAAAATGATTTTTTATCATTTCAGCAATGAATGAAAGCGCTAGCGTGCTCATGGATACATTTTCAGAATCTTGTTTTTGTAGTAACTAAGGTGAGTGTGCCCGTGCGGTGGATTGAGATCGAGTTCAGAAAATTTTAAATTTTACAAACAAATTATTTAATATTTTGAAAAAAATTACCTACGTTGAAAACATGATAATTGGATTCTGCTCTCGATTCTAAACAAACTACTTTCTAGTTTTGCGTTAATTCATTAACACGTTGTATAGGTACCGGAATAACAAAGCAGAGCGGAGCAGAGCTGAGTGAAATCAACTAGTCGAATTACACAATTTTCCTCGCTCACGCTTGTCAGAATCAAACTACATACATAGTTTATTGGTTGATTTTAGACATCTCCGCTTTGATGGATTCCAGGCCTGTACCTAAATTATGGCCTACCCATAAAGTTATTATACCTTACGGAATAGAGGAACTGACATGAGTTGTCAAATGAAACCGTTTTTTGGGAATTTACCACCCCCTATCAGCCCAGCAAAAATTCGAGTTCTGTGTATAACTGTGAATCTAACGTGAAATCGTGGATAATTTAATGAAATAGTGTTAGTATATTTCACAAAATAATCTAGGATTTCACTTTATATACACAAATTATTCACAGAGCTCGAATATTTACCCTGACGATTGTGTCGATAAGATCCCAAAAACGGTTCTATTGCCTCACGTATCTTTCTATTAAACAGTGGTGCCGCTAGGTATATCTCGCTCTCTCAGCTGTCAGTTCCTCTATTCCTGTATATTAGATTTATGGGCCTACCTGAAGAATTGTGCAGTCTTGCCCCAAATTGACCTCAACGCTGTAAAAAATGTTCAATACTATAAAGGGGGTAACTAACCTTCCCTCTCGGGGTTTCCGAGACACTTGACTCTGCCAGCTCGCTCGTAGAAGGAGGCGAGTCGAGCACCGAGATAGGCGGGGTAGCCCGAGTCGGCCGGCATTTCAGCAAGACGACCCGAGATTTCACGCAGCGCCTCCGCCCAACGGGAAGTGGAATCCGCCATCATGGACACGTTGTAACCCATGTCACGGAAGTATTCGGATAGGGTGATACCTGGAGGATAGATTATGTTTAACCCTTCGTCTGTGGATGTCACGAATCCGTTACTAAGACAATAACAAATCTTTTGTGTCTGGAATCTCAGACGAGAGGTTAATTTATGGTGCTTCTTGTGTTAATTGTTTATCTAATGAAATGTAGTGCAGAGATACTATTCAGGGTACAACTTAATATGCTGACGGTTTTTTTAGAGAATGATCAGACCATCAAACTGAACAACTTTCTCTATGGGACCAACGTCAAATTGTTTTAATCGCCGATGATTTGCTGTCAACATTTGAGGAGTTATATTGTGTAGGTCTCTAGATCTTCACAAAATTAAAATGGTCCCACCTTGCGAATACAGGATGAAATTGATATCATTAGCTTCTTTTTAAACTAAGAGTCTACCCATTAAACAACAACTTTTACTATGGGTGCAAACCGGTCAGAGCAAAAAAAAATCAGCTTGTGCTGACATTTGACTAGAGTATGCATTGCAGTTTAGTATGGAACAGCTGATTTTTTTTTGCTCTGATTGGTTTGCTCCCATAGTAAAAGTTGTTCAGTGTGATGGGTCGACTCTTAGTTTTAAGGGATGATAATGATATCAACACCCTGTACACTTGCAAACAAATATATACATTATACTTAGGTATATATATATTTAGGTCGAGTAGATTTGTATGGAGCAGCCTTTGACTATTTATATGTGGACTGGTTACGCGCGTAATTCTACTAACAAACATTTCTGCCACTTTTTGCGGGGGGCGAGGTAACATGAAATCCGCAACTTTGGATTTTATTCCCCATAACTTTAGATTCTAATTTTGAATGATAAAAATCATGAAAATTAGTCTCGTGTGAACCCCAAACGTTCTAAGTTCGAAGTTATTATTTCGCAATTATAGGCTGCCTCGTTTAGTAATAAGGTGTAAAATTGAATATAAACGCACAACATCAATTGTGCTTATACCGTGGCAGAGGGGAAATGCTACCGCAAGGCAAGTCCTTATAATAATTAGTCAAAGGTAGCAGCAGATTTTTTTCGTGATTTCGATATTGGTCCCATAGAGAAAGATGTTCAGTTTGGTGGTCTGATCATCTCCTTAAAATAGTTTCAGCTAATTCTGTTAGACCTTATACATACAGCTAAACATAGACCCTCGTCCTTTATTGAAGTCGGTTAAAAAGTGTTGAATATAATCTTACCGGTGTAAATGGAAGCCTCTCTGGCTGCCACGGGCATGTTGGAGGTGTTCGCGACGAGGGCGGTTCGCTTCATGATGGACTCCGTCACGCCGTCGATCTCCACCGTCAGCTCGGGGAAGTCACGAAGTACTTCTGACATCTCGTTACCTTTGCAAATATTTTAGTTTGTTAGTCAATAGCACAGGACCGTGAAGATAATAAATATTGTTGTCCAGCGCAGCGATTGTAAAAAGGGGAAAAACCGTGTTTAACAGCAACTATGCTAAGGTTTTTTCCTTTTTATAAATATAAATAATAAATATCTTGGACATTGTCACACAAATTATCTAGTCACATTTAAAGTACCAGAATCTAGCCTGGACTTGTGTTATGATGACTAGACAACGATATAGAATAAACATAGATACAAACATCCATGACTCGGGTACAAATATTCATATTCATCACACAAATATTTGTCCCTTACGGGATTCGAACCCGCGACCCTCGGCACAGCAGGCAGGTGCACTACAGACTGTGCTATCGGGCCGTCCTTCATCTGCACTCTTTATGTAAAATATATTTGGGTCGTTCTTCTTTTTTACCGACAATAACCTGTCCATCGTCTTATTATGGCATCTCATTAGAGTATTGATATTTTCGGTTTTATAATGTTCGAATAAACGTCCACATTTTTCTATCTATTAATATTATGTAATCTTTCAGTTTCTCTAACCAGCATTTTTTTCAAACGTTTGTTTTTCGAAGAATGCCTTGATACAGAGCTAAGCCAAAATGTGATCTCCGCTGAAAAAGACCACTCTGTTACATTATTTAAAAAAATACAATTAATAAAAACAGTATTGGCCGTAAAGGAAACTTTAATTAGTTCTAATAAAAAAACAAATGCATTATTTTTTTAAATCGTACACTTGAAACCACAATTATCGATAGTTAAAAACCCCAAAAAACTGATGAACTTCGATTCATTGTAGGTAAAAAAGAAGAACGACCCATTTATAATTAAATTATGTAGGCAACTGTAAACTGTGTGGATGAATATTTAATTTTAGGAATTACGCAATCAGGGCCGGTGCAAACCTGGCCAAGCGCAGCGCAGAGCATTTTTCACTGCCAAAACCACTATCGACTTTGATTGCGATGAAATAAGATCGAAAATCTATTAACACAACTACTAGTCCCCGAGAGCATCGAAGCGACTTGAGGCAGATGTTGTGTTAATCGATTACCGATGATATTTCAACGTAAGCAAAGTCGACAATGGTTTGGCAGTGAAAAATGTTTTAACGTGACTAGATAATTTGTGTGACAATGTCCAAGATATTTATGTTTATTCATTAAAGTGAAGTGACAAAGAAGGTGAAGTGAACATACCACGCTCTCCGCAACCGACGTACACGATGACGTCAGAGTTGGAATACTTGGACAGAGCCTGCGAGATGACAGTCTTGCCGCAACCGAAGGCGCCGGGGATGGCTGTCGTACCGCCCTGGACACACCTGCGGGGGAAGAGTAGCTTTATACAACGAGTTAATGAATAAGCGCAAAACCTCATACACCCCAACTGATTTATAACAAAATAATGAGATTGAAACAATAATTTAATTATTGTTATAGTTAAAGTTTAAAGTTATTCGCATTTTAAGTTTTGAAGCAAAAATAATTTGTTATCATTTCAGCAATGAATGAAAGCCCTAACGTGCTCATGGATACATTTTAAGAATCTTGTTTTGGTAGTAAGTAGGGTGAGAGTGCCCAAGCGGTGGGTTGAGATCGAGTTCAGTAAATTTAAATTTTAAAAAGAAATTATTTAATATTTTGAAAAACAATACCTATGTTGAAAACATGATAATTCGATTCTGCTCTCGATTCTAAACAAACTACTTTCTAGTTTTGCGTTAATTCATTAACACGTTGTATATCACTATACTATATGTCAAATAAAGACGAAAAAAGAAGATCACAGAAGCAGGACCACGAAACCTTTTCAGACCGTAATCATTTTATAAAAATTTGAGACACTTATGTCAGTGTTTGATGACAGAATGATTTTAAAGACGAACCACATGTGCACACCACTACTTCTTTAGGTCTTTTAACATCGCCATTTTGTTGTTTGATACAATATTCGTATTTCTTTAAAGTGTAAAGAACCCTTTTTACCTTCTTTTCGCCCCTATTTGGAATGGAGTATAGTTATTAATTGCCAACAATATTTTAAGGATGTGTTCAGACAGTGAAACTAAACAACTTTCCCTAAGGGTCGAAATACGAGAACGGACGTCTTTTTGGACCTCCTATAGAAAAGTGCGGATCAGCCAATCGATTTTCTATGGAAGATCCAAATTTTTCTTTCGTTTTCGACCCATGTTGACCCTATTGATTTGTTGGTTGGGCAAGCAAGGGTAGTTATGTAACACTGAGACCATCGCTGGTCCTTTGTGTTCGCCCCAAGCTCACCCATATTTTACGCATACCTCCATCCTTATGGTATTTTCTTTTCATTCTCGGGAATGCAGGTTTCCTCACGATGTTTTCCTTCACCGCCGAGCTAGTAAATGATAAATAAATTCCGTAGAACTTAGTGGTACAGACCAGGAATCGAACGGCCGCCTCATGATTGAGGCGCTAGCTCTCTTCCGTATGGGCTATCATCGCTCTACCCTAACACCCTGATAAAGATAGATAAAGATAATTTATTTGTCAGAACATGAGTTGAAATTAATACAGGTGGTATGTTACAAGCGGTAGTCCTTCATGTATTGCCTTGCAGCATACAAATTTATACGTCAATGAAAACGTTAACACAATGAGATGATTTAGAAATTTGAAATTTATACAACATGCACAAAATTATTAAATTCAATGTCAACAAAATTATAATCGGTATAAAATAAAAATAAAAGAGTATAACGAGAACAAATAATGTAGATTGACAAAAGTCACAAAAAGATTTATAATTAAGGGTATATTACTGTTGGCGCGCTCCATACAAACGAAGTCTAGTGATATTTTCAATACTAACCGATTAAACTCAATGAAATTTTGCAGAAACATTCTAGAAACAAATCTCTATGCTTGTATCGTGTCAGATTTTCCTTCAAATGTACAGTGCCTCAAAGATTTCCATACAAATCTTAAATTAATCGTAGCATTGAAACTGTATATTTTAACGAAAATCGGACACGATACAAGCATAGATATTTGTTTCCAGATTGTTTCTGCAAAATTTCATTGAATTTAATTGGTTAGTATTGAAGATATCACCAGGGTTAATTCGGAATAAACTTCTCTTAAGTATACAGTACTCATATTTAGGTGAGGTCAAATTATAACATTAATGTCTACCTACATAATTATAATTTCACATCATTTAAAAATTCACCAATGGTATAATAAAAATTTTCTGCCAATAGCTTATTCAACTTTTGCTTGAATATATTAATGTTGGAATCTCTTATTTGTTTTGGTATTTTATTATAAATCTTTGGAGCGATTCCATATAAGCTTTTCCTAAACAAAGCTGTTTTTGCTCGCTGTTGAGAAAGCGTATTTAGATCCCGGGGTCTCAGATTATGAGTATACAATATCTCGTTACGCTTATAGTCTAGGAAAAATAAGGTTTGAGATTGCATTAAAGACACTTTAGTAAATTGTGTTTGAAATAATATTACTGTTAGTTTATAACATTTTTGTTGAGATTTCGTGGTTATATTGGCTCAGGAACCTGAGAAATATCTTAAAATCTATATAAATGTACAAAGGACAAGCTTATTTCGAAATATATTTTTTCCAGCATACTAGCAAAAGAGACAGTTAATTATCACAAGGCAAATTTAATGTGTACAAACAAACAGTAAATAATTTAGTTTTGAGGTTATTATTTTTGAAGACTTCCAAAATATTAAATATCTACTCAAATTTACGATATTAACCGGGGATTATTATTGTTATAAGTAAAACGTATTGAATGAAGCCATCCTGTACAAAATTACCAGTTTTCCATTTTTTGTTTATACCTAAATTTAATGTTTTGTAAATGTCTTAGTTATTCACTAATACACAATAAAAAATTGGGGATTATTGAGAATTTATGTTTTTCAGGTATTTATCTACTATATTCCAAATTATCACCAAAAGTGCAATTAATGCAACCTTCTCCATACAAAAATCCGTAGATTTCCCCGACTATTAGTCAGAATTACATCTTATAAACATTGCTAATTCATAAATATAAAGCGAGGGTAACGTTAATATTTTATACATACGGGAACAGAGAGTCGAGTACACGTTGGCCAGTGAGCAGCGGGTGGTTGGCGGGAAGCTTCTCCGTGACGGGGCGAGGCTGGCGCACGGGCCACACTTGCAACATCGAGTACGAGTTCTTCTGACCGTCGAACTCCGTCTCCAGTACTATGTCCTGTTGGGGAAACGGTACTACTGTAGCTAAGGTCTTTTATCAGCTTTCAATCGATCAGATATACTAGTATCAGCAATAGATATCCTGCCAGAAAAATAGCTTTATACAAGCTCGTATAAAGTATAATATATCCTATCTTTTGACAACATTAATTATAAAATAAAGTAATTTATTTCACTCAAAACTTGTTACATTTAAATTTGAGGTCTTCCCTTAGACTGTCTTGACAATGTTACACTATGTAATTCATTGTATTTGTAAGTGTACTTTGTATATTTTTTTTTTTAAAGATGTGTGTTGTAGAGTTTCTGGCCGCATCTTCTCTACAACGGAACACCTTCAAATGCGGTGGTAGAGTCAAAAATGTCATCGGAAAGCTATCCATGTGATTTTATTTTGAATAAAACATTTTGAGTTTGAGTTGAGCGAATCACAACCCTATAACCATAACAGTAAGACACTCACAGTGACGTTGTAGTTGCCAGCAGGTGCGATGTAAGTGACGGTACCCTTGGCCTTCGGGGGCACCAGCATCCTGTGCTTGACCAGCGTGTTCTCGTGCACGATACCGTACAGGTCTCCGCCGGTGATGTGAGAGCCGGTCTGGAATGAAGCTTGTTGTTAGTGACGTAGAGGTTGTTATTGATTGACAGGTGAGGATAAATCGATTTGTATCTGAGCGCGTGTAATTCTACTAACAAACTTTTTTGACACTTTATGCGGGGGACAAAGCAGCAAGAAATCCGCGTCTTTGGTTTTATTTTTTTATTTTGATTGTTAAAAATTCTCCCCAAGCGCGACTAGTTTGAAGATATTGTTCTGCAATTGTAGGCTATGTCGTTTAGTGATAAGGTATAAATTTGTAAGGTATAAATGAACATGATCAATTGATCTTGTAACTTGGCACAGGGGAATGCTTACGCGATCTACTCCTTAGTTAAATGGTCTAAGATCTGATATATGCTATGCCACTAGTCTTGATAAGAATCTTTTGACGACCTTGTTCGTGTAATGGTTAAACTACGAACCCGGGTCCTGGGTTTGAAACCCGGTTCAGTTATGGTTGTTTCATGTTTGTGCCGTTGTTGTATGGTTTCCACAATAAGCCTAGTAGCTTACATTTGGGATCATTACAATATTGCCTGAATAGTCAATGCCTAAAAATGTGGCCTATTTTTTTGGCGCGGTGTTGAACCAAATTTGTATATTTTAATTCAGCTATGAGGTATTTTTGGTTACTAAGTTGAAATTGCTTACAAAATCTTGCAACTTATCATGTCAAAGCACGCTTTTTCGTACATTTTTTTCATATCATCATCCCTTTCCAGTATACGCGATCAGCGAATCTATACAGGGTATTAGGGTAAACGGTTGCATTACTTTAAGGGGTGATTGTACCCATAATACTGAACAACTTTCCCTGAAAACCTATAGGAAATTCGACAAAAAAAAATCGACTTTTCATACTAAATGCAATGCTGATCGGACGTTTGTATGAAAAGTCGTTTTTTTTTGCAAATTTCCTATAGCTTTCTTTTTGGAAAGTTGTTCAGTATCATGGGTACAATCACCCCTAAAAGTAATGCAGCTGTTTACCCTAACACCCTGTAGAATACTCAATCAACAGATCAAATAAACCTACCTTGACATGCAGAGGATTAAACTCCCAGCTATGTTCACGAGTCAAGCAAGGCACGTTCACACCCTTAGGGATGTAAATGGACTGTGTGAGCTCGTTGATGTCCTTCAGGGGGCGCTGGATTCCGTCAAAGATGGAGCCGAGGATACCGGGACCGAGTTCCACGGAGAGGGGCTTGCCTGTACGCAGGACGGGGTCTCCTACTGTTACACCTGATGTTTCTTCGTAGACCTGGGTAGTGGAAGATTCATTAAGAATTAGGATTTTATTTTCCGATAGGTAATAATTTGTACAAACATTATATTGTACATTTAAATGCCATATTTTTTATTCCATGCCTTATTCATTATAACAAAACATATTAAATAGTACTGTAGCCCCGGGACTTTTTAATTACCAAAAAGATTACCGATTGCCGTTTAGATATTGTTGTAAGCCGTGGTGGTCCAGTGGCGAGTAATCTTGCCTGCCGTGCAGGAGGCGATGGTTCGATCCCCGTCCAGGCCGACTCGTACCAATGAGTTTTTCGGAATTTATGTACGATTTGTAACACCACTGGCTTTTCGGTGAAGGAAAACATCGTGAGGAAACCTGCATGCTTCAATTTCGAGGCATGTATTGTACCTACTGTCCATTATAAGTGGCGACGGGCTCACCCCCCGGCACACTGGATAGAGTTTCGGTACTATTGGTGAAACGTGGATGTTCTGAGGTTTCAGAATATCTCTGACTACCCCCTCGGGCAATATAGTCGTGAGCATATGCTATGCATGCATGCATGCTATGCTATGCATGCATGCTGTAGCCCCGGGACTTTTTAATTACCAAAAAGATCACCAATTGCCGTTTAGATATTGTTGTAAGATACGAAATTACTAATATAAAATCCGAAGTCTTACAGATCACAACCCCAAGAAAAAAAATTGACTGGAATTTAAAATTGTCATTGTTGCCGTTTTTTTTCTATACTGTCATGTTCTTCACCTTAGTTCAATACCCATACGTAATAGTAAGACCGTCTTAAGTTGCCATACAAAGCTATACGACCGATCAAAATTTACTTTTTAATTTCGTACCTTACAACAATATCTAAACGGCAATTGGTAATCTTTTTGGTAATTAAAATGTCCCGGGGCTACAGTACTCAAAGGGGGCGCTTTAGACCATCAAACTGGACACCTTTCAACATGAAGCCACCATCGAAATCGCGAAAAAGTAATCAGCTGTTCTATACATTCGGATGATATGAATAGATATGACTAGAAGTCAAGCTTCTTAAAGCTACAACGGCGCTAGACTCGCAAATAAAGTAGTAATCCATTGCTTTATGGATCAAAATGGCGTATATACGGGTCTAGCGGCGGTCTCCAGTGCGGCGTCACGTTTGTATGAAGCTTATCTTCTGATCCGGCCTCGCCGAGATATCTATCCATGTGTTCGGATCAAGTAGGTTTGCAGTTTTCTATGGAAAAGCAGATTATTTTTTTTGCGATTTCGATTTCTGCTTGATAATGAAAGTGGATCAGTTTGATGGTCTGAAAGTCTAAAACAGCACGTTTAATATGTAACGCATTTAATTTTACATCCTGATAATCACAGAACATTATAAGAGGGGTTAGAAATGCAAAGTAGGCGTGGATCGTGTCGCCTCAGGTTATGCAATGATTTGCATAACACCATAAGGCGCGCGGCGTGGTGCGAGCGAGAGGGCATGAGTAATTGTAGCAGCGTGAGCGGGAAGACAAGTGGCGACAGCGGTCTCCGAAGCAAAAGCGCTACTTTGCATTTCTAAGCTCTCTTATAATGTTCTGTGCTGATAATGCAACACATTTTTTTTCTGCCTTTCATCAGACGCGAGTCGCCATATTGTCGCAATCAGTCGGTGACACTGTCGCTCGTCAAGGGCTCTTACAGACAAGCGACAGACACCGAGCTTGTCGCGCGACGCAAACAAACTGTCGCTGACTGTAAAAGCTCTAAGGTGAATTGATTTGGACAGTCACAACACAATCAGATATGTGGACAGACCTGGATGGTAGCCATGTCGCCCTCCAGACGGATGATCTCTCCGACGAGCTCGTTGTAGCCGACTCGCACCAGCTCGTACATAGCCGACCCGGACATCTTCTCCGCCGTCACCACTGCGCAAGAGCATACACGTCAAAGCATTTGATTGCGTTGATCATAAAACTTTGCTGTTAAAACTAAAACATTACGGAGTTAATGGCTCAGCTCTTGATTTGATGGACTCCTACTTAAAAAACAGAGTCCAAAAAGTTTTAGTGAACGGATCTAAATCATCTGGATCACATGTGCAAACAGGCGTGCCCCAGGGTTCAATTTTGGGCCCGTTCCTTTTTTTGGTCTACATAAATGATTTGCCACATATGGTAGCTCGTACATAGCCGACCCGGACATCTTCTCCGCCGTCACCACTGCGCAAGAGCATACACCATTGAAAACCGTATAGTAAACAGCGACCAAGAGATCCTAAGGGCTCTTTTTTGTACTAGCTGACAGTAAACATACCAAATACATACGACTCAGTTTATGAATCAAATACAACATATATGTATAAGTGCCACCCAACAGCATCCAAGTGTGGGTCAGACCCGCCACACATATATGGAATTTTATATTTTTTACGGATAGAAGACATAATTTTAAAAAACTGATTTCATTTTTTTTTTTTGCCGTTCATCGAGCTTATAAATAAAAAAATCATTTTTAACTGAAAATTGCAAGCGGTCACGAAAAAATCATTCGAATCACACAATCGATTTTTGAGCGTAGTCGTTGAAAAAACGATATTGGAGCGATTTATAAAAAAAAAACTACAGGCTTTCAAGATCGACCACAGATTAGAATAAGTTGTTAGGAATGAAGAAATGTGCAAATTAAGATTTTACTTAAAGGTCTTTGTAGCCAAGCCCAGGGGCGTATTATCCTAATGGCAAAATGGGCAAGTGCTAAGGGCGGCCAATATAAGTTGGCGGCAGTTGCCGGTGGCCGTTGTCTACAGACAAATAGTTTTCTGGCTAGTCCAGACAATAGTGAAAAAATTTCTCTATTTTTATTACACGCACGCTTAACACAGACCGATATGAGTTCTAGTACAGCCTAGTCGTGTAACAGAAAAATCTGCTGCCACTTTAAAAAAAAGGTTGAAAAAATAAACAGGATAAAAGTTCTGTGATATTTTGAGGTCGCTTTGCTAGTACTACAGTATTGCCACGAACTACATACAAATCAAGAGGATTTGTCTGAATACTGTCATTCTGTCATGCTATAACCTACAACTCATGTCTATCAATTCTTAAATATCTTAAAACCTTATAACTTTTGCTGACACAAATCTTAGCTACGGGGCCGCCGCCGGCAAGCTACAGTTATGGGGGCGACCAAACATATTTGCCCAGGGGCGCAATATTTGTAAATACATCCCTGGCAAGCTATAAATCCATAGCAAAAAATAAAAACGGGGCCAACTTACCGGGACCGGAGACGGCGTACACGAAACCGAATCTGTCCTCATTCTCCTCATAGGCGATCGTCTTCAATCCCCCCTTCAGCGCCATGTTTGATTATTTTATTCTTTTCCCTGTCAAAAAAAAAACAATGTATTAGCATATGCTCACGACTATATTCCTGAGGTCAGAAAATTGTTTCATGCAAATGCGAACTTTATGAGCTACGAAGTTAGATAATATTTTTAATACTAATTAATAAAAGACAATGACATTTTTGAATCACAATCTAGATATATAGGGTCTTTCTTAATATGCTGACAATTTTTTAAGGTGATGATCGTCAAACTGAACAACTTTCTCTATAGCACCAACATTGCTTTTCCATACAAAACTGCAAATCTACTTGAGTCAAATGTATGGGAAAGCAAATTTTTTTTTTTTGCGATTTCGTTTTTGGTCCCACATAGAAAGTTGTTCAGTTAGATGGTTTCTTAAAAAAGTGTCAGCATATTAAGAAGCACCCTGTATACTCTTAACACGTTAATTATAGCGATAATAGAAACATAGATGCACAGTAAATGGCAATTGCTACGATTTTACATAAGACTGCATCTAAAATGTCAATTATTATGATAATTAACGCTTTAGACTGCAGGCAGCAGTAGCATAAAAATAACTACTAAATTTCGAATAGACTCATAGCTTTACAAGTTTAAAGGAAAGATCTTGCATGATTCTGCCTAAAATGCCATTATGGGTTTTGTTTAGCCTTCAACAAGATTACGTAACACCATGCCACCACTGACAAAACTATGAAAAACTGAAATTTTCAGTATTTATCCTGAGAATTGCATGCCATGGAAAATAACGGTATTAACTAATTGGGCTATAGGGTAAGGGCACAAGGTACATTTTAGTGTAGATTAGCACTTATGCCAACCAAGAGCTAGCTTCAAATTCAGCATACAATTTTGAAAAAAAAAATCCCATCATGTCTTTTTTCTTTACCATTACATTCATATTTGTATTCCTTTCTTGTAAAAATCCACAGCGCCCGCGGCATTATGGCGCGATAAAGCTCTTTCGCGTTATCGCGCCCTAGCTCCCTTTCTTTTTGCGAGCGAACGAACGAGTTAGCAGGCGCGATAAAACGTTTATCGAGGCGCCATGCCGCGGGCGCAGGAAGGTGCCAAAAATTTGGTGCAGTGAGTGACAGATCAGCTGATCAATATTTTTTATCAAACACCAGGCACTGATATGATAATACCTCTATCTATCAATGTCTCTGGAATATTTAATCTTATTTTTGCATAAAAGATTCTTCCAATAGTTTGTGAAATTTTGAACACTTTGGTAACAATTTCAAAAATTTAATCATTTTAGAAATTGTAACAAATTCTATGCGTATGGAAATTAAAAATCTAAAAATGGCATAACATATATCACGATAAATTACGAATTAATCTTCTTATTATATTAATTGTGTATGTTATGGACAAGCAGTTGTGATTCCATGTCATTTAAAAGGCTGGAATATTTTCAAATGATATTTTGCATATCCAAATTACACTATCCGGATACCCATATAAACAGTCATAGGTTAATAATTAAGTTTTGAAAACTTTTTACAAGAACTCACCTCACATGAAAAATAACTAAGTATAGACTTCCAAAAGTCTCTGAATAAAATACTCAATTCAAACGTATGGGATAGCTTATATTTTTTTGTTCTGACAAACAGATTTGCTCCCATAGTAAAAGTTGTTCAGTTTGATATGTAGACTATGTGGTTTAAAGGTTAATGATACTTTTCCTTACACCCTATATATCTGTCTTCATGCCAAATTTCGATTCAATAGGTGCAAAAATGAGCGAGTTATTGAGGCAGGGCATACAGACAGAATGGACGAAGGTATAAGTGTTCCTTGTTTGACTATGGAACCCTAAAAATGACATTGTGATTGTAACAGTTCCCCGTCCTATTAGGACGTTATGATGACGTTTCAGGAGGTTATGGTGAGAGATTGCTTATTATTGTTGACTGGGCTATTGCAAGCAAGGGTCGTTATGTAACACTGCGACCATCGCTGGTCTATTGTGTTCGCCCTAAGCTCACCCATATTTTACACATACATCCGAACTATTTTTTTATTATTCTCGGTTATGTAGGTTTCCTCACGATGTTTTCCTTCACCGCTGAGCTAGTGATAAAGATAAATACAACCGTACATAAATTCCGAAGAACTTAGTGGTACAGGCCAGGAATCGAACCGCTGCCTCGTGATTGAGTCACTAGGTCTCTTCCGTATGTACTATCATCACTCTCCTGATAGATTGCTTACACACACACACTTAAAAATATCAAGTGTTATTGACAGATTTTCTGTACAACTTATAAAGTTTATGTTTATGTTAAAGTCAATGGAAACTGTGTGAAATGTGGTGGAAATCTTCAATCACCAGAAAAAACATGTCATTCCATCAATATCACTAAGCCTAAGCCCAAATCCCCTGCTGGGCATTTCAATTCATTTCAATTCAATTCAATTATACTTTATTGCACACCAAAACGGAACATACATTTAAAGATAAAGAATTACAACTAGGTAAAAAGGTGGTCTTTTTGCTAAAAAGAGATTTCTTCTGGGTAGACAAATTGACAGACGAAAATATGTAGGATCTTCTGTAAATACTATGACTGTATCCCATTACAGGGTGTTCAGAAACTAATGTGGTGGCGACGGGCTCACTCCCCGTCACACTGGACAGAGTTTTGGTACTGTTTAAACATGGATGTTCTGTAGTTTCAGAATATCTCTGATTACCCCTCGGGGAATATAGTCGTGAGCATGCAGAAACTAATCTAACTTGAATTTTATTTTGACCCAAATAATTCATTCTAATAAGAAATTCGCCTATAACATAAATTCAACATTTTCTATGACATAAGTCTTAAAACCGCAGCTGCATAAAAATTACGTGGTAGGTATTTTCCAGCTCCTATGCAGTTCATGTCATATACAAACCTAGGTAGATCTATCTACAGGCAATTAACTAATGTAGGTATGTATATCACTAGATTCTTGCAGAGTAACGTTTAAATGGGGGATAGGAAGCTAACCGTTTCGATATCTGATTCAGAAGGGTGGTTAAATCAACTGATTATGGATTAATTGAGCACCAGTCACATGATGAAAGGGTGGCAGAACTACTATTTAAACGAAGTATTATTTTGTAAAAATCGAAAATCTACGCAATATCCACCAGTTATGACCATTATCAAACATAAATCGGCTTGATTATGAGAGCATACCTCCTCAAAATACTCCTCGACACCCTAGGATTGGCAAAACGATGACATTGGCTTGAAGACAAGAATCGTACAAAACCTTACCGAAATTCAGCAATAAAACATATATATCCGCAACATAAAACACAAGCACCAATAGATCCAAACCAATTATTGTCTAAATATTAAATAAAAATGCAGAAATTCAACTCACGAGACGAGAAAGACGGAAAAGACGACCCGAGAATGGCGGAGAATAAACTTATCACAAGACCAATGATAAAAGTCAAGTCAGCTGACCTAAAGTCTATGCTTCTTTGTCTATGGTAGTCATTTCATTGATTTTTCAGGCAAAGTTCAACCTATCTCTGTTTTACGCACTGGAAAAATAATAAGCTATCCTGTTGTCAAGCAAAAATGTTACTATAACTAAAAATTTGAACGTCTGATGATGATCTTCAGTCTAGCAACACCAGTTCAATTTTGGTGCTGCCATAATTAAAAATCGACGTGATAGAAGTGGTAAAAATGGAGATGTCGCCCACAAATTACTATACAGGGTCCTTCTTAATATGCTGACACTTTAAAAAAAAATCGGCTGTTCTATACAAAACTGCAAACCTACTCGAGGCAAATGTATGGGACAGCTGATTTTTTGTTAAGCTAGCTGTTAGAATATCGCCCATTAAAATGGGGTAATTTTGTGGTGGGGTAATTTTACTATTTCTGTTTGTGTCTGGTAACCCTCAACGCAACTAGTGCTGCCACCTTAGCGCTTTCGGCGCTAGATCTAGCGCTTTTTTGGCATGTTTAGCGCAGTGTCTCAGAATTTAGCACGAAGCGGAGAAACTAGCGCTTTTTAACGTTTAATAAAGCAACATTATTTGTGTTGAAATATGATAATTAATGATAGCACATTGTAGTCATAACATGTCCATAGACTGTGCAGTGTTCGGGAGATTCAAATACGAACACTTATCTGAAGTGCTATCATAAATTTTACAAGAGATCTACGAATCGACTGACTTAGTAATAGGTTTCGGAAACACTGATAAGTCTATTAAGAGCACTTTGAAGGACTATAATGATAAGAATTTAGCGCCGAATCTAGCGCTTTTTAACCCTCGAAAATTTTGAAATCTAGTCTAGCGCTTTTTTACAGATTTAGCGCCCAATAGATTTTTGAGGTGGCAGCCCTAAACGCAACTTCAACTTCAAAATTGTCGTCTTTGTTTTGTGTTTTCCAATTTTCTGCATCTATTTTTCGATTTGAACAAAACTGTGGGTACAAAAAAAATTTACTTGAACCTTTAAATTAGTACGAAATACAAAAGAGTACTATAACATTATTATACCGTCAGCGTCTTGGATGTACGAGTAATTACCATTTTGAAATTCAAGTCCAGTCGGCCACCCGTATTCCACGTTTTGTGTAATAGTGTTTTATTTACAGGAATAATAAAGACATACAGTTGAGCAAGTCTTTATCTTGGCTCCTTCGCCACGGAGCTGAGAGGGAAGGATTTCAACTCAGGTCCGTTACAAAAAAACTTCAAATTATAACCTACATTTTTCAAACTTGTTCTTGTCTGGCCACTTGAGACGCCGATATTATTTCGTAAGGCAAAGACCCTCTGGTGATTCTTGAATACTTGTGTAGAATCGTTGATTGAGTATTTTATAGATTCGCGTGCGAATACCGGCAAGGGATGGAGATATGACGAAAATGTGAAAATCGTGCCTTTGTATGATTGTTGCTAGCAATTTCAACAGTCAAACAAAATTAGCAAACACAGAAAGGGACAAACAATACAGATTTAATCTCTGTCACTCTATGCTTGTTTCCGCCAAGCACATAAACCAGACTTTTGGTTTGGGGGGGGGGGATATTCATTGAAAAACCCTCAACGCCAAAAACGAACATTCAAAAAGTAAAAAATAATTTGGTCACCTGTTATTTTTTATGTGTGTCTGCGTCGGGGGTTAAAAAAACAATGAAAAAGTAATAGCTATAATCACTGTTCCATACAAATATTCAGATTTGGGGGGTTGGGGGCAATAAATACCTATCCCCCTGGATACATTCTTGGTTTCCATGATTATTAATTTAATGCCTGTTCTAGTTATACTCTTTCTACATATACAACGTGTTAATGAATAAGCGCAAAACCTCATACACCCCAACTGATTTATAACAAAATAATTAGATAGAAACAATAATTTCATTATTTTGATAGTTGAAATTTAAAATTATTCACATTTTAAGTTTTGAGGCAAAAATGATTTTTTATCTTTTCAGCAATGAATGAAAGCGCTATCATGCTCATGGATACAATTTAAGAATCATGTTTTGGTTGTAAGTAGGGTAAGAGAGCCCGAGCAGTGGGTCGAGATCGAGATCAGTAAATTTTTAAATTTTACAAACCAATTACTTAATATTTTGAAAAAAAAAATAACCTCTATGTTGATTTGATTTTGCTCTTGATTCTAAACAAACTACTTTCTAGTTTTGCGTTAATTCATTAACATGTAGAATGTTTATTTCTTTCAAATAAAAATAAACGTAGAAAGAATTAACTCTACCGGGCCTTAAAATAATAGTCACAAAAATGAGACAGGTTTATACACTAATTGCATGGAGCGAGCGAGATAAAATCGATGTTGTTTTTGTCTCTTTCTGCATACGCAATATTTCTATTGATTCTGTTGAAATTGCTTACAAAATGTTACAACTTTACAAAGACACAATTTTTCATACATTTCTGTCTAATCTCCATCCTTTCCAGTATACGCGTATTTGGTATTGGTATTGGTTGAGCGGGCTCATTTTCCGCAACTCGACGTCTTAGGCGCCTATTTTGCGTGAGGTGGGAATGACTATTCTTGCCACCCTAGCTCCTCCAGGAAGCCCACCAGCTTGTTAATACTGCCGAATGCCTCTGGAAGAGACCCCGGTGATCCGAGGTGTTGTGCTCGATATTGTGCTAGCCCGTTGCATTCTAATAGCACGTGCGCAGCTGTTTCTTCAACCTCCATGCAGACCCTGCACAGCGGACTGTTAGTAACACCAATATTAAAAAGATGTCTGTTAAAAGGACCGTGACCAGTCAGGGCTCCAGTAACTAGTCGTAATTGAGCTCTCCTGAGACGCAAGAGGCAGTATACGCGTTCAGCATATATCTTGATAACAGGGTTGATAAAAATCATGAATTTAAATTTAAAAAATTGGTTTTATTTTATTTATCAAAAATAAATAAATGTAGGGAAACAGCATTGGACACGTGTGTACGCGCCATAGTTTATGTAGGGGAAAGTCCCTTGAAACATTTTGGCTGATTTGGTCGCAGTAAAAAGTATTGATTTAAATCATAGATTTTATCGTGATTTAAATCACTAATGTGATTCCGTACTGGCCCCTTATTCTCTTTCTACAATTTTGTACCAATACAATCTTACCTTTATATTTTTAGCTCTGAAGGATACCTAGAAGTAGCTCAAATATTGCAGCACAAGTCATTTAAAGGCAAATACAAGAGAGAAGACATAGAAAGAGTGGTGGCAAGTAACGATAAGCAAAGGTTCAAACTCAGGTTGAACCCACACACGAAGGCGTTGGAGGTCAAGGCCAACCAAGGTCATACGGTCAGGGTCGAGGACATTGAGCTAACTCCCATTTTAGAGGTAATATTTTTATTTATTATATTTATTTACGGGAACCTGTTGGATGAGGGCAGCTCAGGACCGGTTCTTGTGGGAGGCCTATGTCCAGCAGTGGACGTCTATCAGCTGAGATGATGATGATATCTTAACTATTATAAAACTGTAACAGGAGTGTGTCTGTACATTGAAGATATTTACAAAAAACAGATAACAATATGGTTTTAAGATGTCCGTGACTCCAAATCAACTTTTTTAGAATTCTTGTCTGTATGTTTGTGTGTTTGTTTGTGCGAGCATCACGCAAAAACTACTGAACCGATTTTGATGAAACTTTTTTGTTTGACAGCTTATGATCTGACTTCAAATCTGGTATATATAATTTGAGCGGACGATTTCACGGGTTAACTCTAGTTTATTATAAGGTCCAAAATTTAAATTATTAAGTTCAATCCTACAATATCATATTAAATGGTTTGGCTAGGACTAGGGTAGGACTTTGCATTTTGTATGGATACATGACAAAATGAGCTCATGACAATATTCTCGCTTTGTTGTTTTTATATGTGTGGCATTCTAGTTTATAAGCTTTAAGGCAGGTTTATACGATGAAAATTTTTACGGCGCCTCAAAAAAGCTCCGTATAAACACTTTTCGCATTAATTTCTAACGGCATGCGAACGCTAGCAAGGAATAGAGCACGCGTCTATTTTTCGACTCGTGTAAACACGTCATGCTAATCGCTGGCACGATTTTCACAAGCAAATCCATACGCATGCGAACAAAATTGGCGCTGAAAATGAGTCCTCTACGAAGTACCCCCTCTCCAACCCCTCATGCCCCCCCAAATTCGTGCCACAGTGGTACAGGCTCTAGTAGTAAAATATAATTGGTTCCAGGACATATAATATTTTTTAAATTTTAGGTGTCTGCATGATCCCCTCTTTTTATGTGCGCAATATGTAGAACTCACCCATGTTAACATTTTTGGTCATAGGCACTTTCAACGTAGGACGCACCATAGCCCAGATATGACACTATTAATGCCAATATACCTTACGACCGCAGTAGAAATGGGTGTAATGACGTCACGCACGTTGCCGCCAGCTAGTTCAACAGTTACCGCATTAAATTGCTTGTAGCTCGCTCATTTTTGGTCGTAGATAAAAAATAATTAAGAAAAACAAAAAACCCGACTGAAAAAATAACCTATTAACTGAAAAGAGAAAAACAAGCTCTATAATCACTAATCAGCTATAACAGCTTTATTTGAGCTTATATAATTTGAATGTTATTAGGTATGTATCGCAAGCGGGGACAAAGAAGATTTTTGGATGGTTGTTGGTTGCAATATCTACCTAATAACATTCAAATTATATTAGCTCAAATAAAGCTGTTATAGCTGATTAGTGATTATAGAGTTAGTTTTTCTCTTTTCAGTTAATAGGTTTTTTATGCAGTCAGGTTTTTTGTTTTTCTTAATAATTTAGTTTATTTTATATTTTTTAGTCTTGCTTCGAAACGGTAACATAAAACCACTATAATAGTATATATTTGTGTAGGTTTTTTAGCGAAATAAACACGTTTTCATGACAATCAAACTGTTTTATTTTATGTTACTTTTACACAGCGTTTACAGAGATCGAGAGAGAGCACAGATAATAAAAGTAAGACTAGTATACACAAAATAACATTAGAGGGCGCTACCTAAAGGTTGGGTTGCGTTCCATTACACAACACCCTCCCCAGAACGCAAGCCTATTAAACCCATTTTAGAAACACAATACACATGTTTTTCAAAGGTAGTTCCTTTTGTTAGGATATCAGCAACCATTTGATTACCATTACAATATTCGAATCTAATTATTGATCTGTTTACATAGTCTTTAAGAAAATGGAAACGAATATCTATGTGTTTCGTTCTAGGCTTATAACTGTCAGTCATTGAAAGTTTGATCGCACTTTGGTTGTCACAGCCGATTGATAGGGGTCCATCATCATCTTCACCCAGCTCCGTCTGAAACTGTTTAAGCCATAGCGCTTCTTGTGCAGCTGCTGCCATTGACATGTATTCGGCCTCCGTCGTAGAGAGGGCGACTGTTTGTTGCCTACGAGAGCTCCAGGATATACCTCCGCCCTGTGATATAAATACATATCCAGTACAAGATTTTCTATCTTGTATGTCATTTGCCCAATCTGCGTCGCAATATCCAGTTAAGCTTGAGCCATCCTTGCTGTATTCAAGTTTATAAGCCTTAGTGCCTTGTAGGTATCGCATAACTCTCTTGATTGCCATCCAGTTCTCCCTTTGAGGGTTTTTATTAAATCTGCTGAGTGTATTTATAGTGTAAGCAATATCTGGTCTGGTGGCTTGAGCTAAATACAGAAGACAGCCGATTGCCTGTTGGTACGGAAAATCCTCGGTGTTCCTTTCAGTGGTCGTAGTGAACTTTATACCAACTTCAATAGGCGTCTTGACTGGCTTGCATTCTTCCATTCCAAATTTATTTAGGATCTCATTAATATATTTTTCCTGGTCTATCATCAATTTGCCTCCGTCTCTATCTCTAGTTACATTTAAGCCAATGCACTGCTTTACCTCACCAAGATCTTTCATGCTGAATTGCTCTTTGAGTTTCTCTTTAATTTTAACTTTTTCTTCTTTACTAATTGAAAATATGATTAGGTCATCGACCCAGACCGCAATAAACATTTTCAGGTCAATATTATAGTAAATACATGGGTCAACCTTCGAACGCTTAAATCCAATATCCTGTAGAACTCTGTCTAGCTTGTTATTCCACAATCTACTTGCTTGTTTTAATCCGTAGATAGATTTATGTAACAAGCATACTTCTGATCCTTTCTCATACGTAGGTGGTTGTTGCATGTAAATTTCTGTGTCAATTTCCCCTTGTAAAAATGCAGACACAGCATCCATTTGATCTATTTCAAGATTATATTTCACAGCCAATGCAAATAAATAACGAACTGATGTGTATCTCACCACAGGGGAGTACACTTCTCCGTAGTCTATTCCCTTCTTTTGCTTGTAGCCTTTAATTACAAGTCTAGCCTTATAACGTACCACCTTTCCATCTTGATCTGTCTTTGCTTTAAATATCCATTTGCATGGTATGATCTTTTTCTTTGGTGGGGGCTTCACAAGAGTCCAAGTGTTGTTATCGGACAGTGCGCTGAGCTCCTCATCCATCGCCATCCTCCATTTATGCCCTTGAGGGGAAGTTAGTGCTTCTTCAACTGACTGGGGATCGTTAAGGCTACTGTAGCAGAAATAACTGGTATGATAGTCATCGGAAGGTGGTTTATTACGTCTTGGTCTTAGCGTTATGTTTCTGCATTCTTCTTTTGATAAAGTCACTGGTTTGTATGGTACATATGTTTCATCCAACTCTTCTTGATCTGTGTCATACTGACTGGATGTTTCAGGACTTTCTAAGTTGTACACGGAGTCATTATTTGCTTCGGATGACTTGTCTCGAGCGGAAGAATCATCGGAGAGTGAGTGTTTAGGTGGTGTACTGTTCTCACTATTATTGCCTGCAGACTGGTCTGTAAAATCAAATGTTGCACTCTTATTATCATGTTTCTCTAGGAAAGTGACATCCCGACTCTTCACCATTTTCCGTGATACAGGGTCCCACAGACGATAGCCCTTGGTGTCATCACAGTATCCTAAGAAGAGCATTTGTCTCGACTTGGGGTCCCATTTTTGTCTTTTTTCTTTAGGGACGTGGACCATGGCCTCACAGCCGAATATCCTCATATGAGATATGTTGGGTTTTCTTCCTGTCCACATCTCATATGGAGTCTTCTTGCCTAATGACTGTGTTGGGGATCTATTTATAACATAAGCTGCAGTGGCTATAGCTTCTGCCCAGTATTCCTTTTCTAACTCAGCATCAAATATCATGCATCGAGCTCGTTCCACAAGCGTGCGGTTCATGCGTTCTGAAAGACCGTTTTGCTGCGGAGTGTATGGTGTGCTGGTTTGGTGAGCTATGCCACAACTTTTCAAATATTTGTCAAAATCATGGTTACAAAATTCCGTCCCATTGTCAGTGCGCAAAACTTTGACCTTTGTTTCCCGTTCATTTTCTACTCTATTTTTGAAATCTTTAAATATGTTCAGAACATTTAGCTTATCTTTCATGAAGTATACATACACTTTTCGGGTGTAGTCATCTACAAAATTTATAAAATATCTCATACCTCCAAGTGACAGAGCTTCCATTGGGCCACAGACATCGCTATGAACGATTTCTAGCGGCTGCGTTGCACGGGAACCCACATTGTTGAATGGCTGTCTGGATTGTTTACCTTCGCTGCATGTTGTACATGTTAACATCCTTTTATTTTTCTCGGCAGACAATGTCACTCCATCGGTGCAGTCGGGCAGTTTATTTATATCACTGAAGTTTAAATGTCCCATTCGGCGGTGCCACAGGACCGATTCATCTGTGATTCCAGTGCAGATTAAATTAGCTTGAACATCTGTATTTAATCGGTACAGATTATTTATCAGAGTCGCTGAACATATAAAAGCGTCTTTATCATTGTAAATCTCACAACCGTTGCTATGGAATACCATCTTGCATCCCTTTTTGCTCATAGCGCTCACAGAGAGTAAGTTGACTGCAATATCGGGAACATAAAGTACATCTCTTACTTGGATTTTATTATCTCCGCCAAGGTTTATGTTCACATTACCAGTACTCATGACAGGCAGAGACGTCTTGTCAGCTATGGTTATCTTTGATATCGGTGGCTTCTGCGTATCATAAAGCCAGTCATTCCTTTTCGTCATATGCATGGCAGCACCGGAGTCGAGATACCACTGATCATTTACACAACTTGAAAAGGCTGAAAAAGCTGCTACAAAACCTGAGTTGTCATCTTTCGGATCCTTCTTTTCTTCCTTCTTTATAATAGGCTTTCTTGGTGCTTTGCAATATTTACTGATGTGTCCAAACTTGTTACAATTAAAACAGCGGGGGCCTTGAGGGAACTTTGGTTTTGTAGATCCATGTTTATTTTTACCCATGTAAAATGCGGAGGGTTCTGGGCTTTTTACCTCTTGAATGAGTTTCGTTTTAATGGCATCGGCAGTGATATTAATCCCCGAGCTCTCTAAGGCCATTATCATGGGTTTGTAGGTATCGGGGAGACCCGCAAGCATTAAAGTACCAATCCATTCATCTTCTATTTGAAAATTGATGCTACGGAGCTTGTGTGCAGTGCTCATGATGCGGTTAACATATTCTTCTATATTTCCACAGCTTTCCAGAGTAGTAGTGACTAAATCTTTCAGTAGACCAACTTTTCTGGTTAGGCCATTGTCATCGAAAGCTTTTTCTAAATTTTCCCACACATCCTTCGCGGTCTTGGCATCCTGAACGTGGACGTAATTCACAGGATCCAGAAGAAGAATGATTTTGGTTCGGGCTTTGACATCTTTGGCGGCATCAACGGTTTTGGCGGCGTCGACGGATTTGGCGGCGTCTATCGGACTGGCGGGATCGATCGTCGGTTCTATGCATTCCCACAGATTTTCGTGTTGCAGGAACGTCTTAACACCAAACTTCCACGAAGAATAATTCGATCGACCGATCAGTTTTTCCAAATTAAACGAACTTGTCGACATTTTTCAGGCGCGAAAGCGGCGCGCGGCGTCGGCGTGCTGATTATAACCTCTCGAACTTTTACTATCGTATCGGCAGTTGATGTTGATCTTCACGGGTGTTTATTGTTATTTCTACAACCACGCTCTGCTACCATGTAGGTTTTTTAGCGAAATAAACACGTTTTCATGACAATCAAACTGTTTTATTTTATGTTACTTTTACACAGCGTTTACAGAGATCGAGAGAGAGCACAGATAATAAAAGTAAGACTAGTATACACAAAATAACATTAGAGGGCGCTACCTAAAGGTTGGGTTGCGTTCCATTACACAACAATTTGGAATCGTCTGATTACTAGCTTTCATTTTATACCCATATTGTAATTTTTAACAAAAAAAAATTGTTTATTCCCCCTCTCTTTTTTAATTCGTAGACGCCATCTTGAAATAATATACCCTATGCCACTCTCACGATTTTTACGAATCCAATGATACCTCATACGTTAAAATCCATCAAGCCGTTTAGGCTGTAGGCCGTTCCAAAGAAATAGACATACAAACATACATACGCTCGAAAAACATAACCCTCCTTCTGGCGCAGTCGGGTAAAAAAACACAGATGTTCATGATTTTTCATGTACTTTAATGCTACATGCAAAATAAAAAACCTCAGAGATCCTCATTAGCAGCGTGTACACGACCGCGTGCCGTTCTTTTTTTTCGTGTGAAAATATTGGCGCCGCAAAATTGTCATCGTATAAACCTGCCTTTATCGTAAAGGCAGGTTTTCTCACTCAGACGCACCAAAAATATAAGAGATAGGACTACACACTGTCATTCTGGTTAGTAACGGGGATTCCCCTGTTAAACTGGTTTCAACTTTAATCTAGTTTTTGATAAGAAATGTTTGAAACATTAAACGAGCATGCATCATTTAATGTTTGTGTGATTGGTTGGCAACTTGAATGAAGTACTGTTTTGTTTTATTTACTAAGTGAACAAAGTAAGTCCAAAGACATTTTATGTATATGTTACCGGCAATCTGTATAATTCAGGTATTCTATAAAATACCTAGGCAATGTATAAAATACCTGGTACATTCAGGCAATGTATGGAATATTATTAATATTATTGTCCATTACATACTTTACCTCGGTAATGTATACAATGCCTAGGGATTTTATAGAATACCTGCTGGTGCTTGCCGGTGGGCAATGTGTAAAGTAAATCGATTTACTTTACACATTGCCGGTAGACCAGCAGATATTCTATACAATCCCTAGGCATTGCATATATTACCGAGGTAAAGTATGTAATGGACAATAATATTCAAAATATTTCATTCATTGCCTGGATGCCGCAGGCATTCGATACATTGCCTAGGTATTGTATAGAATATCTGATCATACAGATTGCCGGTAACATATACACAGTAAACGGTAAAACAAAAGTAAACAATAAACATTTAAAAATTTTAAGGGGCTTGTTTAAACCATCAAACTGAACAACTTTCTCTATGGGACCAACATAGAAATCGCGAAAAAAAAGTCTGCGGTCCCATACATTTGGCTCGAATGGGTTTGCAGTTTTGTATGGGACAGTAGAATTTTTTTTTCGCGATACCAACATCGAAATCGCGAAAAAAAATCAGCTGTTCCATACTTAACTGCAAAACTGACAGTTGTTTTTTTTTTCGTGATTTCGATGTTGGTGTCATAGACAAAGTTGTTCAGTTTAAGGGCAGCATATTAAGAAGGACCCTGGATGTATTCTATATCGTTGTCTATCGAGGCACCATGCCGCGGGCGCTGGCTAGATTCGGGTACTTTAAATGTGACTAGATAATTTGATAAACAATGTCCAAGATATTTATTTATCAAATTCCAGCCAAAATACAGCACCATAGTACACGGTACATACCTCAAATGCTGGCCACAGATTAAAACAGAAGGCCTAAGTCGCATGCAAAGACAGCACATCCATTTAGCTAAAGGCACCCTCGAGGATCCAAACGTCATCAGCGGTATACGACGGGACGCACAAGTTTATATTTATATTGACTTGAAGAAGGCTTTGGGGGACGGTGTGAAGTTCTTTGAGTCTGAGAATGGTGTTGTTCTGACGGAGGGTAATGAGAACGGATATTTAGAGACTAAGTACTTTTTGAGAGCCGTCAGAGTTGATACTGGTGAGTTAAATTTTTATTAATTCTTAATTTTTTAGGGTTCCATACCCAAAGGGTGAAAACGGGACCCTATTACTAAGCCTATGTTGTCCGTCCGTCTGTCACACCTATTTAGGGCTGTAACTTTTGAACCGTAATAGCTAGACAGTTGCTATTTTCACAGAATATGCGTTATTACAGCGGAATACAAATGCCAAAAAGTTAAAAACAGGAGGGGGGGGGGAAGGGGTCCTCACGCAGTTTTTATCAACGTTTTCTCTTCTCGCTCTATCGTAAAAACGGTAATACATACAAGCGTCAAACTTGGTGTGATTATAGAGCAAACTCTACAGTATAACAACATATAATAAAAACCGGCCAATTGTGAGTCGGTCTCGCGCTACAGGTCCCGGAAAAAACCAAACTTTTTTTCTAAGTTAAAATTTTGTGTGGTGGTGTCGTACAGAACCTGCCGACCGCACCGACTCGCACTTGATCGGTTTTTATTTTATTCTTTACTACACTTCTTATAAGGATGAAAAGACATTCCGATTCGTAATGAGCTTTGTAGGCAATTCAGATTAGCAAATACAATATACTTATCAGAAAGATATACTATCTTACATATCTTGGACATTACTAAATCTGTTCTAAGAATAAGTGAGAGTAATTATTTTAAATCTGTTTTTGAAATAAAAAAATTGCCTTAAAATTTCGCTGCTATTTGGAATGGAGTATAGTGAGTAAAACATCGTGAGGAAACCTGCATACATGGAAAATATTCTGATGCGTATATGAAATCTACCAATCCGCATTGGGCATGCGTGGTGGACTAACGTCCATAATGCCTTGAGGAAAGGCTTGTTCCTTGCAATCTTCTTATCGTGTGGGCAGCAAGCCCTGGTGTCAGAGTTTTTTCAGACCGTCTTACGTCCTCTCACGTGGTTTTTATATAACGACTACTACCACCAGAGATAGTAGCCGGGACCCTTTGACTATTTATATGTGGACTGGTTTCGCGTGTAATTCTACTATCAAACATTTCTGCCACTTTTAGCGGGGGGCGAGGTAACATGAAATCCGCAACTTTTGATTTTATTCCCCATAACTTTAGATTCTAATTTTGAATGTTAAAAATCATGAAAAGTAGTCTCGTGTGAACCCCAAACGTTCTAAGTTCGAAGTTATTATTTCGCAATTATAGGTTGTCTCGTTTAGTGATAAGGTGTAAAATTGAATGTAAATGCACAAGATCAATTGTGCTTATACCGTGGCAGAGGGGAAATGCAAGGCTAGTCCTTATAATAATTAGTCAAAGCCGGGACCAGCAAACAGATCTATTATTATCTATAATGAAATGACCAATATCATGATCATTAAGTGTCTAAATAACAAGTAATTACGCTACATTAGTATTGTAAACATTTAAAATGGACCTAGTGAGCATTTTTCTGTCAGTCTGTGTATTCAAAGCTTATCATACTAGTACAGTTGTAGAAAGAGTTCAACAGATACCTCTGTGTAAAGAGTTTCGAAATTAGAATTGGCTATTTCAGGTCATACCAGCTAAATTCCAGTGCGGTATTTGAAGTAAGTAAGAGGCAGGGAGTAACCTTGCGGTAGCATTTCCCCTCTGCCACGGTATAAGCACAATTGATCTTGTGCATTTACATTCAATTTTACACCTTATCACTAAACGAGACAGCCTATAATTGCGAAATAATAACTTCGAACTTAGAACGTTTGGGGTTCACACGAGACTACTTTTCATGATTTTTAACATTCAAAATTAGAATCCAAAGTTGCGGATTTCATGTTACCTCGCCCCCCGAAAAAGTGGCAAAAATGTTTGTTAGTAGAATTACACGCGTAACCAGTCCACATATAAATAGTCAAAGGGTCGTCATGGGCCTTGTTTCATCTAAGTAGATGTTTCAAACAGCGTCTGCTTGGTTAAGACACCGACGTTCATGGCTGTATAAGCCAATTCGGGAGCGGCAATGCCTGCTGCATTTACGGCTTTTGTGCTGTGTGTCGGTTGGTGCCTGTTCATCCCTGTGCCTTTTTGCTCGCTTTACGGCCAGAGATTCGAACCAGACTTCAAAGTGGGCCGTTCGACCTTGTATATACAACGTGTTAATGAATAAGCGCAAAACCTCATACACCCCAACTGATTTATAACAACATAATTAGATTGAAACAATAGTTTCATTATTTTGATAGATAAAATTTAAAGTTATTCGCATTCTAAGTTTTGAGGCAAAAATGATTGCTTCTTATTTCAGCAATGAATGAAAGCGCTAGCGTGCTCAGGGATACATTTTAAGAATCTTGTTTTGGTAGTAAGTATGGTGAGAGTGCCAGAGCTGTGGGTTGAGATCAAGTTCAGTAAATATTAAATTTTACAAACAAATTATTTAATATTTTGAAAAAAATTACCTATGTTGATACCATGATAATTCGATTCTGCTCTCGATTCTAAACAAATTACTTTCTAGTTTTGCGTTATTTCATTAACACGTTGTATATCGAATCTCTGTGATTATTTTTCTTGCGCGATTCATGTCTTGTATGCGATTGTGAACCTTATGTGAAGCGGCTAACGGGTTACCAATGTGACGTCGCTAGTTGTCTTACGTGCACATTTGCGAGTCCGACCGTAGCTCCATCTGTCAGCTTCGTTGCTATAACTTGTGGGTGTTGATGTCTGTGGCAAGTCCCCACACCTTCCTCCACTCGTCCCTATCGCTTGCAAGGCATTCCCAGTTCGGGTGGTTAATTTTAAAGGACACCATGTCACGCTTAGCACAGTCCTTAAAACGTAACGTGGGTCTTCCGACATTACGTTTAGCGAAGGCTACTTGACTCAGTAAGACTCTCCTGGGCAAACGTTTTGCGTTCATATGGTGCACATGCCCTAGCCTATACTATTCTGACGGGTCGATAGCATAGTCTGTGGTGAACCAACCTGCTGTGCCGAGGGTCGCGGGTTTGAATCCAGCAAGGCTATTTGTACCCGAGTCTGAGTCATAGATGTAAACAGGGTCCAACTTAATATGCTGACGGTTTTTTAAGAGGATGATCAGACCATCAAACTAAACAACTTTATACATGGGACCAACACCGAAATAGCGAAAAAAGAAATTAGCTGTCCCCTGTCCCCCTATCTCAGAGGAAGGATCTCCACAGAGTCCGCATAAATTTTCGATTGTAGTTAGTCTCTTTTGTCTTATGACGTACCTTTAATAGTAGAAGGAGATGGAACTATAGAGATTGTTTATGCGGCTGTCCACTTTTTTTTGAGCTAGTGTGTGTGAAAACTGACCGTAAACATAAGGCCATATGTCACTTGGTGCCTTTTGTCCATACTACTTGACACCACACACTAAAACCTAAACGTCAAAAAAAGTGGACACTACAATTGGTATGGCTCACTCTATTATATATAATCTCTTTGCCCCCTATATATTTGGGTGGATTAAGATTGCAATTTTCTATGGAATAGCAGATTTATTTTCGCGTTTTCGTCAATGGTCCCATCCCATAGAAAAAGTTGGCCCGTTTAATAGTCTGATCATCTCTATAAAAACCGTGAGCGTATTACGAAGGAGCCTGTATACGCATTCTAATATCATTGTCTAGTCTTCATAATACAAGTCTGGGCTATGTAGGGTACTTAAAATGGGACTAGATAATCTTTGTGACAATGTTAATAGTTATTTGTTATACAAGAGTGCAAAGTTGCTTTTTAACCGCGTGCTCAATATTGATGACCGAGCAAGTGAAGGATTCTAAAATGTTGGCTGGGCTTTTGAAAGCAAGGGTATGCAGGTTTCCTCACGATGTTTTCCTTCACCGCCGAGCTAGTGATAATGATAATTACAACTGTACATAAATTCCGTAGAAATTACTGGTACAGGCCAGGAATCGAACCGCCGCCTCGTGATTGAGTCGCTAGCTCTCTTCCATATGGAAGAAAAGGTTATATGATAAATTCGGCACCATGGAGGGTGAAGTAAATAGGTTTAATGATGTTTTGAAATTACAAACTTAGTGCATACGATAATCTAAATTCAATTTACTTTATCCTCTAGCGGATAAAAACGGCCTTTGCACTCAGATATCGAAGAGCAAAAATACTCTTTCCGAGATGGGGGGAAGAAAAGATATTTATTATAATGTGTGGCACAGGTACTCCAATATTTCCATGAGCTATGGATAGCCGCACGGCTCAGAAGGCGGGCTCCGCCCCGCGCCGCCCGCGCCGCTCCGACGCTGTGGCCGCTTGCAAAGTGCACGTATCTGGTAAGTTGTGTTTTGGAAATCTTAACTATTATAAAACTGTAACAGAAGTGTGTCTGTAAATTGAAGATATTTACAAAAAAAAATTACGGTATGGTTTTAGGTGTCCCTTGCTCCAAATAAACCTTTATTTTTGTCTGTCTGTTTGTGTGTTTGCTTGTGCGGAGCATCACGCAAAAACTGCTGAACCGATTTTGATGAATATTTTTTTGTTTGATATAAAATCTGGTACCTATATAATTTGTGCGGACGATGTCGCGGGTTGACTCAAGTGTTGTATAAAGTGCTAAAAAATCAAAATAAAAGATTTACGGCAGCATGATAGGCTCGGTGCCCACTTAAGCAGTTAATTACACTGCTCTGATTCCATAGCCTGATTCGGCATCAGAATCTGAATTCATCCTGCTTACTATCGCAAATCTTGCAGGATTCCCGTCGTACGCGCAGCAGCATGACATAACGCGAGCTTTCGCCTCGGTCGGCACGGCCACCGTCGACAAGATGACCAGCAAGTTCGCGTACCTTTCCTTCAGCAGCGAGGACGAGGCCAAAGCCGCCTTGCAGGTGAGCGTACCGTATTATTCGATGCGTGCATGACACTAGCGCGGCGTCACAGAATAGGTAACAGAATATAGTTCTACGTACAGAACGGCCACTCCCCGCCCCTCTGACTACAGATACCCCACCTCACCTCACACTTTCTGGGGACCCTTTAGGGGAGCCGAGCAAGGGAATGCAGTCAGGCGCGTACCCGTAGTATTTACACATAAAATATAATTTATTTGTATCCTCTCAGTAAAAATAAACGTTGGAAAATAACACTAAATTCACATTTTCATTTCAATTATTTATCATAAATACTTTTTTAAATAACAGTAGATGATGTTCATACGATGCGTGGTAAGTCAACGCCATCATGTCAAATACAAAACGTTTGAAGTGCCGGACCTGTAGCGGCGTATCACCAGATCTTTTTCAGACTGGACCCAGGTGCGAAGTCCTTGTGTACAGAAAGTAATTGATATAAATGACTGAATTCCTCTTGTTTTTGTCTATAGGCAAAGAAAATAAACGTGTACGGTGAGTTCCTGACCGTGAAGCCGTACAACGCGAAGCAGGCCGCCGAGGTGAAGCAGCCGCAGACACCCAAGAGGGAGTTCCCCAGGAGTAAACAGAAAGGTATTTTTTATTAGTATCATGGCCAGTATAATTCGGTGTGTCAAGCTTTTTTTTGGAGGGCTGAATCGAAAGCCATTTCGAGATAATTGTCTCAATAACAATATTTTCTATGTCAGAGATTTTAAAATGAAAGGATTACAGATATTTTTATTAAAATGTCGTCGGTCCAGCGAGTGACGTCACTCGCTAGACTTGCAAACTCCTTAGTAAACTTAAAATAACTGACCATCAAGAAAAGAAATACATTAACAATGTCAGAATTTGACGTTTGATGTTGCCGATTCTGTTTCCAGCATAGAGTTAGAAAGAGGAGGCAGCTGATTTTTTAAATAAAGCTGTAGTTTTTCTCCATGGAGTTCGAATTATTTTCTCTCCACCATTTTGACATTTGGAGATTACAGATCAAAATGATTTAAAAATTAAAATTATATTGATAACCTCGATGAATCGCAATAAAATGAAATAGGTGTCTTAAAATTATGTCTTCTTACTTATTACTTCCTAGAGCAAAAACCGCACTCCTTCAACGCACCGCTAGGTACAATGCTGCGAAAATGTATAATAAATTGCCAACAGACCTTAAAGCTTTGCCGAACAAAAAATTCCAAATAGAATTTAAAAAATATTTAATTAGTAAGTGCCCATACAGTACAAGTGAACTTTAATTTGGAGTGACACTCGTTATGTTAGTAGGTGTGGTTGATAATTTTTGTGTATTATATTATTTGTAGCTCAATTTTATTCTGACATGTTTTAATTTCACATTTCAAATTTTCTGACATTGTATTTAAATTCATTTTCTCGTTGTAATTTTTTTTTTTTTTAATATTGTACCAACTGTCGTAAATTGTCCAACTTGTTGCGAATGATAAAATATTCAAATGTAATTACTAATTATCCTATTTTACTACGCTTTATCAAAGCAAATTTACATTGGAACTAATTTTAACCTTAAGACCATCACTGTATACACATGTAAATTATGGTAAATAAATAAGTGAAATGAATGAAATGAAATGTCTTCTATCCGTAAAAAATATAAAATAAAGACAAAAAAAAATTAAAATACCGAATTTGAGATACCGAATTATGAATAGCTTGTCCCAGACAATTCATAGGAAGCAAGCGCAGAATCAGAACTGAGTAAGCAACGTTCTTATTCTTTCCAGCGATAGTGATAGCGGAGCCCGAGAAGATAGACTTGTCCGGAGACTTCCACCAGCAGCTTGACAGCGTGCTCGGCGCCGTGAGGCTCACGCAGGAGGAGGCCACCGCAGTCAGCGACCTGTACCTCGACCTGGAGCGAGTCCTGCAGCCGCTGTGGCCCGGTATGTGTCTACTAAATGTTAGGTCTACTCGACAGCGACTACCTCCATCTGGAGCGAATCAATCAATGGTGATGCTGGATCATCGCTCATATACCCTTAATATGAGTTTAGGCCTGTGCCCAAGTCGTGGCAGCGACGTATAGAGGTTGATAATGATCTTCTTGTTGGTGATAAAATCTGGATACTTGAGTGAAAATATCGAAGTTGTCAATGTGGTGCAGTTTACATAAAATTCTGTAAACAGTTACATTATTACAAGCAAAAGTTTCAGCCATGTTTAATTGTACATTATGATACAAGTGAGCTAAGTTGGTCATTACAGTCGAGGCTGGATTGCAAGCTCGAGCCGAAGGCGAGAGCGGTATACAGCCGAGACTTTTATGACCAATGCGCACGCGTTTCATACACACTTGCGAGGGAAAAATAAAATAAAATGTCACAATTATATAAGCATAAGCATATGCTGACGGGGGGGTACCATACATGCCTCGAAATTGAAGCATGCAGGTTTTCTCACGATGTTTTCCTTCACCGAAAAGCCAGTGGTGTTACAAATCGTACATAAATTCCGATAAACACATTGGTACGAGTCGGCCTGGACGGGGATCGAACCATCGCCTCCTGCACGGCAGGCAAGGTTACTCGCCACTGGACCACCACGGCTTCAAAAACAATATTTCATCTAATTTTGTATATCTCTTTTACTTCCGCAGGTTGTATCGCGATGCCATTCGGTTCAATAACGACCGGGCTCGGCATCAAGACGAGCGACGCAGACTGCTTCGTTCACATCCCGCAACAGTTCCAGCACAACCACGCCGGCTTCGTGAACAAGGCCAAGCGAGTCCTACAGTCCTACCCTCACCTGTTCGCAGAGATACTCTCCATTCCCCGCGCTAACACACCCATCGTCAAATTCTTCCACATACCTACAGAGACCAACTGCGATCTCAGCTTCAAAACCCCTCTAGGAGCTCAAAACAGCAAGCTTATCGCCTTCCTCCTTCATTCGGACCCGAGATTGATTCCCATGGCTGTAGTCATCAAATACTGGGCGAAAATACACGGTCTATCTGGAACTGGGAAGCTTACGAATTACGCTTTGACAATGATGATTATATTCTACTTGCAGCAGCCCCCTATATCGATATTGCCTTCAGTGGAATGGCTTCAGAGGGACAGCGCTAACGACGTCGTGGTGGACTATTGGAATACAGGATTCATGGATCATAGAGCCATGTTACCTCCATCGACGAATACCTCTTCAATTTCCGAGTTGCTGGGAGGTTTTTTTGAGTTTTACTCGAATTTTAACTTTGAAGAGATGGTCGTATGTCCTTTCTTAGGTGCCCCGGTCAAAAAGGAAATTTTTAAAGACTTGACTAACTTACCGAGTCAGTTCGAACGGTACAAATCGAATGTCTGGAATCGACTGGTAATGCCGATCAGGTTTACCACTGCTATGTGTGTCCAGGATCCTTTTGAGCAGTGTCACAATGTAGCGTCAGCAATAACGGGGAGATTGGCTGTGGAAATTAAAGCGTTCATCAAATTCGCTGCAAACGTCTATGAGAAAGAAAAACTGAACAAATGCGAGGAATTCTTGAAGACAATTTTGCTTCAACAACCGAAAATAGTTCGGTCTAAATCACATCCAGAGTACAGAGTCGCTTTGTTCCCGAGATTCATAAACAATATCAAAGATCCTGATTGGAAATCTGCGGTTAGAGAAATCGTTATGACAATATTCGAGAAAATGTTGAAGTTCAAACTCGAAAAGGTTGAGGAGAAAGTGAACCCGGAGTCGAAGAAAGAAAAAGAAAAGTACTCGACAACAATGACTAAACCTATTTGGAGACGAAAGCAGGTTTCGAAACTGTATAGCTTGATAAATCTAGATTTTCAACAGAGACAAGCGAAAATAACTGAAGAAATTATTAATTTTGACAAGCAAGATATTCTTGTAGAATTCCAGCTGATAGTAACATTCGCTAAAGATCCGAAAAGCGCTGTAATTTTAATAAAACTGACAAACGGAGACATCGAGGCATTTAAAGAATTCGGCAAATTCTTCATATCCATTTTACAAAACTGGTTCATGAGCATATTGAGACCATCCATGACATCAAATAAAAATGAAAACAACGCTACAGTAGCTGAAACAATAAAAGAATTAGACAGTAAATTAGATGCTGATGATGACCTCGACAGTGATGATGATGAAATCATAACACATGCAAAAGATGACGGAAATATATGTGATAATCAAGACGTAGAAACTACAGATGTAGCAACTGAAGCGATAGAGGGCAGTAGTGAGCCCGCTCAATGACTTTCCCAACTTTTTTTTAAGAGATGCTATGCGTTTAGCGTGAAGATTATTGTATTTAGTTATTATTATAATTATAGTGAATACAATCTATTTTTACTGTTAAGCGAAGCCATTTATTGATGTTTTTTTTTCTTTATTTTTTTAAATAATTTTTTTTAGAATCCAATTTTGAAGTAATAATGTTGTTTGATTTTTTATTTCTCAAATATGCCCCTTCGTTTTGGTTTTAAACAAATCGCATTGCCAATGCAATATCAATGTTATTTGCGCTGTTTTTAATCATTAAAATCTATAGGAACTTTACTACCTATTTTATGATAAAAACATCCACCCAATTTCTTCATTTAATACGAGATGACATAAGGGATAAGGAAAAGGTTTCTTTCGAAGTATTTTTCTGGCCAGGCATTACTAAAATATATATATTCATTAGAGTTTGCTTGGCGCCATTGCTCTTGCAGTGTTTCGTTGTATTTGAAATTCGTAAAAAATTGGTTTTAGTGATATTTGTGACATAATTTCGTGCGGATTGTGTACCAAACAGTTGCGTAAAGCGACCGATGTAACAGGAATCTCAAATAAATACGATAACAGAACATAAGTTTTGGTTCAAGTTAACTCGTACATGGCCATTTTGGCGGCAACGCGCGAGCTTACGAAATCGACCACAGATTCATCGTCATCTATCATCCCATCATCAAAATAAAGAATATAAAGAAAAAAAATAACGAATGGCTCAAAAGGACTAGTATCCAGAGCCGTTAAAGACAAAAAAAATATTCATTATTTATGTTTTAAATATGCGAAAGTATGTCTGTTACCTAGGTTTTCATGGCTAAACTGCTGAACCGATTTTAACGAAATTCTTTATATACTTAGGTACATTTATGGGGATTGTAACAGCTTGATTGAACTTTGTCTCTAACTCCATGACTTCCTGTAGAGGAAGGACGCAGGTATTTTGAATGAGCTGCTGCGTCAACAGGAACGGAATTTAATGTTGCTCTCATGTCACTGTCAAGCACGTTCAGAACATAATAATGTTTATAGATAACATTTTGTGTAAAAGTACAATTTACTTTGTTTAACAAATCATTTTACAACTTATAGAAATTCATTAATATTAGAATTTAATAATCCAATCAAATAAAATGTTACAAGTAATATTTATGAGCATTATTTCATTTTTGTTTGTTTTCCGTAGACGGTTATAAGGTTTTAGATTTAAGATTTTGAACGTGCATGACAGCGCTTTTCAAAATTTTGCGATAAGAAGCGAAACTGCTGAATTTATAAATAATTGAAATTGTGATAAACATTGAACAGAGGGCATTTTGTTTGAATACCGTCACCGAATAAGCCGCGCGCCTAGCCCCTGGGCTCTGGCGAATAAACATAAACAAAGCCGAGCCTCTAGAGGGCAAAGTAACTTCGCAAAATGAAGTTGTTTCTTGTTTTAATCAGTTTAATTAGTGTTGGAATATGTAACGCGAGGATATTTCATTTCGAAGATGATAGTCCAACATACGACTGTTCTTTTTGTCAGCCTGAACAAATTCACATCGCATTTGGAGGTGAGTTAAACCTACATTTTTTTAGCATTCACTTAGGAGCCTAGACTAAATATTGTTTCAGTGGTACCTACTAGTTTATCTGAACTTCGCAATTAGCCAGGCACATACAATGCCCGGGTGATTCATTTTTCGAAATATTTGTTTTCTTTATTGTGTTTTTCCTGCTTATTATTTTGATACCTTTAGGAAAAAAAAAATTTTATCTAGGAAATAGGTAGGTACCTATTTCCACTACAGTCACAGATTACTATACTTCAATTCAAATAAGGAGAAAAGATGATCGCGTGGTGTTCGCGCGGTTCGCGACTCAGCCTGCCACGAGGCTCCGCAATCCTTCTCAGTTGTGTTCTTACTCAAAAACAATCCTCGAGATTGGATAAATACTCCCTCAAACCACTTGACACTGGCGGAAATGCGGTGCTAATGCACAAGCAAGAAGTCCATTAATTATTTAAAAAAAAGAGATCAGATTTTCTAATTCCTATATAGCTTTCTGGTCGATTCTGATTTGCAAATATAATTTATTTATCAAAAAGATATACTATCCGCACATCTTGGACGTTACTAAAGCTGTTCTAATAATATAATAAGTAAAAGGAAGTGTTTAGCCTTAAAATTTTTTTGTTTTTTGAAATAGAGTATAGTTGCTATGTAACAGATACATCACTTTCTTTAATATCAATACATTCTCACACTTTAAATTACCTACTGCCAGATGGTACGTGTAGAAAGGTACCTAGTGAAGCTTGCCACAACGTTGTTATTACTTGTTAGTACAGCGTTGTTAGTACAGCGTTGTTAGTACAGCGTTGTTAGTACAGCGTTGTTAGTACAGCGTTGTTAGTACAGCGTTGTTAGTACAGCGTTGTTAGTACAGCGTTGTTAGTACAGCGTTGTTAGTACAGCGTTGTTAGTACAGCGTTGTTAGTACAGCGTTGTTAGTACAGCGTTGTTAGTACAGCGTTGTTAGTACAGCGTTGTTAGTACAGCGTTGTTAGTACAGCGTTGTTAGTACAGCGTTGTTAGTACAGCGTTGTTAGTACAGCGTTGTTAGTACAGCGTTGTTAGTACAGCGTTGTTAGTACAGCGTTGTTAGTACAGCGTTGTTAGTACAGCGTTGTTAGTACAGCGTTGTTAGTACAGCGTTGTTAGTACAGCGTTGTTAGTACAGCGTTGTTAGTACAGCGTTGTTAGTACAGCGTTGTTAGTACAGCGTTGTTAGTACAGCGTTGTTAGTACAGCGTTGTTAGTACAGCGTGTGATGTATGCAAAGTTGCTGTCTGAAGAAAGTGTAGGTGATTATCGTAGTATCTATGGCTGAGTGAAGGATGCCTGCAACAGTATGGTCCACTCTAGTCTGGAGTAGGCTTGTGTAGTACATGAACTAAGTAGGTACTAAAAGAATTAGCAAACAGCACTGTACTAGAGCGAGCTATTCTACGAACTTAATCAATCTTCGTTAATTTAGTACATCAAATTAAAGTATGAGTAAGCATTCTGACACATTTCTCCGACAGTCGATTCTCCGTCGAAAGCCGTCGGTTTGTACAGATAAATAAAATGTTTTGTTTATTATTTGTTGTTCTTGATTTTGATAAAATTTTGTATGGAGATACTTAGCTTGAACCGTGTGGAAGGACATAGGCATATCTACAATCTGTACTTAATCTATAAATAAACGTAGCTTGAAGTAAATTTCTGTCACAAATCGTTCATTGTCGAAAGGTTCTGCCGCCGAAACATTCAGAAGCGAAACGTTATGTCGGCGAAAGATTCTGTTGTCGAAACACTCTATAACGAAGCATACTTCAATTCAATTCAATTTTTTGTTTAGTGGCATCCGATGCGTTATCACAATTCAGCCAATGTCTCGTTATGTGGATATTATATGAAGGAAAATGATCAGTGGTATTTATTAAGTCTAGAGTGGCAGTTTTGCCAATGTAAGTAGGTTATAATCTCAAGTGATTGTTTTAAGGTTAAAACACAAAAGAGTTCACAAAATGGTGGAGCCACGTGCAATCCCGACGCGTCGATACGCAAGCGTCCGTACTCCGCCAGAATTGCAACGCGACTCGAAGCATACTTTAGGCGAACCATTCGATCGACTGTCGGAGAAATGTGTCAGAATCACGAGTAAGAGATGATTCAGAATGAATTAACATTAGCTACTGACAACCTACGTCTAGGGTATGCAATGCCCATTCTTCAATGCACACGTCTTGCCTGTGACTAGACTGTGAATCAGGGTTGGATTGCATTCCATGGTGTTAACACACACGTCACGCATCACTTATATTCATCATTCATATCAAGCGTTTTGAGTGTAGCAGTGCATGTTTGTGTTAAAACTAATCTCTAAAATCGGTCCAGTAGTTTTCGGCATGAAGCACGTACAAACATACAAACATTTACAGTTTTATAATAGTATTGATAGATAGAGTGGTGGAATTGTTATCTTATCTAAACTATTATAAAACTGTAACAGAACTGTGTCTGTATATTGAAGATATTTACAAGAAAAAGATTACAATATGGTTTTTAGGTATCCCTGACTCCATATCAACCTTTTTTAGAATTTTTGTCCGTCTGTTTGTATGTTTGTAACAGCATCACGCAAAAACTACTGAACCGATTTTGATGAATCTTTATTTGTTTGTTAGCTTATGATCTGACTTAAAATCTGGTATATAATTTGTGCGGACGAAGTCGCGGGTAAACGCTCGTTGAATAAATAAATTAAATTAAATAGTAGGCTAGTACTTGAGTTCTGATATCATTTGGCTAGCTTGTTGAAATAGTTTTATCTGTCCTACTTTACCAAATATTATTATTATAACTATTTTATTATTATAATCATATCAACGAAGGCCCAATAGCTCAGTTGGAAGAGAACCTGCCTGCCAACCCAAGTTTGAGGTTTGAATCCCACAAGGCCCTTGTGACAAGGGGCATATACAATGTGTTAATGAATTAACGCAAAACTAGAAAGTAGTTTGTATAGAATTGAGAGTGGAATCGAATTATCATGGTTTCAACATACGTAATTTTTTTCAAAATATAAAATAATTTGTTCATAAAATTTAAAATTTACGATCTCTAACCACCGCTCGGGCACTCTCATCCTACTTAATACCAAAGCAAGAGTCTTAAAATGTGTCCATGAGCACGTTAGCGCTTTCATTCATTGCTGAAATGATCACAAACCATTTTTGCCTGAAAACTTAAAATGTGAATAACTTTAAATGTTAACTATAAAAAAAAATGAAATTATTGTTTAAATCGAATTATTTTGTTGTAAATCAGTTTGGGTGTATGAGGTTTTGCGCTTATTCATTAACACGTTGTACAGGGTGTCTCAAAAGAAATTTTATATTTAGTGGATCGATTAAAAAAAAAGTAAGCCGTATACAGGGTGTTACATAATTAACCAAAAAAAATAAAATCCTTCATCGAAGCCATTTACTAAAAAATCACAACTCTAGTGATCAGCTGATAAGGTCATTCAATCTGAAGTTGACCTCTGAAACATAGACTTTTTTTTTTCAGAAGGGTAATGTTTGTACGTCATTTGTACCTAAATTTCAGTAAGAGCCGAAGATACTTTTTTGCCGAAAAAAGAAATTGTAAGAAGCTTAAATTATCTAACATGAAGACAAATATGAATATTTTTTTGAAATTATTCTTTATTGTTTATTTTTGTAACAATAATTTAACATTTTTGAAAATCTGTTATTTATTGTTTTTTAGGGCTTAATATTCAAGTTAGTTTAGTATTAAAGATAACTTCGAGAATAATTATCTTTTAAGTTAAGCACTTACAAGATAGTGGTTAGTAGTGGAGACAACGCAGTGACTTTACGACATATCTGCTGCCGTTTAGTCTTTGAACTACCAGGCAGCCAGAATTTTGGCGCCATTTGCTAAAAATAATTATGCGGGTTCCGCACGTGTAATTTTTTAAATTAAAAATTTTGCGTACGTTGTCGTGCGTCTTCATAGAATACAGTGGCCGGCAAACAATGGATGAGCAAAATTAAAATAAACATCCATTTTACAGCTGAGATCCCCATGATCTTCGAATCGGCTGACCTGATATTCATGAAAATCATCACTGTTAAACTAGCTTTCTAATAAAACCGATAAAAAACGCCGTCGCCGCGATAGCGCCCAAATGTTCTGTACCATATGGCCGGTTAGTTACACCCTGGCGATAAGAACGGGTTCGATTCTTACGCTACACAATTTCAAGAGAAAAAGGTAAAAAGTTTATCTGGTTTGTAGATAAAGTCTTCTTCTTATCGTGTGGGCAGCAAGCCCTGATGTCAGAGTTTTTCAGACCGCCTTACGGCCTCTGACGTGGATTTTATGACTACCACCAGAGAAAATGACCCGTACCAACGGCTTAATGTGCCATCCGAAGCACGGATTCGTCTTTATTTTCAGACAATCAAGTGATTCAACCTGCAATGCCCTAACCAACTGGGGAAAAACGCACAAAGTAACATATCACTAGGTGTCCCCCGTGGAAATCGGACCCACGACTTCCGTGTCAAGAGCCCAATGCTCTTAACCATTAGACCACGGAGGCAGTTGTAGATAAAGTGAAACTACGTTAGTAGTGTGTAAACTACTAGTACTAGGAGACTAGAGGAGAGGAGAGATACAGGGATTTCAAGCTTCATATTTGTTTGTGACAGGACCCTAATTGTAAAACAAAGATAGGTGATCATTTCTCTATGTGACATTGATGCACAAAATTTTTTGAAAATGTTGTTTTTAATTCTCGTTCCAAAAAACCGGCACATTATGACTGCAAGATTATCACTAAGTATCTATTAATTATTCGTAAAAGTCTTGCAAGTACCTACGTAAAAAGACAATAATCAGTTATTATTTTTTAACCATTATTAACCATATCAGTGCGAGCTAGCTGCCGGCGCGGCGTCGGCTGCTGTTTTGGATTCCAGCACTAGCAGAATCCTACAAGCCCCCCGTCAGCGGCCGCCATTTTGGGTGCCGGCGGTGGCAGCCGTTGTTTAAAATCTTGGCTGCCGGCAGTATTACCTATCGCTTGTTCCCAATGGCGTTATTTTTGGTTGCTAGCGCTCCAACAGCGGAGGCACTCCCTATTTTTTAATATTTCTTTCAACAAATACCTACCTACCTATTAACAATAATGGGTAACATAAAAAAGGACTGCAGAAAAATAAAACTAATGCACTTAATTGGAAATCTATGATGTAGGTATTTACCGACTGATTTGCCGAATATGTGAATAATGTGCAAATAATGTAATGAAAAAAAAATAAGACGGCGCCTGTGACGACACAGGGTGAAATGGTTGCCAACCCCGGGACTACGATGGTAGTTCCTTTCGCGCGCAAACAGCGGGCGACTTCCTACGCTCTTATTGGCTAATTGATGACCAATATGGCTACCGCTACCGATATACCTACCTTTAGATATCGCCGCGCCGCCTTGTCTGGGTTTCTTTGAAATTTGCACTCAGTGTTGCCGGATTGGGGATTTTTCCACAATTTTGGGGAATAATTCCGTTCTATGAATAGAATCACTGGGAAAAATTTAATCACAATGGGTAAATTTAGGGACATTATTTGGACAAATACAATACAATACAACTATTCTTTACGTAATACCAGTTACCAAGTTAGTGTCGTACTGATCCGGGGAGTGTCATAGGGTATATCACGTGTAGATAAATCTTTAGGTAGCTGTCATTTTGTGTAATATTAAATTCGGGTTTGAATTTTTTCTTTTACCTATTTATTTGTGTATTTCCGTTAAATAAACCTTAGGGAACAAAACGTATCATCCTAGAGGAAAAAAAAATGAGGAAATGTAAGAAATTGTATTTGGCAACCCTGGTTGCACTTTCATATCAATCAGTCGATCATTAATCTTTCGCTTGATTGTTTTGTTTTGATTTGATTGATGCTTTGTCGTAATTTGAGAAAATGGCTCAGTAGGTATTCTAACATGGAATATTACGATATGATACTATGTGTAGGCCATGAGGATAGTAATTTAAATCGTGCCCGCGAACTGTATCGTCAACGGTTTATCGATGGCAGGCCACCTGCTGAACAGCGACGGTTACCATCATACCAATGCTTCCTGGATACGGCAAGACGCTTGCATTCTACCGGATCATTTCATCGATCCAGTGGCAGTGGATGCCCGAGCACTGTCGAACCCGGGCAGGTCAAGAGGTGTTAGAGCAAGTAAGGCGTAGGCAGTTTGAATAAAACTCTAACACCAGGGCTTGCTGCCCACACGATAAGAAGAAGAAAAGTTGGTTGTGTAAAGTGTGAAGTTGTGTTTGTGTGTTGAATTGAGATCGCCCGAAGAGACAGTTTGAGTCCCGGAAATCACGTGTTCTCCACGAAAAAGAATAAGTGGTGAGTAGATTGATGCTAGAATGTTACCTATTTGATTGAGTTGTGATATTTTAAAAATTAAATTATGGCAGATACCTACATACTCTGCCTAAAACTTCACCATTTCTCACGTAAACAATAGATCAGTTAAGTTCAAAGTTAAATAGCTAATTTAGTTTAATACAAACTATTTAGTTAAGAAACATTTTAGTCAGCTCCTGGTACTAGCCTGGTAGTACCAGGAGATAGGAAAAGGAGGTAACGTTTTTAGTAGGAGGTAGCGGGTAATTACTCCTGGTAAGGTTAATGAACTTAAAATAGTGCTGCGCTTCTACGATGCCGATTTAATTTTTTTATTATCGATAGTTAATTTTTCGATAAATAATTATCTTGCACTACGGTTGTCATACATTGTCAATAGACTCTTTACAAGGGACCCTTCAACACCTTTTTTTCTTTAGGGGTATTTTTGTAACACCCTGTATAGAAAAAATGTTTATTCTTAAAAATGATATCGTCTAAATGTAGACCCTCGCGTTCTCGGCACTCATTTAATCGAACAGTAAAATTACTTATGACGGCTCGGCAGGTGGATTCAGGGATGGCTGCCATTTCGTGACGGATATTTTCTTTCAAATGGGCCAGTGAAGTCGGTTTATCGGGTTTCTGATGTTTGCGTTTTGGATTCGTTGCACTCCAGTAGCGGCAGTTCTGCTTATTTACGTGGCCATTAAGATGAAAATGAACGGTAGAACCGTTCTTGATGACCTAGGTTGCCCGATTTTGATTTATCTAGCGTTGTACCGGTCTCTTCAAACTTTTTAACCCAATGTCGAATGAGAGGAATGCTTGGCGCATCATTTAAGTGGCGAAAACCTCGAATACTGCAGAATTTTCTACGCGCTACAGTCGCCGAATCACCGTTTTTGTAAAACTCTCGCACGCACAACGCGCGGTCTGCTCCCGAGAAACGCTCCATAGCGACTGAATTCCCAAGAGCCAGGCTACCGATTGACATAACCCCCGCGCCCCTCGGATACGTTGCGCTCACGCAGTAAGCTAAATAAATATAAAATTTCTTTTGAGACACCCTGTATTTGTATGTTGAATATGACTATATTTGTTCCCGAGTCATAGATGTTTGTTTTAATACATAACATGGATGTATTATACAAAGTGTAAACTAAAATGTTTTAAATACTCAACGGGGTGCTTCAGACCATCAAACTCAGTCATAGATATTATTTATACAGGGTGTAAATATAAATGCGTTGCATATTTTAGGGGTGCTTCAGACTCTTAAACTGAACATGGGACTGCACCATGGGACAAAGATAAAAGTTGCGTAAAAAATTCTGCTGTTCCAAAGAAAATATCCACCGCTACATTCTTAACTTCGAAATTTTTACTACAGTTTGGCTATTAGTTACACTAAGGGCCTGTTTTACCACTTCCGAATAAGTTCTTGTTAGCTTATCCGACAGAATATGTCAAATGAGCTGTTGGATAAGCTGAAATAAAATAAAATTAAAAAGCCTTTATTTGAATTCCATGTCATATGGTTTCTACATTTCAGATGTTGTTAATACTGTTAGTATCTACACTTTTTAGGTTCTTAGTATGATTAGTTTTCTTCTAATTTTGAGATATGGACCTCACTTTGGATAAAGGCCTCCTCCATCTGATAAGCTAACAAGAACTTATTCGGAAGTGGTGGAACAGACCCTAATAGTCATAAATGAAAAATTACGAAGCAATTAGTGGTTTAATCTAAGTCATTGATAGTTTTATATTAACAAGTAAACTATAACTTTTATTTATGAAAATAACGAATGATTATTATTGCAATAGATAACAAGTGGCCTGACTTAATTTGTTATTGTGACGATAGCCGATAAGCTGTGTGACCTCATAATTTTATAACTTTAATAACAATTTTACAGATGTCCCTCGACCATATTCCCTTTTGGGGTATTCAGAAACTTAGCTATAACTATTTTTTAAAGTTGTGATAGTAGCAAGGTACACATAGAATTGTTTTGTATGAAATTTCAAATAATGATAGTGGCTAGCCTTTCGCTCTCTAAACACTGCATAAAAAACCTTATCTCTGTAAGCCACGGTTTATACAGAAGATACGTGTGTCGGTGGCGGATATTCTAAGTAACACAATATAAACCTTATAGTACGTAGCATAGCGTCGTTTTTGTCGTAAAGGAGAATCGCGCCCGCGCCTCCAGGTGACGTCGCCTGGAGGCGCGGGCGTAATTCTCCAAACGACGCTATGCTACGTACTATAAGGTTCATAATTGTGTTACTTTGACTATCTGCCACCGCCACACGTCTCTTCTGTATAAACCGTCTTAGTTAGAAAAGTCATTGGTACAGTCGCCAACGCATATATCGTAGCATACAAGCTGGTCAAATATTTCTAAGCAGGTCTAATTTTCAATAATTTCTTTACACGTAACCATTCAAAAATTTCTGAACGCCTAGAACATCAAATTTATCTACGCAGCCAGGGTGGATCATAAACATCTGAGCAGTTTAGGAAAAAAGACCTTACTCCGTTGTTTTACATTTAAATATTTAAATAACATAGTAAAGAAATTATTGAAATTAAGTTGTTCCGATATTTATGACAAAATACATGTTTAGATATAATTGGTAACATTTACCGTAAAGAATTTATTGAAAATTATTACTGCTCAGAAATATTTGAACACCTTGTATGCTACGATATATCTGATGGCGACTGTACATGGCATGTCGTCCGTGCGGATTCGAACCCGGGCCCTCATGATTGAGTCTTCATACCTCTGCGCAAAGCCATTGACGCTCTATAAAATATAACCCTTATTATTATATTTTACAGAAAACCCAAACGACATAGTAATAACATGGTCGACGTTCAACGATACTGTGGAGAGTGTGGTTCAATACGGCGTGGGAGTCATGGACCACGAGGCGACGGGGGACAGGACTCTGTTCACAGACGGCGGCATGGAGCGCCGCGAGCAGTGGATCCACCGCGTCACGCTGACCGACCTGAGCTTTGATACTAGATACGGTGAGAGCTCTTCATATAATTGTCATTAATTAAATTGGAGACAGTTTAGGAAAAGCATGCGCTCGTTGGCGAAATTAATTGGCTATGTGCAAAGTGGGTCGTGACGGGACCTGTTATATCAATTTGACAGAGAAATGTTTACTTCCCCTCAAAAGTTATAAACAATCCATGGCACATCTATGAGCTGTTCATTACAAGTGGCGACGGGCTCACGCCCCGTCACGCTTGACAGAGTTTCGGTACTAATGAAACGTGGATGTTCTGAGGTTTCAGAATATCTTTGATTACCCCCTCGTATGTAAGCAAATCCACACACTCACTCGACCTTCCACTCTCCACTTCACCTTAGTTCAATACCCATACGTCATAGTAAGACTGTCAAAAGTTGCCATACAATGCTATAAGATCAATCACAATTGAATTTTTCATATGGTCTAGCTTTGTACGGCAACTTTAAACAGTAGTCTTACTATTACGTATGGGTATTGAATTTAGTTGAAGAACATTTGGTTGTAAGGGGTTGGTTAGTGACCAATAGCTACCGCGACCTGAACAGATCTATTGTAGCCAAGGTGAAGAACATCCTGGGGCTACAGTACTACGAAGACTACCAACTTAAAATTGGCATGGTTGTTTCTATTGGAGACTAATTTAAAATTCGTGATTTTGCGGTCTTACATTCAGTTGCAGAAACGCTCATTAGAGTTAATCCTCCATTCAATCTCCTGCTAGCTTTTACTACGTCAACAAGACAAAAAGTGACAGCAAGAGATTTAATGGAGGATTAACTCTAATGAGCGTTTCTGCAACTGAGTGTTAATCTATTTAAAAAACGGCATAGCTACGTAAGTATAAAACTCAGATTTAGCATTTTTACCGTCTGGAATTGCGGCATGGGGCAGTCCATGGCTAATCAGTATGAATGTTGTGTGCACAGAGTACCACTGCGGGTCTAAGTACGGCTGGTCGGAGCGGTTCTCGTTCAAGACCCCACTAGAGGGAGACGACGGACCCATACGTGCTGCTATCTACGGAGACATGGGCGTCGCCAACGCGCATGTGAGTTGACAAAACTTTGCTACGTTTTAACAAGAATATTAATAATTCAGAGATACATATTTTACTATAGAACTACTTGATGTGAAAATTTTTAGTTTTAAGTAAATGTAAATATTTATTTTTGTTTAATCTTATTCAGGGTGTAAACTTAAAAGCGTTACATTATATGCGTTGATATTTTCTATGGAACAACCATTCTTCCAATATTTCTCCCATTGTAAAAGTTGTTCAGTTTGATAGTCTGCAGCACCCTAAAATGAGAACACACTCTCTATACTATTTACAAACTAGATTGTTATAAAAAATTGAAAATGACGTGACAAAACTAGCTATGGAAGACGATAATTTAAGAAAACACTGTTAAGTTTTGAAAAGTCCTTTCAGTTTATGTACAAGAAAACAATAATAGTTCACGAGCTCAGCCAAACTAGAAACAAATGTTTAAAAGGAAAAATATAACTAAGCTCAAACGAAAATGTCATTAACGACTTTTTGAAAATTCTTTTCTTCCTTAAGTCTTAGACACAATGTTTGTTGGAGAGATTGTTATTATTCACCACCATCGACTGGCTTCGTTGCAGAATGTCCTTTTTGCAAAATTTCCCGTATTCGCAAAAAGTCCCTTTCTCAAAATGTCCCGAGTGTGCGAAAGGGACATTCTGCGACTGAATGCATCGATTGGTGCTCTAAAATAATATAGTGATATTTTTTGCATTAATGTCTATCCTATTCCCGGCTCAATAAAAACGACTTATTAACATTGCAGTCGCTATCATACCTACAAGACGAAGCCGAGCGCGATCACTTCGACATGATCCTCCACGTCGGAGACTTCGCCTACGACATGCACGAGCGAGGTGCCCGCCAGGGGGACGACTTTATGAAGCAGATCCAGCCCCTCGCCGCCATAGTGCCCTACATGGCCTGTCCCGGCAACCACGAGGAGGCCTAGTGAGTGACACTCTCTATACAGGGTGTTTTAAACACGCTAGTAATATTTAAAGGGTTGGTTTAGAGTCTAAGCTTTAGACCAAACTGAACAACTTTAAACTGTTTACCCTAACTCTATACAGAGTGTAAGTGACAGCCTAGCAAATACTGAGACGGTGAACTCAGACCATCAAACTGAACAACTTTCACTATGGAGCCTACCTCAGGAAACACGAAAAAAAATCAGCTGTCTCATACAAAACTGTTGCACCTACCCGACTCAAATGTATAGGACAGCAGATTGCAGCATAGTGAAAGTTGTTCAGTTTGACGGTCTAATCATCATGAAAAAGTGTCAGCATATTAAGAAGGACCCTGTATTTTATGTAGTTAAATCCAAAGGGTGCGCGCGCCTGACTGCATTCCCTTGCTCAACTCCCCTCATGTTTCCCCTCAAGTGTGAGGTGAGGTGGAGTATTTGAAGTCAAAGGGGGGCGGAGAGTGACCGTTCTGTATGTAGAACTATATATTATTACCTATTCTGTGCTTATACTGAGCCTATACCGTACTATTTGTAACCTTCCGCAGTAACTTCAGTAACTACAAGGCCCGCTTCTCGATGCCCGGCCCATACGAGAGTATGTTCTACAGCTGGGACCTCGGGCCGGTGCACTTCGTGGCCGTCAACACGGAGGCCTACTACTTCCTCAACTACGGCGTCCAGATCCTCGTCAACCAGTACGAGTGGCTGACCAAGGATCTGGAAGAGGCCAGTAAAGCTGAGAACAGGTTGGTTGCAATCTATTTTGAAAATCTGGATATTTAAAAAAAAAACTTGCTTTATGTGAAATCTGAACCAATTTCTCTTCATTGTTCGAAAGTTTATGTTTTATAATGTCAATAAAATGGAAATTATTATGAATAAGAGTCCCATACAAAATAACCCAAAAGACAGTGGGTAATTTTGTATGGGACTCTTCCCTAAAAATAATTTATTCTGTAGCCTTATGTTTGTTTTTGTGCTCATGGAGTGTAAACAACATTCACCACCGATGTTTATTTGTGATATGTAAATTATTTATGAAAATTATTATTCTCTTAAGTCAATTTAATATGTTATAGGAGATGGACGTACTTTTTGTTATCATGAGCTGCAAGGCTGATTCAGTATCAATAGGGTGAAGAGCACCTCGGTGATGGTGATGGACTGGGTCTGCCTGCATAACTTCAGTCGGTTTAGGAGTTACAGCCGTTCAAAGGTCGTACTTTTGAACAGCTGTATCTCCTAAACCGACTGATAGAATGTGTCAGTTTTTATACTATTCGCGTAGCTACAGTGCATATTATAATAATACTTGCATATTCATGCAAATTCATTTTGAACGGCTGTAACTCCTAAACCGACTGTAGTTATGGAGGAAGACCTCGTCCATCACCATCACAGAGATTGTCTCCACCAGATGAATACTGAATTAGCCTTGCAGCTGATGATAACAAAAATTTCGTCTATCTCTTATACTAATAAAGCACTCAATGAAGGGAATAAAGTCCATAATGCTACAATTTATTTTAAATCTGGGGTCGCTGTTACTCATTTTCCTTTACAGGAAATATATTCCATAAATTGCATCACAAAGCACCATTTTATCTTAAGTGTTTCATGTTTACTAACTATTCTTGTATTTTTGGTTCTTCAGTGCAAATATGTCATTACAAAAACGAATTTTCAAACAAATAATTATCATACTATACAAGATTGTAAAGATGTCGTATCTCATTACATCGAAAATATTTAAATAACAAATGTGTTGTTAGAATGACGGTGATATAAGAAGTTTTGGAACCTCCTATAGAAAATCGATCGGCTGATCTAAATTTGTATATGGGACATATTTTTCTCGGTTTTCGAAATAAACTTGATTATGAAGAAAAACAAAAAACCCGACTGCACGAAAAAAATAGTAACTGAAAAGAGAAAAACAAGCTCTATAATAATTTTTTCAGCTATACCAACTTTGTTTGTGCAAATATAATTTGAATGTTATTATACTTCATTCCAAATAAGGACGACGAGATTTTCCGATTCATATTTAGCTTTCTGGCCAATTCTGATTACCAATTGTAATTAATTTATTGGATACATGTACTATCCGACATATCTTGGACGTTACTAAAGCTGTTCTAAGAATAAGTGAGAGGAAGAGTTTCAAATCTCTGTTTCTGTAATGCAAAATAGCCTTAACATTTCGTTGCTATTTTGAATGGAGTATAGGTAATGGTTAAGGGCGTCGGGCTCTTGATGCGGAGGTCATGGGTTCGATTCCCAGGGGTCCCCCTAGTGATGTCTAGCTATTTTGAATGGAGTATAGGTAGGTATTGCAGGCGGGGACAAACCAATAACCAACAAATAGGTAGGTTTTGTAATTTTTCTTTGTCCCCTATTGCGATACCTACCTAATTCACATTTGCACACGAGAAACAAACAACTAAATGTAACATTCCTAAAACCAACAGGCAGAAACGTCCTTGGATTATAATCTATGGTCACAGACCCATGTATTGTTCAGACAAATATGACGATTGTGCCAACCATTATCTACCAAACCGCGTCGGACTTCCCTTCATCGGTCTAGGTAAGTTATTTGTTAATCTATGCTTTTACAGAGCGAAGCGACCGTGGATCATTGTCTATGGCCATAGACCAATGTACTGCAGTAATAAAGACGATCCGGATTGCAGTCTTGAGTATACCAGAACGGGCATTATTGGCATGTATAGTGAGTGAATTTGCTTTTTGGTTATTGGCTATTTGGCTTAGGTTTTTTGGGGGTTTTAGACGTACTTTTTCGAATTCAATATTTGTAATTAAATGTTATAGATGCTAAAAATCATGTCATGAAATTAAAATTCACACACCAAATGTCGCTTCCTCCCGAGTAACAATTACTCTCATTGTACATCACGAAGTTTTGTGACCATAAGACTGACTGAATGAATGACTGAAGAAAATAATATAAAAACGGGTCAAGTGCGAGTCGGGCTATTCGCGCACCGAGGGTTCCGTACCAGACCGCCACACAACATTATTAAGTACCAAAAACTTTTTTTTTCTTTGGGCTCTTAAGCTCTATTATTTGCTTTATTATTCTACTGTAGAGTTTAGTCAATAATCACACCAAGTATGCGCTTGTATGTATTACCGTTTTTACGATAGAGCGAGAAGGAAAAACGTTGATAAAAACAAGTTTCTTGTATGAGGACCCTCCTTAATTTGTAGCAAATCCGCCATAATAAATGTCTTGCTATTACGGTTTAAAAGTTACAGGCGTAAATAGGTAGAGCGGTCGGACGGACGGACGGACCACTTTGACTTAATAGCGTCCCGTTTTCATACTTTGGGTACGGAACCCTAAAAAACACGATTGAGGGCAGCAATGGAGGGTCAAGTCGGTGACCTCTTACTTTATTTTAGATTTACACATTTGCAATATGTATGTAGGATACGATATAGTTAGAATTCTCGCGGAGATGCACCAGACGATCTTTAAGATCTTATTTCTATACTCTTTTGTTGTTATACTATGTTATTATAAATGAATTATTTTATTCCTTGTAATATTGTCATAAATACATACATGATGATTGTTGGCTGGGCTATTGCAAGCAAGGGTCGTTTGTAACACTGCGACCATCGCTGGTCTATTGTGTTCGCCCCAAGCTCACCCATATTTCACACATACATACGAACTTTTTATTTATTCTTCTCGGGTATGCAGGTTTCCTCACGATGTTTTCCTTCACCGCCGAGCTAGTGATAATGATAAATACATCCGTACATAAATTCCGTAGAACTTAGTGGTACAGGCCAGGTATCGAACCGCCTCCTCGTGATTGAGTCGCTAGCTCTCTTCCGTGTGGACTATCATCGCTCTCAAATACATACATACATTGTGTCAGAATTCTTAAAGTGGTATTCCACAAAAACGTAGCTAAAGTAGCTGACGTATGATTGTTTCATGCAATATTTAACCGACTTAAAAACGGTGGAGGTTTTCATTTATTCACGCACGACCTCGATATTGTCTTTGAAAATATCTACTGTTGATTTGAAGTTGGAGCTGATTCTCTTTCGCGATTTCAGCGTTTGTCCTATAGTGTTTCCAAGCGTGCTGTATAATATCCAGGGACGCTCGCGTTCCGTACTTTCAGCATACATTCTTATACAGGGTCCAACTTAATATGCTGACAGTTTTTTAGGAGGATGATCAGACCATCAAACTGAGCAACTTTCTCTATGGTACCAACATCGAAATCGCGGAAAAAAGATCAGCTTTCCCATGCATGTGGCTCGAGTAGGTTTGCATTTTTGTATGGAACATACGATTTTTTATCGCGATTTCGATGTGGGCGCCATAGAGAAAGTTGTTCAGTTTGACGGTCTGATCATCCCCTGAAAAAAGTGTCAGCATATTAAGAAGGACCCTATATACCACCGATAGGCCCTGTCCCGTATTTCGCCCTGCATAATCAGAATCACACAATCTCATCACGTACTTATATTAATTTTAAATTTGATGATAGAGAGCTAATCTTCTGATAATTTTCAACAATAATACATAATATAAGCTTACTAAAAGTTAGTAAAAACTTAAATAAACATGTCTGTAGTTGCTAAATCACAACATATTAAATAATTAATTTTATTTATCCCGGGAACAAAGCAAAATGAAAACCGTGGTGGTCCAGTGGCGAGTAACCTTGCCTGCCGTGCAGGAGGCGATGGTTCTCTCCCCGTCCAGGCCGACTCGTACCAATGAGTTTTTCGGAATTTATGTATGATTTGTAACACCACTGGCTTTTCGGTGAAGAAAAACATCGTGAGGAAACCTGCTGCTTCAATTTCGAGGCATGTATTGTACACACTGTCCATTTAAAGTGGCGACGGGCTCACTATCCGCCACACTGGACAGAGATTCGGTACTACTAGTGAAACGTGGATGTCTGAGTTTTGAGAATATCTCTGACTACCCCCTCGGGGAATATAGTCGTGAGTATATGCTATGCTATATGCTATGCTATGCTAAAAAAGTAAAATTCAGTTTTTGCGCATTTATCCCTTATACTCCGGATACAAAGATGGCAACTCATAGGGTCAATTCACATTAGAAGATCACCGATGAGCTTACGCTCGCAGCGATAATCTTATTACATACATACATAAACTCACGCCTTTTTCCCAGAGGGGTAGGCAGAAACTATAGATCTCCACTTTGGGCGGTTCTGACACACCTATCTTGCTTCCTCTAAGTCCATACATCTTTTCATACATTCCCTTCGATTTCGGCTACTTTTAACCTGGCATTTTTTAATGACGTCCCTGATCTGGTCTAGGTAGGTCCTAGGTCTGCCTCTACCAATGTTTCCTTCCACACACGCCATATATATCTGTTTCGTAAGTCGACTTTCATTCATCCTTTCAATATGTCCAAACCATCGAAGCATTCCCTTCTCTACTTTAACCACTGCTGCTCGCGGCGCCGCGCTACCCGTATCGCTCCAAATAAATTTGACGTTTATTCACTAGTGATAAGATTGCCGCTGCGCGCCTATGCTCTTCGGTGCTCTTCGATGTGAATTGACCAATAGCTTTGACTATTTATATATGGACTGGTTACGCGTGTAATTCTACTAACAAAAATTTCTGCCAGTTTTTGCGGTGGGCGAGGTAACATGAAAATCCGCAACTTTGGATTTTATTCCCCATAACTTTAGATTCTAATTTTGAATGTTAAAAATCATGAAAAGTAGTCTCGTGTGAACCCCAAACGTTCTAAGTTCGAAGTTATTATTTCGCAATTATAGGCTGTCTCGTTTAGTGATAAGGTGTAAAATTGAATGTAAATGCACAAGATCAATTGTGCTTATACCGTGGCAGAAGGGAAATGCTACCGCAAGGCCTAGTCCTTATAATAATTAGTCAAAGACCAATAGTCATATGCTGAAAGTTGATCCGTTTGATGATCTTATCCATCCGTAGATCCACCCTCTAATAGTCTAATTTCATCTTCAATATGCTTCAAATCAACAGCTATCGTTTGTCTCCGATCTCTAACACTATCTCCCCTAGGTCTGGAGCCGCTCCTCAAGCAGTACGGAGTGGACCTCGTGATCTGGGCCCACGAGCACTCCTACGAGCGGACCTGGCCTCTCTACGACCAGAAAGTGTACAACGGGTCCTATGACCAGCCCTACGTTAACCCCGGGTAAGTACTATCTTTATACAACGTGTTAATGAATAAGCGCAAAACCTCATACACCCCAACTGAGTTATAACAAAATTATTAGATTGAAACAATAATTTCATTATTTTGATAGTTAAAATTTAAAGTTATTCGCATTTTAAGTTTTGAGGCAAAAATGATTTGTTATAATTTCAGCGATGAATGAAAGCGCTAACGTGCTCATGGATACATTTTAAGAATCTTGTTTTGGTAGTAAGTAGGGTGAATGTGCCTGTGCGGTGGTTTGAGATCGAGTTCAGTAAATTTAAAATTTTACAAACAAATTATTTAATATTAAAAAAAATTACCTATGTTGAAATCATGATAATTCGGTTCTGCTCTCGATTCTCAACAAACTACTTTCTAGTTTTGCGTTAATTCATTAACACGTATATCCTTAGTACTTATATCCTTAAGACGACCCGATAGCACAGTCGGTAGTGAACCTGCCTGCTGTGCCAAAGGTCGCGGGTTTGAATCCCGTAAGGGACAAATATTTGTATGATGAATATGAATATTTGTACCCGAGTCATGGATATTTGTATCTATATGTGTATTCTATATCGTTGCCTAGTCGTCATAACACAAGTCCAGGCTAGATTCTGGTACATTAAATGTGACTAGATAATTTGTGTGACAATGTTCAAGATATTTATTTATTACTATTTGTCTTTGGTAGGTCGATCGGGAAGTGTTCACTTTTAATGCTAGCTGTACTATAGTCTGACCACAAGGGCTGAGTCACCAGAGAACAGATATCGTACCAGAAAAACAGCTTCATAGAAGCTCGCAGTGGCCAGTACAGTACGACCAGGAAAATAATTAAAGCGGGTCAATCTTCGTTCGCGCAGACAGAGACTTACATTTCCTGATGGTTCTCGAAACCATTTGATAATATCAACCTTCTGGCTATTCTGTTAAAGAGGGAAATATATTACCGTGCAGTCTAAGGGCTTGGTTTATACAGAAGAGACGTGTGGCGGTGGCGGATAGTCAAAGTAACACAATTATAAACCTTATAGTACGTAGCATAGCGTCGTTTGGAGAAATTCGCCCGCGCCTCCAGGTGACGTCGCGATTCTCCTTTAAGACAAAAACGACGCTATGCTACCTACTATAAGGTTTAAATTGTGTTACTTAGATTATACGCCACCGCCGCACGTCTCTTCTGTATAAACCGTGGCTAATGATGCGCAGGTAAATACATCTGTAAGCTCAATAATCCGTCAGCTTTTAATGTACTCTATTCGTTTCGTGTGTGCGTTTAATGGTGTTTAAAGAATTTTCTTTCTTTCTAAGCATTATAATCTTGGTACCCACTGTACCGGCCGCCGCGACTTTGTATGAAGCAGTTTTTCTGGTAGAATATATATTCGGTCGTACCGCTCCGTAGGTAGCTACGCGATGACTACTCGGTTTTCTTGCACCGGACTGTGTGCGTCATATGCACATGAGATACAATATACAGAGCTCTCTTGCACCCAATGAGCGGTACAATCCTAGTTGTGTTATTGGGATGCGTGTGACTTTGACGTTAAGAGGATAGGCGGGCTGAAATGCTAATTTGGAAAATAGGTCACTTTTCCGACTGTATACATATTTGTCCGATCCGCCCCACCCATACACCCCTCCGACTAGAGTGCGAAAGAGACAACTACAGCTCGGACCAATTTTATCTACATAAAATCGAAGAAAACAGCATTTCGTATTCCCCTGTTTCCCGATAACCCGTAAACCGATTTTAATAATTCTTTCAAGAATAATATGAGAAAGACTTTGGCGATGTCTGTATGTTTTGCTTTTTTTGTTTTTATTCGTCAAATTTGTTTGCTGGATGTCTGAAAACGGGCGGTAAAATTGATCATTTTCGAATGTCCCTAGTTCATACAGTAATTAATTCATACAAAAAAGCAAAACATAGGGACATAGCAGAGGTAACATAGATTGTATGATAAAAAATGTTTTGCTCTAGTGTCATTATCCAAGGAAACAGGGGAATACGTTTGTATGGAAAAAACGGTACTCGCCTATCCTCTTAACGTTATTGTGATTTTGGGTCTTTGGATTATTTTTAAGATGCTGGTATTTTTTAAATACTTGATTGAGCGTTACCTCAGATTTATAAGAAAGCATGAATATTCGTTTTTAATGATGTTTCAAATGTAAAAGGGAAATAAGCTAAGATTTTATTTTAAGAGGTTTGGTTTAAATTCGTATATTAGTTTTTATTTTACTAATACCACAGATTAAATAGTAGTACTTACGATAAATACATATTAATTATAATAACATGAATTAATGTTTCGATTTGAGACTATAATTTGTTTTTAAAAGATAGAAGTTTATTATTTTAAAAATACTAACCAACGAGTGTTACAAATTTATTCAAAATTATTTTCAAGGTAAATAAACTTGTATTATGTTTTATACTTTATCTAGAACGTACACAGTTCAGCAACTAACTTAAAGTTCTATTATATACGCGACTCATGTTAAGGCGTATACACACAGCGCGAACAAAGGCGAACGAACGAATCATGAAAACTAGCGAGCGTAAGGCATTCGTTCGCGAACGATCCATGCACTACAACCTGTCGGTACATTAAAAAGGCTTGTTCTAGCAAACATTGAATATACTCAGCTCAGTTTCTGAATCAAAATAAAATTGCTGCAAAAAGATAACTGCCGTCCGTTTTGAAAATGTAATATGATTGCAAATATGCCTGTGGCGTTCCTCAAATGCTCAGAGATATTTCTTTTAACTATTGACAGAATGTCATTGCATTCTTTAGATGTCACAACACAAGTCTTAAATCCCCTCCCTTCCTCAATCAATCAATAATTATGGATTTTTCATGTGGTTTACAATTCTTGTTGTTCTTAAAAGTATTTTACATGTTCTTAACATGAACCCATGTGAGGGCACAGCAAATAACATTAAGTACAGTAAACCAATTTGAACTATAGGCACAGAATAGGTAATAGTATATAGTTCTATATACAGAATGGCCACTCCCCGCCCCCCTCTGACTTCAGATACCCCACCTCACCTCACACTTTCTGGGAAACTTGAGGGAATTGACTACATAAAATTGTGTCTTTGCAGTGCATAAAAAACGTTGAAAAATACATTCACATTTTCAATTAATCTTTAGCTCAAATACTATTTTTAATAATAGAACGAACGGACGGACGGACGCACTTTGTGCAAACCGTCCATGACGTTTTGCACATGGCGTGCGCATGTGCAGAGGCCATTTCGAAATTCAAAATCGTTCTTTAGAGTGCCGGACCTGTGCTATAGGCCACTGCAGAACCACCAAACTATTTGCAGCTATGTTTCAGAATCTTAAAAATTACAACCTCTTTCTGTTACATCCCGTAATACGTATAGATATTATGGGTCCATTGCCACTCGTTCGCCTTGGCTCGCTCAGTGTGGACGCGGCATTACACAACACATACTAACATTGCTTATTAACGTTGCTAACTCGCATTTAATTATTATTTAGTTTATTAACCGCCTGTTCATTCTTGATGAATGTGAATTTATTTCAGGGCTCCAGTACATATTGTGACGGGTTCTGCCGGGTGCAGGGAGGCTAACGACGGGTTTAAAGGTACGTTTATTTTTTATCTCTTTTACATGAAGATGGTTGATACCACATGAGTAAATACTCACACAGACAAAAGGTCCGAATAGCCTTTATTATGCCCTAACCTCCGACAGGAGATGGCGTCACAAGAAGAGACAAAGCTTCTAACACAAAATGATCAAGAGTGTTAGTATGATTTTTCTAATAACGCGCGTGCAGAGAAATTATACTAGAGGGGCAGGTGACACGGTTTGTCCACGGGCCGCGTGTAGAGGACACTGGTCGGTGAGAGGTGCCTCAGCAGTAGTGTACCTATCTTATCGCAAGCGTATGAAACGTCACTGTGCGGTTTTTATTACTCATGTGGTTGATTGATGCTGTGGATGTAAGAGAGGAAGACCACAAGCCGATTCGCCTTATCCGTTTCGTTATATGAACAGCTAAGGCCGGATTCGACCAAACGCGATTAAATTTGTTTGTATATCTATCTATCTAAATTTTATTTTTAAAGTCCGTCCTTGTCATGTCACTTGTGTTGATTTACCACAAGTGACGTATAAACCTAACAATTTAAAATATATAACTCTTGACTAAATCTCTTGGAATAACTTGGATAAATCAAAGTTTGGTCGAATCCGGCCTAAGACATGGCACTCTGTCCCTTTCGTCAGTTTTCCATCCAGTTATAAGGCTGCTTGTCCACTGAAGCGGAGCGGAGAAACGAGGGAATGTTCGCCAACGGGATTGCATAAAATTGCTCCGAGATTTTATGCAATCCTATTGGTTGATATTTGTTCGTTTCTCCGCTGCGCTTCCGGGCCCGGAATCCAACCAAAGCGGAGCGGAGCGGATAGATAGATAAGATAGATATATAGTTTAGATATAAATAAAATAGTTTGATTCTGACAAGAGAGGAAAATTGAGCAATTCGATTAACCAATCGAATCGAAAATCAACCGATTTTACACAGCTCCGCTCCGCTTTGGTAGATTCCGGTCCTCTAAGGTACTACGCTGACGAAGGACGTGTTCTCAATTCTTGTCATGACGACATCTCCGATCTCACTTCTCTAATTTTCTCACACTCTTACACAATTTCTCACTCAATCTCTCAGCGTAACAGTGCAACTTTTACTATATGCTTTGCAAGGAATGCATTTCAACTGCATTAATTTAACTTTCATTTATTTACTATCAGATAACCCGGAGGTTTGGTCCGCGTTCCGTTCCAAGGACTACGGCTATACACGCTTCGTGGCTCATAACAAGACCCACATTTATATGGAACAGGTACAGTAATGACAAAGTATAAGAAAGAGTATCTAGTACTACATACAGTATGGATAGTCCCTGCCCCCCACCAATTTTACCTCACCCCCTCTGGTTGAATCGTAGTTACCTGTAGCACAGAATAAATATTAGTACCTATCGGTACAGAAGGATCACTTCGGAAACAGATTTAAATAAATAGCGATTCTCTGCACGGGAATAAGGTGCAAAGTTACCGTCCTATTGTACAATTCGCGAATAACCTACCAAAGGTCACAACGGTGCGTGTGCAAACAAAAATGAACTGAGTCATTAGGCATGAAAGCTTCTTTTACATAGTCTCCCTCTTTTATTTTTTCACGTGCTGGCAGCGTGACATCGCTAGGGTTTTCTAGTCTCGCATTGACTACTCACAAATGGCAGCCAGTCTAATGAGATTTGACCAAGAAGTTTACACGGTATACCTAACCTATTGCCATTCATCCCTCGGTGGTTATCGGCTGTCAAGTGAGATGAGTAGTGTAGGGAGACAGGCCGGCCTGTAGGCTAGACTGACACCACAATTGACAACATTACATTTTTTTAACCACCTGTTTTTAATAAAAAATATAAAAATAGGTTAAAAAATAAGAGATACGTATTTTTCCGATTTTGTTTTTGACCGATATTTCTATTTCTAATTTACTTTTGAAAAACTTAGGATTTATGGCTAAGATACCTTGGCCACAATAATATTAAAAATAAAAAACTGTCAAATACAAAAGAAAAGCCAAGCAGGTAAAGGAATAAAATCTCATTCAACCTCTATTATATTTTTCAGTATTTTTCAAATAACTCGAGAAATAATGGATAGAAAAATCTGATAATTTTGATATAAGCTTTGAATCACTTAATCTCCAAATGTTTTTCTTATTTTGGTACCTTTCTTAAAATAAAATGTTGTTAATTGACACGCTAGATTTTTTTAAAAAGGTTGATTTTGAGTCAGGGATACCTAAAAACCATATCATAATCTTTTTCATGTAAATATCTTCAATGGACAGACACACTTCTGTTACAGTTTTATAATAGTTTAGATACTAAAATATGTATACTTATTTTCTTTCAGGTATCCGTGGACAAGAAAGGTCAAGTGATAGACAACTTCTGGCTTATAAAGAATCGCCACGGACCGTACCACATTAAATCTAATCTACTTTAATAACTCGTATCCAAACAACTTTACCCCGTGATATCATTATACGTCATTATTAATAAATCCGAAGATAAGCTTCAGCGGTCTTTTGTAATTAGTTTTTATGCATATATGTGCTATTATTTTGTAGAAGTAAATTTTAATGATAAATCAATCTGATATAATGTCAAGAATCTCTATTTGTGATATCTCATTTAGAAATGTATATTTTTAGGAATAAATGTAGTATCGATATATTTTTTGTTTCATTTTTTGTTCATATACAGGGTGAAATTGATATCATTAGCATCCTTTTAAACTAAGAGTCTACCCATCAAACTGAACAACTTTGACTACGGGAGCAAAAAATAATCTGCTGTTCCCATGCTAAAGACTCAAATGTATGCAACATCAGATTTTATTTTTGCTCCGATCGGTTTGCTCCAGTAGTAAAAGTTGTTCAGTTTGATAGGTAGACTCTTAGTTTAAAAGGATGCTAATTATATCAATTTCACTCTGTATAGAACCCTAAGGGCCGGCGCACACCTGGCGAAACGTAGCGCCCCGTATACAGGTGGTAGATAGGTGGGATTTATCCGTCAGATGGCGGTGTACTACTATGGTTAAGCTAGATCAGAGACCGATTATATACGATAACGGTGAAGGAAAACATCGTGAGGAAACCTGCATACGCTGAAGAAGAAATTCCGATGCGTATGTGAAGTCTACCAATCCGCATTGGGCACGCGTGGTGGACTAACGCCCATACACCCTCCCTGAGGGTAGGCCTGTGTCCTGCAGTGGGACGTATTATAGGCTTTGATGATGATGATGGGAGACCTATTAAGGGTTGAATAGAGACACATTAAATGACGGCGGGTCCATACAAAAAGCACGTTTAGTACGGGACGCCGTCCGCAAACTCCGCCGTCGACGCGGCGAACGGCGCCGATCGCGTTCCCATACTTATCGTGGTTTTTTTGTATGGGTTTGCCTTCGTTCGCCGTCGGTCAAATTATGGGCATATCTTATGTATAACAGAACTAGATTCACAAACATTTTCAAAAATGGCTGAACTAAAAGAGCTCCTAAGAGCTCTTTTTTGAACTAGCTGACAGTAAACATACAAAATACGACTAAAATACAACGTTTTCTAGTAGAAGCTATAGAATAGATAATCTGTGGTATTAGTGCCAGTTAACAGCATGCATACTTAATTTGTGTGGTTATTTATAGTGTCAATTCAGACAAAAATTAGCTAAGATTTTATATGAGACTTGGTCTAAAGTTTATTCGTCAGAGACCTTTGCCATAGCGTAAAACAATAAAGTGGGGAAGCTCAGCAGTCGCGAAACGAAATGTCAATCGTTCACGATGCGCGGGGTCCGGGAAGAGCGCGTACCGGCCCCTTCTGCTAAAACGTAGTGTGATTAATTGTTCAAAATCTAATTTAAAACATCCAAGTTCAATCCTAATCCAATTTCAGTTCTAATCACATTGCAATCCAATTACTATTCAACTCTGCTGAATTCCGCATCGCGCTAAACTCGATGTGACTGACAGCCTTTAACGTCTGAGCGATCTATCAAAACGGCTCTTATAGGCTGTCAAATGAATAGCGTAATACCGAATGTGTTAAAAGTTGTAATTCGCACGCGGTCCAATTATGGTTCAGTTGAGATTTATTTTGCGCCATTGGTCTCCTGTGCCCTCTGCCTGTGCGCGTACCCTAAGTGAATTGAATTACAGAGCATAGACCCGCCGCGACCGCTGAGCTTCACCACTATAGTTGGAAAACTCAGGAATTATACGGAATTATTCTGGAATACTTCCTTGAATGTTTCGATTACTCGGAAGTATTCAATGGTTTAAAAATATTCTATTATTAGTTTCAAAACAACCTATTCATAAACTTTTCTCAAAAAAAAAAGCTAAGAAAAGAGCATAATAAAAAACGCGCGAAGCATCAAGCGTGAAAAGAATCGGAATCTTTCTTCCCTCCCCCCGGAATAATTCCACCTCACACCGCACCCCGCAGCGAAACATTCGATCCCCTCCCGGAAAGTTTCCCCCTCGTACGCACCCCCGCAAAAGGAAACATTCGATTATAAGTTCATTAATGAATAGTGTAGCATCTTGCTCACATATGGCAATCACCGCTATTCATTTTTATTATAATATGACCGTACTGTCCTTCTTAGCTCCCTTTTCGCTATGCTTTTGCCCTGCAGTGGGTTGCTACAGGCTATATAACTTACTTCTTTGGTACGCAGGGCTCCTGTCCACCTGGTCACAGGGTCCGCAGGTTGTCGGGAAGGGCGGGATCACTTCAGACGTAAGTACTTTGAAATATGACGCACGGACATTCGCGACTTTACTAGGTAAGTAAGTGTTATTTTTTATGTATTTTGAAATTTCAGGAAAGGTTTGTGCGTAAGTATTCTTAGCTTATATTAGCTTATATGATTGGAGCTATAATGCGTCAACAACGAAACCTTGTAACCTTGTCCAGTGCCGTGCAAGAGGCGATGGTTTAATCCCCGTCCAGGCCGACTCGTACCAATGAGTTGTTCGGAATTTATGTACGATGTGTAACACCACTGGTTTTTCAGTGATGGAAAACATCGTGAGAAAACCTGCATGCTACAATTTCGAGGCATGTATTGTGCCAACTGTCCATTACAAGTGGTGCCCGCTCACTCCCCTTCACACTGGACAGAGTTTCGGTACTACTGGTGAAACGTGGATGTTCTGAGGTTTCAGAATATCTCTGACTACCTCCTCGGGGAATATAGTCGTGAGCATATGCTACCTTTTACCTAAAAAAATTGTTTTCTTGACAATCCTCTAGTTCCGTGTTCAAAATAAACCAATCAAATCTAATTTGTCGGTTAACAATGTTGTCTAGAAAACACAGCGAGCTGGTCGGCTTTCCACTCCCAGGACTTCGGCTACACAAAGTTCAAGGCATACAACAAGACTCATATCAATATACAACAGGTAAATAAGTACATTATTAAATACTGCGTTCCATTTTGGGGTGAAATGGAAAAGTGAACTCGAAGACAAAATATTAATAGTACATTACGTGATACGACTTGATGATGGATTCGTATATTTCGACTTCAGTGACTGCTCATCTCTTTGCAGAAAAGCAAAGCAAGTAGATAATTGCAAAGCGTGAAGTTAGCGCCCGACCGTAGCGAGGGTAGCGAGGGTTTTTTTAGCTCGTATGATCGAAACCCGCCATCTTTTTAATTTATTTAAACAAACACTGATTTAATTATTATATTTATACAAAATCTAAGACTTTGCGTACTTAACCTTAACGTATTTCAATATTTTTTAATACATTATGGCGCTAACAAACTCCAATGGAAACCATATCCTTAGTTGCCTCGCACAACACCCCTAGCACGGGTCTGGCTCTGTATAGAACGTTTTTAGTTTCTTTGCCCTTGCATTTTGTGCAAACATGACATGTGTAGGGCTGAACCTCGGTAAACGACTGCGCCTATTTGATGTAATCAAATTCTATGGTTATACGCGCCTCACTGCATTCCTTTGCTCGGCTCCCCTGTCAGTGCCATCAGAGAGGGGCGGAGTGGCCGTTCTGTATCTAGAACTATACCGGATGGTCTTTTTCAGGGGTAGTTCTGACCATCAAACTGAGCAAATTTTATTATCGAAGCAAAATTGAAATCGCAGAAAAAACACTGCCGTTCCATACTAAACTGCCTCGACTCAAATGTATGAGCCAGCTGATTTTTTTTACGAATTCAAGTTTGCTTCTATAGTAAAAGTTGTTGAGATTAATGGTCTGAACCACCCCTGAAAGTTTCGAAGTGGTAAAAAAATCATCCGGTATGTACCTTTATTATCTATTCTGGGGTATTGTGTGTCCATAGGAACATAGTTATAAGACAATTGTTACTAACACAATATGGATGAATAATCTGAAATAAATGATTTTTAATTTAATTTTAATTTAATTTAATAGGAAGAAACGGAGGGGTTCATACTAAGTCAAAACCACACGGCTAATTGCTAAGGGTAGAAAATTACTAATTATAATTAATATTTCAGGTGTCCGTGGACCTCGACGGTCAAGTGATAGACTCCTTTTGGCTGATCAAGAACAAGAAGCTATCGTTCAATATGCTGTGAAACTAGACGCTTGCCTATCGTGCTCATTAGCCATGGTTTATACAGAAGAGACGTGTGGCGGTGGCGGATAATCTAAGTAACACAATACAACCTTATAGTACGTAGCATAGCGTCGTTTTTGTCGTAAAGGAGAATCGCGTCCGCGTAATTCTCCAAACGACGCTATACTACGTACTATAAGGTTTATAATTGTGTTATGACTATGCGCCACCGCCACACGTCTCTTCTGTATAAACCGCGCCTAACAGAGATCGGTTGTTTGTCACAATAGAAACGTACTTATACAGGGTCCAACTTAATATGCTGACAGTTTTTTAAGAGGATGATCAGACCATCAAACTGAACAACTTTCTCTATAGGACCATTGTCAAAATCGTGAAAAAAAATCTGCTATCCCATACAACTGGGTCGATTTTTTTTTCGCATTATCCCCTTAAAAAAGTGTCAGTATATTAAGAAGGACCCTATAATTATAATAGATATCTCGTGGAGGCCGGATCAGAAGATAAGGTTCATACAAACGTGACGCCGCACCGGAGACCGCCGCTAGACCCGTATATACGCCATTTTGATCCATAAAGCAATGGATTACAACTTTTTTCGCGAGTCTAGCGCCGTTGTAGCTTTAAGAAGCTTGACTTCTATTCGTATCTATTCATATGCATATAAGTACTCTCATTTATGGACGTAGAAATAAAGACAAATTTACAGTCAACTAATTTGAAATGTAAGCCACCGTAGAACTTTACTAAGTATAGCAAACTATTTGTAGTTGTTTGAAAGAAGCTGAATTACGTTGATACAGGTGATTGCGATAAGGTTCTAATGTGGCCTACATTTCAAATTGGTTATTGATGAAAAGAAAGTTTACTGTTACTGTGTCAAGTCGTCTTTGTTAGGCAACCAATTACAAATCTCTGGCTTGTATAGTCATCAACGAGATTCTCTTTAGTACTATGACGTGGAACAAAAGTGTATACATCTCTTCGTTGCTGACTGTACATACTGGTCACGATTTTTAGTTATGAGTATAATTTGTACCACCGTTGAACGCTTTATTCTATAGTTAAATGCCTTTTTACCGTATAGAGGCTCCTTAAAGAAAAAGGATTTTTTAAACAAGAAATCCAAAACTAAAAAGTCGCTACACTAAAATAGTACCTACATTGTGATACAAGTGCGCTAAGTTGGTTGGTAGATTGCAGCACGAGCCGCAGGCGAGGGCGGTAAACGAGCAGAGATTGTAATTATGAACGCTCACACGTTTCATACGTTTTTCAACACACTTGTGAGGAAAAACTAAATAAAATTTCAAAGAGGTTTACATAAATATACAGGGCCCTTCTTAAAATGCTGACACTTTTTAAGAGGATGATCAGACCGTCAAACTGAACATCTTTCTCTATGGGACCAACATCAAAATCGCAAAAAAAAATCTGCTCGAGAAGGTATGCGGGTTTGTATGAAAGAGCTGATTTTTTTAGCGATTTCGATGTTGGTCCCATAGAGAAAGTTGTTCAGTTTGATGGTCTGATCATCCCCTTAAAAAATGTCAGCATATTAAAAAGGACCCTTTATGTATATGAAAATTGGCGCCAAGATTTCTTTCTTCCCGCGCTGTACGCCTGTGTTCATATCAGTTATGCACGCGCAGTTATTACCGCACTAGTGCGGTAATGTAAAGTAAAACGCAGGCGTGTTTTATAAACTGCATTATGAACCTAAAAGCGGTGTGATAAGAACCACTTTACGAGCTAGTGTGTTGAAAACAATATAAATAAAGTATTTGATAAGAACGTAACAGTACATAATTTTATAAAATTAAGTATAATGTAATTGATGATTATTGATTAATATCACACACGTTTGTTAAAGATGACGGTAGAAATCATTGAATTAGATTATTATTATTTCATACAATCTTATATTTCGACACTCTCTGCTGACTTTCTAGATGTGTCGAATCAACGCATTTCAAAGTTAAATAAAACCACAATTTAAATCAGAAATTATCAATATAAATAATTATATTCAAAATCAATCATTCATTATCTTTAACTGTGGTTCATCCAGCATCGTTCTAGATCCAGGAGTGCGATTTTTGAAACTCTTATGTTGAACTCAGCAGTTGAAAATGACAAAATTATTATGGAGATACGCATCTTTCTACTGCTGATTTGACTTTCAAAAATCACAATCCAGGAGTGCGATTTTTGAAAGTCAAATCAGCAGTAGAACGATGAATATATCCATAATAATTTTGATATTTTCTACTGCTGAGTTCAGCGTATGAATTTCAAAAATCGCTGTTACGGACTAAAATTAAAAATTATCTTTGATGTGCTCTCCTGCAAAATGCAAAAGTGAGCTAGAATGTGGGATGTTATTGTGTAACTACCCGATTCAATCGGTATTAAATCGACACGCCCCGCATGCCATCTCAGAGAAAACGATAACAAGGGTTCAAAACTTACCTGCCAGCCAGCACCGCATCGCATTTTTCCGTCGCTCCATCCTTTTCTGTCACTCAGGAACGTCATTTGCTAGGACGAGAAAGATAGCGGGAATGCGATCGCACGCAGCAACACCGGCAGAGCTGCGACCTTTCTCGCTATAGCCGATGCCGTTCCTGAGTGCCGGAACAGGACAGAGCGTGAAAAAATGCGTTTCCGTGCTGACAGGTGAGGTTCAACCCTACTCGAGATGTAGCTCCATCTTTATTACTTTACGTACCTATGCTAAAAAGTACGCGCATGACGTTTTTTTCGTTTTGTTGCTTTGTCGTGTGGCCGTGCTGATGTTTTCAGCAGTTCTTAGCGATTCAGCATCTTAATATTTAGTTAATTAGTTTCTGACAATAGATATGATAATCACAGAAACAAAATATTACTTGATTACCAAGTACAATCATAGTACGTTACCGATCTTGTAAACGATATAATCGTAAACTTACACAATACCGCCCTCAGATACCGCTTATGCCGTCTAGTATTTGAGAACAGTTGTGAAATATCTACGGGTTATAATTTATTCAAATCAGTTATTAAAAACTCAATTTGTTTTAATTGTATTGTTTTATTCATTTATTTATACTGTTTTAGTAAAAATAAAATCACAATCACCCAAGATCAGTTGGTAAGTGGGAAAGTAAGAAAACTTAGCAAAGTGTTCAAGTTCAAAGTCATCAAAATTGTACATTACGAATAAACAAAAATGGTATTTTCCTCTGGCAAAAGAACACAAGAAGTTTCTGCTTAAGGGTTGAGACACATTGATCGACGGCGAACGACGGCAGGCCCATACAATAACCACGATTAGTATGGGAACGTGTTTGGCGCCGTTCGACGTGTCGACGGCGGACGGCTTCCCTTACTAAACGTGTTTTTTTGTATGGGCCCGCCTCGTTCGCCTTTGGTCAATGTGTCTCAAACCTTAGGTACTTGATGTAAAAGAAAATTAAGACAATTTTGACGACGAGCTATTCCAACTCGCAACCTGCCGTCAAAATACAGTGTCTTTCTTAATATGCTGGCGGTTTTTATGTGATTTATCAGACCATCAAACTAAACAACTTTCTCTATAAGAAAAAATCGCGAAAAAAAACCGCTTGTCCATTCAAAACTGAAAACCTACTCGACGGAAGCAGATATTTTTTCGTGATTTGGATGTTAGAGAAAGTTGTTTAGTTTAATGATCTAATCATCCCCTTAAAAAACCGTCAGTATATTAAGAAAGACATTATAAATTTAAAAAAAAATATTTCTTTCATTTCAAATTATCTAGACAAATAAAAATAAGGTTTAGAAGACCACATTATAAAAATAAAATAATTACATAAGTTATCTAACAGTGCAGCCTCAATTTATGAGCGTACATAACATGGAAGGTTCATGTGATTGGATAGAGGGTATCAAACTGATAGTAGCTCCACGAATCAACACAATAGGCAGCCAATAAACGATTAATCCAGATCACATTCCACAGATTGATGTAATTAATACCAATGTAATAGAGTATAGATTAGTTGACGTGTAACTAATTCGGAAGAAAGCACTTAAGAGGCTATGTGAAAAAAATAGGACTCTTCAAAGCATCTCAAGAAGTACTAACAGTAGGAGTATGATTTGCGGATATGTGTAAATTGAACATATAATTGAAGTTTTGATTAGAGCCAAAACACGATTAAGACACATTTTCTCGATAGAAAAACAAGCCAAAGTAGCCTCCGTCTTTATCGATAAACGCTTGGAAGTGCTAAACGGTGAATATTACAAACAAGAGGCTTGATTTAAAAAAAAGAGATTGATTTTTTATAAATTTTGATGAGAGCAGAATTGAACTTACATAAATAGTACAATTACAATTAAATAAAGTTTGTTTTATGCTTGCGTCGTTTCAGTCGCCCGCTCCATCTCTTTCTCTCGCATCAGGCAGTAATATAAGCTATCACACGCCTATTTCGCTTCAATTATTTTTCGACATAGGCCCTTAAAGTAAAATCTGACTACATCTTTTCGTCCCAGTGGCCCAGACTGGATAAGGAAAGCAAGAATAAGACAATACTGGAAGAAATGGGGGGAGGCCACAGAACATTAAGAGAGGTTAGAAATGCAAAGTAGCGCTTATGCTGCGGAGACGGCTGTCGCCACTTGTATTCCCGCTCACGCTGCTACAATTACTCATGCCCTCTCGCTCGCACTACGCCACGCGCAATATGGTGTTATGCAAATCATTGCATAACCTGTGACGACACGTTCCACGCCTAATTTGCATTTCTAACCCCTCTTATAATGTTCTGTGGGGAGGCCTACGCTAAAGAAGCGACTACTACAGAAGGGAGCTGATCATATACATGCCAGGATTATATCGAATTATAAGAATACAATATTAAATATTTGATTGAATGAATGGATGGATGCTCGTGGATGTTGTGGTTTCAGAATATCTCTGGCTACCTCCTCGGGGAATATCGTCGTGAGCATATGCATGCATGCATGCATGATTAAATGAAATGAATGAGTTATTGTTATTACTATTGTTTATGTTATTAAAATGAAATGTAAAAAAAGTTATTTATGCATGCAATAATTGAATTGTTAAATCGTGAATGTGTTAAAGTAGTAGAATAAAGGCTTATTTATTTTATTTACATCTTTTCGTCAATGATTCTACTAAAATCTAAGTTGAGAGACAAATAAATAGAATGTAAACAAATATACCAATATTGTGCAAGCTTCAAATAATATGATAATGGGGTAGGAGGATGGTAATTGAGACACATTACCTTATCCGGGCCTATTAACTAATGGTACTCGAGTTTTTTTAAGTTACACAACAGTTTGATAATCTCTATTAGCTCACATATACCTTATTCCTGTTCTTATCGTGTATGCAGTTATACTTAAAGTAAATAAACCACAAACAACTCAAAATTACCTCTTCCCATTTTTCCTTCTATTAATTTCTTGAAATATGGCATGAAATTTATTTGAGGTTCGATTGATCCTCACGTTATTCTGGAATTCTTTCCGTTTCTGCACTTTGCTTAGTCCTTTGTTCTTCTTTTTTGTCACCTCCGCTTGTGTGGGTAACTTAGTCAAAATTCCTGTCAAGAAATTGTTTTTGTCTTCCTGAAATATTTTACACGCATTTTGAAAGAGTGATGTAAATTTTTCAGCTAATTTTGGAAAGATCGCAACGCAACAGTTTCTGCTGTGGTCAAACGGATCCTGTATGCACATCCTGGTATCAATTTTGAGATTTGGACAAAGTCCGGATTGAACATTATGCTTGTATAAACTAAATTCAAATGGTACATCTTCCAATTTCTTGAAAATTTCTCTTGGTACGGGAGTGCCTAAATATGGTGATACAACATTACTGGCAAAGTCAAAATTTTTGTAATATTGAAAAAATCCACCAATAAGTTCATAGAGGCTACTATTATTAGTCGACTTGTAATTTGTAATTTCTCTAAATGCTGTATCCCAATTGTCGACAACATCTTCCGTTACCGAATCTTGTAAAATCAATACTGAAGGTAAAACATTCACTTGTTGTAAATAGAATATCACTAATAACATTAATGAATAATTTGGCATAAGATTTGTTCCTGTGAGATTGTGGACTTTGGACCAGTACTTGATGAGTATTGCGAGAGGCAAGGCCCTCTTGTCCATATGCAGTAGGTACGCTATCAATTTGCTATTTTGAACCCCGGAAGGGCTTTTGAAACTGACATCGCAGTGTCGTCCTGTAGGAACATGATAGAATTTAACTATTGGTACTTTAGCCATGGGAATAGCAAAGAGTTCTGCGAATATATTCTCTTGTGTCATCAGGGTGTGCTTGGCTTTGTAAACGATCTTGTGCGGTGGAGTTCTGACCCATCTTGGGAGAGACACGTAGCAGTCCACGTCACTGGTTCTAATGCCAAGGCCGGTTATTATGGAGCCAAATGGCATTACGCGGCAACCTGGAACATTAAACAATGTCATTATAATTTTTTTATCAATCAGCAGCACTAATAGATATGCTGATTGTTCAAAAAACTATAATGAAGTTTTGTATACAGGGTGTAATAAAATACCCTAGTACTACTTAAGGGGGTGGTTTAGACCTTCAAACTGATCAACTTTTACTATGGAGCCAACAATGAGGAAAAATAAAAAATCTGCATCAGCATATGCTCACGACTACATTCCCCGAGGGGGTAGTCAGAGATATTCTGAAACCTCAGAACATCCACGTTTCACCAGTAGTAGCAAAACTCTGTCCAGTGTGATGGGGGGTGAGTCCGTCGCCACATAATGGACAGTGGGGTACAATACATGCCTCGAAATTTAAGCATGCAGGTTTCATCAAAATGTTTTCTTTCACCGAAAGCCCGTGGTATAAATCGTACATAAATTCTGAAGAACTTATTGGTACGAGTCGACTTGGACTGGGATCGAACAATCGCTTCCTGCACGGCTGGCCCGATTTAAAAAAAATTAGCTGCCCCATAAATCTTTTCGAGTTGGTGCTGCAGTTTTGTAAGGGACAGCAGATATTTTATATTTTTTCCTGATGTTGGCTCCATAGTGCAAGTTGTTCAGTTGGATGGTCTGAAGCAGGGTTGGCATGATTAAAACAAGTTGTTTTAAAACACGTGTTTAAAACAGTTTGAATTAAAACCGTGTTTTTTATTAAGTGTTTAAAAACACAGATTAAAACAAGTTTTATACAATGTATAAAACATTAAGAAAAAAACAAGGTTTAAAACTACTTTTCATTGCGAATGAATGGAAATATATTAATATTTAGGACTCTAAATAGCTTGACATAAAACCATTTGAGTCTATCTCTATGCTATTGTACTGCTATATTATATTTTTGTACTTTTGAAATAGGAATTAAAAGGAAAATTTTATTTAGCATTGTAATTAAATAAAACGTATAATTTTTATGACAAGTAATTTATTCGGTGAAAGATCAAAGTATCATTAATACCCACAAGGGTATTACCCTTAATAATAGGGGTAATACCCACTAGCACTAGGGTATTACCCTTATTTTAAACATAAAATAATATGAATATTGGGGTTTCCCCTATTAAAAATGAAGATTAGTTAGAATTGTTAGAATGTAAAGCGTTCAGTATTGATTAGAGATACGTAACATAAAATAAATGTTTATCCACTAACAGATTTTTGTACATATTGAATTTATTATGGCGAATTTGAAAATACCTAGTCTAGAAATCAAATATTATAGGTCTAATTTATTTGAAATTAATGGCCTGAACACAAAAGAAAAAAAAACATAAAAAACAAAAAAAACACTTGTTTAAAACATTTTGAACTGTTTGTTTTATAAAATTTAAAAAAAACTGTTTTTTTTCCAACCCTGGTCTGGAGCCTTAAGTATTATTAAGTATTACTAGGGTGTTTTGTTACACCCTGTATATGGATGGCCATACTATGTCTATTTGTTTGTTTATTTGTTCGAGCATTACGCAAAAACTGCTGAACCCATTTTGATGAAAGATTTTTAGTTTGAAAGCTTATGATTTGACAAAAAATCTGGTATATAATTTGTGCGGACATGGGAATTGTTAGAGACATACCAGGCCACGCAGTGCGCAGAGCAGCCTCCAAATCCTCGAAAAGTCCCGACAAGCTTTCCACTTCATTCCTCGTCAACCTCACTTGTTGCAGTAGACAGTCCACTTGCGTATCGAAATCACCTTCTAAATTCAATTGAGAAGTATCCAGGATATCGTCTGAAGAAAAGGAGAAAAAGTGTTGAAAAGAAAATTGACACGATTGTTTTTTGCAGGTCTCGAACAGTCAATTTCCTTACCTTCCAGACTCATGGTTGAGAAAAATTATTCAGTATCCATTAATTCAATTATTTCGTGTAAACACAGTAGTATCTGTCTTTTCACAAAAATTCACCCAAAATAAAAATAAAAGTAGAATTTGGTAAATAATTCGAGATCGCAGCGTGGTTAAAGTTCCGTTTATGTTGGTTGATTTTGTTTACGCATGAAGAGAGAGAAAGATTTATTTTTATTTTGAATGGGCCCTGGGCCCCTAGGCCTAGGCGTTAACTTCTTTTTCATATTAAGTCAAGCTGGTTTCTTTCTACCTAAATTATAATTTAACCGTATTTATAAATGAAACCTATGTATTTTCTAGTTCTTGCCTCATAAGTTCCCGTCTTTTTCTTGCCATAAAAACACAACACGTGACATTTGAAGGTACGTTCAAAATAGTGACATTTCTTAGTTCTTGGCTTGTGGTTCTTGGTCAATGGCACAGACAGGAAGCCGGAAATAGGTATTGTGGGCACAGATTACTGATATGTAGCAAGCGCCAAACTCAAAATTATAATAGCAGGTAGTTAGGTAACTATCTACTTCCCTAAGCCCCACTTGCGTTAACCTGGGCTTGCAATAAACTCCAGATTATTTTACCCGGAGTTAAGTGCTAACCCGGGTTGACGCAAGTGGGACTAAGTATATTAATTCTGTGTCTGTCGTAAATAAAGTACCTAGGTATAAAGTTTTGGTTTTCGAATTGTACGAAGTTTTTGAACAAAAGTAAAAATTGAATTTGATTAAGTAGGTAGGTACCTACCTATACCCATTTAATGATCTTGCTCACGAGAGCTTAACTGTTTAAACTCTTATGATTTAGTAGAATGATACGTAAATTCAAACAAATTAAAATAACACAAGCAAAGTTTTTAATTGATTATGTACTAGCAGCCCGTCCCGGCTTCGCACGGGGTAGACAAATAAATTTTAAGACTCATTTTTCTACACCTTCGGTTACATTGTTCAAATTTTACCAAGGATCCCTAATTTTTTTCAAAATGAAATGTAGCCTATGTCAAATTGGAAGAATGTAGCATACTATTGGTGAAAGAATTTTTTAAATCGGCCCAGTACTTTTTGAGCCTATTCATTACAAACATACAAACATACAAAAATAGGTACAAATCTTTCCTCTTTATAATATTAGTGTAGATGTAGATTACGGTGATGTTTGATCAGCCAGAACTCGTTTTAGTCCTCCCTTCAAAAGTTTGTACTGCTGGGAGAGTGTTACTAGGAAAGGTCATGTGTGGCGATCTGAAAATCAATGTTTTTTTTAAGAATAAGGCTCGCCACATAGTTATAATTTCGATTAAAAATTCGAATTTCGTATAGATTCGCCCCCTCCTGAATTCCGCTCTGAATTTCGGTCCGGACCCCCCTTACCAGCAGCGGCGGGTAGACCCGTCGCGACGTTGACCAACAAGAGCTATCGATTGTCTAATATCTATTTCACATCGCCGTTCTAAATCTTTCCAGCCCAGAATTTCGTCACACGGATAGCATTTTCGGCAGTGTCCATAAGCTCGCTCGCGTCAGGTGTCCGGGCAGGAAGGGCACGATACGAGATGGGCCATAGTCTGAAGAGTAACACCACATTCACACCTAAGGTCCATTCCATCATTAATTGCTATAATTATGGTACCAAGTTTCAGCTTCCTGTGTCTTACGGTCTCCGAGAAAAATGTCTGTGACAGACGGACGGACGGACGGACAGACCCTGAGGTGATTCCTTAAGTGTTCCGTTTTGAAAATTTGGGTACGGAACACTAAAAAGAGACACCTGGGGTGCGATTTTTGAAACTCCCACGTTGAACTCAGCAGTTGAAAATCTCAAAATTACTATGGAGATATCATTGACGTAGAATACTGGAGATATGCATCTTTTTACTGCTGATTTGACTTTCAAAAATCACAATTCGAGTGCGATTTTTGAAAGTCATACGTTGAACTCTAAGACGAGTTATAGTAAGTATAATTTTATAGATATTATCTGATTTCGGAATTCCCTACTAAATAATAAATTATACGTTAAAGTAATAATTCGTTTTCGAGTTAGATATTTAAAATCGTATCGTAAAAGGAAGGTATCCTAATATTCCTTACACTTTCTATGAAATGTATAGATTTCCAAGAATGCCATAAGGACAGCTATATTTTCACATCACGGCTATAAATCACAAGAAATGCCTTAATTTACTGCTCTAATAAATCATTAACAACGTAGTCTTTTATAAACAAAACACTTTACATTTTTCGAAAAATTACAAAATTCTTAGGTGGATTATTTCAATCACAATACGAGTATATCACGTTCATCTAAAATTTTCAAGATTTATTCGACTAAAACTCCAACCATCCAACTGCAAGAACCAAACCCACTAAGCGTACTGTCTATACCACTGTAAACAAATTCCCGAAGCCAGATCTAGTCACATTTAACTAATTACTAGATTCATTTTATGTTGGCCAACTACATTCCGCCTCAACAAATCAACATTTTCTAATCGATAACGAAGAAACCTTTTTGATAGTAGTTCCGTCATCAAAAGGTTCCCTGGTGTTCATCAAAGGGTGAAAGGACATAAATGCAACAACAGTCATATGTAGGAAATATTCGGCATAACAATCCATAAAATAATTGCCAAAAAACAAATGTACAGACAGAACATCAGAGTTTATAATCAGGTATAAATAGCAAAACGTCAGCATTCTTTCCCCAGCTGTGTGATCGAGCAGACGCATCGAGTGTCATCATGGGACACCTCCTGCTGCTGCCCACGCTCGCAGTAATCGCGGCGCTGCCTCGAGACAGTGATGCTATTACTACACACACAGACAAGTGTCAGCCTGAACAAATACACATCGCGTTCGGAGGTAAGTCGCATCTGCTCAACTTTAACTTCTGTAACCGTTGGATAAACTCATATAGGCATTTTGTATCCCACAGATAAAGTAAACGATATAACGGTAACATGGTCAACTTTTCAACAAACAAATAACACCATTCTTCAGTACGGGGAGAAGAATCTGGACAAGACAGTGAAAGGAGAACAGAAACTGTTCGTAGACGGAGGATCTCTGAAGAGATGTCAGTGGATACACAACGTCCGGCTGAAAGATTTGACGTTTAACGCATCTTACAGTGGGTATTTATTTGCACCAGACTTTGACTGTATTATCTCATCATCTTCCTAGCTGCTGTCCCGCTGGGTAGCGGGGTCTGCTTTCCTAGTCTGTTTCTTCCACATCGCTCTATCCTGAAGATGGAGAGCTCGCAGCTGTCCATTTCCTTCTTACAATATCAGACCAACTGAGTTTTGGCCTGCCTACGCCACGTTGACCTGGTAGAGTAAATTCCATTGCTTTGTTGCATATAAACTCAGGTGGTCTTCTTTTTACATGACCAAACAATCTAAGTCGATTTTCTTGATTTTTATCAGCTACGTGTCGCGGATTCCGAGACTACGTCGCACGAACTCGTTGCCTATTCTGTCGTAGCCGTAGGTATCTCGTATACATCCAAAGAATAGAATGGTTTGGACTTGGTTTGACTATATTATCTAATGTGTCAAGTACAAGCCATTAGTATGTACCTTCTCTTGAAATGTTTCAGTGTATAAAGTTGGGTCCGAATGCGGTTGGTCGGAGCAGTTCTCGTTTAAAACTCTACCCTCAGGTGAAGACTGGCCAGTGAATATTGTTATTTTAGGAGACATGGGCGTTGACGTTGATTTTGTGAGTATAACTAATAGGATCGAATGCTCGAAGATGCTCCGAAGTGTCGCCCCTGGAACCTGGTTACCCTGGTCTCCGGGGTGAATCTGCCCGCCAAGCGAGGTAGTAGGCCGATGTTATAAATATGGTACATTACATTGTAATTTTTTCGTAAAGATAGGCTACGTCAGCCCAATCCGAACACACCAGCGAAGCTCATCAGCAGTCACCTTAGTCGTATCAGCATGGAAGACATAATCATAGAAGCAATATCCCAACACCGCCTCTCACCAATCCCTGTCCCAGCAAATACCTATGCCGATGTCTGTCCCCCTTTTGGTGCTCTCAGGCCGGTGGGTCGGTTGATCTTTCATATTTCCTTCATAGTACACAGTAATAAGCTGTATCTGCACCCAGAGTAATGCTGTTTTTGTCATTTACAAAAATTGTTTACGATTGTTTATGAAAAAGAAAATCTTTAAACGAACATTAATTATCAAGGAAACAGTTTAGTGATTTTGAGCTAAGCAATTGGACCCAAATACTCTGACATAACAATAAGTGGAGCACTCTATCTCTACCCTGTTGGTGGGAAAAGACTTGTTTCATGTTGTAGAACGTGTGTAAGAATGATCCTTGTATATGAATACTTGACGTATCTTAGTTACGTGACCGGGTTTGTGAAAAAGTTGTACTGACAAGTCGACTCCAATCGTCAAGCACTATCTTTTAATCTACTTGTAACCGATTTAATCCCTTCACAGAAATCTTTATTATGTCTCCCAGAAAATTCTTCTCGGAAAATCTTGTTAAATCTAGCATTATTGTCCCCAGTCACGGGAATTCATCGAGGCAGACGTCAAAACGGGTCAATACGACTTCGTTATTCACACCGGGGATTTCGCTTACGACATGTATAAATTTAACGGTACACGAGGAGATCAATTCATGAATAACATTCAACCAATCGCCGCCAATTATCCGTATATGGGATGTCCGGGTAACCATGAACATACATAGTGAGTATTTTAATATTGATAATGATTATATTATCTTATCTGTTGTTCTCAAAAATGTGTACCTATATCATTAAGCACAAGGAACGGAAGTGACGACGACGCATTATGGAGCTGTGATTCTCATCCCAACCATACAGGCCGATTTCGAATCTGTATTGCTTACAGAATCTGCCGATGGGGCTCTTCTGCCCCATCGGCGCTCGAGTGGCGACGGCATACGGGAAAGCGCAACGTGGGTAGTGGTAGTCACAAGGTGGACCGAGGACCTGGTGAAGGCGCCGGAAACCCGTTGGATGAGGGAAGCGCAGGACCGGTCGTTGTGGTGATTCTTGGGGAAGGCTGATTATTTATCGGCTGATATAATGATGATGAATGCCACGTTCATAGATTTTTGGACATAACGAATATTTATCTCATTGTCTTACAGCAACTACAGTAATTACAAGAATCGGTTCTCGATGCCCGGTAACTCTGAGAGCATGTTCTACAGTTACGACGTTGGACCGATCCATTTCATCTCCATGAACACAGAGGCTTATTACAACAACACCGATTATCCGGGGACAATTCCAAATGAGTAAGATTCCGTTTTAAATTGTGAATATCGGCTAGATCTTGTCAGTAGCGCAGCGAAGGAGGAAGGGGGTAGGGGCTGGGGGGAGGTTGGCAAATGCCCCGGTTGGCACTTTACTAGGGGCGGCAAATTCGGGAAAATATTGCTAACCAATTCGTACTCGTGCGTATTACTGTACCTAGTTAACTAAATAATTCTGACCACATCTAAGACGTGGTGCTAAAAAAATTTCGAGTTTGTTTTGCTTGATCCATAGCTTTTACTTAGGTTACTTCAAATGTTTTGTACGTAAAAAGCTCTAGCTCCAACCCATTTGTCTTGAGGAGAAAAGTCGAGCTCCCTTCGCTAGCTCTAAGGCCGAGATTCAGAGACGATTTTTAAGTCATAGTTCGAACTCCCGTATGTCAAAATCCATAAATTTTCGCCCCGCTTAGCTCGAGCTAAGACTGAAAAGATCGTCTCTGAATCTCGGCCTAAGCTTCTATTTTTCCATGGATAAACCAAACGATGACTGACCACAACCCGAATAGTTGTCTTAAAAAATTTCGAGCTCACTCCGTAATTTTGTTGGTTTTCTTATAAAGATAAGGGTGCGGCAGAATCGGTCTGTGCCCCGGGCGACAGGAACCCACGCTACGCCACTGGGTCTTGTAGATAAATCTAGTTAAACAATCTTTGAAAGCTTGCAGTTACCTATTATTTAAACTAAAATAATTATATTGGGTGTAAATTAAATGCGTTAAATTGACCATTAAACTGAATAACCTTCACAATGGCACCAAAATTGTAATCGCGAAAAAATAAAACTATTGTTACTAACAGTTATTTTAACTGTGATACTAACAACATATCATATGGATGTAATATCTGCAATAAAGAATTTTTTTTATCGTTCCATATTTGGTCGCCATTGATGTTTTCTATGGAAAAGTAGATTTTTTTGCGGATTCAAAGTTGGTCCCTTGGTGAAAGTTGTTTGATGGTCTGAAACACCATCCATGCTAATTATACAACGTTATTTACTTGTATTATTTTCATTGACAGTAACGGAGAAATTCTCACTCATTACGTTTGGCTGGAAAATGATCTAAAAGAGGCCAATAAACCAGAAAATAGGTGAGTTACTCCATAGATTTGTATGTTTAAGATGGTACTCGTTAATCTACGTATTAGTAGTAGGAATATTGAATACAAATTGTTACTGATTGATTTACCGATACCAACGTACAGGTAATAATAGACTTAGGCCGTTTGTCCACCGCCGTCGCCGTCACCGGCCCGTCGTCACCGAGAACGAGATTATTTCGGGCTGTGTTTAATATGATGTGACGGCGATCGTGTGTCATCCGCGCCGATATCGGTGGCTCAGTCCTTGAGCTTTGTCTGGGCGAACGGCACGATGTGACGGTAGTGTGTGGACAAAAACAAACGTATTTTGTATTGCCGGCATATCGGCCCGTCATAAAACCGTGCCAAGTTCTAGCGGTTGCGCCGAACTAGTCGAATCTTCGGCGGCCGGGATGACGGACGGCGGCGTGGACAGGTGGCCGTAGTAAATGTATGTATGTATCGTTACTTCGGAGCCGTCATCTCGTTCCCGGCGACGTCCCGGTGACGGCGGCGGTGGACAAACGGCCTTAGGCGTTGTCTTAATTAATTGGCCATTGCTCTCTCGAGCGCGATCATGAGATCCGATCCGATCGCCACTGACATCGCATGAACGCTTGATAGCCAATTAATGGAAGTGTCAGGTGTGATGGAATAAATACACCAAGCACATCATATTAAAGGATCATAGGTGGTAATTATCTTAACTTTGCTTTGTTGCGGAGATTGGCCGTCGACTGAGGAAGCGAAATTGTGACCCCCGTTTCCGGGTCGTTTCTGGTGCCGAGGCAAGCGTAGCAATTCAACGTGTAGCGTTCTGAAAAGGGGCGGGTTAATTGACTGAACAAGTTGGTGATGCGTGTTGCAGATCTCATTGTTTTGACGAAGCATGTTGCTGATTTATGCCTGCTTGTGTATTCTTGTTTGACGACGCTTGTGCTGACTGCTAAGACATGCCTTTCGGTTGGTATAGAGCAGAGTTCGAAAAAATCCGATTTTTATAATAAATATCAAAAATCAGATGTTTCGATATATATCCGATATATATCTGATATATATCCAGGCTAAGAAAACGAAGCGAATTTCATTCTGTAAACCTGTAGTAATCTTCTTAGCTTACACTAAGTCCAATTAGTTGACTTCAACGTCTTACGTAAATAATAAGTTGACAATATGAAAGATATCGTAGGCACTCAAATATTACGTCTGAATAGAACGAAGTGAAAAACAATATTGAGTCAATGTTTGTCAAATCTTTCGATTGTCACGCTTGCGGGGATTCCCTTGAAAGTGTAAATTATTAACGCTAGGAGCTCCAGGGAATACCCATTTTTTAGTACCTCGTAAAATAAACCTTATATAATATGAAGTTAAGGTTTGAATTTCAATAAAAAGCTAGCCGTACTGGTAAGTTAAAGGGGGTTTCCCCTACTTTAAATGAGGTTGCCATTTTGGGAAACAATCTAAATTATTCTGAATTGTAGTTTTTCGCTACGTGTTGCCAGGGTAAACATTAATCTACAAAATTTGTAGTTCAGAAGATAGGAAAAAATCAATTGATATATATCAAAATAAAAATCAATTGATATATGTATATCGTGATATATATCATGATATATATCCGCTGATATATATCCGCAAACCCTGGTATAGAGGACTGTTGACTTGCCGCTTGACTTTTGAAAGACCTATCCACCACACCATGGGAAAGACGTGAAAAAAATTTGCATCCCCACTTTTCGTCTAGGGAAGGTACCCTAAAAAAATATATTTTTCAAGATTTTAGTTTACCACTTTATCGGCGTGATTATGTGTACCCATGTCAACTCAGGTTTCTAGTACTAAGCGTCTCTGAGCTAAGCCGCGGACAGACGGACAGACAGACGGACATGGTGAAACTATAAGGGTTCCTTGTTGACTACGGTACCCTATAAATCAGCTGTCCCATACATTTGTGTCGAGTAGGCACTTAAATTTTGTATGAAACAGACGTTTTTTTTCGCGATTTCGAAGTTGGCTCCATGGTGAACGTTGTTCAGTTTGATGGTCTAAACCACCCCTTTAAATGTTTCGATGGTGTTTTGTTACATGTTTTTATAAATCGCACCGAACCACTAACGAACTAATGGCAATGCTAATGGCTATTTAAGAAAAAGCCTTAAAATCTTAATTTTTCCATCCAACAGAAAAAAACGTCCATGGCTAATAACGTATGGACACCGTCCGTTTTACTGCAGTAATAGTTTTGACGGGTGTGGTTCGGATTATTATCATCGAGTTGGAATCCCACAACTGGGAGGCTATGGTGAGTGCTAACCAGGAAGCTATAATTCTAGATCCATGGTGCTAACACTACAGACTGGAACAAAAAGAGTTATATTTAATGTTGTGGTTTAGTTCAGACCATTTGAATGACCAAAATGTCTGGTCTTCACAATGTTACACTAACTGTGTAATTCAATATTGTATTTGTAAGTGTACTTCGTATATTTTGTATTTTTAAAAATGCGTGTTGTAGAGTTTCTGGCCGCATCTTCTCTACAATCTACAACGGAACACCTTCCGACGCGGTGGTAGAGTCAAAAATTACGCCAGAAAGCTATACATGTGATATTATTTTGAATACAACATTTTGAGTTTGAGTTTGATAATCAAACTGAACAGCATTTAAGCATTTATAAAATCAATCAATCAATCAATCAAACAAATTTACTTTATTTAAAAATCTGTTGTTCCATTTTTTTTTAAATGACGTATACAGCGTTGCTCAGGGAGCATTTACTGCTTTTTACTGCGGACTATTGGAGGGACCAGAAGGGTCACCGAGCCAATTGAATGAACTTAAGCAACCGACCTAGGGGCACCCCAGGGGGGTACGGACCTCGGCATAGGACGTTGCTGGGGCTACGCGGCGGATTGGGTAGCTGGGATCGGTGAAACTGTTGTTCCATACCTCAAAATATAATACAATGTATGAAACAGCTAATTAATACTTTAAATCATGTTGTCTTGTAGGTGTGGGAGGCAGGTTGTGGGATTTAATATATAGTTTGACGAAGCATGTTGCTGATTACCGGCTGTTGTATTATGATATTTATGATTGACGAAGCTTGTGCTGCTTGGACTGCTTATTTTGTGAAGACCTTAACGAATTATTTTTATCAATAAAATTGTCTTGTAGGTTTTAATAATAATTCTCGAATGAGATATATTCTTTTCTTTTTTTACTTCCTAAAAAACTCAACAGATGGCGTGTTCATCGCTCCCTATAGAAATATATGTGACTGCCTTTTTTTAAAGGCCAAGCGATCGAGCCTATACAGCCTTGTCAGAAGTAAACAGTTTAAAATTTAAATTTAATAGAAAGATGTGTTGGCATCGATCATCTTTTCCCTTTTCATTATTTTAAAGAAAAACATTTGGAAGTTTGGACCTTAATTCGCGCAGACCGTAGCGCAAACTATCCATCCCCTAGAAAATTACAGGAAAAACTTCCATTGTATGCGATGATTGATGATGATTATTTATTGTAAAGCGTTGGAGCCACTCCTGCACAAGTACACAGTTGACCTGGAGATTTGGGCACACGAGCACTCTTACGAGCGCATGTGGCCCGTCTACAATAAGACCGTGTACAACGGATCCTACGAGCAGCCCTACCTGAACCCCGGGTGAGGACATCTGATGGCTTCCTAGTTTATTATTTGTATACTCTGTACAAGGTCTGACCGCACCAGCACTCGAAAGACCTAGCCCAGTAAAAATACGGGTCGAAAGGGAATAATTTATGATAAACAATTTTTTTGCGATAATTACACTAAATTTCGTATTTTTTAGTTACTAAAATGTAAATTTAAATTCATAGTTATAGTACAGTCGCCATCAGATACCTATATATCGTAGTAAACAAGATGTTCAAATATTTCTGAGCAGTGATAATTTTCAATAAATTCTTTATAGTGAATGTTACCATTTAGATCTAAACATGTATTTTGTATAAATATCGGACCAACTTATTTTCAGTTATTTCTTTACTAAGTTATTTAAAATTGAAATGTAAAACAACGGAGTACGGACTTTTTTTCCTAAACTGCTCAGATGTTTATGATCACCCTGGCTGCGTAGATAAATTTGATATTCTAGGCTTTCAGATTATTTTTGATTTGTTATATGTAAAGAAATTATTGAAAATTAGAACTGCTTAGAAATATTTGACCACCTTGTTTGCTATGACATATCTGATGGCGACTGTACCTACTCTGTGTTCAACGTTAGATTTCTTTCTTTTTAATAAATTTTTATTGTTTGTTTTAGGTGAGTTTACATACAGTAAAAAAAAAAATTGTATTATAATTGAGTACTTACCTATGTCTGAAAATAGTAATAATTTCTACTTAGTTAAAACCAAAGATTACACTGGTAAATCGTCCATAGTTATATTGTCTAAGTGTAGACTAGACGGTGTCATCACCTGCTTGATGATTGATTGTTGCAGTGCTCCTGTGCAGTTCACATCGGGTGCTGCGGGTTGTGCTGAAAATACGGACAAATTTGGTACATTAGCAATAATAATGATGTTAATTATTGTTATACTTTACACTGCAAATTGCAATGCTGCTATCGGCTGGTCATACATAAATCTGCCGAAGAATTTACAACCGATGGGGAGTATGAGTTCTAGAATGGAGACCACGAACTGGCAGTCGTAGTGTGAGAAGATGCTCTCAGGTGCTGGACAGACGACCTGAGAAATGTAATGCGCAGCGACTGCATGATGAAGGTCGAGGATAGTTTTGGATTTAGCGCCTTGGGAGAAACCTATGTTATGTTCTAAGCCACGGTTTATACAGAAGAGACGTGTGGCGGTGGCGGATAATCTAAGTAACACAATATAAACCTTATAGTACGTAGCATAACGTCGTTTTTGTCGTAAGGCGCCGCGCCATGCTACGTACTATAAGGTTTATAACTGTGTTACTTTGACTATCTGCCACCGACACACGTCTCTTCTGTATAAACCGTACCTTAGGTCATTAAAAACTAAAATGAAAACAGTAAACATGATGGACACATTTGAAAAATGTGATTAGAAAAGACCAAATCGCCCTGAATGGAAATAATTGAGATAGGCTTAAGAGCAGGAGAGGACATAACAGGATAAAATGCTGGCAAAGACAAGTTAGTTACTACCAAGATGAAAAAAGGTTGCAAGGAAAGATTCTCCCCGAGTGACGAAACCTGAGTTCATCTGTCGCACCTTAGGCAGTCAGTCTCGTTTTCACAATTACTGACTGGCTAATCTTTTCACTACAGCATGAGTGATGGTCATACAAAATACAAAATCATTTATTTACTAAAATTAGTTTACACATACGGTTTACTTGAGGACCCGTACAAGGGAATGCCTGGAGTACGATGGTCAAAAACAGAGGATTACTAATATGTATACAACACAACTCAGAGTACAGTTAAGACTAAAAGAATAAATACAAATTAAATTTACAATACAGTTGAAGTTAGCAAACGAGCAAATAAATTACTGAGGTTATTTATTTATATATTTTTTTTTTACGAGCCGCACAATAGCAAAATATTTTTCTCTGAGAAAACGGTGTCATACGGTATGGCTCATTCGCTGAAACGAAAAAGAAAACCAAGATGTGACTTAATGTATGTTTTTGTCCACAGGCAAACCTTCCCCTTGGACTGCTTTCACGTCTAGTAATTTCGGATACACGAGGTTTACTGCACATAACAAGACACATTTATACGTGGAACAGGTGGGTGTAATACTTGAAGCTGAAAAACGTTTATTTTATACAGATTTAAATAGTCGCAATTTGAAAGGTTGCATGGGGATCTTCTTCCATGGGGCTCATACTCATAAGCTCTATGATGGGCACAAACATGAAATGTAAGGATATGAAGAAAAGAAGTTGAATACAATCCAGTAGAAAAGGGAAGTTCTATCGCCAGGCTGGAGGCTTATATTTTACTTTATATTAGGAATAGTTATGGTTTAGAATAAGCTAAGAATAAGGAGATCATAATTTCTTACTTATAAACTCGTAACTACGTTGGTGGCAACGTCGCGGTTCATAGATAAACTTAAAAAAAAACATAAATTTGTCTATGATACAGAACAGTTACGCCGACGTTATACTAGATTTAAGTTATTCCGGGTTTATTAGTAGACATTTTGCTTATTCTTAGTTTATTCTTGGTATAATATTTTATACCACGTTTATTCGTACCAGTGTGAGAGAGAGAGTTCTTCCATACTATGGTTGTCTGGAAGAAATCGCTTTTAGTGATAAGACCGTCATTTGTACCCTTAAATTTTATTATTATGTTTTTGTTGCTGTATGTTTTTGGTGTGCAAATAAAGAATATTTATGTTAGAGAATAAACGGCCGCCCCCCTTAAACCGGCCGCTCTTGGCACTTGCCCATTGTGTCCTTAGGAGTATACATCCCTGTTTCTAATGTGACATTCAACTAAATTACAGGTGTCAGTACACGACCCGATCAATAGACGAAACTTGGAGGGAGCACCTAAGAAGATAGACGAGTTCTGGCTGATCAAGCATCACCGTAATCCGTACAAAATCTAATTAATATGTATAAAAGTATGTTTGAGACTTGATTGTGTTTTCTTTCATTAACTTTTCCAAAAAAATCTAAATCATGTACCTGAGGGACAAATCGGTAGGTACACAACAAAGAAATTCATATACCTAATAGAGTGAGCCATACCAATTGTAAAGTGTCCACTTTTTTTGACGTTTAGGTTTGAGTGTGTGGTGTCAAGTAGTATGGACAAAAGCTACCAAGTGACATATGGCCTTATGTTTACGGTCACATTTCACACACACTAGCTCAAAAAAAGTAGACAGCCGTATAAACAAATATCTATAATTCCATCTCCTTCTAATATTAAAGGTACGTCATAAGACAAAAGAGACTAACTACAGTCGTAAATTTATGCGGACTCTATGGACATCCTTCCTCTGAGGTACATAAGGTAGTAGAGCAGTCTGTCCATGTGACCATAGACACTATACACGCCTAGAATTAAGTATACAATACTAGAGTTTTCCCACTATTCGCCCCTTGACCCTCGACATCGTCCGCACAAATTATATACAACGTGTTAATGAATAAGCGCAAAACCTCATTAACCCCAACTGATTTAAAACAAAATAATTAGGTTTTAACAATAATTTCATTATTTTGATTAATGATATTCGTCAAAGTCGGCAGCTACTGAAAAATGTTAACATTGGGAAAAACGTATAAAACAAAATCTGCTGTCTACATTTGAGTTGAGTATGCAGTGTTACTCGTATGTTGTATGCGACAACAGATTTATTCTCGATGTTGGCTCCATACAGTCCCTGTCTCTTATGCGGTTCTATACCGTTCGTCCGATTGCAATGAAACTTTGGTGGATTTTTGTGCGTATGTCCGTGAAGGCTTCCGTCAAAAAAAGAGCCACATTGCAACGTATGCAACACTGTAACGGCTAGTTTCTATTAAAAATAAATCGCACGCAGCCATTGACTTACCGCTACTGGACGGAGGGTCCGCGCTCTACAGTGTCCGAATAAAAAGAGAACGAAAACGTAAAAAGAAGAACGAATTACGAAACAGTCTTCGTTTGATCGGCCGACTACGCGCGCGCTAGGGTGGAAAATAATTTCAGCATTTTTAATGTTTTTAGTTGGTTTATATTACTATACGTAGGTACTTAGGTTTGTGTATTTTAGTCTCGGAAACTTTATTCGAGTATTTTGTACTAGACCCTGCGTCCATAGTATTCTACGTCAATGCACGCAGCCTTATTCTTTTCTGCCAAAATACCTTAACTGTTGTATACTACTGTTGGCGCGCTCCATACAAACGAAGTCTGGTGATATTTTCAATTCTAACTAATTACACTCAATGAAATTGTGCAGAAACAATCTAAAAATAAATCTCTATGCTTGTATCGTGCCAGATTTTCCTTAAAATGTACAGTTTTAAAGTTACAGTGCCTCAAAGATTTTCATACAAATCTTAAATTAATCCTAGCATTGAAACTGTATATTTTAACGAAAATCGGACACGATACAAGCATAGAGATTTGTTTCTAGATTGTTTCTGCAAAATTTCATTGAGTTTAATTGGTTAGTATTGAAAATATCACCAGACTTCGTTTGTATGCAGCGCGCATTTACGCATTCGGAATAAACTCCTCTTAATGACGGGCCTTTGTTATCTTTTCATTCGACTCCGGTATCGTCTTGAAACTGAGCAGCTACTTCGAGTATAAAGAACAGTAGCAGATACTCCATTATTCAAGCTGAACGTCTGTTTTAGTACAATTTAGTATAAATTCAGATTCAAAATTATATGAATATCTTGACAATGTAAAGAATTTCTGTTAGGTTAAATATGTAGGTTATAAAAGTAAATTTTTGTAGAATTTCTAGGACTTTCATGAGGTTCGTAAATTAAAACGAGATCACGCAATACAAGTGTCTAAAGTTTGATTTCTAATCTTTATTGTGTTGACGCACGCATTTCAGTTACGCAAGACCCTTAATGTATACAGGGTGTATAATTAAATACACCCTGGGTATTACATATTGAACAGGTTGCTTCAGACTATCAAACTGAACAACTTTTACCATAGAACCAATATCGAAATCGCGGAAGAAAAATCTGCTGTTGCATACATTTAAGTCTATAAAAACCAAAACGTCCCTTTTCTGGCCTTCATGTATTGGGCTGTAGAGTGGAGTACCTATACTTCATTCCAAATAAGGACGACGAGATTTTTCGATTCCTATGTAGCTTTCTGGCCAATTCTGATAAGCACATACAGGGTCCTACTTAATATACTGACAGTTTTTGAAGAGGATGTTCAACTGTCTCTATGGGACCAACATCGAAATCGCGAAAAAAAGTCAGCTGTCCCATACATTTGGCTCGAGTAGGTTCGCACTTTTGTATGGGACGATTTACGATGTTGGCGCCATAGAGAAAGTTGTTCAGTTTCACGATCTGATCATCCCCTTAAAAAGTGTCAGCATATTAAGAAGGACCCTAAATAATTTATTTATCAGAAAGATGTACTATCTGACATATCTTGGACGTTACTAAAGCTGTTCTAAGAATAAGTGAGAATAAGTGTTTCAAATCTCTGTTTCTGTAATGCAGAATAGCCTTAAAATGTCGTTGCTATTTTAAATGGAGTAGAGGTACTCCAACTTAATATGCTGACAGTTTTTTAAGAGGATGAACAGACCATCAAACTGAACGTTCTCTATGGGACAAATATCGAAATCGCGAAAAAAAGAAACAGACGGCCCATACATTTGGCTCGAGGTAGGTTGCACTTTTGGATGGACCAGTAGATTTTTTTTTCGCGAGTTTGATGTTGGTCCCATAGAGAAAGTTGTTCAGTTTAAAAAAGTGTCAGCATATTAAGAAGAACCCTATAATATGTATTTTAAATTATTATCGTGACATCGTGAGGAAACCTGCATGCTTCAATTTCGAGGCATGTATTGTACCCACTGTTCATTATAAGTGGCGACGGGCTCACCCCCCCGTCACACTGGACAGAGTTTTGGTACTACTGGTGGAATGAGGATGGTCTGAGGTTTCAGAATATCTCTGACCTCGGGGAATACAGTCGTGAGCATATGCTTATATGCTTAAATTATTATTAAGGAAATGTCCAAAGCAAAACAAAATATGTACAATATAGTAGCAATTTATTTCGTTTGTAATTAAAGAAATATTTATCCTCTTTCACTTATTCTACACAATTTAAATGGCATTGTAAAAAAATATCCTAAACTACATATAATTAACAATAAACTTAAAATTAAATTAAAAATAAATTATCACAAATTACATTGCGATAACCGATTTGTACTCATGGTGAAATAATTCTGCAACACATTTCTTTAATGAAATGATATTTTATACAGGGTCCTTCTTAATATCCCGACACTTTTTTAAGGGGATGAACAGACCGTCAAACTGAACCACTTTCTCTATGGAACCAACATCGAAATCGCGAAAAAATCTGCTGTTCCATACGAAACTGCAAACCTACTCGAGCTGATATTTTTTTCGCGATTTCGATGTTGGAAAGAAAGAGAAAGTTGTTCAGTTTGATGGTCTGATCATCCCCTTAAAAAAGTGTCAGCATAATAGGAAGGACCCTGCATAATTCTAGAATTATAGTTTAGAACTGTTTAATTTATATTAGGCACAAACGTAATGGTTTCAACTTTCGAATCCAATATTAAAGAGCAAAATTTAACGATTCAAAAAATAAACACGTATTTTATCCATGTTATTTCATATTTTTTATCCTAGAGTAACAATTCACCTTTGTCTAATTATTATAAGGACTAGCCTTGCGGTAGCATTTCCCTTCTGCCACGGTATAAGCACAATTGATCTTGTGCATTTACATTCAATTTTACACCTTATCACTAAACGAGACATCCTATAATTGCGAAATAATAACTTCGAACTTAGAACGTTTGGTGTTCACACGAGACTACTTTTCATGATTTTAACATTCAAAATTAGAATCTAAAGTCATGGGGAATAAAATCCAAAGTTGCAGATTTCATGTTATCTCGCCCCCCGCAAAAAGTGGCAGAAATGTTTGTTAGTAGAATTACACGCGTAACCAGTCCACATATAAATAGTCAAAGCAATTCACGAATAATCATTGTCCTATAGGACTTCCTATGAGTCTGGGACATTCATTTAACATTAAACACTGGTCCTTACTTCCTAAGTCAAAATATATCTATAGAGACAATTTTCTCATTTCACAAGCATGTCACTTAAATAAATCATTGTTAAACGTTATTTAACTTTATAGTACTGTAGCCCCGGGACTTTTTAATTACCAAAAAGATTACCGATTGCCGTTTAGAAATTTTTGTAAGGTAATATTACTAATATAAAAATCAAAGCCCCACTTGCGTCAACCTGGGCTAGCAATAAACTCCAGGTTAAGTTGGTGACCCATGATTTCTTATATAGGAAAACGATTGAGAGAGCTATTTTACCCAAAGTTAATTGCTAACCTTCTGCTAACCCAGGTTGACGCAAGTGGGGCTAAGTCTTACAGGTAATAACCCGCCGTAGCAAAAGAAAATGTTCTGAAACGTAAATAGTAAGAATGTCTAAAGTTGTCATACAAAGCTATAAGACCAGATGAAAAAGTAAATTTTGATTGGTCTTATAGCTTTGTATGGAAACTTTAGACTGTCTTTCTATTACGTATGGGTCTATAACTAAGTTGAAGACATGGCAGTATAGAAAAAAACAGTAAACACAAAATTAAAAAATTTCAAACAATTTTTTTTTTTTTTTTTGCTACGGCGCCGGCTGTTTGTGATCTGTAAGACTTAGTTTTAATATTAGTAATTTCGTACCTTACAACAATATCTAAACGGCAATCGGTAATCTTTTTGTTAATTAGAAAGTCCCGGGGCTACAGTACTATTATATTAATTCAATTAAATAATGGCTGGCTTCATTGACATTGGATTGCATAACACTTTTTGTCCAAATATTAGTAGCTCATAAGTTCAAACACGAACATCAAAATCATTTTGTGATGCCTGCGACATTTAACAATCAAATAATGCGCATAAAATCTTCAAAACAAAGAGCCATATCACACAAGCGATTTTTGAGCGTAGGGGATTCCGTCGCGATATCGTCGCTATATTTCCGAGATCAATCAATGTCGCGGCGATAACGTTTAGTAAAAATCGCGGCGATCGTTGCGTCGTCGCGGCAGCGCAGTTGCAAGGTTGCAACGTCATTGAGGTGCAGTTGCGGTGAACCTACGATCAAAAATAGCTTGTGTGATGTAGCTCTTAAAGAGCACTGATGTTTCACTCAAAATATCCAGACCTATTGATGATAAATTCAAGCAAAAAAATTCTGGTAATGTAAACCAGATTCACGTCACGGTGTCATAGAGATTCAAAAAATCGTAGATTAAATTAAAACAGTGAAGATAGGCTATAGCGCATGGACGGCATATATTGAGCCCCAGTCGCCTAATTTACTTTGTCGCAATCCAAGAGGCATTGCGTGATTGAGATACTTTTTTGATTTTAGACGTAATAAAGGTACCACAATGCCTTCGTGTGCTTTTACTCGTTGTACAAATCAGAAAAACAAATCACACGGCGTTACTTTTCACTTTAGTACATGACAAGCATAATATGCTTATCATCCATTGTTCGAGTATGTAATGCAAAAACTTCACGTATCTTCCGCTATTTTAATTTGATCAAAACAAAAAACTAAATATCTCATAATCATCGTTTCATTATCTGCCCATAACTGGTCTCCCCTTCACTTCTACTGGATTTATTAACAACCTTCTTTCTTGTCTGTCCTAAACTGACCTCTCCTTCGCTCCTCAAAGGTATAACCCCACAAGATTGTAAATCTGAACTGTATTTAGAAACTGTTGATGTTGAACTGGACTCCGAAATTGTTTGTACTCTATCTTTCCTCAATCTCCTTTTCAGTTTTAGTTTCACTTCACCTAAACTGCTTATTTCTGATGATGAGTTATCAGCGTCTATCGAACTTGAACTACTTACTGTATTTCTGATAGATTTAGATCTGTTATCTTTCTCGTCTCTTTTGCTCGGGGTACAGTCTTCAAGATTAGATAAGATCTCTTTAGTTGTCTGCGGTAGTCGCAAACTAAACCTAGGTGATGATAAATTGATGGAAATGCCGAGATCGTCATTGTCGACGTCTATGTTCAATTCTTCTTCGTTGGTAACTACAATCATTGGACTGGTTTGGTTTTCGACTGTAAGCGATATGAATGGCGATGTTGTCCGTGTTTTTGTTCTAGTTGGTGACGTCATAACGCATTTGACGTGAGCAGGAGAAGTTTGTGTGTTCTTTTGTGATGCAGACACATTCTGGTTTTGTGAGTTTTGTTTAGAAGTTGAAGGTTTGTTAAGATTTTTTTCTATCATGTCGCCGTATTCGTCTAAAATAAGCTTCTTGATGAATTCTTTTTCTAACTTAAACATTTTTTCTACTTCGCCTTTAGGATCGATTGAAGGCCATAGATCATTGTGAATTGGTTGAATGTTTTGTCTGTCGGTCGGTCTGGGAGAGGTTTGTGTTTCTTTAGGTAGGATTTTATCTGTTGTATTGCTTTGTGTAGCGGTGTCTTGAGTATCGACCTCATGAACAAATTCATACACGTCAACAGCGTTTTTAAACGATAGATTTGAAGTTTTTGTAAATGTTGTATTTTGGATTACTTGAGGGTTAGGATTGTTATCGTCATTATCATCATCATGGTCAGTATCATTATCTGGTTCATCGGTGCCACTTGAAGTTTTTTCATTAGATTTCGAATTTACTGTATTTTTCTTTTCCATACGTTCTGACAAATCAGATTTATCGTCTTCAAAGTCATCAGCATAGCTCTCATTCTCAGCAGCTTCATTACTTTCGCTTGATATATTTTGTGTTTTATCTGAAATCTCATTAGTCTTTTTCTTCAAAATCTTCGAAACTGTTTTCTTCACGGTCCTCTCTATGTCCAATACTTCTTCCAGTAACTTCTCATCAGACGTGTTAAGAAATTGTTGGTTATCATCCTTTTTATGTTTCCTGGGACTATCATTTTGAAACGAGTTTTCTCTACTACTCAAAATCTTGTCTAATATAGGGCTTAGTGGTATGTCACGATTGTTAGGAATATCAGATATTTCTCTTTCAATATCACTTACGCTTACTCCACCTAAAGTCAACTGGGAATAAGGTATGTATTCTGCATTATTCATAACATTCGACTTAAGTTTAGTTACGTTGTTACCAGTTCTATTCAACTTTTTTGGGGATTCTTTTTTAACCGTAGGTTTAGAGGTTATTTTCTTATTTTTTGATGTTGAGGGTTGACCGTAGACTGTGTTTAGTTTCTTTTTCCATTCATCTAAATTCAAACGTCTTCTTTTTTCTGGTTCTTTACTTGTGCTACTCTTCTTGCTTCTGTCAGCACGCGCTGAATTTTTTGGTGACTTTCTTAGAACACTTTTAATCTGTTCCTGTGTGTGTAATTTGTGCTGTGTATCAGAGCTTACATTAGTTGAACCACTACTATCGCAAGTTGACATTTTTAACACTTTCCTAACCGGGTGTTTGTCAATAGGAACAGGCTTTAAATGTTTTTGTTCGTAAATAACAGACGGAGGTACAGTGTTATGTCCTTGCTTAGGTAGGACTGCGATATCATGTTCTACTGCAATAACAGCTACATTGCTTTTACTAACAATTCTGTCTGAAATCTCTTTTGTGTCTGGAATTATGTCTAACTGTAACACTTTTTGTTCTTTCAATTCTCCTCTTATGTTGATACTAGGCATTTCTTGTAAACGTAGTTTTTTTTGTGGAACTACAGTCACTTTAGGTTCTATATATTTAAAAGTGTATTCATTATAAGCTACAGCAGGCATTGTGTTAATAACTTTACCGTTGTTCAGTTTAGATTTTGTACCTTCATCAATCTTTTCGTTTATTTGAAGCACCTTTGTGCGTGATATTCCTAAATTTCTATTTATAACTGGTTTCTTAACTAATAGTTCTGGATTCATTTGAACACTAGAGTTTTTAAGTGTTTTGTTCACTACAGATTTAACACCCATACAGTCATTTTTCTTCAACGTAGCAGGAGGAGATAGTTTGTCTACAATTTTGTACCCATGAAATTTAGCATTGACTAGTTCTTCAATGTGAACTTTTTCATTGAACTCTTCATCTAGTGGTGTTGGTAGCGTTTTGACTTGTACCCCTGGTTCGTGGAATTTGGACAGTTCTCCGGAAAGCAGCTTCAGGTCGTCTGCAGTCGATTGCAGCATGTCATGTAACTTTCTCAGTATTATTTCATCTTCGGGCCTGAGCGCCGGCTCTGGGTTCCAAACCTCGTCCTCTATGATGTTAACCATTTCAATCTTATTGCTGCTCTCAACCTGCAAAAACATAATAATCAACTATAAAATAGTCCTTTGTTATTTAAACTACTCTTATTAAATTGACTTAATTAAAGCTTACAAGTATATCGTAAAAACGGTAAAAAATACAAGCGTCAAACTTGGTGTGATTATAGAGATAAAAATACCGACCAGGTGTGAGTCGGTCTTGCGCTAAACGTCCCGGAGAAAAAAAAACTTTTTTGTAACTTAATAATGTAGTGTGGTGGTGTCGTACGGAACCCTCGGTGCGCGATAAGCCCGACTCGCACTTGACCGGTTTTAATTTATATCACAAAAAGTATACTGGTAAATACTAAAGGGCTAACTACTCATTCCCATGACTATAACTCATGTGAACCAGGATTAACAGCGGCGGACATTCACAACACTAGACAATGCAGTCCAGCGAGCCCAGGTGGTAAATAATCAGTCTTGGAACCCGCAACGAATTTAATCAAGGAAGATAGGAGAATACTAACCAAATATCGATCGACTGGGTAGCGAGGTGTTCCGGACCTCATCTGTTGGTAAGGCACAGCGGCTCCGGCATCCTCTCGGCTGCTCCGCTCCGTTCTGTTGACAAATTACACATATTTCTATTATTTTATGATCCTTCAAATTCGAGGCATGTATTGTACCAACTGTCTATTACAAAGAGGCGACGGGCTCACTCCCCGTCACACTGGACAGAGTTTCGGTACTACAAGTTAAAAGTGGATGTTCTGAGGTTTCAGAATATCTCTGACTACCCCCTCAGGGAATATAGTCGTGAGCATATGTTTTTTTTTATTTGATTATGCCTTTGGGTGGCCTATTTCCAGCAGTGGACATCCATCGGCTAATATGATGATGACGATATTCGAAAAGATGATGAGAAGGCCTACATGACCTGCGATGTAAAATAACATCAAAAATGAGATATACGGAAAAAATATTATTATTAGATAAATAATAGTATTGACATTTCGTCGCTATAATGATATTCATGACAATTTTCCGCTATTCCATGCAAATTATGTAAAAAAAGCTTCAGTCATTTGAGGTTTTGCTCACTTCATCGTGAATTATTATGTTTCTAATGCAAACATTATTATTTTACACAATTTTAGAATTTAGGAGAATGTGTTAAATTACCTCCAAGCTAACATAGAAACAAATACATAGATAAACAATTTATTTGCATAAGTAACATACATATAATGTAAATAGTAACACCATTGCAATAGGTATTTAGGATTAAAACCATTTATGTTATTATTACTTTTGATATATTTTATACTATATGCTAACGTGACCATACATCCCGATTTGAACGGGACTGTCCGTTGTCCGGTCCTCCGAACCGGTGTAAGCGAGGAAAGCTTCGGGATGCAGAATTGTCCCGGTTTCAGTTAAGAGAAGTTTATTCCTAATTCGTAAATGCGCGCTGCATACAAACGAAGTCTGGTGATATTTTCAATACTAACCAATTAAAGTCAATGACATTTTGCAGAAACATTCTAGAAACAAATTTCTATGCTTGTGTCTTGTCCGATTTTCGTTAAAATATACGGTTTCAATGTTAGGATTAATTTAAGATTTGTATAAAATCTTTCAGGCACTGTAACTTTAAAACTATAAATTTTAATGAAAATCTGATAAGATAAAAGCATATAGATAACTTTCTAGATTGTTTCACTGACTTTAATTAGTTAGTATTGAAAACATCACCAGACTTCGTTTGTGTGGAGTGCGCCAACAGTAATATACCCTTAATCTTAGTACCTACAAAGTCTCCGATAGCATTAAACTATCTATAACATTCCCTTTTCTTTTGAGTTTTTCTTTTAATGTAATGCCCTTATATTTGCGCTAAAACTCTGCTTTAATGTTAATAGCAAAGTTGAATATTAAAAAACCTGCCAAGAATTTCATTCTAATTTAAAATCATCATCTGACTGTATTCCCCGCGGGGGTAGTTAGAGATATTCTGAAACCTCAGGACATTCACGTTTCACCAGTAGTACCGAAACTCTGCCCAGTGTGACGGGGGCTGAGCCTGTCGCCACTTGTAATGGACAGTGGGTACAATACATGCCTCGAAATTGAAGCATGCAAGTTTCCTCACGACAAAACAAATAATATTTTTATCAGAAAATTACAAAATAATTAGATTTTCCTACTTTGTTTAATTTCCTAAGATAACCTTTGATCGTAATTAAGTTTTTTCTAAATTATGTTCTCAACACATATTAATCACTTACTGTCACCGTAATTTTAAAAGTGTCCCGATTTGATTACAAATAAAAATGGTCACATGTATGTATATGTATGTATGTTGTATTTTCGTCCACGTCATCATAAAATATCAATATTTTAAACTAGTGTGGAGTGGTAGAAGCAAATATTTATCTTCTATATAACTTTATCTTCTTAGATACTCGTAGTGTTCTAAATGTAGAATGATATGCATGTTACAGAATTAAGAGGAACTATGAAGAACAAAACGAATAGATAAGGAGAAACAGGGTATGTAAGTGAAACAAACGAAGTTATATTCTTCCATTTATGTGGAATTGTGGACAGGACAGACAGGATTATCAATTTAATGGATCAAAAATAGGTACAGATCTAAATTGTTAGAGTTAAGACCCGTGTCATTTATCTTTGTGTTTTGTACCTATACTTATAGTTGTGTGTGGCTGCGCCCACCACGATCCTTCGTGTGAATAAACAGTGCCTTCGGAACTAGCAATCGTTTAACTCATCGTATATCTAACAATTAAGAAATCAGTGTTTACTTTGTAAACCACGAAACCAGATATGCACAATACGGCCTTTACGATAGGTATTAAAATATCTGATGTCTGACATGAGCCATGAAATACAGACTTAATACTTGTTCCTTTGCTTCTGCTTTGTTGACCAGTAATTTAAAAGGAACCTGCCAGCATGGATGAGGGTAAATAAAAGGACAAGTTTACAAAATCACATCAATTGTATTTCACCAACATTTACATTAACGTCTTAATCGAAGCATTTCACTTGCTGCTTACAGTAAGAAAAGAGACAGTGTCTCTAAATTATAGTTTTCAAGTCGATCCACCATCGACGTCTACAAACAAGCCTATAGGTACAGGCGGACTAAAACTTTGACATGTTAAATGTACGAATACCGATATCTTTTAAAACAAAAAGCCCAGGCAACTGCCTTGTGGCACACCTAAAAATATTACTGGTATAAGTGGCATGTCAGTGTCACAAACGATCAATATGGTTACATCATGAACTGAATGTCACTCGAGAGTTCAAATAAATGTTTACAATTCTGGTATTAACCACACCACAATCTGAAAGTGACTTCAACCGTATCGAACGCTGCCACAGAAATAATAAATTTCCAGTAAATTACATAAAAACTACAACAACGGTACACATACATTTAACACATCAAAAGAAAAGAAAAAATGCACATTTTGTGCTTACAATTTACCATTGCCACATTCGGCGAAAACTAACAGTTGACATACCCATCGCGGGTGGTTACTGGTTACCTGGTAACACTAACAATCAATTTCGAATCTATCAGAAACACGACGTTAAGTAGCATTCTTCAAAATCATCAGACGAAAGTAATTGTATTGTTAAAATATTACAACATTTAAAATATTAGTTTAAAAATTACATTATGAAATTTCAATTTCGTAGTAAAAATATCAATTTAAATAATGGCATAGCACCCGTTAAACATAAAATACATGCGATTATGAAGATAAAACAAATGAAAGGTCTTAGACAAAGAAAATTGAATGACAACAAAACTTAAAATTGAATCGCCATTAAAAAGAGAATTGATTAAAACTGCTTAGATAGAAAAAGATGTTAAAAAGTTAATCAGCTACACGGCACACAGTCCCTAGTAATACTGTATGGAAAGCCGTCAAGAGTTCTCGGCTGTTCCAATCTAACTATAATATTTACAGACAAAGTATGTACAACATAGGTATATGTACACAAGTAACACCTAAAATAAATAATGCGGACATGTCAATTTAATTGAATGTACTTAAATATGCAGTGGTTTAAAGACAATAGCTGTCTAGATATAGAGATATACACTTAAGTTAATGCGATCGAAGATATCGTTATAGATAAAACAGAAAATGATAGATACTTTACACAAACAAGCATTTAGTCATTCAAACGTTTTGAAACAATTGCGCCGATTCATATAAATAATTCTGCAGCGAAAAACAAGACATCAAGGGCTTTTTCTACCGTTCTATACGAACACTGCGAATAAAACCACATATACGATTAAATCGTAAATCTACTTTGAAAATCAATTAAAATGCGAAACGAAAATCAACCAAGCAGAGCGGCCGTCATCTGATAGCCTTCGAAATTGACATATACTACATTGTTTAACATTATGACATATATAATGATAATTATACAATGATAATTACTTCACTTTATACAAATATAGCAGCGAGTTTTAAGAGTTCCTATAACGGCCGCGTGATCGCGGTTCTGACAATTTGACATTTCACAAAATGACTAGGTACGCCCCCACGTATGCAAAGCGATCTCGCTAATACTGTAGCCTACCCAGCAGTCGCGCCCCACACTGCTGCGCCAAGCCCAGCAGTGGGCGACGCCACCGTTCTCAACCCCCAAGTAACGCTTTAACTTATCCTTACAAAATAATCAACTCAAACGTCGACGGCTTCACAGAGCCACGTCCAAAACTAGAATTTTGAATGATTACCAATAGAAAATTAGCATCATCGCTAATAAAAGAAATTCATAACGCCGAATTTGTCATCGAATAATACAGTAACGGAACTCGAGCCACTCTGAATAAATCGCTTCATTGTAAAATAAGACTATTTCGCATGCGCTGTATGTAATAAATACAAATATATACAGAGCTAGGGTCTGTACAGTGTACAGGGAGCGATGCGCTTCCAATATCCGAAAATCTACTTTTATACAATCAGTACTTTCGACTACATAAAATATGTCATGATCATATAATTTATAGCGTAATACTCGTACAGTGTATAAGAATCACATAAATAAATGCCAAGTTCACTATGGTTCGGGACCTAAAGGTAACTAAGAAAATGGCATCCGAAGAAATCCAGCAGCCGAGGCGGCCACCATCCTCGATGTAATAACAACTTCAGATCACAAATATCGTTTCCGTACGTTTCGACATCAAGACAAAAATATTCGTAAAATCGTCAAAAACGGATATGTACTATATTCAGAATATTGCACCGTTCTCGTCGTACGAACAAACAAATTACTTAAAATAACTCTCCCAGAGTCTCCAATAAATAACGAAAAAATAACAAATACAATACGCTGAATACGGCGCATATCCTAGCGAGCCTCGCATCGAAAGTCGTTTCCGAACGTGGATAGTTTCGGTGAGCGAACTAAAGTAGGACTATTTACAGAGTAATATGTACAAGTGATCGGTGTGTGGGGTCCGGCCTGGCCTCGCCCCGCTACGCGCCGCGCGACCACGCGCGCGCCGGCGCCGGCGCCCGCGCCCGCCGCGTGCTGCAGCGTACAGCGTACACCACTCCTCCCGTGCACTTCACAGCGAGAGGGACAAGAGGTACAGTCGGGGCCGCGGTGCGCAGCCCTAGGTCTCCCGCTCCTTCTTCGCTTTGAACTCCTCGCCGAGAATCGTTGCGATCTCACCCTGCATGAATGCCCATGGGACTGTCGAGTTCGCCAACGGGCATTTCTCCCCGCTTGGACAGTATACCTGCAAATAACGATGCCATTTTTTAAATGTCTCCGTGTTTACTGTGTGATTTAAATAATCTGGTTTGGCAAAAATGTTGTCGTATTCATGCAATTGTTTATCGAAGTTCAATAGAGTGAATAAAATCAGCAACGAAATACTGTTAAGAGTGTCATGAAAATTAAAAGTAAATAACGTAGAGAACTCACCTCATTTCCTTGCTGCCTCTTGATAGAATCGCGGGAACAGGGGAAGCAGAACTTGTGATGCGGTTGACTCGGGCACTGGACGAAGTGTGTGTCTTCGAGGCGCTCCTGGCACAGCGTGCACTTGAGTAAGGGAGCCGGCGCGGGCGCCGCCGCCTCAGCGCTCTCTCCCGTCTCCGTCGACGACACCGATGTCGTCGACGACACGTGCCGCGAGCCCGACGACCGCCGCCCGCCGTTCGACCCTGTCGGACCGATTACAAAATGAGCTCATTTGCCCACGGACGTTTTCATTTTACAAAAGACACATCCTAATTACTCTTGGACGTCCTTGGATAAATGGCATTAGCTACCGTCTCCTGAATACTGCGATCGAAAGAAACTTCAATTTGCACCGAGTGTAAAAACATGTAACGAATCAGACGAGTTGCCGATTGTTAGCACGCGTCGTGAGCGTGGAATTGATAAATCAGGCGACGGTAGCTGAACGATATGGGCACAAGCGGTCGTCGGGCGCCACGCCGCTAGCTCGGACGGCGCTGCGATCGGACGCCCGCCCGGGTCCGACCCTTTACACAGAGCTACGACTAGCAGCGAAAGTAATACGCTCTTCTCTCTTCTTTCTAGTCGCATTAATAAAAAGAACTTATCAGGAACAAGCAAATATCTTTCATGTAGTCTTTGAAGACCTGATTAATAAAGCAAACAAGAATGTTCTAGCTTTGTTCGAGGGAAAATTTCGATATTTTAAGCAAATACTAAATTCACCAATATTCAACACAACTCCGAAAAATCTTACCTGAAGAGTTAGGCGAATGCTGGCTGGAGCGACTGTTGGATCGCTGTTGTGGAGCCTGGGGCGGTGATCCTCCTGCCGAGCGTGGGGAGCCCGGCGGCAGGGTGTCTGCCACCGACATCAGCGCGGCCATCGGTGACGGACCCGCTCCGGTCGCTACAGACACTGGCGGGGAACCAGCCGTGCGGCCCAAAGGAGACCCGGCTGAACCATTTGTAAGTGGTGCGCTGTTGTAACCTGCAAGAATTACCCATAATGATAGATAATTAACCTTTGCTTGTGATGGTTACTGTGCTTCAAGAGTCGGCATTGTGTACATTTGATCTGAACGGATTATATGTGTCATATTTACTACACAAAAACAATTTGTAGTATAGAATTGCTCGAATCGCACGAAGATAATAATAAAGACGTTGACGAGTTTATTGGAGCAGCGGTTAATAATGGTTTCTGGCACGAGACGAGGCGTTGTGCCTCTCGAACACAAAGCCCCGGCTTTCGACGACGCATCACAGAGAAACGACTCCATTTCATTTGTTCGAATAACCTCACATTCAATGTTGGATGACACATCGTTTGCGGTGGACCGACGGATAGTAAACACACGTTCACACACGCATATAATGTGTTATAAATAGCATTGTGTGTTCAGAGGAGCTTACGTCGCGAGCGATGTGTCATTGGCTGGTCACACAATGTGGCGCTGGCCGGCCTGTGGGCCAACTCCCGTAGTAGACGGGTAGGTAAGTACAATAATTGAAGTGATACGAGTGGCACACTCAAATGTGCAACGAATCGTATCGCGGACGAGGCGCTGCGACGCGACGTTGCCAAACGTCGCAGGCGATGTGGGTCTCTCACTTGTGTGCGCCTGTTTGCCGGCCGTTGCTAAGCTAAGAAATGTTTTTATTATGACTCAAACCGACGCCGATATTCTACTGTTTGTACAGCTTAAAACATTCATATTGAACTAGTAAAGCATAAATCTATTGAATCATTACAATACTTACTGAATTTACATTTTTAGAATGCAAATCAGCTTTGATACGAATTCCAACTCGGCACGAGTACCTACGGCACGATAACGATATTTTTCTAAATGGTCAATTCCAGAATTAAGGCGAAAATCTTATTCACGATTCTGGAGATTGTACTAATTATGGTGTCTTCCATACAGCACCGCGCTAATCCAGCCAGGGTGGTAACCACTGATAATATAGTTCTGTGCTGGTAACCCTTGGTTGCTGGTTGCTTGATTTGGTTCGGTGACTACTCGACATAACTGAGCAAATAATACTCAATTATCAGCAGAAAGAAGCAGTAGATGCTTCCTGGATAGCACTGATCTAGACCATCAAGTAACGAAATGAATTTTAACGTCTCCGCTATTTAGTAGTGTTACTTCCGGGTCATGCGATATCGATTGCTCGAACTTTGACTGATCATTAGTAATTATATACGTGCGAAAGGGCGTGAGTGATGATCGGGTGTATAGGCCCGACCCATATGGCGAAGTGTGACGTCACGCACGGTGACCTTTTTGGCCGACGGCTCGTGGCGGCCGCGCTCCCTACACACGCCAACGGAATGTGGTCGAGCGACTCTGCCAAGCGTAGGTAGGCGCTATATTTTTTCGCCCGTCGGCTTACCTACATACGTATGCGAGCGAAAATGTCGTCACGCGACGTTGCCGCACCGCTCGGTGTCGTGTATGCATTCACGGCGCGGTGCCGCGTTAACATTACGTGGGTGTTGGTACGTAGCGTGGTGGTGTGCGAGAGGCCGCGATCGCGGGCTCGCTTTCGAGAACGCTCAACCAGTCGGACCGGTTTAGTATTTATGGACTGAGTTAATGCACCTACCTAGATATGAATCCCGTGGCGGACGCTTGCGCAAAACAGCCACATAGTTCGTTCGAGCACGTTCACGTTGGTTTGCTATCGTTATCGCTGTATGCGTGACTGTACCGACGACGGAATCACTATTTTTATGTTATTAACCTACATTGTTATTGGTAAACATCAGAATAGGTTTCGTCACGCTTTGTGTCTGCATAATGCGTATGGAACAGATGTGAACAGGAAAAGATATAGAGGAGATCATGTTTAGTATCAGCAGATCAAATGACTGCAGCAGGTTCGAAATATGGACAAACAACCCAAACCAATCAAGACTAATTAGTTAGCGGGCCTACCATGTGGTAAGATAAGAATGGACATGGGGGTCACCGTTGCACTGCCAGACGGGAATTGCGTTTTGGCACACCTTTGTACTACAGCACCTAAATCCATCAACGTTTAGAGGTCATAAGTCAATTATCTCATGTATTAATAATTCAAAGATCTTTGTAGTTAAATACGAATTGTGATATAAGAACGGGGGATAAAGAAGTAACTTGAGCAGAGTTCGCAGAAGCAGCAGTAAAACTCAATTGTTATTTGGTACTTCTATAACGCTGCTATGTTGAACAACAGGAATAACCAGCAGCTTTTAATTCCGTTAATGGGAGCCTAAATTTGGTACTTTTAGAACAATTTATTTGCTTTGCAATTTGATCATGAAAATTACCATCAATGACAGATGTTTTCATAAATTGCCACGCGACGATGTTGAATTATTTCAATTGCTTATAAAATTTAATTTTACAGTGTTTCATATTTCTAATATTTGAATGATTTAGATATATGCGATAGACGCGCAGATTTTGCGTTCATTTTAGTGTTACACGAATAAAAGATGCAATTTGAAGCAATTTGAGACTGAAAGATCTGCCAGTTTTTGCACTCCATCTAAATATTGGTGAGAAGATTAGGTACACAATACCGAATTTTGAAACAATTATTATTTCTATCTCAAAGTATGCAGTAAGAAAGAATGAGACTCACCATTTGATTTGAAAGAACTGGCATCAAAAGATGGTGTGCGTAGAGGATGTTTCTCTTGCTTGAAAACGCGTTCTGGAGCAAACGGAGCGGCCAGAGAAACTGCGGGCAATGATTCTCCACGAGTTAGTGGTGGCCTAGAGTGTTCCTCTAATAGCCTCTTAGCGGGTTCATGGTGATTCTGATGGTCATCATCGTCCAGTGGCCGTTTGAGGGTCAGACCGGGCGCGAGACGAGCCCCTCCGTGCGTTTGTAGATGGTGCGTCTGGAGGTGTGCTAATCTCCTTCCATCGTGCTCATCTCTGCGAGCGTATTCCGTTAGTAAACCAGCACTGGCTGTCGGTCGTGCGTGATGTAATGTAAATCCTGCTGTGGGTGTGTGATGGGCCGGTGGTGCCGGTTGGCCTCTGGCCGTGGTTTCGGCTCCATTTTGGTGAGCTTCCAGTGGTGTACGGTGAGCACCTTTGGCGTGCGTCGGACCGCGGCCCTCCTGGAACCCGTGAGCGCGCTTCAACTGACGGGCAGTGTCAAGCACCACCTCGATCCTATCCGCACCCTCGTAATTGACACAACCGCGACACACTGCTTCAGAAAACTCGTGCAACATAGCCCATGGCATGCGGGGCAAGTCGCACAGGTAGCAGTGCTGCCGCTTCTGCATCACCGACATCTCGCCGCCGGACGTAATGCGGAGCGCGAGAGATCGGCTTTCTTCGCTTCGCTTGAAAATTGTCACAGATTTTTATAACTTTTAAAAAGAAACACTGTCACCATGGTAGGGAAACACCGTTTCACATTCGGATCCGCGGATGCCGGGTGTAGCGGAACTGGTAGGCACTAGCTCCTGAGCGGGTCGCCGAGAGACTGAGCCTCGGTCGGGCGCGCGGCGCGGCGGGTGGTGGGGCGCGGGGAGGGGGCGCCACTATCGAGCGGTGACGTCAGCGCGCGCAGCACGACACGACGCGGCCGAGGCCGGAGGACGAGCCGTTAGCCGCGACGCGGATGCGCCGCCAGCCATCGAGCCACGCCGCACGCCGCACGCCCCACGCCGCGCACCAACCGACAACACGCTTATCGCACGATAACCAACGCAATACATAACATAGGTAGATACATACACGATACGCCTCACAGCAGATGCAATGTTTCACAATGAATTACTCTTCAACTGAACAGTACCCACAGACCTTGAATTTAATCCAAAAACCAATTCTACTAGATTTCTGATTCAATATTTGCTCTGGGCTAGTTAGGTACTCTTAACCAAGTCGACGAAAATAATACACGCAAAAAAAGTTGTAAACATTTGAGTGACTCAGTTCTCAGAATTGAAACCGCAAAAAACCCTTCATAGAATATCCGATTTCAATCTTTACTACGCGTCCAATTTCGAGCTATGAATGAGTAGAAATGTATTTATTGCCATACGTAACAAAGACAATGTTAAAATCAGTTTATGTAATGTCCAATGACGATGGCGTTGGAACAATATGAAGCCAAACCGACGTTACAAATCAAGTGTCATTGATTCTGGGAATGGTAGCAGCTAACTTGTGGGCCATTGACAAAATGAATCACGTACTCGCTCGCCACACATTGGAGCCCTCAATTCCGCTAACAGAGTGTATATTATTCAACGAAAGTAAACAGCAGCTGTTGTAGAATAACAATTAGTGTAAACGCGTATACCCGACGTGCTTGATGCATTAAATTTCAATCTATTCTCGCTCGGTTTCCTTTCGAACGGCTGCATTCTAAATTATTATTACCGAGCAACACGAACGGATCCGGCTGGAAGACGGGAGCGGGGGACGCGACCGGTTTGGCGGCCATCTTGAGACGTGACGTCACGTGACGAGTCAGCCGAGCGTGCGGCGCGGCAACGTCGCCTTCGCCATGTTGCCGTTCATTTCTGTTGTGCTTTAATAATAATGAAGGCGCATCGCTTTTTGTATGCGGCCGAGGATCGGAGAAAAAACAGTTATGCGACCAGGTAGAGGAGAATGACGGGTGATCGTGTACCGGGCCTCTCCAAATACGACACGCTACGCTCGTATTTAGTCAATAAGATACGTAATAGCTTTCGATTCTTTGATTTCTCTCCAACTAATCCTGACTATAGATTATCTGTTATGTATGGATGTATTTATCCTCATTTTCGTCGGGGATAGTGCAATATCGCGTAACTATCATTTGTGAATACCGCGTAAGTGCTATACGAAAAACTTCACACACAGGAAAGAGAAAATATTGAATAATTTCTTAAAGTTTGAACTTGTCCGTGTAAAATCTTGTATCAGATACAAGATCACTGTAAGATTTTGTATTAGAACTAGGATTTTACTAATAGATTCAAAGTTCAAGAAGTTATTCAGTTTTTTTTTCTTTCTTCGTAAATGCCAGTTACGCGCTATTGCACTATCCCCGACGTTTTCAATACAAAACAGAGTTCAAATTATTTTAAATAGGCAGACTGCTTTTCATTCTGTATGTAGGTAGGTACTCAGGTCAGTACTCAAATCGCAAACGCGGTTGATGTGACAAAGGCAGAATCCTCTTCAGGCAAACGAGCCAAAATCCGTTTAGCTCAAACGAACTTAGTTTCGGAAGTAGTTAGGTACACAGATTTCTTTTTCTAATTTATATGGTGCCGAAATTTGCAATCAAGTAATCGAATTTTCCTCTGAACTCGTTTTGCCTTCATCACGGCCATTCACGGCTGGAAGAAGTAATTGAATTTGGGATTCAAGTAATTTTGGGGAGTTCCTTTTAATTTTATCAACATTCACCGTATTGCACTCTTTGTCTGATTATTTGTTATTCGCTACTAAAATATTATTCAAAATCCGATTAACCTTTTCGATGCCTAATGATGTGGGTAGAATCTAATCAGCAAATTCAGTAATACAATTTTAGAAATTTTTAAAAACAAAATTATTATCATTACTGTTATCGACGGAATAACAGCACATATCTTTACTCAGCTTGTAAAATTTTAGGTCATTTTTCTGTGTTATCTTATATTACCATACAGGATGTAAACTTAAATGCGTTACATATCGAACAGGGTGCTTCAGACCATCAAACTGCACAACTTATACTATGGGACCAACATTGAAATAGCGAAAAAATATCCGCTGCTTCACATATTTTAGTCGAGTAGCTATACAACGTGTTAATGAATAAGCGCAAAACCTAATACACCCCAACTGATGTATAACAAAATAATTAGATTGAAACAATAATTTAATTATTTTGATACTTAAAATTTAAAGTTATTCGCATTTTAAGTTTTGAGGCAAAAATGATTTGTTATCATTTCAGCAATGAATGAAAGCGCTAACGTGTTCATGATACATTTTAAGAATCTTGTTTTGGTAGCAAGTAGGGTGAGAGTACCCAAGCGGTGGGTTAATATCGAGTTCCGTAAATTTAAAATTTTACATACAAATTATTTAATATTTTGAAAAAAATTACCTGTGATGAAACCATGATCATTTGATTCTGTTCTCGATTCTAAACAAACTACTTTCCAGTTTTGCGTTAATTCATTAACACGTTGTATACATTTTCTACGAAACATAATTTTTGCGATTTGTAGATCAGTTTGATTGCCTGAAGTCCACTGTTTAATTTTACACCGTATATAATATAATAATTAATAATAGTAATTTGGTTCTAATTATTTGCCAACTAAGAATAGAAGACCCAATAATTTCGTTAAAGAGGTTCCATGGCTCATTTTATACGCTTGCGCAAAGTTGCCTTCTCCGAGATATGCCATTGTATGTTTTGCTTATTTACATTTAGCTAGCTGCAACAGTCGCACGCAATTCCCGATCATTCCTTAATCCAATAGTGAATTTATAGTCTAATTTGCATTTTAATCTGTTGGGGAGCGAACGTTATTACACGATAGTTAGACACGCCCAAATTGAAGTGGATTTTCCTTCGGCTATTGATTTTCTGGACTAGCATCAGTATCTAGGCAGTGTAGATAGTTATACGTAGTAAAAATTTGGTGCGTATCTGTTTCTTCCTTATCATGATCAATAACTTCATCAATTGTTTAATCCTTGCCTTTGTCTTTGCATCTATCAACAACTTCACCAATCTTTCCTCATCTATGACTATCATGATCAAAATCTAATCATTCTCTATTACCATATCTATAACATCATCGATGTATAGTTTGACATTGTCTCAAAGATAAGTAGTCTTCAAGTCTCCAGCACGTATAATGTGTCGAGGAGTTGGATCGATGATGGCGTCCCACGGCGCATGCGCCACCCCGCACCCATAACACGTGTCAATGTTTATTTACGTTCGCTGCACGTATTTTATGAGATGAGTCTGGACTGGCCATTTCACTGAGCCCGTAATGCGTATCATTTGAAATGGGAAACTATCAGAAATTAATAGGATACATAGCTGTAGATTCCTGTACAGTCCAGAAGCTTTCCTTTAGAAATATTCTTTTGGTTTTGAGAGAAAGACAGAGCTCTGGGGACTTATTTTGTTTTGCAATAACACTCCATGCGGAATCCGCACATACTCATATACAGGGTCCTTCTTAATACACTGACACTTTTTTAAGGGGATGATCAGACCGTCAATTTGAACAATTTTCTATATGGGAACAACATCAAAAATGCGAAAAAAACATCTTCTTTACATTACATTGCTATACATTTGGCTCGACTAGGTTTGCAGTTTTGTATGGAATAGCTGATTTTTTTCGCGATTTCGATGTTGGTGCCATAGAGAAAGTTGTTCAGTTTGACGTTCTGATCATCCCCTTAAAAAAACTGCCAGCATATTAAAAAGGACCCTATATATTACGATACAATTAAACCTTAACTTAATTTTGTACGTAAGTTTAAAAAGAGTAAGATGTATGCAACTAATAATAATAATAATAACACTCCATAGCCCAGTTATCCAGTACACAGAATCCCTTTCCCATAGCCCAGACAAATTTATCCCTTCCTGGCAATAGTTCGGCATCTGTCAGGAATTATCTTCTAGTGCATCTCCATGGTGTATTTAGGGATAGGCCTCGATAGGTGCATGCCATCTCACATTTAGAATAAATGGTACCAAAAAAGGCCTCTTCGTGTGGGCTTCGGCCCCATGTATGCCTCCCAGTGGACCCGTGCATCTTTCATGTACCAACATAATAATAATAATATATTTAACTACATTGTTTATCTATCTTTCTAAGTACTAAAAACACTGTTACTGCAAAGCAGTCTGTTAAAGGAATTGAAAACCGTAGCGCCATCCATTTTGTACTAAGTCTTTTGTCTCTCCCTATATTTCAGCCAGTTTTCCTTTTTGCCGACGCTGGTCCCTAAAAGCCTGGTTCTTCATTTACTTCCTTCTACGTACTTGGATTCGTTCCAACTCATAGTGAACGTCAGTTTAGGTTTTAGTGGTTATACGGTGGTTTTGGTTAGAAATTACATTCAAATTACTGTAGTATTGTTCGGGCTGACTGAATCAGTATAGATATTAGCATTTGCTTATACCAATTGATTACCATGGATCAAATTTTCAATGTTATTTTGAATCACTTTTCTGTGTCAAATTGTTTTGGAATTTGTGATGCGTTTATAGATCAGATATATTATCGAGTTCTATAATCTGAATAATTGAAAATAACACAATCTGATAGTTGAATCTGGAACTGCCTCCGTGATCTAAAGTTTAAAAGCTTTAGACACGGAGGTCGTGGGTTCGATTCCCATGGGGGACACTGAGTGATATCTCACTGTGTTTTTTTCCCCAGTTGTTTAGGACATTGCAGGTCGAATCACCTGTCTGAAAAGAAAGATGATTCCGTGCTTTGGATGGGACGCTAAGCCGATGGTCCCGGATACAATCTCTGGTGGTAGTAGTCGTTACATAAAAAACCACGTCAGAGGCCGCAAGGCGATCTGGAATAACTCTGACACCAGGGCTTGCTGCCCACACGATAAGAAGATAGTTGAATATAATAATTAACAGGTTAACTAACATAAACGTGTTCGAGCCATCTTAAGGTCAAATTCTCAAATCACACATTGGCTATTAAAAATCAATAAATATTTTGAAACAAATATATAAAAATAGTGCCTTGAAACACTTAAAACGAGGCTCTATTCAAATAAGAGTTGAAACAAGAATTACAACTCCAACTGTTGAATCAGGCAGTCGATAATAGATTTGTTAGTTAATATGTAAACAGAAACTGGTTTTATGATAGGAAATTATTTTATAAACAGGATATATATTTAGAAAAATAAATGGATAAACTTACAGAACATTTAACTGAAATGAAAATGACTTATTCAACCGATGGTATTTGAGTTTCTTGCATTTATTATACTCACGCAACTACCCCAGGAAGGTACACCCTGGAGTGCGATTTTTGTAACTCATTCGTTGAACTCAGCAGTTGAAAATGTCAAAATTACTATGGAGATATGCATATTTGATTCTCAAAAATCGCACTCCTGAAGTATGATTTTTGAAAGACAAATCAGCTGTAGAAAGATACATATCTCCATAGTAATATTGTCATTTTCAACTACTGAGTTCAAAGTATGAGTTTCAAAAATAGTACTCCTGATTAGTGATTACCTTCGGCCAGCAAAACGCTAAAACTCTGAAAACTTCCATCTCTTCACTGCGATGACAAACAAGTCATCGACTAGACAGAAGACGGAGAAAAAAGTCATGACATTTTAACTTAGAATACCTAAGAAATTCAACGATTACGAAGCCACGGAAGCGCTCGTTGGCGTAGTGGAGCTTCGGTATTGGAAACGATCACCGAAGTTAAGCAACGCCAGGTCCGGTCAGTCTTTGGATGGGTGAACGTTTAGTGGTATTTCACCTCGAGCGTTTCCGTGCGTCGGAAGGCACGTTAAGCAGTTCCGTCAGATGGCGTTTTAACTATTCGTTAAGCCAGGTCAGAGGCCTATTAAGGCGGCTTGAAAATTCTCTGACAGAAAGTTGACCACTAACTTGCCTCCACCAACACGCACTGGGCCCGCGTGCTGGAGTATTGCCCACTCTCTCTCACCCTTATTCGTGAGAAGAGGCCTTTGCCCTGCAGTGGGATTCTACAGGCTATAACATAACATAAGAAGTGAATCGATTAGTCTTCTACAAAAGCAATTTCGACAAAGGTGGGACTGACGCACGCAACGGAAACAAATAACACCAAATCAAATTAAAGTAACCGTTAACCCCTTAAACTACCCATACCCTTGAAATCGACATAAAATGGAGTCAAAATACAACAACCCCACTAAAATACTACGTTACATCATCCCCGGGGCGAGGGACGAGGGTGGATTCGTATTGATTTGTGACGTCACGCACCCCGGCCAAACCCCGGGGGTAGCAAATACATTTGTGCGTGTCCTTTTATTGATTTATTTAGTTTTTAGGATTCCGTACCCAAAGGGTGAAAACGGGAACCAATTACTAAGCCTACGTTGTCCGTCCGTCCGTCCTACCTATTTAGGGTTGTAAATTTCGAACCGTAAAAGCAAGACAGTTGAAATTTTCACAGAATATGCGTCATTACAGCGGATTTATTAAGAAATAATACAACTGTCAAAATGTTAAAATTTAAGGGGGGTCCTCATACAAGAAACTAGTTTTATCAACGTTTTTTCTTCTCGCTCTATCGTAAAAACGGTAATACATACAAGAGTCAAACTTGGTGTGATTATAGAGAAAACTTTACAGTATAACAATAAATAATAAAAACCGGCCAAGTGTGAGTCGGTCTCGTGTTAAAGGCCCAGGAAAATCATTTTTTTTAGTTATTATGTTGTGTGGAGGTGGAGTACGGAACCCTCGGTGCAACAGATCCTGAAAATATGAGGACAAAGGCTTCCTTTGATCATAAAACGAACCGGACTCTAGACATGCGAAGTCTAATCAATAATAAGTCACCCTTTGAATGACTTATGTTTTCCAGAACTAGATTGCATAGTTCTGGATAATATGTTGGCGTCCACGCAAAAAGGGTCCATTCGTCGGATTTTGAGTTAAGGTTAGATTCGGTATCCAGATCAGTCACATGGTCATATGGAATAATAAAAAAGGTGGGTTAAAATGCCGACAACTGGACACTTCTTGCGTGGAAAAAAAATACTGAAGGACGCGTAGAACATAAACTATACTTATGGCCTAGCTCGCATCGGAGCCGAGATATTTGACACTAAAGGATCATGAAAAAGTAACAAAAACCTCATTTTCAATCAATCAATCAAAACATATTACTACTCAGCAAAATATACAAAGTAGGGGTCTCAGCTCTAAAAAGTGATTTCTCCCATAACACCTTAGAAGTTATTCGTACCTTAATAGCACAGCTCCAATGCAGCCTAGCAATGTTTGTGATGTTTTTTAATGAATTTTGATAGGTCCTCTAAAAACATATGTAAGTTTTATTACTGGCCGACCAACAAAAAAATTCCACGATTGACATCGTTATAAGATTGAATACGAATTTCGTAGTGAAGAATGGAAATCTAGACAGTCAATTTATTTAAAAAAAATGTATACAACGTGTTAATGAATTAACGCAAAACTAGAAAGTAGTTTGTTTAGAATCGAGAGCAGAATCGAAGTATCATGTTTTCAACACAGGTAATTTTTTTCAAAATATTAAATAATTTGTTTGTAAAATTTAAAATGTACTGAACTCGATCTTAACCCACCGCACAGGCACACTCACCATACTTACTACTAAAACAAGATTCTTAAAATGTATCCACGAGCACGCTAGCGCTTTCATTCATTGCTGAAATGATAATAAATAATTTTGGCCTCAAAACTTTAAATGAGAATAACTTTAAATTTTAAGTATCAAAATAATGAAATTATTGTTTCAATCTATTTGTTTTGTTATAAATCAGTTGGGGTGTATGGGGTTTTGCGCTTATTCATTAACACGTTGTATAGGCACCCAACATTTTCTAGGCCTCATCTCAATCCGTGTACAAAGACATTGTCAGAACCAGCACTGTGCCAGCAGACACTACCGCTCCAAACTATCAGACTAAAATAAGGCAAGCTGAATAATTAAGTTGCCAGCCATCCGAGACATTATGCCAGATGACAGCCATTCCGCTGCGCTTTATAAACTCCGGAGCAAGACGGACAAAGGCAAAGTTGAGACCAACTTTTCCAACGTCATTTCCTTTTAGTACTCTTTAAATTCTGTGGTTTTTAGTTTTTATTTGTTTTAAACTACAATCTATTTGGACTAGAAAGTTAGATGTGATAATTTTTTACTTTTCATGTTCCTATCTTCTCTACAGTCGTAAAACCTTTTCGAGCGAGTGGCAGTGTCATAAAAATTTCGTCAAAAAGATATTTAAAATTCTTGATTATGATTACTTCTTTGATATAATTTTCAGTGTCATCATTATTATTCACTATATAAATAGTGTAATTAAGCACGTATCCAGACTTTGGGTTCGGGGGAGACATTCATTTTCTGAGGGGAGGTGATTTTCAATGAAAAACGTTGAATAAAGGATACGTGTTTGTGTTTCAATATTTGATATGGAAAAAGAAAACGTTCCTTCCCAATCGATAACCTTATTCCCTTCTACATTTGAAATCTTTACTTTGTCATAAGTCTGATAAACTGGGCTTCTTCAAGCATCAAATAGTCATGTATCCTGTTGGACATCATAATTATCAACGTAGCATTATGCAACGGTAATCAATATCTCGTCATCTTGATAAGCTTATTGATTTATTTCTATGTCTGTGCTGATGCAGGGAAATTACCTACGCTTGATAATTTCATTGTTGCATTAATTATTGAGAATTTTGTCATTACCCAATAGAAAGTTATGAGCTACGTCAATAGAGGGAAAGAGAGTGGATAGAGATGATTATTTAGAACAAGCGAAGGAAAAAATCGGTGTCATGTCTTTGTTGTGGTGGAAATATAATGTGGAATGATGAAAAAAGCAACAATTGGCGTACTTGATGAGACCACTTATGATCACGATGATCCTTAGCAATGAAGCTAGAAGGAAAAATGCATTCGCACAAATTGGGAATAAAAGGACGAAGTCGCTTACAAGAATTCTTCAGTTTCAAATTGCGAAATATGTAGTAATCCTTCTCTAACCCACTGCCATGCAGTCGACATAAATCCTAAAGTTCTAGACCTATCGTAACGTTCATTTACCTCAGACAATGCAACTGGGGGGTGACGTGTCCTGCCCTCGCTTCGGTATCGAGCGCGGGTAGTTACGAGCGCGCATGCGTCGAAACAACGATTCCACATACAACGGTCGATGCTCGCCATTGTATCTTGGGATTACGTGATAACGACTTGATAATTAATTTACTGATAGATCAGTTCAATGATAATGTTACTGATGTCAGTGGGATTACAGAAATGTAGTTATCCAAATTTTATATAAATTTACTATGAAGCTTCTGTTCGCGACTGCGTGAACGTCGACATTGATTTCTCCCGAATTCTAGAGAAGGTACCCTTTGTTTGTGTTTACAGATATTCTGAGAGATTTCTGTACCAAATTTCATCGATATCGCTACCAATTTAGTGTGAATCTAAATCAAACGAGTAACCCTAATTTTTGCATTTACAGTTCTATTATTAAATTAGATAACTAGAATTTACTGCGCCATTTTTCCCCGAAACTTTAAGATACAGTATCTTATTACGTCTTGAAAAACTCTTCCTCAGGAAAGTTTTCTCAAAAATGTGAAATATTTAGAAGCATCATCGCTGTAGTAACCTTAGATTATTGAGAACCAACCGGAAATTATCAAAACGTTATGTAGAAAAAGTTGGTTTGCCTTGGCGAAAGTTGGCGGGTTTTGGAGACTTACAGATTTTCTTGACTATAGAGTGTCCTTCTTAATATGCTGACACTTTTTTAAGGGGATGATTAGAACATCAAACTGAACAACTTTCTCTGTGGGACCAACATCGAAATAGCGATAATAGCAAACGACGAAGAGTGACGGTGGATAGATTTGTCTGCTCTTAAAAATGTACCTGCAGTTCCTCATTCATCCCGTGATCATGGCAGTTGTAACACTATCGAAATATCGGGAACTCAAATAGTATACCCAAACGCGGTAAGGGGATATAATTCGGAGCGCGCTCCATACAAACGTACTATGGTGATATTTTCAATACTAACCAATTAAACTCAATGAAATTTTTCAGAATCAATCTAAAAACAAATTTCTATGCTTGTATAGAGTCAGATTTTAGTTAAAATGTATAGTTTTAAAGTTACAGTGCCTCAAAGATTTCCATACTAATCTTAAATTAAATTAAATGCTAGGAGCATTGAAACTGTATATTTTAACGAAAATCAGACTCTAAACAAGCATAGATATTTGTTTCAGCAAAATTTTATTGACTTTAATTGGTTAGTATTGAAAATATCACCATAGTACGTTTGTATGGAGCGCGCTCCGAATTATATCCTCTTAAATGTTTAATTCTACATTAAAATACAAATTTTAATCTAGAATTTGCAGGCAGCAAAAGTAGCAGGGCCAAGATGTATACTGAGCAATTTTTGTGAAGAAAAATTGCCCACAATTTGAGTTCCAGACAATCCAACAGCAGTACGGGTAGATATAGATAGCCCAATAGTTACGTAATTAATACATAACATCGTTAGCTTAAAGTTTCTCCATTCTAAAACGAGAAATGTGTAAGATAGGAAATAAACAGAAAACGGTGGTGTAAGCCAAGTTGCATACGGAGCGATCAATATCACAACGGGATCACTGCCCTACGATTTGGCACACAAATCGCATAAATTTCATACAAAACTGTTTTTGTAGAAAATAGACTTAGGAATGTTGCGTAACTTTGTTTACTGATCGAATCATTCTTAAGAAAAATTATTTTGAAATATTTTATCATTTAGGCATCGAAAGAAATATTGTTAAATCGGAGGAAGAATTTTCAGCAAATAGTTACTCAGTTTGATATTTTGACTAAGTCAAAGCATGCCAACATTTTCATAAGACCAGCTACTACGACATCAGCAGTGGCAGCCACGAAATCTTTTGTCTTTTACCTTTTTGTCTGTCTACAGGCTTTAATTTCTGGCTAAAATAATAAAGTTGTTATACCTGAAAGTAAAATTTTTACCCGTTACTACGTACATCAAATTCCCCCCTCTTAAACCGACATTAGAAAAGGCGGTTTTAAAATTTCTCAGTTCACAACTATTTTTTGGCCGCACACTTATTGTAAGTATGAAGTCTTTGTTTGTCCATATTGCGATTGTTTCATCAAAAGTTGTCATTTTTTAAATCTGTATACGTTTCGCCATAGGTTTTACATTAATAAACCGAAATAGATGATTCTTTTTCTGTTTAGGGGATATGGCTGAAATTTCCATGACCCTTTGAATTTTTTCGACAGCGTCATTTTCACAATAGGTAAGTCGTTTATATTCAAAATATATTTTTGGTTATTTTTGCAAGCACTCATCTCTTCACCTCAGCCTCAATACGGGAAGATCCTTGAACCAGTTTCAACGTGACCCGGTCTTTGACCTCTTAGAATACAGCGAGATACTTTTATGGAGTATATTCTAAAGGATTTTTTTTTCCCAATGTCTATTTCACTTTCATATCACGGAATTTGTAAAGTCAACACTGGGACACATTAATTAAAGTTCTATTGCGGCTTGGATATATACTAATCGTTAGTACCGCTGATGGAAAATGATCAGCTATCTTCGGTCTCTTATGAGCTGGCCGGCGGCCGGCTGGCTGGCTGGCTGGCTGGCTGGCTGACTGGCTGGCTGGCTGGCTGGCTGACGGGCTGGCTGGTCTCCGATGGCTTTTCCTACTATTTGGTTTTTTTCCTCAGCTGTGGAATCTTTTAGGAACTCTAAAAACGTTTACTTTTTTACTAATGCTGTTATTTAATTAAGAGACTCATTTCAGCACTTGTCTCGCCTTACCTTAGTTTCTATACAGATCCTTGGCCCAGCTTTGAACTGACCCGGTTTTCGACCTCTCAAGGTACCGCGAATACCTTCTAAGAATATTATAACGTTTGACAAGTGATACAACACACAGGCGGTATTTATGAAGCCTGTCCTAAGTTACAAATTGACCCACTGAAGAAGTTGCACGTAGAGAAGGCTTTTGCCCTGCAGGGTATTTAATAACGAGCTTTGACTAATCGGGTAAATTTTGGATTGCAAATTTCATTGTAGTAGAAACATTCGCGAATAAAATTTGTGTTAACCACTGACATATACTGTAGCGATACACAAGACCTTTCATAGAAAAAACATGTTCCACTTGGCACTATGGCAATGACAGACCGTAATGTGTCATTTTGTGTTGTTTTGTTTGACATGTTGTTTGTTTGAACGTGCTTATCTATCGCTAGAGTATATGTCAGTGGCGTGAAGGTTGTTCAGTTTGATCAAAATGAGCCACCTCTGAAATTGTATCCCAAAAGAATGACAATCGATGCACTAGTTTACGCAATGATCCGTTGTTTATTAACAATTCTTATGCCCTTGTGTCAAACAAAGACCCAGTATTTTAACCATCTCTGCTACTTAATCAAGCCTCTCATTAAAAAAAACATCTTTAATTAAATTCTCCAGCACTCATCTCGGTACAGCCTCGATAAGGGAAGATCCTTGGCCCAGTTACAACATGACCCGGTTATTCACCTCAACGGATACCGCGAAATGCCTTCATGAAGCAAATGTAGAAACTGATTTTGATATTAAATTAAGTTTTTGATGCAGCGACCAAAACTTCAAAGGCTTAATATGGTTTGTAAGAAATCTCAAATTCTTCCTTGTCTATGTTTAGTGCACAATGTGCAGTGTTGTTCTAGCTTAGGGTCTTCTTTTTATCGAGTGGGCAGCAAGCCCTGGTGTCAGTTTTTTCAGACCGCCTTACGGCCTCTTACGTGGTTTTTATGTAACGACTACCACGAGAGATAGTAGCCGGGACCAACTGCTTAACGTGCCATATCATCTTTCTTTTCAGACAATCAGGTGATTCAGCCTGCAATGTCCTAACCAACTGGGGAAAAACGCACAAAGTGACATATCACTAGGTGTCCCCCGTGGGAATCGAACCCACAACCTCCGTGTCAAGAGCTCAATGCTTTTAACCATTAGAGCACGCTCAGGGTACGCCACTAGCTTAGGGTGAACCACCTAATTTCTACTCGAGGGTATAGTACGAGGCAACAAAGGGATCTACTCCCATCAAGTCGATGGCATGCCATTCAAAATTTAGCAGCCCAGTATTTTGCCACACGGTAGCATTACCGGCAGCATCCATCGGCTCCGTTCGCGTGCAGGTGTCCAGGCAGGAAGGACAGGATACAAGATGGAGCAACATCACATTCTCATCTGAGGTCCAATCCGTCTATGTAACCCCACTTGAACAGGTTGTCTTTTCTTCGACCGACCTGAGTTCAGAGTCTATTGAGGCAGCTCCAAATCGACCCGGGCAGCTCCTGTCTTGAAGAGAGGCTTTCCATATGAGGGACAAAAGCATAAGGCTTTTTCATGCAATGTTCATAGAAAGGCTAGACGCTTATCACAATTCGACACTTCATACTATCCTAAATCTAAAGAAATTTAAGAAAGTAATTTTAATATTGCCATCTAGTGAGTCACGTTACAGGTTCTGACACGAGCACTTATCTCGCGTCGTGTTCGCCCGTCGCGTTTTTTCCTGCCACGAGGCTCCGCAATCCTCAATCTCTTCTTGTTCTTGATCAAAAACAATCCCTGAGATTGGGATAGAAACTCCCACAAACTACATGACATTGGCGGTGCTAACGCACAAGCTAAAAATCTAACATTCCATCCATCAACCCGTCATTGCCGTCTACAGATTTTTCGTTCTAATAGTCTTGGAAATCGCCTCATTGAGGTTCATAATTACCAGATAAAGACACAACTTTTGTTGTTGACCCTGGTAAGCAAAATATTTCTACTTCATCTCCACGGCCCCAGATTTCCTTCCCTGTAAATAATATAACACACGCTCCCTAAACAAATCCACGTCTAACAGGTGTGCCATCGGTAATACATCAACAGGTAAACCTCGTGATTTAGGCTACGGGGCCAAGGATTTGCGCCTGGGTATAGCCACAGAGCTCTTTGTGAGATTACCACCTGTTGGTTGTCCTTGGATAATTGAGATGTGGTTTGTTTTAGATCATTTATTTAGATGTTTCGTTTTGTTTTGTTAGAGAAAATAGGCTGGATGTCATTGATATCGTATATAGGATGATAGGTATTTCGATCTATTCCTGGAAAGAGGTGATACTAGAGGTCATTTGCAATAAATTTAGTCCAGTCAACTGGTATTCGAAAATTTTACGTTACCGATTTGTCAAAGAAAATAGGCTGGATGTCATTGATATCGTATACAGGATAATTGGTATTTCGATATATTCCTGGAAAGAGGTGATACTAGAGGTCATTTGCAATAAATTAAGTCCAGTCAACTGGTATTCGAAAATTTTGCGTTACCGATTCATGATCATTTTAAGATTTTTCAGAAATTTTCTCAGTTAAGAAGCGACTAAGCTTTAGTCCACCCCTAAAGGGTTTGATTTCTTGTAGTGGTTACGATAGGCTACCACTTCCCTTACAATCTGAATACTGATAGGTACCTTAAATATACGAAAGTAAATTTTTTTTTACTACAACTGCATGGTTAAATATAATTTGGTATGTCAAGTTTTTTTTTGGTATCGATTTTATATTTTTACGGATAGTAGGCATTATTTTAAGGTAGTTGCAGAGTTGTTAGTTTCATACAAAAGTTTGACGCATAATACGTGTACACGGTATTAATAACAGTAGTATATATGGAAAAATAGTTTAGAAAATCTAGATGCCGCGTATCAAATATCATTTGCAAATTATAATGCAATTACGAAGATATAAAGCTTTGAAATTTTCTATGGATAAGATCAAAGCTTTATATCTTCATGATTATATTATAAATTGCAAATTTAATTTGATATTTTTTTAAGATTGATCGAGTTTATCAATATAGGGTCCACCTTAATATGCTGACTCTTTTTCAAGGGGATGATCAGACCATCAAAATCGCGAAAAAACACATTTGGCTCGAGTAGGTTTGCAGTTTTGTATGGATAAGAGCTGATTTTTTTTTCGCGATTTCGATGTTGGTGCCATAGAGAAAGTTGTTCAGTTTGACGGTGTGATCATCCCCTTAAAAAAGTGTCAGCATAATTAAGAAGGACCCTGTATACATTTAATTTTTAAATTATTGTAATCTCTTAATACATATTCTTAATAAAAATAAAAAAATCACCTTCTCTTTCTAACTCTATGCTGGAAACAGAAACGGCAACATCAAATGTAAAAATGTTTTCTTAATGGCCACTCGACGTTTCAAATCTCTGACATAGAAAATATGTCATTGAGACAATTATCTCGAAATGGTTTTCGATTAAGCCCTCCAAACAAAAGCTTGACATACCGAATGAAAAAGTCTTCAAGCTAAACACATTTCAGCGGCAAAGTCATGGTATACAAAAGCAGTTCATTAAGCTAAATCCCTGAAAGTTAAGAAGCCTGCGGGAAGCCGGGGATCAATAGCCCGGGCCTAAAGCCTTGGCCCGGTTCTGGTTGTTGGCCCGGGTGTGCCGGCCTATACCCGGGTACCTTGTTGGCATCATGGAGTGTTTGGCCTTCATGGGACACTTTAAAAGCGTATTAAATCTTGAATCAAACCGATTTGTTATTATTTCATTAAAACCACTTATAAAGTGCAACAGTAAATGGATTTTACGGATTTTAGGACATTTTCTATGAAACCGACTCGACTGTTGATTTTTTTCGCGATTTCTAAGTCTAGTTCACAGTAAAAGTTGTTCAGTTTGATGGTCTGAAGCATCCTATAAAGTATGAAACGCATTTAAGTTTATACCCTGTATATAAGGTCTAACAAAATTAGCTGAAACTATTTTAAGGGGATTATCAGACCATCAAACTGAACAACTTTTTCTATGGGACCAATATAGAAATAACGAAAAAAAAATCTGCGGTCCCATACAAAACTGCCAAACCTTAGTCGACCCGAATGTATTGGCTGATTTTTGTTTCGCGATTTTGATATTGGTCCCATGGAGAAAGTTGTTTAGTTTGATGGTCTGATACTCCCCTTAAAATAGTTTCAGCTAATTTTGTTAGGCCTTATACTAGTAAATTGTCCATTATTATAGACTGGAGCAGCTAATATTGCTCGTTCTTCAACATATGACCAAGGTAGGCTAGGCAAGGTAGGTAGACTTTCCTCATCTTTATTACTTATTCTCACACTATTTACAAAGTGAATAGTCTATCTGACTTTGAGGAATCTAACATACCGTCTTCTGGTTGCCAGTTGAGGATCTGCCCCTTTTTGCGTATCACTTTTACTAGAAGAAGCCGCGGTGGTCAAGTGGCGAGTGCCTGCCGTGCAGGAGGCGATGGTTCGATCCCCGTCCAGACCGACTCGTACCAATGAGTTTTTCGGAATTTATGTACGATTTGTAATACCAATGGCTTTTCGGTGAAGGAAAACATCGTGAGGAAAGCTGCATGCTTCAATTTCGAGGCATATTGTACCCACTGTCCATTATGTGGCTCACCCCCCGTCACACTGTACAGAGTTTCGGTACTACTGGTGAAACGTGGATGTTCTGAGGTTTCAGAATATCTCTAACTACCCCCTCGGGGAATATAGTCGTGAGCATAAGCTATGCTATACTGTTACTAGCTATGTACGTGTTCATGTACGTATGATCCATTAATAAACTGTTATTCCATTATTTGTTCAACAAACGAAGTATGTGGCCGTTAGTGCTGTTGCGGTTTGCCTGTTTTGCTACTACTGAAGGAAAATGCAAAACTTTTCCGCAAGTCGACTAATTAATGACTACAGTTAGAGGTAATGACTTAAGAGGAAAATTATTTATTGCGTTGTTAATATACGAAAATAGTAGTCACGTAGTTGATAGTAGGTCGTTTAAATTCGTCGTCTCCTGATCTGATGAAGCTTATGGAAATTATATACACTGTAATTCCATGATGTCATCGTTTTGAAGCGACGTTTAGGTTATACATTGTAATCTACGAATAAAATGTCGTTACCAATATTTGCATAACCAATAAATGTAGTTAGGAATTTGGGCAAAAAAAAAAAGATATCAATCTCATTTATTTTACGAGACAATGACTGATTCTAACAGCAGATAAAATATCTCCTTTCACAGTATATAATGTTATAAATGGTCACCGCTGTTGATCCAGATCCAGTTTACAGGATTTACAGTAACGAGCGCAATGCCGCTAAAGAGTCCACTTAAATGTGTCGTTAATAGAATCCATGATAAGGGTAGAAGAACATGACGAGTCTTATCATCGACATCATATAACCGATACACCACACCTACCAATTCTTAGTAATCCAAAAGCACTTATGTATAAAACTCCAAGCATATAGATAAAGATAAAAGTTCTAGGTAAAGCAGAGCACGTTGCAGGAAGCGTGCGGCACTGGTGCAGAGCAAACAGTGAAATAGCAGTGTTATTGCGGAGTCGCACGACAGACACAGTGGGGCCTTGTGCCGCGGTATCCGTTTACGATATCTCTGCTTTTGGTCCGCAAGTTGCGGGAGATAGCGAGGGTAGTGCGAAATTTGGATATCCTTTCAAAAATCAAAGTAGTAAATCACTAAACTTTTTTAAAAGACCGAGGTGATAATGGAATATGATGTCGCAGCAAGCTTGTAACGCTGATTGGCAAATTTCATAAATACAACGGCAAGTCTAATTCAATAAGTGCCATATCACACAAGCGATTTATGACCGTAGCCGATGTCGCAAGTGCACCATCACGACTTGGCAACTGCAGCGATGCGACATCGCAACTGAAATGCGATTTTTATTGAGAGTTATTGCCACGAAATCACCGCGATTCCGCAGAGACACTGATCTTAGAAATATCGCGGCGATGTCGCTGAAGAATCCGAAAAAGTTCCGTTGATGTCTACGCTTAATTTTTTGCAGATTCCAAGAGTTTTTGAGTTCAGCTCCTGAACTAAATTGTAATTGTCGCCCCTGTCGACCTCTCGGTTATTTAACTGCTAATGTCTTTAGACAAGACAGTAAGAACTCCCCACTAGAAAATTTCCTGTAATATTTACTGTTTTTGTAGCCTATTTAAAAAAAAACATTTACCAGGATAAATAGAGAAAATACAAAAAGCCTCCGAAGCCTCGAAAGTTTAGATATTGAACCAAAACCTATAAATCGCAGCTGTGTGGAACATGGACATTGTACAAACATTGATATGTGATAACTGATAACAGACATGGTGTCCGTCCGTCTGTCAATAGAACATCCTCTTGTAAAACGGAAAACTGATTGGCAAACACTAGATATGAATATACGTATCAGTTAAGCAAGATGTCTGTCTGTGACACTCCTTATTATAGTATCAATGGAAACGATTGAAATAATTTCGGATATAAATCGTATGAGCTTGTTTGCGAAACCGAAGGTCACGTTCGAATCCCAAAGGGGCCAATATTTTTGCAGCAGATACGAATTACGTAAGTTTACTATCTAGTTGCCAAAATACAAGTCTAGATTAGATTATGGAAATTTTATTGTTTCTAAATAAGATAAATACCTATATACAAATGTCAACGATATTTTTATAAATGATGGATGGGATAAAAACGAGTCAAATAATAGAAGAGAAGAGATTGAACCCTATAAAAATATTGAGTTTGACGGCTCGATAGCTAAGTCGGTAATAAACCTTCGGTTCTAATTCCGTAAGGGGTAAATATTTGTATGACGAATATGAATGTTTGTTCCCAAGTCATGGATGTTTGTATTCTATATCATTGTCTAGCAAGTCCAGGATAAATGCTGGTACTTTAAATAGGACCAGATAATCTGTGTGACAATAACCAAGTCATTTATTTAAAGTTAAGAAAACTACAAATACATATTAAATATAGGCAATTAAAATCACACTAGTGTGCCTATGTGGGCACTAATGTTAGTCTTCTTTGAGACGGGTTTCTTTTCCCGAAGAGCCACGTTTCTCTCCAAAATACTGTAAACATGAAATCTGGAAAACGTATTGGGGATTTCTTCGTTTCACCACCTCTACTGCCAGGGCCAGAATGGTCGTGCCTCTTTCCAAAGAATTAGAGGTTGTCCTCACCATCACCAGTCTCCTTTCAATAACTTCAAATCTAGTGTGACCAGGAAGCTGGAAACAGGTATTGTCTATGAGAGTGACCTTTTTACTCTTTAATTTCTTCATCCAGAATGATATTTAATAATTCAACTCTTCACTTTTTAACATTACAGACTGTTTTATGTTGTCATATACACATATAGCTTGATATTTGACAGTTAACATTTTATTGCACAATCATGATATTATGGTTTTATCCCAAAACTCAGGGTGTATTATAATACATATACTTTATCTTGGGGTTCAGGGCTTCATTATCACTTTCTGTCGATTTTCTGCTAGATAACAATTTTTATTTTATTTAAATTATCATATATTTCATTACAGTTAATCACGTCGTACCATAAAATCTTGGCACTGTTGACACAGCACGTCAATGAACTTGGTCACGTAGAAAACATTGTGGTAGATTGATGACCTCAAAGTAAACAGCCGCGGTCGAGATACTGATGCCATGACAATATTATGCGATGAAAACAACACTATTTCCAACATTTGATGTCACACCATCCATCATGTTCATTCTGACCTTATATTATTATGTTGACTAAGGCTTTTATGCTAAAGTCATTTCTATTTCTGTATTTTTCCTTAAATGGGTTGCGGTTCAATCCAATAATTCATTATTTCATTTGCTTTTTGGGAAATCGACAAAATCCGCGTCAGCTAACAATCGTCCAATGCCATTGACATAAATCCTATAGACTCCAAGTCTCATATAAAATCTTAGCAAATTTTTGTTCGAATCTGACACATAAACCAAAACAAATCATGCATACTGTTGAGTGGCTAGAATATGTTCTTTTTTATTGTGAATCTAGTTCAGTTATTAAATAAGATATCAATGTCCAATGCAGTATTTTTTATCCCTCAGCAAAATGTATCTATAACAAATATGTTATCAGCATGCTTGGTTTTAAGCCACTTCTTGCCATCACTTTATTACTGTACGGAAGCACATTACGTCATTGTGACCTCATGACCATTTAAATATTAAAGTAAGCTCATCGTAGGTGCGTTTTCGGACCCAATCATTCGTATTCAAAACATTTACGCAACAAAATTTATCAATTTCCGTTAGCCACATGTCACTTTTACGATTAGCAAACCTATGGTTATCTAAAAGTAAATAATTGCAAGTAAATATTAGCATTACATAACCATGTTTATGTAACCGAGTTTATCGATTGACTATATTTGTTCCTCTCAAGGGCAAATGTAGGTATATATCAAGGAGTTTACGAGACTTTTATGAAGGGCATGCGTGTTTGAAGACATTCTGCTATGTATAGTCTTTTGTACGTAGTTCAATAAATCTAGGGTAACGTTTCCTTTGTTTGTGGCATAGGTTTTAGCTATTTTGTTTAAAGAATGTCGAATAAAATATGAAACACGCTTTAAATAACTTTTTAACGTGATCTTTAGGTTGTTTGCTAAATCATTCGATTATCTTCCTTCTCTTTGTAACTCAAAGTTAATTTATTTGTATAAACATTTTCTTTGTATTAGAAATAATATTTCATTATACTAGCTGACTTATATGGCTTTACTAGATTTTTTTTCCTTAGCCTATTTCATCCTACTGCTGGACAAAGGGTTCCCCCTTTATCCTCAATGCATTCATGTCCTGAGCAAGTTCCATCCACTCTTCATCGAAGGCATCCAGGTCGTCTCTCTATCTCTTCCTGGGTCGACCCTGACGGCGACGTCCATTCTGAGGGATCCAAGGTGTTAAGACTTTGGTCCATCATTCCTAATCCCATTTCAACTTGGCGGTTTTCTCACCAAAATCGGCTATTTGTGTTTTTTGGCGTATTGTGGTGTTCCTGACGCGAACGTTTCTTAACTACATAATACCCGAATATCATTAGGGTTGGATTTGTATGATGATATGCTGGACACTGGTTTGCATAACCTTATCATTATATAATATCTACCTTTGTTATTGACGACGCTTGTGCTGACCACTACATTTTCGTGATTATTCTATTTTTGTGATTTAAATAAATAATTGTTTACATAATTATAATTGGATTCTGATGATACTATGAATAATCTTATCCATTTCATAGTATCATTAGAAATTTCATCGAAAACATCAACAACTTTACTCTCTTAAGTTTCAAAAGCGGAACAAATTAAGCTAAAATACAGCTGTTGTTTGCCTGGACATGCTTGACATCTTGATACTCAACAATCACATTTATGCTACACAGTTTCAGTTCAAAATCGTATGTTTCCGGATATGACCTACATGACTTCACAATGAATGCTGCTGTGATGTGATTGCGCGCACCCTTTTCGCAGAATTTTGCGTGGAATATTGAGTTGAAAGCTGTGGGTTTTTTAAATTCATCATCTTCTGGGAGTATGTTATGCAATATGTATACATTTGCCGTGTGGTTTCGGGTTGCGTGTAATACCAACCTAGATGGGTATCTTGTATAGCGTCTAATTCCTTCAGGCATCATCAAGACTCGAAGACCAAGACGGAATACCGACTGCTCTCAAACGGTGAAGGAAAACATCGTAAGGAAACCTGCATACGCTGAATACGCTTTTTCGCGATTCTTTAGCTGTCTTTAAAAATAAGTTAAAAAATACTTTTTAAATAGTTATAATGTAAATTAGTAGTATGGTACCTATATTCGAAATTGGCGTGACGACCCTCAGTGGTCACGTTATGTAATAATGGAAAAAAAAACAAGAAATTTATGCACTTTCTTTAAATTTTCATGCATGCTGAGTTAGCCTATAAGTATGACATGTATACACTTAAAAATTATAATCTACCATTGTGAATGTAAAACTATAAATGTATCATGTTGGCTTCCTAATAAACAAAATAAAAATTAAAAAAAAATTGAAATACCGATGCCTATGTGAAGTCTACCAATCCGCATTGGGCTTGAATGGTGGACTAACCCCTATACACATTGCGGGTAAGCCTTTGCCCTGCAGTGAGACGTATTTAGACTGATGATGATGATGATCATGGTTATAACCACTGCATGAACCCACCACTGATCTTATCTGTTTCCCGTTCCATCAGATTCAGGAGGATAAGGACGAGAGAGCGCAAATGTTTAGCGTGCATACTTATGCACTTAAAAATATCTTGACTGATTTTTATGCAACGGTCGATCCGAATATAACCTTTGACTAATTATTATAAGGACTAGCCTTGCAGTAGCATTTCCCCTCTGCCACGGTATAAGCACAATTGATCTTGTGCATTTACATTAAATTTTACACCTTATCACTAAACGAGACAGCCTATAATTGCGAAATAATAACTTCGAACTTAGAACGTTTGGGGTTCACACGAGACTACTTTTCATGATTTTTAACATTCAAAATTAGAATCTAAAGTTATGGGGAATAAAATCCAATGTTGCGGATTTCATGTTACCTCGCCCCCCGCAAAAAGTGGCAGAAATGTTTGTTAGTAGAATTACACGCGTAACCAGTCCACATATAAATAGTCAAAGAATATAACACACATACCTAAGCCAGAAAGAAGGTTACGACAATATGAAACATAGTAAAAGTTTTATTCATAAAATACTTATTAAAAAAACATAATTTACTTTACTTACTCATACGAGTACGTAATAGTAAGATTACATCATCCATCATTAACCTGGTAGGTAGGCATAACACTAGTAAAGTACTTAAGAAAGAATATAAATAAAAGATAATACCTACAGAAGTATATTGAAACAATTTTTTTTAGTCCTTTGAAATTATATTATTGTTTCAATATAACAATTGTAATTTACAAATACAATTTGATACATTACTGAGAATGTAAGTACGCCATGTTACGGCGTTAGACAAACGCCACTGCAATGTACTCTGAATTATCATTGTAAATAAAATTACTATTGTCATGTTTATGAAATAAGTCTTGATTAGCACAGGAAGGTGACAAGTAGTGAAGGAGGAAAAGGTTTTGTCCAGCCCATATTGATGTCGGCTTATTGATTGATTGATTTTATCTATGGAGAATATCGAATAGAAATGATTAAAGAAGTTATTGTGATCAAGCTGCTAACCAATTTCACTGCTAAATAAATCGTGAATAAATTATTAAGAAAAACCAAAAAACCCGACTGCATAAAAATAATTTGAATTTTATTAGGTAGGTATTGCAGGCTGGGACCAACCAACCAAAATATTCTTTGTCCGTTTCAGTTAATAGGTTTTTTATGCAGTCGGGTTTTTAGTTTTTCTTAATAATTTAGTTTATTTCTAACTTTTTAGTTTTATGTCGAAACGGTAACATAAAAGTACTATAATATATATTTTTGGAATCGTCTGTTCGCTAGCTTTCATTTGATACCCATATTGTAAATTTTAACAAAAATAAAATTGTTTATTGCCCCTCTCTTTTTTATTTCGCAGACGCCATATTAAAATAATATAACCTATGTCACTCTCACAATTTTTACGAATCTATTGACACCTCATACGTTAAAATCCATCAAGCCGTTTAGGCTGTAGGCCGTGCCAAAGAAATACACATACAAACATACATACATACATACATACATACATACATACATACATACATCCATACATACATACATACATACATACATACATACATACATAGGCTCGAAAAACATAACCCTCAATTATACTTTATTTTACACCAAAAAACATAGTATACAGAGAGTAAACAAACAGGAAATATAGACGGTACAAAAATAGGCTGTCTTATCGCTAAAAAGCGATTTCTTCCAGACAACCCTCCTTCTGGCGCAGTCGGGTAAAATATATAAATAGACCTTGAGAGAGATGGCAAAGCTTCTATCCACCTGGTAAAGGATTGTAGGTTTGCACGTGTGGTTTTCTATACTGTAGTGCGTCATTCGATCATGATTTTGTGGGTGCGAGTTTCAGAAATAGATCTTCCGGTATTTGGGTACGACTGAAAATTTGCCCTAAGTTAGTTGAGCCCAGCGTAAGTCGTAATCGTAACCCTGTTTTCTACAACATCACACACTGGTCTTAATATGTGTGTTTTGTTGTGTTTGCAACAAAGAGATTATACCTAATAGAGTGAGCCATACCAATTGTAAAGTGTCCAGTTTTTTTGACGTTTAGGTTTGAGTGTGTGGTGTCAAGTAGTATGGACAAAAGGCACCAAGTGACATATGGCCTTATGTTTACGGCTAAGAGGAAGGATCTCTCTTTAAGACTAGAGTGAGCCATACCAATTGTAAAGTGTCCACTTTTTTTGACGTTTAGGTTTGAGTGTGTGGTGTCAAGTAGTATGGACAAAAGGCACCAAGTGACATATGGCCTTATGTTTACGGTCACTTTTCACACACACTAACTCAAAAAAAAGTGGACAGCCGCATAAACAAATATCTATAGTTCCATCTCCTACTATTAAAGGTACGTCATAAGACAAAAGAGGCTAACTACAATCGTAAATTTATGCGGACTCTATGGAGATCCTTCCTCTGAGGTTTGCAAATGAAATATTTTTCTTCTTTCTTTTCTTTCTGTAGGTATTACTACCTACATAGATAGTCATGTAGCTATCAATGTAGATACAGTTGGCTCATTCTCACCAAATACCCATCCAAAATTAAAAACAGATAGTACGAAATTATCAATATAAATATTACGAAACTCCGAATACGAGTACACTTTCCATACGAGATAACAGTTTGTATTTATACGAACATATATAAATGTAGGTAACACGTCGAGTCTGCGTGCGTGATAACATATCTCAGACTGTAGGAACTTTCCATTGCGATACGAGTTCATACAGGGAGTTCTACTACTGAGGGTGTAAATCTGTAGATCTACCACACTCCGAACACAACATAGAACTATCTCACGATTCTTGAAGAGTACTACCACAGAATAATTATACTAGTACTTACCCGTACAGAAGAATCACTTAGAAAAAATATTTAAATAAATAGCGACTCTATGTGCACAGCAATAAGGTGCAAAGTTATTCGCACCCGTCCTATCGTACAATTCGCGAATAACCTACCAACTGTCACAGCGGCGCGCGTGCAAACAAAAATGAACCGTGTCACTAGACATGAAAGCTTCCTTTACATAGTCTCCCTCTTTCATTATGACATCGCTAGGGTTTTCAAGTCTCGCATTGACTACTCACAAAATGGCGGCAAGTCTAATGAGATTTGACCAAGAAGTTTGCACTATACCTAACCCATTGCCATTCACGCCTCGGTGGGGATCGGCCGTCAAGCGTACCTGACCTGTGGAGCGTACCTGACCTGTGGAGTTAGACAGGCCTAGTATTACTACAGAAATAAGATGGCGTCGGCACACACGTCGTCCCGCTCAGACCCGCGACCGATAGTTATGACACATGTATAGCCTGTAGGATCCCACTGCAGGGCAAAGGCCTCTTTTCTCACGCAAAATGGTGAAAGGGAGGAAGCGGTGGTGCTCCAGTGGCGAGTAACCTTGCCTGCCGCGCAGGAGGCGATGGTTCGATCCCCGTTCAGGCCGACCACCCTGTACTAATGAGTTTTTAGGAACTTATGTACGATTTGTATTACCACTGGCTTTTCGGTGAAGGAAAACATCTTGAGGAAACCTGAATGTGCTTCAATTTCGAGGCATGTATTTAGTTACCCACTGTCCATTACATGTGGCGACGGGCTTTATGTGTTTCGGTACTAGTGAAACGTGGGTATTCTGAGGTTTCAGAACATCTCTGACTACCCCTTGCGGAATATAGTTTTGTGCATATGCATGCATGTTTGCTTAAGTTTAAGCGTTATAGGTCTTCCTTAGCTGTTGCAATGGATAGACATTGTCTGACGATGTGATGACATCACCTGACCATCTCAGTCAAGATAAGATCAGGATTGCAATGCACGAACATCGTCACAACCTAAAATTCGTCGTTGAAACATCGGCGATCTGTTAATTCGGTATTCGATAAGGTTATATCATATGGCAAACTTATATAAAAACTTCGACGATCTGAAGGATGCAAGAAGGATGTTACATTTGTGAGCTCATCTATGTTTTTGACAGCGATGTGACGCTTAGAGAATTGCACTCCAGACAGTGTAGTCTACGTGCTGTTAGAAAATTGTCAAGCCGCCCTAATAGGCCTCTGACCTGGCTTAACGAATAGTATAACTGAAAAAACATCCTGTAATAATGAAACATATATTTACTACAGTTGTATGAATTCGTTGCGTCCAGCCGGATATGTGGTTAGATAAGCAGTGCGGGTAGCGTAGCGACAGAGTTCATTTATAATTGTTGTTGTTTCTAACATGGCTGATTTAATTATAACTTTATCTAGAATCGTTGTAGTTTTGTTTAGACTTACATACCTATATAATGTTACGAATGGTAACTCTGTTTCGTGGTGAGGAGTGGCGGAGCAGCCCTTCGCTTTTGTTTACAGTGGACACAAAATGTAGTCATTTTTAAGCCCAGTGGTGGTGGTGTGGTGAATAACCTTTCTTTATCATCATCATCATCTCAGCCGATGGACGTCTACTGCTGGACATAGATAACCACAATGGGTTCCCGCCGCCTTCATCAGGTCGTCGATCGTCGACATGCTGCACTTTCCGGTACACAGTCGCCACTCGAGAACCCTGCGGCCCCATCGGCCATCGGTTCTGCTAGCCATGTGCCCCGACCATTGCCATTGACAAAATATTGTGTATAATGTATGTTAAGCTTCCTGTCATATTTTTTAACCAATAAGCCCCAATTGCGACCACCTGGGTTAACAATTAACTCTAGGTTAAGTTGGTAACCCATGATTTTTTGTATAGAAAAACAACTGAGAGATCTATTTATCCGGAGTTAATTTGCTAACAACATACAAGCGAGAATGTTCAAAACAAATATATTTTTAGCTACTCGAACCGCACGGAATTGATAAATAATAATGTTAATCGGTTTATATCAACTCCCCATACAATTTAATGAGTACTAGTTAATCATTTTCAGTTAATTATGTTTGTTGTTACGAACCGATAAACGTCACATACTTAACTGCGTATTAAAATAAAATAGAATGTACTACTCAGGTACTAATATTATAGAGGGTGTTAAATTATATCCGTTAAATATTAAACAGGATGCTTCAGACCAACAAACTGAACCACTTTTACTAAGGGACCAACAATTAAATCGCGAAAAAAATCACCGCACATTTGGATCGAGAAGCCATTGACGTTTTGTATGATACACAAAAATTTCGCTATTTCTAAAAACATTCAAAACTAAAGCGGTTTGATGGTCTGTAGCTCCCCCTGAAATATGTAACCCATTAAATCTTACACCATGTATACCAACCAACCAACTTTTGATTCTCTGGTAAAATGTTTGATCAAACCAAGCCTGAAAAAAATATACCACACCACACCTATAGTCGCGAATCGTGCCGGTGTCACCGGCTTAAAAAAAAACAAATTAATTTACTTATAGAAAGATAATACATTATTATTTACAATAACTATGTTTTTACCATGCCATGCAGGAGGCGATGGTTCGATCCCCGTCCAGGCTGTCTCGTACCAATGAGTTTTTCGGAATTTATGTGCGATTTGTAACACCACTGGCTTTTCGGTGAAGGAAAACATCGTGAGGAAACCTGCATGCTTCAATTTCGAGGCATGTATTGTACCCACTGTCCATCACAAGTGGCAACTGGCTCACCCCCCGTCACACTGGACAGATTTTCGGTACTACTGGTGAAACGTGGATGTTCTGAGGTTTCAGAATATCTCTGACTACCCCCTCGGGGAATATAGTCGTGGGTATATGCATGTATGTACTATGGTACTAGAGAAATAAGAGAACGCTTTCAATGATAAATATGTACCTAAAATGAAAATAAGCCATCATAGTCATATTTATTTAATAAAAAAATTTATGGTATTAAATGAACGATGGCAAAAAATAAGGAAAAACATAACGTAAATTTATTATTAGTTATTTAAGACTTAACTACGACATAAACTTATCTAAAACCAAAATAAATTACAAAATCATTAAAATACAGTTAGTTAAAACAAAACAAAGCTGAGTCATGTTAGAGACACGATAAAAAACACCCGAACACGAGGTAGGTATGTACTAATGACCATGATGATTCACTTCATCTGAGTTAAACGTCATTAATACATTATTGTCAGTGACCAATACGTGGTTTAGAGAGTGCAATTTTCTAAGCGCAACAGCGTCACAACCTTAAATTCGTCGTTGAAACATCGGCGAGCTGTCAATTCGGTATTCGCTATGGTTATGCCATGTGTCAAACTAGAAGTATGCCGGAAGGATGTTACATTTGTGAGCTCATCGATACTTTTGACAGCGATGTGTCGCTTAGAGAATTGCACTCCTGAAGTAATCAATCAATCGTTTGAAGTAATCAAACGATTACAAACATAAAATTCCTAACAAAATAATTGCTGACTGGCTAATCTTTCCACTATAGCATGAGTATGTCTTGCGATTTAGCTCATGATGTCACGAAAGAAGAACAAAATAGTTAATAGCTAATAACTATTGGCACGATTAACGATTGGAGAACTAGAGAGTGACCGAATGAAAACCCAATGACTCAGCTCCAAAAGAGAAATACAGAAAACAAGAAGCGATCGTAGATACTAGACCTGTCAGACCAAAGAGCGCGAATTTTGTGAACACAGAGAGAGCTACCGTCGTCGACTCAAACTCGAAATTCTAATAGCTGAAAATCCCACACGAGCACAAGCATGCCACGAGCCAAAGCGGGATGAGCGATTGTCATGCGGTATAGCTCATGCTGACATGACAGAAGAAGATAAGCTGAAATCCCAGGCATATATTTAAACTGACGAAAACATGACAAGGTAGGTATTGGATATTCCACCAAACGAAGTTAAGAACCATTTCATAAAATACCAGCTTACGAACAATGCTTTATTATCTATACTAAAACCAAAAGACAAAGGCGTAACATATCACCTCTCTCTTAGAACGGTCTTTTTATATTGCGACGGGTTTAGGTTTAGGATCATAGCACCTGATGAAAAATGCATAATGAGGCCGATAGCTAACTGACTTTCTCAGTAAACACCAATTTAATCTTCCCTTAAAGATCCAGATTTTACTTACTTCGCTGTTTGGTATGCAAATGGCGGTTGATTAAAATAGAGCAAATAATATAATGGACGACAAGTCAGTTGATAAAAGTGCAGGTACAGGATTATCTGTTATTTGCCCAAAAAGAAACAGGCATATCAAGTTATCAGTGTGTTATCAGTATCACTTAGTAACAGATAGATTAAGGGGTAACGGATAAGCCTCATGTATATCGCGATAACACAATATCGTACGATGTTGACTAGTCATTTTTTCCTCCTTTAGATACAGGACGTAATCGACAGTATTTCTTGTGACGAATTGTAAAGATATTGAATGATAGGTACGTAATCTAAACCGATTATAGAAAAAAAACTTTAAAATCTGTTGATGTGAAAATTGACCATAGAATCTGACCATAAGTAAACTAATGACTAAAATGTCTCCTTTTTTCTTTTCGCCTCCTTTTTTAGCGCGGCCATCATAAAAACTTAAATATTATAGTTCAGAATAAAGTCACAAACAAAACATTATAACAAGTATATCTCTAAACTCAGTCTGAACGGAGATATAAAGGCTTGAAGTATACGTAATGAATATATTTTCAACGTCAAGCCTTATATCTCCGTTCAGACTGAGTTTAGGGATGTACATGTAATGACAAGTTTTGTTTGTTACTTTAATATTCAAGTTTGGTTGATGGCCGCGCTGAAAACAACGTCGAAAAATAAGGCACCAACCTTCCATAAATTTGGTGCGCATTTTGTCTAACCCTCCTAATACTGCTAGAAGACGAACGTAAATTCGTATGCTCTTAAAAACCGACCAGTTAATCATCAGTCATCCCGTGACAACAGGTATATCTCTATATCTGAACAAATTCCACACGAGAACAAACAACATAAAAATACAACGTGCAAACTGCAAAGAAAACTGAAAATGACGAGTACTTTTACGTGATAAGTGATAACTAACATGCCTGTATCCAGGTGGTAAAAGTTCACGTTTATATCTAGGTAGATAGAAGCCATGATATCGGGCAAATCGACGTATGTCCGAACCAATCCCATTTAATGGGTTCTCTTGGACACTACTGATATAGCCGTCATGATATGGCTATCTCTGACATTTATTAAAGTCACAGTGATGCGCTATCAGTCCACATCGATATCGAGGATAAGATAACAACTTGCGTCAATAGAGTAAAGCTCTCGGAACTATCTATTATCAACTACTGAAGTCATACAACTATATTTAGATCAAATTCTTTTATCAACCCATTCCATTCTCAAGGACTGAAATTGATAAGTTTATATCTGATTGTGATATTGATAGGTGTACGGTTTTGGGCTTAGAAACAGTAATCTAAATTTGAAGAGAGGTATGAGTAACCAACTCGTGCATACCAGCCCAAATCCGATCTTAAAACAAATTAGCACTTCTAAAGAAGGATATTAATCGAAAAGATCAGAGAGGAGTCAAAGAGTGGTTAGAAAGCAATAATATTCTGTTTGACTCCAAGACTGATGAATTGGACAGATGATAATCCTCAATTGGAGACCTATGGTCAGCAGTGAATTGATGTGGGCCAATTTGATTGATTGAATCTTAAAAATCAATCGATATCACTTTGTCTGGTCTTGTCGTTAGGTGCTAGTTGTTAGGAATATGATTGATTGAGGAATTAAGATATCAATTGTTTAGCATTCGATACAGCAATGACAATATTTACAATTTCGATCATGGTCAGAACACTATAAGACTTTCCATAAACAACTACTTTAATTACTTGTACACTATACCTATTTATTGAAAAATTATGATATGATTGTATGATAATGATTTAGCGGTCTGACGATCCTTTGGGGTAAGCCACCCCAAAGGATCGTCAGACCGCATGCATATAGTGGAACAGCTCAGAGGTCGCGACAGGTCAATCGAGCGCGGTGTGCGGGGACCGGAAGAAGCGCGTCCCGGCCCCCTCTGCCTGCGCGCGTACCCTAACAGCGAATTCAGTTAGGGTACGCAAATCCCCCGCACAACGCGCTCGATTAACCTGCCCGTTTCACTACATTGTTACTACGCTATGCTTATGTCCACACAGTGAACGTTTATCAGCTGAGATGATGACTATACCTATTGCAAAATAATCAATATTAAAACAATAACAATAGTACAATTAAATTAATCAGCATACAGTGTAAGGTCCAGACGTAGTAGTGGATAAGACGTGGTTACAACGATGTTTACGAATGTCTCCGAGATAACGTTTGAACTACACCCACAATCATATCTGTTGACACTTTTTGCTTCATTACGTATGTCGTGATGTTTAAGACTTCAGAGATATGCTGTGCATCACCATTTTGATTATTTTAATAGTTGCATCCCGCTTGGTTATCAAATGTGGTATTCAAATAACAATTGTTGGCAAACTCATGTACAGTAGTACCAAGTTTATAGTTCTTACAGATGTACCTGCGCAGTTGACAAATTTTAATAGCGCACGAAATTATATTGTCCAATCAGGATGTGCCATCTTCATCCCCTTGCCCCTAATAGGCTGATTGTTTTCGCGCCCTTTTCTCTGCTATCCGACTTTGCACCCTTTGATTACTAAATGACTTCGGGTTTTGACGGGGACTCGGGTCTGCTCTGCGCAAACGAAGATTGACGAGCGGAATTATTTTCCTGGTCGTTCTGTACTTTTGGATTGGGTAAAATTTTGTTAACTTGCCATTTCTGTTCTTTCAAGGTTTCGTTAACAGTATTGCTCTCTTATGATCTCTTGCAATACATAATTACATTTCAAAACCATGAACCTACTGAAATAATTCTTGTGTAAAAAAGCAGCTAAATTTTTTTACAATCCGAAAAAGAAAGGTTTCTTTTCGGTTGGTCATACACTTCTTCAGACAGCTTAGCCTTACAATGATGTCAGTTCATCCTTGAGTTTATGTATTAACGATAACATTTCTAGCATCGTTATCATTATTCTGACAACAGGATTCTTGGGTCACCTTCTACGAGATTTCTCAGAAAGTCAATATTGCCGATCACAGAAATCTGAAAGAACACTCCGAACACACGAAACGCACTTGGCCAGTCTGAACTGGATTCTTTTAATGTTACAACAGACGTAAGGTCACAGACACGTGGGCATTGCCCTTTGAACTTAACTCGCTCAGACGCTGCCTCAAGGAATTTCTTAACGCTGTGCTCATCGCGTTGGACGCTTAGTTTGTTTACGATTAAAACAGGCTGACGCAACGTTGAACGGGTCCAATCTGTGTTGCAAATTGGTCTTGCTCGTGTCACGTCATGGGTACAAATGGCCACCAGCAAAATAATTCCGCTCGTCAATCTTCGTTTGCGCAGGAATGCAATTCTCTATCTCTAAGCGCAAACATCGTCACAACATAAAATTTGTATTTGAAACATCGGCGATCTGTCAATTCGGTATTCGCTAAGGTTTGACTTCGACGATCTGAAGGATGCAAGAAGTATGTTACATTTGTGAGCTCATCGATCTTTTTGACAGCGATGTCACGCTTATAGAATTGCACTCCTAAACAGACCCGAGTCCCCGTCTAAACCCGAAGTCATTTAGTAATCAAAGGGTGCAAAGTCGGATTGCAGCGAAAAGAGCGCAAAAACAATTAGCCAATCGCGGCAAGGGATTTCAGGCCCGCGAAGGCACATCCTGATTTGTTAATATAATTTCGCGATTAATAAGATTTGACAACTGCGCAGGTAAATCTGTAAGACCTTATAAACCTGGTACTACTGTACCCATTAATTTAGCATATACTACGTTAGATCGGAAATGCGAAAGAGAAAGGGCATAGCATTAACGTATGTTGAAGATAGATAGTCGAGACCAATTCTCGAACACGCTATGAGCATGTATGGCCCTAGCGTCAGTTGTCAACGGAACTAATCCCGTTTTTTTCCAAAGTCTCTGTTTTTTTTTGTGGTCTCGCCTTGGATAATCCGTAGCCGATCTAACGTAGTATATGCTAAATCCATGACTGCACCGGTTTGAATGTCAACTTATCCTATTTTCTGTGTAGATAAGTAATGTTTTTCTGAGTGGTCAGATGTTCAATTGATCCCAGGATATGGAACATTTGCATCCAGATGTGCGGATATTGGAACCGGTTTTTCCTCCAGTTCCTCTCAAGTTCCCGTAATTACTGTTTTGTGTTGAAGTGTCGATACAAATTATATAGCTATAAATTTTTTTTTGTGCAACGAGGAATTACTATGGGAGCATCGATTATGCTTTGAAATATTATGCAAAAAAATAACGGAAATTACTACTACAAAACAACAGCTGGGATATATTCCTCTGTGTATAATATGTATGTATACTGTTCCTATGTGCTCGAGTAGGTTTGCAGTTTTGTATGGAACAGTTAATTTTTTTTCGCGATTTCGATGTTGGATCCATAGAGAAAGTTGTTCAGTTTGACGGTCTGATCATCCCCTTAAAAAAGTTACAGCAAATTAAGAAGGTCCCTAATATACTGACGGTTATTTAAAAGGATGATCAGACCATCAAACTGAACAACTTTCTTTATAGGAGCAACATCGCAAATCTACTATACCATATGTTTGGGACAGCATATTTTTTTATCGGGATTTCGATGTTGGTCCCGTACATAAGGTTGTTCAGTATGATGGTCGATCGTCACCTTAAAAAACCGTCAGCATAGTTTTTTCTACCATAGCGAAATCAATATGAAGAACTAAAATAGACGACAAAAAGTATATCAGGATGGATCATCATCATGATCAGACAATAACAGTCTAGGTTGTGACGGAAGCAAAGACACTGCTCGACAGACTATACCTTTTAAATCGAAATTCTGACAAAAATAACTATGATCAAGAAGCCGTGTGATCTGAACCACTTCAAACCAACATAAACATTTATTCGCATGGACACCAGAAAAGCAAACATGGGATTACCCAACAAAGGAATTTAAAGTGATGTACGATGGACGTATTTGTTTTGGCAAACAACCGTAAAATAATTCGAAATCAGAATAAATCAGATTTAGTAATTATTTACTTATGAGTAGGCAGCAATTACATTCTATACATAAGACTCATCACGTCATACAATAACAGAACCAAAAAATGCCACATGCGAACATTATAAGAGGGTCTAGAAGCGCAAAGTAGGCGTGGAACGTGTCGCCACAGGTTATGCAATGATTTGCAAAGGCGCGCAGCGTGGTGCGAGCGAGAGGGCATGAGTAATTGTAGCAGCGTGAGCGGGAAGACAAGTGGCGACAGCCGTCTCCGAAGCAAAAGCGCTACTTTCCATTTCTAACCCCTCTTATAATGTTCTGTGGCCACATGTCTCTATTCTTGGTGTGCAAATAAAGAATATTTATCTTATCTTATCTTATCTCTAATGTCACCTTTGTATGCATCAGTTATGCTCGGCTGTCATATAGGTACATTGCCGCTGACATTCCAGTCCTTTCAAATCTTTCAAATGTATATATAAACAATTAATTAGGCATAACTTAGTGGTCAAGGTAATAGCGCACTGAAGCGAAGTCCTTGTGTATAGAATGCCATAGGTAGGCAGCATCAAAGTTCTTCATTTGACACGTCATTCCATCCTTCAATATGCTAGAAGTTTAGCCTTGCTAACGAGCATAGTTGTAGGTACTTGTAGCAACCTCACAATGTGCCAGAATTGTTGTTTGAGTGTGTGCATTTTCTTGGAGTAATCTTCTTCTTCTTCTTATCATGTGGGCAGCAAGCCCTGGTGTCAGAGTTTTTACAGACCGCCTTACGGCCTCTGACGTGGTTTTTTATGTAACGACACCTACCACAAGAGATAGTAGCCAGGACCAACGGCTTAACGTGCCATCCGAAGCACGAATCACCAATCATTTCAGACAATCAGGTGATTCAGACTGCAATGTCCTAGCCAACTGGGGAAAAATGCACAAAGTGACATATCACTAGGTGTCCCCCGTGGGAATCGAACCCACGACCTCCGTTTCAAGAGCCCAATGCTCTTAACCATTGGACCACGGAGGCAGGGGAATAATCATAATGATTTAATAGTTGCCAAGAAGAATCATAATTACGTAATGTTGTGTGCACGGAAACAAATCGGAATACTCAGATAATATCGATTACATACGAAACCCAAACAAGCCCCCGCCATAAACACGGCGATGCGATGGCACCACGAATTCTAAACAAGCGAATTATGCAACGTCTCGGATGAGCGAGCGCGACACGTTCGAATCAAGCCAAATGTCAAGGTGAAGGCGCGAAAGGCAACTGGTGACGTCACAACCGCCATCTTCTGTTGCCGATAGGGTTGCCACTGCTGCCAGAACAAAAAGCCATACTTGGCATTAAGTTTTAATTTTCTCGGCTCTTCTTTCTTTGATTGAATTTGTTGCGGTTCCAAGAATCTCCTGGGCTCGATGGACTTCATTGCAGGTTTAAAGTATTGTAGTGATTATCGTTGTTGATACTAGTTTACAGGAGTTACAGAGAACAACTTTTTTTGTCGAGCATAGGCCTTTGATTTTTCGACTCATCTTATCTTCTTTGATTGAATTCTTTGCAATTCCAAGAATCTCCAGGGCTTGATATGAACTTAAGTATAAGTGGTCACTGTTGTTGATTCTTGGTTAGTGGTTGGCCGATGCCCGACAAAAAGTTGTTGCATTAATTTGACAAGATGGCAAATCAAACTCAATAAGATGCCAACGACTGGACAGAATAAAATGTAGTCTATCATTTGGTGAAAACACTAACTAGTATCCTGTCACTTTGATTATGATAAGATCATTTTTAAGTAGACACTCTGGACACTGGATTTTTTAAAAGTTTACATGATAGAAGTTTGCATGATAGAAAACCACTCGTGGTAGCCATATGAGTTCATCAAGGAATGGACTGCAAAACTTGTTTATCTATCTGAGATCACCAGTCCATCAGTTCCTGATTAGACAAACATATTGATGGACTAAGAACTCAATAGCAGTCTAAAGTCACAAAAAAATTCCCAAAGGGGAATATTTACCCGAATACGGGTGCAAAGAAGTCCCTGTCCATCTAAATCCGCACGTCTGGCAACCCTACCCGCAATGACACTTTTGTGTACGCGTCTCTAGTTTTATTTAGGACACTAGATAAGCTAACAGAGAAATTTCATTCATTCGCGAGCTAAAAATAAGCGTGCTACGTGTCCGGATTAACGTCAAATGAATGGAATCTTTTGTTGTGCTAAGTTCTATACGTGTGTGGGTTCTAGGCATGCTTATTCGCCGGCAGTTATTTATTATTGACGTCATACAAACACATGTATAATTGCTACAGCAGGCGACCTTCGATCATACTGAAAATATCTGACGATGAGCTATCTTACTGACATTTGCAGATCATAAAACATTAGAGACTAAAATTAAATATACGAGTAATATTTTGAAATGCGTTACTGATAACATTTGATTTACTTTGTTGCGAATGTCAGTTAGAAGTTAATTTCGAGGCAATAAAATTTACAATAACAGACTAACATAATAACAAATGCAGGATACAAGATGGGTGACTGACGGACAAAGACCCAGAATGAAACGAGATTTCATCACCAAGTTCTTCAGTCCAGCGGGCCGCAGGGCGTCTCACAATCACTATGGCTGCCAGTTCGTGGTCACCACTCTAGAACTCTGACTGGAATCTGTTGGAGCGAAAAGATTAGGAAGGCCGATGATAAGAGTTTTTCGGCGATGGCGATTAGACGATGAAAGACTGGTATTAATGATGGGAGCAGAAGAAAATTCAATAACTTTCGTCGGGTTGCCCTGAGAAAGCTCGTATCATATCCTTCTGAAACCTTTAAAATGCTAAAGGTGTAACTACTGCACGTTTAAAAGTAGATAAGTTGGTAGGTCTAGGAAAGTTTTTGATCCCGACGAAAGCGGTAAGAGTAAGATAGACAGATAGGAAACACTTTTATAAATGGACAATGTATACGGTTTATGTATAATATTAATATATGACATAAAGGAGCATTGGAGTCAAAGCAGGCCTCCAAACTCGACCGAACCTACTGCAATAAAGTGCCAACACTTTGGGGCAGTATCGAATACTTCCCGCCATTCGATTACCACGAGTGCAAGCGAAAGCGACAAACAAAATGTCGCAGCGAGAAAGAGATAATAAAATATATAATAAAAGCGTGGAAATTTATCCTTTTCTAAGGGAGTGATGTGTCTGTTACGTAGTAACTCTTTAATCTGTGGTCAAAGACCATGTCAATTTTCTTCAAGACGACCGTTCCACTTCAGTGACCTAACGACGACAGAATAAGAACAAAACAAAGACCTATCTCACTCAATGTTTGATTGACAATGGTAATCATAATCAGACAATGCGATTCGCACCATCAGCGGTCAGGAACGTTCGTGACGTCTAATTGTCGAGATAATTACTGATCTGAGTTTGGATCAAAGAATAAGCCAATTCAGGACAAGAAAGACGAACTTAATTCTTTAATGGGCGAAATAATAATTGTGGATATTGTGCGAGGCAACTGAGGGATAAAGGTAAGCGCATATTACGACGGGCCGCATCGCGGCGGAAAAAGCGTACTTCGCACACTAGAGCGTGTCCGGTCGCAACGCATTGTTGGATTTTCAGTTTGACGTAATATTGCAGACGTGAAAAGTTCCGCTCGGTATGGCATAATTTGTCGGGCCGCATTGCACGGATGGAAATCCGCCGTGCAATAATGCGACCCGCTCCGGGGCGGCGTAGTGTGCGACAGTTTCTTATAAATTGTATTGAAGGTATTTGAGCGAATTTTTGCGTTGCGGCCCGACCCGATGCGTCTCTGTTGTCGCTTTTTTAGGCGAAACGTTAGCTACCTATCACCACTTTACACATATGGATGTTATTTAGGGAAAGGCAAATTTTCAAAAGGCTCTATACAGTGGTCCTCGGAAGCTGTGCTTGTTCACTTCTTGGTAATTTTTTTACCCAAAATGGGACTATGTTAGTCTTAATGTTTCATCAAAGCATCAATCATCATCATAACCCTGACCTCTGGCCAATCCTGAAGATGTACGACACTTTCTTCGTACACATTTTACAAAAATTCCGAAAAGAAAAAATGTTGAGTAGTTAATTTGTAGACGAATGTCGTAAGATTGCTTCAGTTGTAAATCCAGCCAGAGACCTCAAATGAGCCCAATAATATTTAGAAATGAAAAACCAAAGCATGTTTTACATGAGTAGTAACCATTAACCGGTCTACTCCATTTATCAAGTCTTTCCTCCTTACAGAACGGAATAACGACGACCATTCATCAAGACGTTAACAATGGTCAAGCACGCGAGTCTACGTCAAAACGTTTCTATAACTGTGTCATATCTGGAACTAGAACGCAACAATGGCAATATTGTAACGGTTTGTCTATTGAAGGCCTCATCTGCTCTAGTTTAAAAAAAATCATACTATTTAATTTGCCTATGAAGACTCTTAAATTATATTTTGTATGGTCTGTAAGGGTTTCTTTGACTAAAGGGTCATGTATGAATGATGCATGATTAAAGATGAGTAAGGTTTTTAATCAGGGTCAAATAGATGAATAGACCAAGGTTGACCTCTTTACAATCTTTGTTTGCTTTTTGATAGATCCAGTTTTCAATTCCTGTCACTATTATACTTAGGTCTATGAATTTTGATTCAGCTTATTTTAATATGTGAGAACGAAAAGGTCATGGCATCCATCTTTTAAGACGTACCCATAGTTGGAATGGTTAAGGTTACTTAATAATAACTATGACATTATCGTTTTCATTCACATCATCTTCAAGGTTCATTTTCTTAATCCCATCTACAATTCATGAAGCATCTTAATCGAATCCAGTTCTCACATATTGCAAATTCTTAGCCAACGAGTGATATAGTTCTTTTCTTTTCAAAGATTCCACGAGTCAAGTCAATACGATACTTATACACGAATCCGTAAAAGTTATGTCAGAAGACTTTGTTGAATGGACTGTAGTGATCTAGCGTTTCTCACGTGCTTGCGTGTGCAATTGTTTTAAATGTTAAACTGTTCCCTGGCCTATTGTGCTGAGCCAACCAACTGGAAATTCTTACTCCAATTATCTTCCGAAATGAACCAAGTGATTTTTTCGTTTCTATACAAAGTTTAATTTATAGAGAATTTTTCTCAGGTAGTCTCTCACTTATCTTCTAGATTCTATTGGTTTATTTTCTTCTGGTTTTCAGATTCCTCCGATAACAGTCAGCAGTAATTTCTACCTTTATTATTAAGCCTGGATCCAACTTCGGGTCCTAAATCGACTAATAATACGATGTCGGACAGAAATGCCAGTATTTTTCTATTTCCTACCATTTTGTTCGGCTTTTTCGTTCTGATCCTTGAAAAGTCTAAGTCTAGAAGTGGGACGCATATACAGTTAAAATAATTATGTGAATCCAGCATCTTGTCAGAGTAACTTATAGAGTATTTATAAAGGGAATAATATCTAAAGAAGGTCGTTGCACTTATTGCAATGTGAGGTTATACATTTTTAATTTGTTAGGTTTATACGTCACTTGTTTTAAAATCAAATCAACACAAGTGACATGACCAGGACGGATTTACTCGGTCGAATCTGGCCTTACTCGATGTTTATATACGACATGTCAACAATATTCCAAGAATAAAGGTTTTTAAAAGCTCTTTCATTTCTGACTTTTGATGTGCCTTATAATGAAACTAGTGGCAGAAAAGCTGGCTTTAATAGGGAGGTGTAGCAAGTAGATTCTCCGAAGCGTTGTGTGAAGTTTCCCACACTTATGCTTACAAGTACTTTCATAATTTTTTTGTATCCATTCCCCTTCAAAAGAATTCGCAAAAACTTGATTTGAGCAACTAGTTTTGATGTTGAATTCCTTGAAATTAGTCTCGACAGTAATGTCTGGTTTTACGATTACGAACTAAGAGCTGTCGTTAATCTAAACTTAAAATAATTCAAGCAGGTTTTACATGCGAGTCTTTGAGATTTTCTGCATATTGTGTACTAAAAATTAAGAACATTGTTTGAAACTAAACTGTTTACTAATACGTGACTTTTTACAAGTTTTAGACAAATTTTCAAAGCCAAAGAGAAAAGCCATTTACCTGTCGTTAGTTCAATCAGTTAGATCCAACTTCGATATCTAGGACGCATGCAATTTTCAAATAGTAGTGATATCGAGCTCTATCCAATAAGATTTTCAATACATATACGAAATACTGGCAAAGCCAGAATTTCCGAATCTAATGCTTTATTGACCTGACGTACAGTATGTTTTTGAATAATATCAAATTAATTCATTACGCATCCTGCAATCGGGCCACAGATACCGTTCTCATTTTCAAAATGCACATAACTTTGCAACTTAATACGTATTCTATAGATGTAAACGAATCCAGTTGACCTTTTAAGATTTATGTATTTAATAATCTATGCAGTAGAGTTTATTCTTGAGTAGATGACCTTCGACCGGCCAGTTTTGGGGTCTGAGGTTTGCAAACTTCTTTATTTAGCGCGAAAACGTGACCGTTGGGGCGTTACCTGTGTTACAAATGGGTATTTTATGTAGATATACACAACAGCACAGCCCCTGCAGGTTGCTTTTGGATTATGATTGGCATCGGCTATCATTGTTTGAAGAACATTCCGAGGAAAACCGAAAAGACAACGTATTAGACTGACGATGACGTATTGTAGATGATAGGAATATTAATGAATGAATTTCTGGCAAAACATAATATGTCTAATGAAGATTTCACTAGTAATTATACCTTTATTGGAACAAACTTTGGTACCAATAATTCGCAAAGGGCTCGCGTTTTGAAATGTAGCCGATTTCTTCGGATTCGTAACAGGACGTCTGTACGGTAGATGATTATTACCAGGTAACTATTTGGTGAGAAAAGAAAATCAATATTCTAGATCAAAACACAAAACATTGCATCTGCCGAGAAGCCGCGTGACGACATAAATAGAAATCTCCGCGAGACGGAACTTGTAAAAATAAACGAAACGAAAAGGGGGACCAAAGAAAAGGGGTTTATTGTAAAAACGAAGAAAAGATGTGAAACAATGCGCCGGGAACAAAGCGTTTCCTCCGTTTTACCTGCAACAAAGGAGAGGTATGTTATTACTCATATTATTGTTACTACGAAAGTACCAGGCATGCATAATCAAGCCAGAGGGAAATATGCAAAATATGTCGTTGACTTCCACAATATTTTGCTATTGTATTATACACTATTTATTCTTAGAGAACAAAGCGAAGGGGCACTGGTTGTATATTACGTAATTGGTACAATAACATAAAATTACGTTCTGTATGACCCATATAAAAATTTATGGTCAGTACATACGTATTCTATATTAGTATTTAAATTTTATAACAAATTGAGTATTATCGATGATGATAGTGGCCATATCAAAGGACTATTTAATTTAGGCATAATTACATTTGATTAAGCTTATTAATGCCACGCCCAATGGACATAAAATACTTAAGCAGTGCTAAATCTGATCAAACTTAGCATCTATACTTAAGAAGTACCTGCTACTTGAATTTAACAAATGAAATAACAGACTAAAAAAAACATATTTAACGCGAACTCCAAAAGAAATCTGATAATTTTCTAACAATACAAGATAATTCACATTCTTTCGTCGCTAGGTGTACGAAACAATAGATAGAAACAGAACACTATAATACTTTATAGCTAGGCTTAAGATTAAATAGAATAATAACAACAAAACCAACATTGTTTTAACAAAAAAAAACTGACGTCAAAGATAAATCAGTTAAAACTTTGAAAAAACAAGTGTTAGCTCTGAACTTGGGTGGTCAAGTAATTATATTTGTGTAGCAAAAAGCGTTAACGGTGTATGTTGTACGAAACTGTTAACCAACGGCTCTAAAGAAAGTATCTTCATTGTTGATGTTGATAACATTGAGAGGGTTAGAACAACTTTATGGCTTTTTTTGTTCATCTTTTTATACTTTCAAATAAGTTCTTTTCGTGGTGTTTTTTTGGCGTGGTTATTTTCATTGCATAGTGATATGAATTATAAGCGTCGGCATCTTTTGTAATTGTTGTGCTTATTTCGAAGCAGCAGCGTTAATCCATAGGTAATGCTGAAGCTGTAAGAGGTAGCAAGACATTATCCTTCTTAACACGTTGGTGGACAGTAACTGGCTATATCAGTCATAACAATAAAAGTTCTATTGTGTTTCGTTCACTGTCCACCAACGTGTTAAGTTAGAATATTTCCAGATACAAAAAATCACAGATAAAGAGCTACATTCCTCAACATTGAACTTTGGAGCAACGAGGTTTCGTTTTGTGGTTACAAAGTCAAAGTCAATATAATTTATTCAATATAGGAGCTTGCAGCACACTTATCAAACGTCAAATCTTTTTAAAGCTACCACCGCGTCGGAACGTGTTGTCGCTGTAGAGAAGATGCGGCCAGAAACTTTACAACATAACACGACTTAATAACTATTACAATATAAATTCTTAAGCTAAAGTTATGTATACAATAATACATAGTCTATTTAATAAAATAATTGATACTATACAGTAAAGTAAATAATCTATAAGCTAGTGACCTCAGACCCAAGCATTTTGATCATTTAAATAATCATCCAGTTTATAATATGCTTTTTTACAGAGGACTTTTTTGAGTTTTAAACATGTTTTCGGAAAGATTCAAAATGGTCTCGGGGATTTTATTATAACAACGTATACAGTGACCCATGAAAAACCCTATTTACAAATGTACCTATATTTTGTATTAGTGTCATTATTTGGTCTCTGGAAACTCAGCAGTACATCGATTCCGAAGAACGTGGTGCAGGCTAGGAACCAAATGGCTGCCGGTCCAGCAGAGATGTCCGAGGTAGTATCGAGTGCAAAAGAAATAAAGCCATCTCATTAGTTGCTTCATTTCTTATCTTCGCTCAGCTCAGGGATATCGTTTGTGGATTTTGTCATCGCTCATCTCCAGTAGACCCTGTGAGGATGTCGCCAAACTTCCATCCATGCACAAATGCACTAACATCAAAAATATATGGCAACATTTCCCTCACGCCACACCGTCACGCCATCGCGTGCTCGACTCGCGTGTCTTTCAGGCAGGCACGCGACGGATCCTTGCGTGAGGCACGTCACAGCCACTATCCTCGGAGGGAAGTGCTCCCGTTCTGTTTTAATACTATATTTAGGGTGGAATTTTTACGTTTATTTGTGGTAGGTGGTGTTGATTTGGGTTAGTTATAGGATGCCACTGTAGGGAACGGAAGTCCATTTGCTGATGAGGGTGACTCAACGCTGGCAGCACAGAATAGATAAGTACTGGTTTGCAGTAAATAGAGAATGGCTACTCCCTGCTCCTCCCACTACCTTCACTTTGAGGGTAACTTCAGGGGAATCGAGCAAGAAGCACATACAAAAGGCGCGCATATTCTAGCGGGACGGGATGTTTCTGTCGCAGTACTGTTCAAGCATCATCATTTCGTTGCGTGGAGTGTCAGGTGTGTACTGGCAGTAAGTGGTGGCAATTAGCTGCTGGCAGAGTATTTTATGCAGTCGGAATGTGAATAATTTCGTAGTATTGATTTGCTTACTGAGCTTTCCCAATAATTGTATAGAATATAAGCATAGCATATGCTCACTTTTATATTTCCCGAGGAGGTAATAATATTAATAATTAAAATTCTTTATTGAGTTACTAAGACGATTCAGTTTGGTGTAGCCCTGATCCCTAAACTAGTAAACTAAGGGTCTGTTTCACCACTTCCGAATAAGTTCTTGTTAGCTTATCCAACAGCTCATTTGACATATTCTTCATACAAAATATGTCAAATGGGCTGTCGAATAAGCTGACAAGAACTTATCCAAACGTGGTGAAACAGGCCCTAAGTGTCTGGAATCAGTAGGTTGTCATAAGGTTTTCTAAGTATAAACATCTACAGTTCACTAACAGTGTCCAAAGTGGGTTCAGTCCAAAGTTATTCTGTAAACGTCCACTGCTGGACAGAGAACAAAATATTTATTCAAGACTAAAAACGCTATTCGTTCCAAATTTTTTAGAGAAAACTTCAGTAATTCTTCAGCACTGTACTCTGTATTTTTACATAAACAAACATCCTTAGGGAAATAAGCTAAATACATTTATTCATGACCTTACTGTATTTACGGTTAAAACACACAAACTGTAAATATTTCCTCAAGTCTCGTTTCATTTCTTGGTTTGTTTCCGACATCTGATTCTTTTAATAGATTTAAATTCTGGCCGTTCCCAAGTGTTGATATTTTAGCTACTATACTGATTACTACAGGGATGGATTCCTTAACACTGCACACTTGAACAGATAATTGGTAATGACGACCCGGACTGCCAAACCAGCGTTCTAGGTTCGAATCGCAGTTCGGTCATAGTTGTATGTGTGTCGTCGTTGTATGGTTTCCATAATGAAAAGCCTAGAGTAGCTTACAATCATGATCATTACAATATATGTTCCTGTGAGCATTATTTAATTTTAGCAAAGTTCCTGATCCCCCGAAATGTGGAAACGGTCGGTAGCTTGTGTATGTTTTGTTTCATTGGAGTAGTCATATTTTCTAATATGGATAATTGAATCTGGGTATTCTTGATTGTTCAACGGAAGACAACCTGAGAGCATTAGAGATGCTTCTTCAGAATTATTGAAGCAAATTCTCAAATCAGCCTTAAATGCCACGTCTTGAATTAGTAAGTTAAGCTATCATTAGAGCCGACCATACACAATCACAAGGACCCAGTGCAAAGTTATTGCTCCACTGTCATTATTCCCAACCTCCAATAACCGCTAAACATCGCATCATTATCTAAATTGCAAAGAAACCTGCCGCTAACATCTTACATCCTCATGCTACCGAATTCCCACAAGCCCACCATCATTTCCGATCGCCATCAGGCCCAACACGCGTTGCCGTGTCCTACAAGCATTACCAGACGTGGTGGCATGCTTCGCCATCTTGTATTAACGCAAATTAACCGAGCATGGCCGTCGTCACGCGAGGTAGCTGTTAGAAAGCGTGGAGTGCCTGTGGACATGCAAGGGTTGTTATGCTGTTATGGATACATCTATGTTGGGAGATTTGTGTCCTGATTCATCATAATCATGCTGATCAATCAGCGTGAGTCATATACAGGGTGTAAAATTCAATGCGTTACATATCGAACAAGGTGTTTTAGACTATCAGACCTTCAAACTGAACAACTTTTAACATGGAGCCAACATAGAAATCGCAAAAAAAAACTGTTCCATACAAAACGTCAATAGCTGCTCGAACAAAATCAGCAGATTTTTTTTCGCTTTTTCAGCGATGGTCCCATAGTAGAAGTTGTTTAGTTTAGTTTGATAGTCAAAGTATGTAACGCATTTAAGTTTACACCCTGTATACAGAGTTCAACTTAATATGTTGACGGTTTTTCAAGGAGGTGATCAGACCAACGAACTGAACAAAATTCTCAAAGGGAAGTTAAGCAACGCCAGGTCCGGTCAGTCTTTGGATGGGTGACCGTTTAGTGGTATTTCAAACAACAAGCTAGCAAATTATATTCAAATGTAGGCAAGTTAAAGTACTTGGATTTCAAAAGCAACTAAGTTTAGAACAAACTGCATAATAAATTTAAAACTATTTTAGCTTTAGTACGGTAACAGACCGTGTAATAAATAAAAAGGCAGCCACAACGGATGTGACTGCAACCAACGGACGTGCATTTGAGCTTGTAATGCAACTTAAATAAGATTGAAGGAAACAGGAGGTGAGATATATTAAAACAACTTTAACCATATGCTAATTCGATACAATTTAAAAGAATCTTTAAACAACAAAAAAACTAATGAAGTATTTGATGTAATGCCATAATAACGGAGTATGCTATTCGAATTAATTTGATTGACAAATACTATAGCAGAAACAATTAAAATATCATTAACACTTTGCTGAGGAAACAAATGAGAAATTATGAGTCATGATTTGTATTCAAAAGTTCTTTAGTAAAAAAAACACAAAGGTTATATTTTTTGCGATTTCCAGATCAAATTGATGAGTGGAAAGAACGGGCTAGCCATCCGTAAAGGTGAGCAAAGATCTTCACGCATCGGACATTAGGCCCTAAGGGTACGGTGGTCGGTGGATTTTAAGTATTATGACCCACGGAGTAAGGGATGACCCTAGATGTGGCCAAAGATTGTCCAGAACAGGGATGTCTGGAAGAGGAGAAGCCTTTGCTCAGTACCTAATAGGGTATCAAAATCAGAGGAGTACCTACTACTCCGAGAAATACATGGTATCATGACACTATAAATCCGTATTCAACACAAATAACCAACAAAAACTTCAAATATGGCAACAAAGTTGTATAATCAGAAACCCTGACATTTCGTGTCGGTGGTTCGTGACAGAACCTCCTAACTCCTCAGTTGTTATCAGCCGTAGTTTACCTGAACTTAGGCCTTTCTGCCCTAAATATGACGGGGTTGCATGACGTTGACTCACACTACTAAAACTTTAGGGCGGAACTGTGGTTGTGTTGCTAAAAGGTGTGGAGCTATTAAAGACCTAGCACTGCAGGGTACGGAATTTATCATAATCAACGGGAACTGATGGTGCTATAATCGAATATAAAACCCCCTTCTGTGCTTGGGACGGAGGTTACTTGCCTTGGCTTATTGTTTTTGCTCCTCAATAGGACACATCTGATTGACTGTCAAATTAGGCCAGCTTGACAGCAACTGGTTTACCTTTAGGCAACTTGTTCGATCCCAGACTGATCAAATTCGTTCTCATAATTTTTTTAGAATTTATTAAAGTTACTGGCTGCCCGGTGAAGTAAACCAAGGGGAGGAAACCTGAATGCTTCAATTTGCGGGCGCGTATTGGTGACGGTGTATGTTGAAGGATGATATAGTAATAAGGATTGAGAGGGGTATGCTTAGATGGTTCGGTCACGTAAAGAGAATGAATGAAAGAAGACTTAAAAATGAAATATATCAAGCATAGGTGAGCGGAAGTGTTGGGAGGCCGTCCGAGGAAAACATACCATGATCAAATCAATGATTTCTTCCGAAAAGGACAAGTGCGTAGCACCCTTAATCGACGGAAGTGCATGAAAAGATGTATGAATGTGAATGAGGCTAAAGAGGTGTGTCAGACTCGTAGCATGTGGCGGTCCGTGGTCTCGGTCTACCCCCATGGGTTATTGGCGTGAGCTTATGTATGTATGTATTGGTGATATAGATTTAAATTGGGTTTTCACAAATGCTTAGTTTGGATTAGCATTACGTCGGCTTACTGCAAGTAATCACGTAGTAACATTGTAACATTTTGAGAAATAAAACAGTTTTGTCAGTATTGAATAATCCACAATACCAACATAGTTTTGGTATTATGGACCATGGCATTTGAAGGTAGGTACCATCACGACCAATTTACAACAGAACTTGGTTGTTCTCGACCTATAACTGTCGATGCCTGACATTTCGTGTCAGTTCGACGAGTGGCGTGATCGGAGCACTTACATTGAAACATTCATTACGAACTCGCAACGCAATACAAAGCTAGAATTTACGTGACCTCATCGCATGAACAATTCATTCGCGCAGGGATCCTCAAACTGTGTGCATCAGATTTTCGTTAAAATATACAGTTTCAATGCTAGGATTAATTTAAGATTTGTATGGAAATCTTTGAGGCACCGTAACTTTATAATTATACATTTTAACGAAAATCTGACAATATACAAGCATAGAGATTAGTTTCTAGATTGTTAAAAATTTCATTAACTTTTGTATGGAACGCGCCAACGAACGGTAACATACCTAAGTCGCTAAGTTTGCGGTGTAAATTGATGCAATGTGAAGCTTATGGTCGAAGTGGACCGCAGCTTCTGAAAAATTTTCATAAATGTACCCCAAAAGGCAATCCGGTTACAACCAACTACAGCACCGACTTCTGAACAGCCTTTTGCCGTATGAACTAAGAACGAAGTAATCACAATTACAACACGGTTATTAATATTATAACAAAGCGCAGCGTACCTTCAAACGCCATTAGTCACGTATCGATGTCATTGTGTGATCGTTTGTTGCTGCAATTATTATAAATTGTGCTGTGACGTGTTGCTAAGGGCCTGTTGATGAGGTTATTGACCGTTGTGGTTTTAATTTCTTGTCCTACTAATACTTCTGTATGACTTTATTGTAAGTAAATAAGGGCTAGATCTAAATGCCTCATTGAAGATGATGGCGGATAACAGTACATTGAGTTTATATTCTTTCATCCCTCTAAAACTTTGACTATTTATATGTGGACTGGTTACGCGTGTGATTCTACTAACAAACATTTCTGCCACTTTTTGCGGGGGGCGAGGTAACATGAAATACGCAACTTTGGATTTTATTCCCCATAACTTTAGATTCTAATTTTGAATGTTAAAAATCATGAAAAGTAGTCTCGTGTGAACCCCTTACGTTCTAAGTTCGAAGTTATTATTTCGCAATTATAGGCTGTCTCGTTTAGTGATAAGGTGTAAAATTGAATGTAAATGCACAAGATCAATTGTGTTTATACCGTGGCAGAGGGGAAATGCTACCGCAAGGCTAGTCCATATAATAATTAGTCAAAGCTCTAAAACCCCGCCGATTACTCCTAAAAGGTATAAAACATCGTGAGGAAACCTGCGTGTGCTAAAGAAAAAATTCTGATGCGTATGTCTACAAAACCGCATTGTGTACGCGTGATGGACTATCGCCCATACACTACCCTTGACGGTAGATCTGTGCCCTACAGTGGGACGTATAATACTAATAGACTGATTACGATCCCAATGAAGAACCTGTTCAGAACTTCAAAGATGGAAATCAATTTTATATGGCCACAATCCTTACCAACGGAGACAGTGAACTTATGATCATGATGATTGAAAATAAATACAAGGTGTTACAAAAATACAAATAAGCATTTAAAGGGGTGGTTTAGACCATCAAACTGAACAACTTTCACTATCGGACCAACAACGAAATCGCGAAAAAACAAACCTGATGTTCCATAATAAACTACAAATCTACTCGAGTTAAATGTATGGGACAACTGATTTTTTTTTCCCGATTTCGATGTTGATCCCATAGTGAAAGTTGTTCAGTTTGATGGTCTAAACAACCATCAAAGTTTTAAATGTTTAGTTTTACTTTTGTAACACCCAGTATATACTCTGGTTCCCTGATACTGCCATTCTGATCTTCAGCAGATTTCGATAAGAATTGATAAACCAAGTGGAACTTATTAGTTATATTGTGTGGCATTAAGTTTAAAGACCCTTGAGTTGCAGAAAGGAGAGGAGAATACTCCACTACACTAAATCCTCAACTAATCGCAGAAGAGGGAACCCCAAAATGAGAGATGGTAGATGGGGATGATGATGGAAGAAATTATTTTGATTTGCTTTTGATTTTGAAAAGCTCTTTAATAATTATTCCACATTAATGATGCATCAATAGAGATGGTAAAACGATCAATCTTTATACGTAGATACCTTAATTTGATTTAAACAACTTTTAAGAGATATCAGTGGAAGAAATAGAAAATAATGAATTAGTTTACCAAGAAATCAGTAATGCTCTCAAGTAAACAAACTGAATTGGATTACAAAACTTTCCAGCGAAACAAAAACCTATTTCCGATAAAAATAACTCTACGAGACAGATGTACGTTCTAAATTAAATATTAACCGACTGATTCCAATCAATCAACTTATTAAAGATGGCATAAATGAAACAGTGACGCTAAGATTTAGTACGGTTATTGTTGACAGTGGAATATTCCTTGTGACCGTAAGGTCTCTGGCTATCAGCTGTTCGATAGCTGGACACGTTATGCGTAGGGTTACCAGGCGTCCGGCTTTACTAACGGTTTAAGATAAGTTTCTGGTCGCATCTTCTCTACAGCGACAACACGTTCCGACGCGGTGGTAGCTTCAAAAAAAGACTTTACGTTTAATAAGTGTGCTTGAAGCACCTATATTGAATAAATTATGTTGACTTTGACTTTGATATCGTTACTTACACGCTATGAGTCCCAGTAGCACTAAGTTCTATGGAATTTATGTACGATTGTATTTATCATATACTAGCTCGGCAGTGAAGGAAAACATCGTGACGAAACCAGCATTCCCGAGAATGAAAAGAAAATACCAAAAGACCGGAGGTATGCGTAAAATATGGATGAGCTTGGGGTAAACACAAAGGACCAGTGCTGGTCTCAGTGTTACATAACGACCCTTGCTTGCAATAACCCAACCATCAATGAGCCCATCTTGCAAGAAATCATTTATAAATTTTTTATTTATTTTAGCCGGACATATTTGACTTTTAGGGTCGTGTCCGGACAAATATGTCGGGCCTGTCCGGCTTTTATTAATCTTTTTTTCTGTGTAACTTGTTTGTTAATGTTTTTGTCGTCGCACTCACGGTGAAACAGGCCCTACCTATTATCATAAAGTACTTAATGATAGGACTAATTATTGATTGTTGCTAGTTCATTATCATCATCACAGCCTATCTACGTCCCACTGCAGGGCACAGGCCTACCCCCATGTTGCTAGTTAAAACTGATTAATTTAAATAAAACTGTGATTCATTTGTACTTAATATATAATCGAAAAACGTTATCCTGATTTTTCTTCAATACAACAATTATCTTCGGCTTCAAAAACGTATGTCCGGTTCCAGATAGTTTGTTTGGTTATTAAAAAAGGTTTGTATTTTAGGGCCAATATATGTCCGGCCATAAATAGCGCTGTGTCCGGCTTTTGTATTTTAGGACCTGGCAACCCTAGTAATACGGATACTTGGGCCTACGTGGTTAATTATAGTTAGTACAATATGCACTGATAGTACAGAGTGCCTACTCTTAACGTGAGGGTTAGGTTAGGTTAAGCCAGAAGAATAATAACTGATGGACAGATGTGACATTCCATTTCGAACGTGCCCAAAGCCATTTCTTCAGAATCCTACTCAGCAAAGGTTAGTTGAGGACCTCCAGTTCCTCGAGATCCTTGGTGGCCTGGTCTATCCAGCGATCTTAGTGGTCTCATCGCGGAATGTGGTTCCGCAATGAGACCACCAAGACTAACGTCAGCTATAGGCGCCTGTCTGTGTACTTGCTCTTTTCCTTTAAATATCCCCTCAAGTGCGGGCCACGGCGGGGTGAGGTGCGGTATCTGAAGATACTAAGGGAGTGGTATATTACTCAAAGTAGGACCAGAATGCCCACATTGACGCGTACGGCCACAAAATACATAGGTACACTACACGGCAAACATCTTGATCAATGTGGTGAGTGAGGGGTGTGCGCAGTAGCGCTTTCGCCTACAAATTTCCTTCTACGCAGTCAAGGTCTTTGCCACGATGTTTACTGGCGTTCGACCGACTTGATTCGGATCGCCGTGATCGATACGTACGCGTCGATGTGTGCGCCCGTACTGCTCCATGAAGCCGACCTTCTAGTCTTAGGTACCTATCTATTTTGTGTATCTGTATATTAAGTCGACATCAAAGGCGAGAGGACGAGTGTCGCATCTATACGTCTTTATAATTAATCATATACTCGACTACAATCAACGACTTATAATCAGTATATAGGTACTTGACGAACTACGCAATACGCAGACGCGATAAAACACGTATGCACTTCTAATACTGATTAATATTTGTTGACAACATCATACATACATACCTATGTACTAGTTACAATACATAGAGTTATGTAATCAATAACTCACTTGAAGGACATGTTTGTTTACAGTCGGAAAATTCTAGAAGTTGTAGTTATTAATAACTGTGTGAACAGAACAATATGCACTTTAGGTAAACTATTTTGAATGAATAACTCATTACTGCCTCCGTGGTCTTATGGTTAAGAGCATTGGGCTCTTGAGGTCGCGGGTTCGATTCCCACGGGTGACACCTATACTTCATTCCAAATAAGGACGATTTTCGGATTCCTATTTAGTGTTATGGTCAATTCTGATTAGCAAATATTATACTTTATTTATCTGAAAGATATACTATCTGACATATATTGGACGGTACTAAAGCTGTTCTAAGAATAAGCGAGAGTAAGTGTTTCAAATCTCTGTTTCTATAATTCAAAAAAGCCTTAAAATTTCGCTACTATTTGGAATGGAGTATAGTGATTTTTACTTTGTGCGTTTTTTCCCCAGTTGGTTAGGACATTGCAGGAATCACCTGATTGTCCGAAAAGAAATATGATTCCGTGCTACGGATGGCACGTTAAGCCGTTGGTCCCGGCTACTATCTCCGTTGGTAGTAGTCGTTACATAAAAACCACGTCAGAGGCCGAAGGCAGTCTGAAAGAAAATTTCTTCATCAGGTAACCTATACCGGTTTCCTTCACCGGTACCCAGGTACCGAAATGGCAAGAACCGTTAAGTACCGGTACATAACCTTTACTTTTGGTACCGGACTACGTACGAACCACAACTTTTGACACATTAGGTATTGCGCTAATCGCGGTACTGCTCTTGACAGCCGTTAGAGCCGTTTTGACAGATCGCTCAGACGTTAAAGGCTGTCAGTTACATAGAGTTTAGCGCGGTGCGGAATTCAGCACAGTTGAATAGTAATTGGATTGCAATATGATTAGAACTGAATTTGGATAAGAATAGAAATTCGATGATTTAACTTAGGTTCCTGACACTCGGGCTCCTGGTACTTTTAATGGGACTAGATAATCTGTGTGACAATGTCCATGATATTTATTATTCAATTTGACAGACAGACAGTCGGATATGTCCTATTATGGGACAAAAACAAGCTTAGTAATCAAATAAATGACAAGCTACATAACTCTAACAACTTTGCTATCTTTGAAGCACAATCTATAAGGAAAAAATAACAGAAATTAAAAATAGCTGAGCTCATACCTACCTACATTCAAGCTGTTATTATAATTAACTTGAACATGCATCCTCATTTTCATTCCATTCGGTGTGGCAATGTTTTGTAGGTATTGTATTAAATTACGTTTCAGCGCTCGAACTCTTCTAGCCCTTGAGTAAATAGCCCACAGAGAGAAAACTTAATTTTGTGCGATCCTAAAAAAATATTCCCGTCACACTGGACAGAGTTTAGGTACTACTAGTGAAACGTGGATGTTCTGAGGTTTCAGATTATCTCTTTGGTCCCATAGAGAAATTTGCTCAATTTGATGATCTGATTATCCCCTTAAAATAGTTTCCGCTAATTTTGTTATACCTTATATAGGATGTAAAAAAACACCCTAACATTTAAAGGGGTGGTTTAGAACATCAAACTGAACAACTTTCACTATGGAGCTAGCTTCGAAATTGGGAAAAAGAAATCTGCTGTTTCATACAAAATATTCGACTCAAATGATATCTTTTTTTTCGAAGTTGGATTTTTAAAAACAAATGGTGAACAGGACAAAATAAATATTTGTTTGACACCGAATTTAATAGAATAGTTAGAAGGTATTGTACAAGAAACAAAAATAGAAAGGAAGAGATTTAGAAGAACCTACACAGGATTTTAAACCAAAATAAGATAAAATAAAAGTCGTGCCAAGAGGTCAAGAGAGAGTGTCGTTTGCCGATACTCAAAGAACGTGACTATTAAATAACCTGTTAATGTGATAAAACTCAACACCTACCAATAACAACAAAAGTTATGACGTCACAAATCCAATCAACTAAAGTTCGCCAGTGAAATACAGCCTCAAGCGCGTGACGTCACCCTGACGTCCAAGCCCGAAACGTGGGCGTTCGACATACCATCTAACAAAGTATCTACAACCGAACATGACCTTATTTGTGTTCACAAAGAGTTCAAAGTTCAATTGTTATCGTTGAATACCCGAAGTATTGTAAACGAGGGTTTGTGACGTCGCCGCCCACTGGATACAAACGATTCCCAGAACAGGAGGTTAATGTCCAATGTAAACCCATTACGTTAACATATAGAAAGACAGAGTGGCTGACTTGTTATACTGTTATTGATTATAGAAGACACGACAATCAGAATATCTCTGACTGCCCCTTGGGGAATTTAGTCGTTACGTTAGCATATGCTATGCTATGCGGGTAGGCTCCCCACAAGGTGGAAATATACATGGTGGACCGACGACCTGGTGAAGGCGGCGGGAACCCGTTGGATGAGGGCAGCGCAGGAACGGTCGTTCTGGCGATCCTTAGGAGATGCCTATGTGCAGCAGTGGACGTCCATCGGCTGAGATGATGATGATGCTATGCTATGCAACAATCAACAACAACCAGAGCACATCTTTGGGTGATGGTAAGGATATTTCATTTCGAGCGCCTTCAAAACCACTTTGCATTATGCTGACAATCGCATGCAATTTGAAGTTTATTGCTTGGAAGCGTGGTAGCTGTAAGGTTTCAAGTTTACTTCATACTGTTCGGTCGATGTATTTCAAATTACATGCAATCTGCAGCGAAAGTAAAGCGCCTTAAGCATAAGCATAAGCATATGCTTACGATTATATTCCCCGAGGGGGTAGTCAGAGATATTCTGAAACCTCAGAACATTCACGTTCCGCCTTAGCGCCGTAGCGCCTTAAGCAGTTGGCGTTATTTTGGTTTTCAGGGCAGATGTAAAGACGAGGGTGACCGATGCGCACAATTGGCTCGAAATTATATCTATAAGATCCATTATCACTGGCTGCTGACGACCTACGTCGTCGGTCAGCAACAATTGGGCAGTGTGCTCTAGCACACTACCTATGTAGCGATTCAGTTCTATAGCATTTGGCCTAGGGGCATCAATTTCAGAAATGCGCGAGTATAATTGATTTGAGCTTAGCAGCCAAAGTGTTAGGGTGCCGTCGTCGCCGCGTTCACGGCGGACGGTTTCTCATACTAAATGTAATTTTTGTATGGGCCCGCCGTCGGACGCCGTCGGTAAATGTATCTTAAGGGTATATTACTGTTGGCGCCAAGGAATATACTACTCTCTACCGAGAGAAGAAACTCAACCGCCGTCCAATCAAAGGCGACATACATATATACTACTGAGACACCGCGGATCCGCAGTGAACTAATCTCAAATAAAAAAAAAAGCGGGAAATTTAAAAATGGAAGTTTTTTTTTTGTGTTGTGAAAAATTTGACAGCTAAGACTAGGCGCGCACGATCAACTTTTCTCCGCAACTACTTAATTTGTCTCTCATAGGGTTTGTATGGAAAGTCTCGTCGTTACATACGCGCACTTTCATACAAGCCTATAGACTTGATGTGAGAGACAAATTAGTTACGGAGACCATAGTTGCTCGTGCGCGCCTAGTCTAAAGGCAAACTCGCACTTCTAAATTGTGCGTTAGTTTGTTGTGTTAAAAGAAATAAAACTGCTCTCTGAGGTGCATAAACATCTTATTTATTTTATATAATGGCACTGTCTGTGAAACAAGTCCTCGAAGTGCTTTTTACATACAACTTTGTTGCTAGTAAATAGCTTGTTAAGCGACTCTAAAGACCATGATTCCTGTTCTGGCCATGCGTTAGCTCTGAAACAAAAATTCTGTAAAGCTATTTTGTTAACACAAATTAAAACCGCAATCCGGTAAAAATGTTTTTATGAAATAAGAATGTAGGTAATATGCTTTGTTCCCTGTATACCAGATTCCAAAAATACCAGATGACCACTTGCTGTATGATGAGGAAGAATCCGTAGATTAATGAAGAATCTGCATTTGATATAAGCTTCAGTATTTCTATCATGGTGTAAAAATAGCTAGGTAAACTCACCGCAAAATGTTTGTTTTTCCAGGCTTTGGAAATCGATGAAATGGTAACAAATTATCCTGTTGCGGTGTAAATCCGCATTTTGAGCACTTACGGTGTATATCTGTGGACATGTTTGTCCAATAACTACAGAAAATTAATTAAACAAAGTCTCACAAAATTTTAAATTACACGCCATAAGTGAAAACCCCGAAAGTGACGTTCACAGAGTACTTTTGTGACGTTTGTGATGGGGTTGCTAGGTTAAAGCTTTAAACTTATACTTTTACTTTACATTTACAAATAAATTGTACATATAGTACCAAAATAATCAAAGAAATGACAAATAGACATTCAATTTCAATAAATTCATGTATTTATTTAATTATACAGCTAATTTTAACTTGTTGTTGTTTCTACTCTTTTTCTACTATATTTTTTTGAATCACGTACAAGACAACACTACATGTTCCGCAACGCACACTAACAAATAGCCATGAGAAAAAGCATTAGTACCACACATGAAACCCCATGGTTGGCGCGCTCCATACAAACGAAGTCTTGTGATATTTTTAATACTAACCAATTAAACTCAATGAAATTTTGCAGAAACATTCTAGAAACAAATCTCTATGCTTGATCAGAATGTACAGTTTAAAAGTTACAGTGCCTCAAAGATTTCCATACAAATCTTAAATTAATCCTAGCATTGAAACTGTACATTTTAACGAAAATCGGACACGATACAAGCATAGAGATTTACTCCTAGATTGTTTCTGCAAAATTTCATTGAGTTTAATTGGTTAGTATTGAAAATATCACGAGACTTCGTTTGTATGCAGCGCGCATTTACGTATTCGGAATAAACTTCTCTTAAGTTCTCAACCCTCAACCGGGATAAAGCATGCCCTTCATTGTCAGCCTTAATCTAACCTTATAAAAGTATTTATGACGTTAATAACCGCGTGATAAATCACAAATCATCAAACAAAGTAATTAGTGACGTCATTGAACTAGCAAAAAGACTTGTAATTGTTATCAGTTACTCACTTATCATTAACTTTGATACAGTTTTATCTACAATTTCGTCTAAACTTCTGTTGCTATGCTTAGATTGAATATTTGCGCGATAATGATGACTAGTAAAAGGTAATAATATATGACTGGATTTCCACTACTTTTGCGAGGTTGTGAGTCTGTTCTTCTTCTTTTCGTGTCAATTGTACTACGATTTGGTTTCTATATTCTCTTTATCTTTTAAGTCAGATCATAAGCTATCAAACAAAGAAAGTTTCATCAAAATCAGTTCAGTAGTTTTCACGTGATGCTTGCACAAACCTTTGACTAATTATTATAAGGACTAGCCTTGCGGTAGCATTTCCCCTCTGCCACGGTATAAGCACAATTGATCTTGTGCATTTACATTCAATTTTACACCTTATCACTAAACGAGACAGCCTATAATTGCGAAATAATAACTTCGAACTTAGAACGTTTGGGGTTCACACGAGACTACTTTTCATGATTTTTAACATTCAAAATTAGAATCTAAAGTTATGTGGAATAAAATCCAAAGTTGCGGATTTCATGTTACCTCGCCCCCCGCAAAAAGTGGCAGAAATGTTTGTTAGTAGAATTACACGTGTAACCAGTCCACATATAAATAGTCAAAGGCACACACAAACGAACAGACAGACAAAAATTATAAAAAAGGTTGATTTGGAGTCAGTGTAAAAACCATATCGTAAATATTTTTTGTAAATATCTTCAAATATCTTGTATTATTAAACTGTAACAGACACACTTCTGTTACAGTTTAATAATAGTTAAGATTGGCCAGGTATTCGACGAGACTGACAGCGTCCAGCACGGCTAGCATGACTTTGACTTTGACTTAAGGATGGAGGCACATCTCGATTTTTATCGTTTTCTCGAGGGTGGCATGCGAGGCCTACAGTGCAACTTTATTTTGGTCCTCTCTCGTGAACGTATTCGGGGCACAAAGCAATAATTGACAAGCCCTGAAACGGACTAGATGAGTACACATGGCTGGACGACTGTTGGCTAATGATGATAGTCTGAACAAATTATTCCTTAAACTTAAGAACAGGAGTAAAAGATATCTTAGTAAAACTATCTCTTAAATATCTCTAACTCCGTTCCGTCCTTTTCAGATGTTAGGGCCGAAGTTTAAAAAGAATACGTGAATTTCTGAGAAATACTTATGTGTTATTTAACTCTGCAGCCACAGATCATAACTCTACACACAATTCTACAATCTGTACCATTCACCTTCGTCTAGGGTTGTCAAGATCTAAAAATCGTTGAACTAAAAAAACTACTTATGAGTAAAACTCGACTTGAAGCACTTAAAAAGCTGAATATATGAATATAATACAACTGACATGTATTTTATAAGCTTATAACTGTTATATTGAGATATTATAAATACCCACTTTACTCTATAATTGATAGACACATTTCATTCACACAATTATACCCAATTACAATGTATGTATCGCAGTTTAGCTTTTTTTGAAAGTCAGAATTTTTTTGGGACTAAGATGTATGTATGTATATGCTCACGACTATATTCCCCGAGGGGGTAGTCAGAGATGTTCTGAAACCTCAGAGCATCCACGTTTCACCTGTACCGAAACTCTATCCAGTGTGACGGGGGTTGAGCCCGTCGCCACTTATAATGGACAGTGGGTACAATGCATGCCTCGAAATTGAAGCACGCAGGTTTCCTCACGATGTTTTCCTTCACCGAAAAGCCAGTGGCGTTACAAAAGTGGTGTGTTGTGGTGGTGTGGTGTGTGGTGTTTTGTTTGGGACTAAGAATAGTGAAAATTTTGTGAACTTTTATTTAAGATATTGGTATCGAATCTCTTGATATTGATTTCGAATCTCTTATCTAATCTAATAAATCACCGAAAGAAAGTAAAATTCAAGAGTGGAACCCTCACTGAATTATTCAACATCACATAAAACACCGATCATTGAGTCATAAGACCGCCATTAGTACCCATATGTTGACACTATTCTGTTCTTGTTACAATTATGTTTTTGGAATGGATATAAAGACAATTTATTTTATGTTATCATTTAAAATTCCTGACAAGTTTAGCTTTCACCTGATTGATATATATTTTCCTGTCTGTCATCTGGTACCACTGACAACCCTACCTCGTCCATGGCACGAAGCCAGCAGTAGACAAATGTTTAGTCCTACCTGACTCGGACAGCTAACATCCATTGAACTGCTTTTACTGTCATCGTTGCTATGACGTCATTTGGCACTGCTGATTTCTAAATCACGTGTTTTGGTTTTTTGTTCCGGGTGTCGGTGGGGAACTATGTTGTAATAAATACATTTTAATCACTCCAGTGGCAGAGCTTAGAGGAGACCTTTGCCCTGCAGTGGGAGAAAACAGGTTAAAAAAGCAGATGCAATCAAAGAAGCACCAATTTCTGACAGCTGTCAATACCGCACTCCCCGATTTCGCGCGCTTTTTCAACAATTACGAACTTCCGCAGTCAAACGGCGTGAGATCCATTTCTGTCACGGCGTACGAGTCGTTTTTACTGCCAAGGCACGTCAATAGATGTTTCACATCAAAAACAGTTACTCCAGTTCGTTTTTGGATGGCTATAGGGGAGCCATCCAAAAACCTTTATAGGGAGCTATCGACCTTTTCGACTATTGCAGACAATTTAACCAGCATCTTCTCTGAAACACTTTGAGAGGACTAAGAAAGACAGAAAAGCTGGATGGATCGGGTGAAAGATACGTAATCATTTTTCAAAACTTGAATTCACAAAGAAACAGATCACAAAGAGCAGCCAGGTGGGTTGATGACATCGTGCAGACTATTGAAGGAATTGCAGAAAGGATGGAATAAAGGGGAGCCAATCTGTACCGTGTCGATTATGATAGTAAACTAAGAGAGTATCAGTGACATTGCACCGTGCGGAGCTTCTTGGCAATTCTGGGTCCCCTAGTAGTCATCATTCATAATTGTCTTGCCCATTTCCCATTATTTGGGGTCGGCGCAATATGTCGTCCTCTTCCATTCACCTCTCTTAGCCGTAATTTCAGCACTCACTCCTTTCTTACACATTACATCCGTCACACAATCCATCCATTTTTGTCTGGGTACATTGGTGAAATTCCAAAAAACGCAGCTTTGTCAACTTCAGAAACAAACTCGGTGGTTGGCCCAATCTCCCCTCAGATAATGTAGGCGTAGATACCCTTTCTAATGACCCACCCAAAAGGCAATAAAGTTTTAACGATTTCAATCCTAAGCAGCTGCTTTAATAATACTGTAACAAAGCGAATGTAGAATTCCAAACAGACATTCTTTATTCGTCCTTGTTAGCGAATGAAAGACAAATTCCACCGAAACTTGGTTCAAAACTCGTTCCTAAGAGACAACAAAAAAATCTGGTTTTGTGACTTGACTTGTCAGAAGTAACAACTTGGCGAGTTTTATAGCGCACGGTGACGAAATCACGTTTCATGCTATTTGTAGATATCGGTTCGTAACTAATTTTGTTAGAGTATTTTTACCTTTTCATAAATTAGTAGATACGGCTACATATTCTCGCCATTGGGAAATCCTGTACAGGTCACTTCAACGACGTAGCGTGATGAGTGACAGATTGAACTGCCTAACCAGAGACTGGTTATGGAGTTATTGCTGTACATGAAATCAAGATCCTCTTTCCTACCAGGGTTTTTCGAAACTTATCTATCTTTTTTAGCGTGCAAGCAAAATGCACTTTTATCATTTCTATACTTTATATTTTATGACGTGTTATTTAAGAGAAGAGAGCATAACTGGGTCGACTATCTGGACGTCGTTCGATGGGAAGACCAGGTCCCCAAGGATCTCAAAGTGCTAGAGATGCCGATTGGAACTGAGAATGCACAGAAAAGAAATGAATGCCTAGTTTTGTTGTAAGACCCGCTCGGGGTGCCTGAGCCAGCCAGCGAGGTAATAAATAAGAACGTTTTATTTAGGATCCCAAGATAGAACCATCTAAAAGTAAATATCTCATTTACGGTGACTGACACCCTTCAGACAGCCCTTTTTAAAATAACATATTCACCCTTTTAAAACCTGACCTTTAAATTACGTATTAATAAACCTGGTACCGACGCGACCTAGACCTATGACCACCTGGATTAAGTTTAGATAGCCTTGCAGCATGGATGACGTCAAACTAAGTTTTTATTTACATTCTATTTATTTGCAAATGTCGACCTTCAGAATTAGTGCTCTACATATACACACAAACCAGAACGTATGATACGCACAAAAGTTATTTATAAGTATTTTTTTGTTTATGTGAACAAAAATGAGTTCGAGTAATTCCAGTCATTATCATCATCAGCCTATGTACGCCCCACTGCAGGGCATAGGCCTACCCTTAGAGAGTGTATGGGTGTAAGTCCTCCACGTGTACCCAATGCGGATTGGTATACTTCAAGTACGCCTAGGAATTCTTCTTCAGCGTATGCAGGTTTCCTCACCATGTTTTCCTTCACCGTTTGAGAGCAGTCGGTATTACTTACATAAGTTAGAAAAACTCATTGGTACATGGCATGTCGTCCGTGCGAATCCGAACCCGGACCTCAAGATTCTTAGTGATGAAGGGAAATTTGATTCATGTTCATGGTCATGATCGGCCTACACATGCTGCTTCAGAAAACAAAAGGTCTCCTCTCCTCCTAAAAATGAGAGTGAGACGGGAGAGGAAAATGGTAAAAGCTCATGGTGCCCCATGAGCTGGTAGACATTTTGCATTATCTATAGACCGCGAGAACACCATAGAATACTGTAGGTTCTTCTTTTCGTGTCCTTGGTTCTTCAGTGAAGTTCTAAAAATTTACTTGCTAGATATCCGGCGAGCTTGATAGCATTCAAGGGACATTCAAGCAGATGACCCATCGACTGGATAGGATCACCGCGATCACACTGGACACATACTGAAGATTGACAGTCTGCAACGAGAACCTTTGTCTGCTCTACTCTACTTCTGCAGACAAGAATATATCAAGAATTGATTTGTTATTCTTCTTTCTTATCGTGTGGGCAAGCCCTGGTGTCAGAGTTTTTTCAGACCGCCTTACGGCTTCTGACTTGGTTTTTGAGATAGTAGCCGGGATTAACGGTTTAACGTGCCATCCGAAGCACGGAATCATCTTTCTTTTTCAGACAATCAGGTGATTCGGCCTGCAATGTCCTAAACAATTGGGGAAAACGCACAAAGTGTCATATCACTGAGTGTACCCCGTGGGAATCGAACCCACGACCTCCGTGACAAGAGCCCAATGCTCTTAACCATTAGACCACGGAGGCAGTTGGCGGAGTTCTAGTAAAAGAACATAAGCATAGCATATGCTCACGACTATATTCCCCAAGGGGGTAGTCAGAGATATTCTGAAACCTCAGAACATCTACGTTTCACCAGTAGTACTGAAACCCTGTCCAGTGTGACGGGGGCAGAGCCCGTCGCCACATAATGGACAGTGGATACAACACATGCCTCGAAATTGAAGCATGCAGGTTTCCTCACGATGTTTTCCTAGTAAAAGAAGGATGAAATAAAAGTCATATCTATTAAACCCACGAACGAAACGTAATCTAGTAAATCTTAATAGACTTAAAACGATCAAGATTGCGCTGAGAGCGTCCTTGACAGTGGCACCACGCGGCGTCATGACGTCATACAAATCTATTTCTGTATCCAAATAATAAACATTATACTATTTGGTTGTATTCCGTAGTGTTTCGGGAGAGTGATTTGATTATTCAATATTTTGATGTTTATGAATTCTGATAGTATCTGTATTATAATATAACATTTCCATTTGCTTCAAACGATATTACTTCGACAATTAGGATCAACATTTATTTATGTTAGGAACCTATTCAATCTATATGTACATTTTGAAATAATGAGGTGAATATGTTGTAAAGTTTCATCGTAACATTTGCATACAGGGTCCTTCATAATATGCTGACACTTTTTAAGGGTATAATCAGACCATTCAATTGAACAATTTACTCTACGGCAAAGCCATCGATAACGCGAAAAAAAAATCTGCTGTCCCATACAAAACTGCAAACCTACTCGAGCTAAATGTATGGGACAGCTACATTTGGCTGGAGTAGGTGTGCAGTTTTATATGGGACAGTTGTTTTTTTCGCGTTTTCGATGTTGGTCCCGTAGAGAAAGTTGTTCAGTTTGACGGTCTGATCATCTCCTTAAAAAAGTGTCAGCATATTAAGAAGTACCCAGTATTTTGTTAATGACTAGATGTTAGATTGATTTCAATCAATTAGGTTTTCCACAAAGAGCACTTAGATTAAATAGTACCTGAGCTCTAAATCTATCTAAATAAACGAATTACGCACACTTTCGCATCCTGATGAAACCTGCACTTCTAGCTCTAATACCTATAGGGTGTTAGGGTAAACAGTGGCATTACTTTAAGGGTTGATTGTACCCATGATACTGAACAACTTTCCTAAAGAAACCTATAGGAAATTCGCAAAAAAATGTTTGGTCTTTCCATACGTTTGTATGAAAAGTCAAAATCTTTTTTTCCGAATTTAATATTGGTTTCTTTGAGAAAGTTGTTCAGTATCATGGGTACAATGACCCCTTAAAGTAAGGCAACTGTTTCTCTAACACCCTGAAGATGTATTAGGAAGGAAACCACCTTATAAATCCTGCCAAAAATGTTAATTGTGTTTCAAAAATCGATCTTCCAACGCCGGCAGTAGATTACAAATAAAATTGATGATGATGAAAATTATAAGCAAAGGATAAATCGATCACGTGTGTGCTTTATAGAAAAACCAGACCGACAGTTTATAATAAATAAACACAGGTTATAAAACAACAAGTTTTAAATAAGCTAGTAGGAAGGGAGCTGTGTAGCGATTTTAAATTAAGTATGGATATTAATAATAACGACCGAATATCCAAGTACAACCGGTTCGTAAACTGAGAGAGTCAGTCAGAAAAACAAGTTAAATATTTGATGCTTTTAATATAATATGGTCCTACTTAATATGCTGACTGTTTTTTAAGGGGATGATCAGACCGTCAAGCTGAACAACTTTCTCTATGGGACCAATGTCGAAATCGCGAAAAAAAATAACTGTCCCATACAAAACTGCACACCTACTCCAGCCAAATGTATGGGACTTGACTGATTATTTTTTTAAGATTTCGATGATTTGATGGTCCGATTATCCCCTTAAAAAAGTGTCTACATATTAAGAAGGAGCCTGTAGAAGACAAAATATATTGGATTATGGCGCTCCCTAATTTTTAGAAACAATGTTGTACACTCCACTCATTGAGGTAGAGTCCCTAGACCATTGACTTACCACTACTGGACGGAAGGTCCGCTCAAAAGTGTCCGAATAAAAAGAGAACGAAAACACAAAAAAGAGAACGAATTACGCAATAGTCTTCGTTTGATCGGCCGACTACGCGCACGCGTCGCCCCAATGGGTGAGTGGGACGGAAAAGAATTTTCAATGTTTTTAGTTGCTATATATTACTATACGTACTTAGGTTTGTGTATTTTAGTCTCGGACACTTTATTCGAGTATTTTGTACTAGACCCGGCTTCCATAGTATTCTACGTCAATGACCTTGACAGACATATTTGGCACAAGTGCGGAGAGGTCCCCCTCTGGTGCGGAAACCATGGAACATTTCCTCTGACTGTGATATCTTGGCGGCTAAACGCATGTGCCTCCTGAGAGATGGTTATCTAAAACCGGTAGATTACAGGTTTCTTCGCCTGAACGGTATTGCCTTCCTCATTTTGCCATCCTGGAAATGTCGTTGATAAACATAACACATTTGCAGTAGTGAACACATAAGATCCCATTGGGTCGAAATGTTGCTGGCTTGCAAGCCCCCATAAGATTGGTCAGAAAGTCAAAGCGCTTTGAATGTACCTAAACAGGATTGGCGAATAGTCCTCAGAAATGAGCGTAGCTCTTAAAGATGATAATAAGGTAATATTATTCCGAAAGTGCCTCCGTGCGTTAACTGCCTCCGAGGTCTAATGGTTAAGAGCATTGGGTTCTTGACACGGAGGTCGTGGGTTCGATGCCCACCTAGTGATATGTCACTTTGTGCCTTTTTCCCCAGTTGGTTAGGACATTGCAGGCTGAATCACCTGATTGTATGAAAAGAAAGATGCCGTTAAGCCGTTGGTCCCGGCTTCTATCTCTCGTGGTAGTAGTCGTTACATAAAAATCACGTCAGAGGCCGTAAGGCGGTCTGAAAAAACTCTGAGACCAGGGCTTGCTCACACGATAAGAAGAAGATTCCGAAAGCCGGATATTCTTGACTTTGCAATTTCTACCTTCTCAACGGTGGGGTAGAATACCTTTTTCTTCCAGTGGACAAGGAAATTGTACACGATTTAGTTTTAAGATGTTTTTTGACAAAAACCTACCGACTTTCCAGGTCATTTTCATTATAAACTATATGTTTATAAACACCCCGATGAAACATCTGTAGATTTTTATAGTTAATTCCGCACAAGATGTCCCGTGAAACAAACCATTATCAGACCAACGACACATAGAAATAAGAATCTTTAATAAGACAACTTCTAACATAGAATAGACTGCATACATTTAATACTGGTATTAGCTTATGGATATATAAACATGAACAAACAAGTTATCGACAAGGTACCTCGACACGACAGACCAGTTATATACATGACCATATTAAAAACACAAGAAGTTGTGTTGAAATGAAAAACAACAACTAAGTGTAGTATAACTTGTTTTAGTTAAGACTGTATTGATAAATGAGTACCAATGAGTTTTTCGGAATTTATGCACGATTTGTAACACCACTGGCTTTTCGGTGAAGGAAAACATCGTGAGGAAACCTGCATGCTTCAATTTCGAGGCATGTATTATACCCACTGTCCATTATAAGTGGCGACGGGCTCACCCCCCGTTACACTGGACCGAGTTTCGGTGCTACTGGTGAAACGTGGATGTTCTGAGGTTTCAGAATATCTCTGACTACCCCCTCGGGGAATATAGTCGTGAGCATATGCTTTATGCTGTATTGATAAATTTATGGATACGCTAAATTAGATTTAAAAATGCATAAAAAAAAGGATAACTAAGTAACTTCACATTCTTTAACCTTGTGGATCTGAGATCAATGGCATTAAATTCCGTCTAAAATAATTTTTGACTTTGTATTCAATTTACTTTCAAAGATGGAAACAGTCCTTTTTTATTTGCCGACACTTTTAAGGGGATAATCAGACCGTCAAACTGAAGAACTTTCTCTATGGAACCAACATAAAAATCGCGAAAAAAAAATCTGCTCTTCCATACCACTCTCTACTTCTATACTTCTCTACTTAAGGCAAATATATGGGAATGAAGTTTTTTTTTTCGCTATTTTTATGTTGGTTCCATAGAGAAAGTTGTTCAGCTTGATGGTCTGATTATCCCCTTTAAAAAGTGTCAGCATATTAAGAATGCTGACATCAGAAGAGCTGTATACAGGGGTTTAAGTGACAAATTGAGTAACTTTCACTATGGAGCCTACCTCAGGAAACGCGAAAAAAAATCTGCTGTACAGTAGTTCTGTATGGGACAGCTGATTTTTTCGCGTTTCCTGAGCTAGGCTCTACAGCGAAAGTTGTTCAGTTTGATGGTCTGAGTTCACCGTTGTAGTATTTGCTAGCCTGTCACTTACACCCTGTATGTACTACGGTCGGTATACAAGCAGGTATGGATATTATCGTAGAGCTGGAACTTAAAGCTGCAGGAGACTGTACGATGATTTCAGCCGTGTTATTTGTTAAACCGCAGTCTAGTGTGTTCGTAGGTCAGTAAAATGCTAACTTAATTTTAAATCTACAACATAAATACATACATATTCTCACACCTGTATCCCAAGGGGGTAGGGAGAGACAAAGGAACGCCACCTGCTACGATTCTGACAGACCTCTTTCGCTTCCTTCACATTCTTCAGTGTTTTCATGTATGCTCGTCGGTTTCGGGTACATCTGATCTGCTGAATCTTGTACAAGCTTTGAAATAACAACAAATAAATGACTTGACACGTAATTTCGCCTTGAAAGCTTCCCTAAGATTGCACCCTTAAAATGGTTGGTATTTAGAAAGAACAAGTTTTATTATCACGAACTAAATAGAAAACAAATTCTTCATGACCTTTCAAACATATTATCTATCAGGGAAAACGAGATACAAACAAGAAGAGAAATGACAGCATATACAGGGTCTAAGGGACAGCCCTCCGCAGATTGAAACGGTGAACTGGTCTGAGTTCACCGTTTCAGTCATGAAGTCAGTGTTCTATCTCACAATACAGAGTGTAAGGGACAGCCCTCCGCAGACTGAAACGGTGAACTCAGATCATGAAACTGAACAACTTTCATAGAGCCTTCCTCAGGAAACGCGGAAAAAAAATCAACTGTTTCATACAAAACTGCTGTACCTACTGTATGTATGGGAGAACTGTTTTTTTCGTTCAGTTTGATAGTCTGAGTTCACTGTTTCAGTCTGCGGAGGGCTGTCCCTGTATTGTGAGATAGAACATAGACTTCATAATTATTGTCCTCAGAACGAGACAGACGGGCGAAGTCGCGAGCAACAGCCACTATAATATAACATGTATTATTATCGGCATGACGTAAACAATGTAGATGTGAAGGACGGATACTGTAAATACATGTGGAAGTTGGAAACCTTGGCACTGACCGCGCTCTGTGACGATGACGTCACAACTCTACTGTTAGGTACTTGTCTCCGAGGGAGAGCTCAATATTTGTGTTTCAGTGTAAAGTTGTTAACTTAGATAATGTTGTATTATAGGGTCAATTAATCAAATATTATTTATTTTACATAAAAAAATAAACAATAAAAGCATAAGCATATGCTCACGACTATATTCCCCGAGGGGGTAGTGAGAGATATTCTGAAACCTCAGAACATCCACGTTTCACCAGTAGTACTGAAACTCTGTCCAGTGTGACGGGGGGTGAGCCCGTCGCCACGTAAACAGTAAAATACAGAAAAAATACAACAGGCATAAAATACGGTGGTCTTATCGATAAGAAGCGATTTCTTCCAGACAACCTTAGGGTACGTAACCTTCGTAGAGGAAACGGTGACCGAAAAAAGTCCTTAATATGGTAACGGTTTTGTAAGGGGGTGATCAGAATCAGGTTATTAAATCCCACTATGAGTCGCGTTGCAAGTCTGACGGAGGACGGTCACGTATTGGGTTCTCTTAGGCTTGCTCGTGGCTCCACCATTTTGTCAAGTTTTTTAAGTTTTTACTATAAAACAACGACTTGATATTTTAAGAGGATATAATTCGGAGCACGCTCCATACAAATGTACTATGGTGATATTTTCAATACTAACCAATTAAACTCAATGAAATTATTCAGAATCAATCTATAAACAAATTTCTATGCTTCTATAGAGTCCGATTTTCGTTAAAATGTATAGTTTTAAAGTTACAGTGCCTCAAAGATTTCCATACAAATTTTAAATTAATCCTAGCATTGAAACTGTATATTTTAACGAAAATCTGACTGACCATACAAGCACAATTTGTTCCAAGATTGTTTTAGCAAAATTTCATTGACTTTCATTGGTTAGTATTGAAAATATCACCATAGTACGTTTGTATGGAGCGCGCTCCGAATTATATCCATTTAAACTACTTGACATTGGCAGAATTGTCGCGCTAGAAACAACCAGCTCTACTGGGATTTGTGACAAACAAATTCCCACTAGTCCCGTGATGAACGAAATGCATGGGATGGGATGGACGGCAGAATCTCTTCGATGCGACATTCTTGTTTTTTGGAAATGTTGTACAATTCTTAAGAAATTAAAAACATACGATTGACGGCAGGACTGAAGGATCGGAGCTCCCGTAAATTCTTCAGTTAAAAATTCATTTTTAAACACTGCACACCCCGGACGCAGCCTACAAAATACATAGATTGGCAAGATGACGTCAGCACATGCGAAACGGAGTCTAGGGCTACAAAAACTTTAGCTGCGTGCGGTACATGACTTTTTCGTAAATAAAACGCATTGACTCCCATCAATTCAAACAGAGTTTTTATCCTTTATCCTGGATTACATTCTCTTTGTTTCGAAAACATAAATTCTAGTGTGTCAATTGTGGTGTGGGTTCAAAAGTTTTTCATTTTGATGGTCTGTAGTTCTCTAAAGCACCCCCATAAGTATACAGGCTGGAATTGATATCATTAGCATCCTTTTAAACTAAAGAGTCTACCCATCAAACTGTCTACCAATCCAGTTCCCAGATCCATTAATATCTAGGCCGATAGATACAGCGTGCGTGTGCGCATCAGTGACGTCACGACCCCGCTCAGTGCCAAGGCTGAAACGTAAACACTCCCGCATTATGTAAATTTAACTGATAACGAGGTTTTTTTGAATACTAAAGAGTTTGAAGTTTTAGGTATTGAATGACAACCCGATAACCTATTTGATAATGAATTTGAAATGCCGGAGGTCGATACGTCGATACGAGGACGTAAGCTATATAGCCCAGTCATTTTACGGAGTTTTGTTAGGAGTGGGAGTAATTATGAAGGGGACTTTTAAACTGTAACCGGCATCATTTAGTGACAAAAAGACTATCTGAAAACATATTTAAAAAATGATTTTTTTATTCCTATATTTCTAGGCTCAAATTGGCTCTTTAATAATATACAGCAAAAAAAGCTCAAACCTTAAAGTGACTGGGCTAATAGGGGAAGAGAACATATTGTATCAACGACGGACTAACCTTCACACTACTCTGTTACAAACTCACAACTAACTAGAGGTACATACTTACCACAATTTACTGGTCCGCCTTTTTAATATCTGCTTTCTCCTTCTTGTGGTGGCATCTTCTAACGGAGCTGGGCTACCAATAAGTATATTCGGACCCTGGAGACTGCATCCCTGAACAGTGAGGAGTTCAAATCGAACCATTCACACAGGTTTTTAAGCCAAGAAGCCCTTTTTGTATCAGGCATTCGTCTCCCTAACATTTTCCCCTGCAAAATAATCTGGAGAAGTTGGTATTTTTCACTTCTCATAATGTGACCGTCCTGCCTTTCTTTGAGACTAGATAATTTGAATGTACAGAAAACACGTTTGTTTAGGAAACCGGTACTAAAAGGGTCATGCAAATGAGAACTAAACTGTACCATAAGAACAATACTTTATTATTCTTAGAATTATACAGAAATGGACAAACACTTTCCATTTTGCTCAAAACACAAAGGACGCCCAAAACTATTGTAAAGTTCGTAAACAGTGCAGTGAAAGTAACAGACCGACACGCAAAGGACAATAAATATAAGACAATAGAAAACGGTCCTTTATTAAAATAAGCTATAACAACACTATGAAAGGATGCCGAACACTGTAGAACAAGTATTATTATTAAAACGGGATATTTTGACAGTCCTAGGAAGAGGTGGAGTGATGATCTGGATGATTTTGATGACAAATCGCCAGAGCTTGCTCAGAACAAAGATGGTTGTAGTATTAAAGGGGAGGCAAGTATCGCAAGTGGCGACTACCATTGTGCTGAGGTGTATCGTCCTGGGCTCCTCAAGCTCCGACCCCGAACACGAACTCAGGTCGGCCAGAATAAAGACAACTTGTTCAAGTGGGGTTACATAGACGGGTCGGATTTCCAGCGTGAATGCGGTGTTGCCCCACAGACTATGGCCCATCATATCCTGCCCTTCCTGCCTTGACAGCTGTACCCAAACGGAGCTTATGGATGCTATCGGCAGTGCTATTCGTGTGGCTAAATACTTTTCTGGAAAATGTTCAAATAACTTTGCCACCGACTCGATAGAAGAAGATTGTGTTGATATCGGTTAGTTAGAATAGCGGTTTCCCGACATCAGATTCAAAATGGTAAGGACGAGAGAGTCATGTTTAGCACACTACATGCTATGCCATATTCTAACCGATCCCAGCTACACAATCCGCCGCGTAGCCCCCGCAACGTCATATGCCGAGGTCCGCACCCCTCTGGGTGCCCCTAGGTCGGTTGCTTAAGTTCATTCATTTGGCTCGGTAGACCCTTCGTGGTCCCTCCAATAGTCCGCAGTAAAAAGCAGTAACTGCTCCCTGAGCAACGCTGTATTAGTCACTTCCAAAAAAAGAAAGAAAAGCTATTCCATATTATCGGAATCTGTGAATACCTACGTAAGCAAATAAAGGCAATATCTGCTAAAAGCATTGTCTTGTACCTTCAACGATTCTGGCTACCTTTACCACCCTATTTTCTTTCAACCCAATTTCATTTCTATGATACGAATTCCCGATGTTTTTACCCTACATACATACTCGTAGCAAGCTTTAGTCAGTATGCGATAAAGTCATAACCTAAAACCCTTTCGATGTGGGAAGAATCTTTGTAAACTTGGGCAAAGGCATCCCTTACTCGTTGCTGTTTTGGGTAACCTGTGACCATTGGCCTTCTTTATCCAGGTCATCCCGCCATTTCTTCCTAGGTCGAGGATGCTGGCGACCGTGATTAAGGAACCAGGACATGCTTCGTTGCTAAAATTACCAATTATTTCTCCAAAGAAAGTAAACCTTACTTCTAAAGGTGGCCTGGCGTATTCAAGGTAAAAGCTTCAAATAAAGACCAAATCCTTATCAAAATTGAGAACCTGCGAGGTCCTTTTTAATTCTTTATTTTAGTGCCTATTCAAAAGATACTTTAGAAAGCTATAACGGCATCCTTTGACGCAGTTATAAGAGTAAAGTTTTATGGTCGACTTTTACTTTTTCTGTCGGTGTCTTTCATTCGGTTGGACAATTAAAATTATCTCTTAAATGATTCCAGATACTTTGTTACGGAGAACAGTGAAAGGGTCAAAACTAATATGTCTGACTGATTCTTTGAAAATATTGTACTCCTAAAAAGGATGCAATACAGAAACAGGTGTATATAGGGTCCTTCTTAATATCCTGACACTTTTTAAAGGGGATGATCAGACGGAGGATGGAGGATGTCCCATACATTTGGCTCAAGTAGGTTTGCAGTTTTGTATGGAATAGCTGATATTTTTTTCGCGATTTAGATGTTCGACCAATAGAGAAAGTTTTTCATTTTGTTGGTCTAATCGTCCCCTAAAAAAAGTGTCCGCATATTAAGAAAGACGCTGTATACTCCGAGTCCCTGACGTGGTCATAAATTAAATTAAATTATAGTTTGAACCCTTGTTTGAATTCAAAAACCGTTAAAACTGAAATAAAGTTACTTAATTCACTTGGTGCTAGGACGTATCGCGCATCTAAAACCTCAACCACTTACACTATTTGCATCTCTCCGAGTTCAATGTTGCTTTTTGACCGCGTGTTCAATTTTAATGACCGAGCAAGCGAAGGATTCTAAAAATTAGAATCCTGAGCATTAGCGAGGGAATCAAAAGAGCTCGAGGTGAAAAATCTTTGCACTCGAGTGCAACACGTAACTTTTCATCCCACCTCAGCGAGGAAATGACTAAAGGCAAAAAAAAAAGATTGTATTATAAATTGGCACCATGGAGGGAAAAGTAAATAGGTTTAATGATGTTTTGAATTCACAAACATAGTGCACACGATGTTCTAAATTCAATTTACTTTATCCTCTAGCGGATAAAAACGGCTTTTGCACTACTACAATACTCTTTCCGAGATGGGGGGATGAAAAGGTACCTATGGTTTGTGACCTATACTCAATATAATCTACACCTCTAGACATGCCACTACGTTGCAGGGGACGCTAGTTCGTAATCTTTGCCTCCACTATGAAAGAAATTTCCCCAAAACAAGGTCAAATCTTTGTCAACCTCTATTGACGACACAGCTTATAAACTTTTAAATTACAAAAGACCTGACGTATCCAAATATCCTTCCATACGTTACCCCTCCACGCCCGGTCATTATCATCTGCGTATCGACCTTCCTCCTTTGTGATAAAGTCTACATTGGAACTGTACTACCAGGCTCCTGCGTTACGTAAGCCGCACCTGAGCCAACATCCTTGTTTGCGCAAGTCACGTGGAGATGCTTGTTACAGTACAGTTGGGTTAGGTACGTGTGTTGTGAATTTAATGTTACGGGAAATTGTTACGTGTCTTCAGGTACATAAGCATGAATTTCCCAGGAAAGACATATCTTAGGAAAGTCTCTCTAGATTTCTCCATGCCTTTCGGCATGGCTTGAATGATCTTGAGGGGTTTAGCAAATTATTGTTCTCATTGTGAAATCAGCTATCGAAATTAAACATGCTGTTTATTCAGAGCAATCCTTAAAATACACCATCGTTAGTGAAAGAAGGCCTTTGCCCTGCAGTGAGCAAGCGCCCGAGCGCGCTGCATACAAACGAAGTTTCGTCTTATTTTCAATAATAACCAATTCAAGTCAATGTAATTTTTAAACACAATCTAGAAAGAAATATCTGTGTCTGTAGTTTCTCACATTTTTCTTTAAAATTTATAGTTTCAATGCTAGGATCAATTTAAGCATAACGCTACTACCGTATAAAACAAAACGGGCCAACTTTCTTAAGTTGGTGTGCGTGAGGCGTCATACAAATTATGTCTGTGTGCGTGTATATGGATAGGGTTTAGCTTCGACTGTCAATCTTGAAATGTAACTTAGACAAGTTTGAAACTATATATTTATCGGAAATATTAGTTTCTAGATCGTTTTTAGAAAATTTCATCGATGTAAAGCTATAGTACCAGCTTTTTATTACACTATAGATTCCTTGGCAATTTACTAGCGAGGCTACATTGCTACAAAAAATACCCAAATTATCCTTAGCAATACAAGCAAAGCGTCAAGTAAACAATCATCACAATCATTCCAACACATTCTCCAATCGCCTCTTCATAACGACAGGACTGTCATTATAAGTGATTACAATCACGCGCAGCCCATTTGACAGCTTGCGTCAAACCCTCCAGCCCCGACGGATGATGGATGCAATGACAGTGTCATCTCGTGCGTCACTCGACCATAAGCGGCCAAGAGTGTTGACATAAAGATTGACGCTCATTATGTTACAGCTAATATACAACGTGTTAATGAATTAACGCAAAACTAGAAAATAGTTTGTTTAGAATCGAGGTAGAATCGAATTATCATGTTTTCAACATAGGTATTTTTTTTCAAAATATTAATTACTTAGTAAAATTTTAAATTTACTGAACTAGATCTCAACCTAACGCACGCGCACACTTACCCTACTTACTACCAAAACAAGATTCCTAAAATGTATCCATGAACATGCTAGCACTTTTATTCATTGTTGAAATAATAACAAATCACTTTTGCCTCAAAACTTAAAATGCGAATAACTTTAAATTTTAACTATCAAAATAATGAAATTATTGTCTCAATCTAACTATTTCGTTATAAATCAGTTGGGGTGTATGAGGTTTTGCGCTTATTCATTAACACGTTGTATAAACATGAGAATGTTTTCCCTTTTGAGGTGATCAGAAATCGTTCAAAATAATATCACATTGATAACTTTCTGACGTCATGTTTTTGAATCTACTACCGCGTCGGAAGGTGTTCCGTTGTAGAGAAGATGCGACCAGAAACTCTACAACACACTTCTTTTAAACAAAACAAAATATACAAAGTGCAATACAAAAATCCAATATTAAATTACATAGTGTAACATAGTCAAGACCAGACATTTTGGTCATTCAAATAATCGTCGAGTTTCTAGTAACCTTTTTTACAGAGGACTTGTTTAACATGGGACTTAAACTTTTTGTCTGGTCAGTTTAGAATATTCTCTGCCCCATGAAAGATGTGTTGACCTTACTAAGTCGAAAATGTTGGAATACTAATTTATTTTTATTTCTTCGTATTGTAATTATGAACGTACTGCAATCACTAAGAAACCTTTAATTTTGGTCTGGAAACTGGATCAAATTTTTCCCAAAATACTCAAGGAATCTTATTGATACTATCTTTTAATTGTGCATCTTTGTCAATTGCAAAAGTTTACAACACGTTTAGAATTTCGGAATGAAACCATTAGGTACAAAGTAATGACAGAGGTATGCATTTGATCAACAAGTGTACTGTGTTTAAAAGACTAGTCTCGTGACGTCAGCAACGTGAAGTGATTGGGGGGTTATATTAAGCCTGAGAATCCTACAGAACTACCTCCGTGGTCTAATGGTTAAGAGCTCTGGGCTCTTGACAAGGAGGTCGTGGGTTTGATTCCCATGGGGGACACCTAGTGATATATCAATTTGTGCATTTTTCCCCAGTTGGCTAGGACATTGAAGGCTGAATCACCTGATTGTCTGAAAAGAAAGAAAATTCCGTGCTTCGGATGGCACGTTAAGCCGTGGGTAATATCTCTGGTGGTAGTAGTCAATATATAAAAACCACGTCAGAGACCGTAAGGCGATCTGATAAAACTCTGACACCAGGGCTTGCAGCCCACACGATAAGAAGAAGATCATACGAAGCTAAATTAATTGACTAAATGAAGTTACTGGTGAACCAACCGCCTTGACACTTCCTTTACCTTTGCGGGATGAAGCGTGTCGAAGGATAGATAAATTGGGCTAAATGTACCTGCATAAGGTACATTTTGCCTTAAAATAAATATTGATCTACAAAAAGCCGACACGCGATTAGGAGCACATTAAAAACCATTTACTACCGGTATATAAACACCATTAAAAATAGATCTCTTCCCGTTCCATTCAACTTTACAATGTCAAAGCCTTCAAATATAACTTTAATACAAAAAGGTCAGTTATTTTTAAAAGACCTCTCGGACCACTAAATGACATCATTCTGATGAAAGGAACGAGTTTTGGTGGACATATACTTAAGTATAATTTCCTCCTTGCGGGCGCCAGAGGCTATGAGTGATTTGGTCAAGGAGTTACTAAAAGTTTTTGAGATTTAAAAACAAAATTGTGTAGGGTACTATGATCCCACTGCAAGCACAGCACGTCTTACTGAGAGTGAGAGACAGTGAAGCAACCAGAAAGATAAACAACTTAGAGCGAGATAGAGTTTTGGATAATTGACCGCGTTGGTAGCCCTTCAGCTCAATTAGGTCTCGACAAAACTTAAAAAATTTACAACGAAAAAGAAAAAATCTGTCACAACATCATGAACCCTCAAAAATTGTTGCGTAGTAGATAGTTATAACCAGGCTTCTGACCAATCTGAGAGCGAGTTCTCTCGTGAGTTTTTGTAAAATGGAGAAATCAGAATCATAAGTACAGTGAAGAGAGGGTTAGGTAGGGTTTCTCCGTTCTGTGCTCTTCTGCTTTCGCGTCAGCTTGAGAATGACAATCGTGTAATAGCTGGAGTGTAATGATTAGCCAGTCAGCAATAGTCGTATAGAGGCCGACTACCCAGAGTGCGCCAGACTCGTCAGTTTCGTCACTCAGCGTGGCTTTTTATTTCTCACCGATCCCAGCTACCCAATCCGCCGCGTAGCCCCAGCAACGTCCTATGCCGAGGTCCGTACCCCTCTGGGGTGCCCCTAGGTCGGTTGCTTAAGTTCATTCAATTGGCTCGGTGACCCTTCTGGTCCCTCCAATAGTCCGCAGTAATAAGCAGTAAATGCTCCCTGAGCAGCGCTGCAAACGTCATTTCAAAAAAAAAAAAAAGTGGCTTTTTCGTTGCACCCCTTATTCTGTAGTATAAGTATAGTATCTCTGCCACGTTTGTCACTAGACGGGGTTGGTTTAATAAGATCCTTAGACTATTTCTAGATATACGCGCGTATTATCCGCGCTTCGAAGATAATTGCTTGTTGCCAGCACATTGCATAATTCTTCTACCCTAAGGTTGTCTGGAAGAAATAGCTTTTTAGCGATAAAACCGCCTTATTTGTACCTTCTTGAAATTCTTTATCTGTATTCAAATGCATGTTCTGTTTTGGTGTGCAATAAAGTATAATTGAACTGAATTGCATTGTGACTGAGCGCGATGCTTGCAGATATGTTCTTCAAAACGCGTTGAGATTCGCGCTTAAAACGCCTCATCTGGACAAGGTTTTAGGTAAATAGCTCTCTACCACATCCAAAACTCAGCACATGCAAACCATCTCTTTATGATGAGCACCGACTAAAACATCTGCTATAGCAGCTGGCCTCAAGGTTGTCGCCTTTATTTCGTTTTGCGTTCAACTGGCGGGTTGAAAGGATTATTATAGCCAATGAACGATTTGGCAGAAAAATTTTTAACCTTGGCATTGGATGGGGTTGTATTTAACTAATAATGTCATACAGTCTTTGTTTTTTCTAATAACATTTTATGCCCTAAAGAGAGGTATGAAGTCATTGGAAAAAAATATGCGCATCTAAATGATTAATTAGAGAATGTGGATTTATTTTACCTTATACTTCTAGGCTATCTAGCCGTGTGGTTCCGGCATAGAATGGACAACCCATTTCTTCCCGTAGGTGTAGTACGAGGCGACTAAGGGAAAAGGGTATCTTTCACGTCATTCCATCCTGAAACCTACAATGTGCTAAAACCAGCCTTGCTATACTGTACGCTTAAAATGTAGTTGGTAGTTGTAACAAAGCTTCTGACCATCTCGAAAGTGATTACAGTCGTGAGTTTATGTATTTATTTATACTTCTAGGGTGCATCTTCATCACTCTATTAGAAGACTTCCATTATTTCTTAGTGCAATCGTTATATTGTTGTCAATGTCTTCGTTGTAGTACCTTCGTCACATTTCCTAGGTAATGTATACACGGCGACACATCAAGCTACGCAAAACCAACATAAGCTGGCCGCGCTACGTTATACATTACTCTACCTACGCGCGGCCAGCTTAAGAGAAGTTTATTCCGAATGCGTAAATGCGCGTTGCATACAAACGAAGTCTGGTGATATTTTCAATACTAACCAATTAAATTCAATGAAATTTTGCTAAAACAATCTTGAAACAAATATCTATGCTTGTATGGAGTCAGATTTTCGATAAAATATACAGTTTCAATGCTAGGATTAATTTAAGATTTGTATGGAAATTTTTGAGGCACTGTAACTTCAAAACTGTACATTTTAAGGAAAATCTGACACGATACGAGCATAGAGATATGTTTCTAGATTGTTTCTACAACATTTTATTGAGTTTAATCGGTTAGTATTGAAAATATCACCATAGTACGTTTGTATGGAGCGCGCTCCGATTTATATCCTCTTAATTTGTTTTGGCGTAGCTTGATGTGTCACCGTGACGGACCTTACCTTCTTAACATGTAAATGGCGAAAAAAATTACAGCTGTTTCATACAAAAGTTTCCGTGTGTACAATAAAGTGTTAAAATAAATAAATAAAACTGCCAATATACTTGAGCCACATATATGGGACAGCTGATTTTTAATTCGCGAATTCGATGTTAGTCCCATAAAGAAAATTCTTCAGTATGATGGCCTGATCATCCCCTTAAAAAAGTGTCAGCATATTAAGGACCCTGTATAATGAGAAATGCACAAAAGAGATTGAATTTGCAGTCTATTTGATATATTTGCCTATATTAAAAAACTAGCCCCCCCTCGGGGAATATAGTCGTGAGCATATGCTTATGCTTATGCTAAAAAACTAGCTGTTGCCCGCGACTCCGTCTGCGTAGACCTTAAAAAAGTATCCTATGTGTTAATCCAGTTCATATTCTGTGTGCCAAATTTCATTAAAATCCATTCAGTAGTTTTTATGTGAAAGAGTAACAAACATCCATACTTACAAACTTACGCGTTTATAATATTAGTAGGATTATACCAAGGTCGGGCTAACGTTATTTCTGATACGATAAAAATAACCGGAAATTAATTATTTTTAAAATAAAAAGGCCAAAATCATACGGAAAAAGGAAATGGTTACTATTATAAAACTGTTGAAACAGGTAAACAGACTTAAATAATGATCAACTGACGAATTAATTTGATTTTACGATTCTCATTCGATTTAGCAGCGTTCATTAATTTTTGGCAGGCAACCCTGACGCACCGGAAGGATAAACTGTGATAGCATTTTAATAATAAGTTTTGGTTTGCAATCTTTGACTATTTATATGTGGACTAGTTACGCGTGTAATTCTTCTAACAAACATTTCTGCCACTTTTTGCGAGGGGCGAGGTAACATGAAATCCGCATCTTTTGATTTTATTCCCCATAACTTTAGATTCTAATTTTGAATGTTAAAAATCATTAAAAGAAGTCTCGTGTGAACCCCAAACGTTCTAAGTTCGAAGTTATTGTTTCGCAATTATAGGCTGTCTCGTTTAGTGATAAGGTATAAAATTGAATGTAAATGCACATGATCAATTGTGCTTATACCGTGGCAGAGGGGAAATGTATAGTATAGTATCAATTATTTTATTAAATAGACTATGTATTATTGTATACATAACTTTAGCTTAAGAATTTATATTGTAATAGTTATTAAGTCGTGTTATGTTGTAGAGTTTCTGGCCGCATCTTCTCTACAGCGACAACACGTTCCGACGACGCGGTGGTAGCTTTAAAAAAGATTTGACGTTTGATAAGTGTGCTGTAAGCTCCTATATTGAATAAAATTTTATTGAATTGAATTGAATGCTACCGCAAGGCTAGTCCTTATAATAATTAGTCAAAGATCTACACATGCACTAAACAAGTAGGTATAGAACGCATCTGGATGTAAACAGTCGATCTGATGACGCCATGTTTCATGGAAACCAAACACGAGGGAACATGTGGTACCGCGCCGTCTGAGTCGCTTTGTCTGCTATCTCTATGTAGGTATATTTCTTTTATTTTTTTATGGATATGCGCATGTGGTTACGTCATATAAATAGAGACGACTATAAGTCAAGCTTCTTAAGAGGATACGTGAAAAAATAGGATTCTTCAAAGCATCATATATCATGAAGTACTAACAGTAGGAGTATGATTTGCGGATATGTGTAAATTGAACATATAATTGAAGTTTTGATTAGAGCCAAAACACGATTAAGAGACATTTTCTCGATAGAAAAATAAGCCAAAGTAGCCTCCGTCTTTATCGATAAACGCTTGGAACTGCTAAACGGTGAATAATAGAAACACGAGACTTGATTTAAAAAAAAGAGATTGAGATTTTATAAAGTTTGATTAGAGCAGAAATGAACTTACATAAATAGTACAATCACAATTAAATAAAGTTTGTTTTACGCTTGCGTTGTTATCTCTTTCTCTTGCATCAGGCAGTAATATAAACTATCACACGCCCATTTCGCTTCAAATATTTTTCGACATAGGCCCTTAAAGTGCGCACAACGGCGTTAGACTCGCGAAAAAAGTTGTAATCCATTGCTTTATGGATCAAAATGGCGTGTATACGGGTCTAGCGGCGGTCTCCGGTGCGGCGTCATGTTTGTATGAAGCTTATCTTCTGGTCCGGCCTCCCCGAGATATACAGGGTCCTTCCTAATATGCTGACACTTTTTAAGGGGATGATCAAACCATCAAACTGAACAACTTTCTCTGTGGGACCAATATCAAAATCGCGAAAAAAAATACTGCTATTCCATACAAAACTGTAAACCTACTTGAGCCAAATGTATGGGACAACAGATTTTTTTTCGCGATTTCGATGTTGGTACCATAGAGAAAGTTGTTCAGTTTGATGGTCTGATCATCCCCTTAAAAAAGTGTCAGCATATGAAGACGGATCCTATGTACTCATGTGGTTACGTCACTCTCTCTAGTAAATTACCTAGCGATGGATGATGTGTTTATTATTGGTGTCTCTCAAAAAGAATTGTTTGTAAGTAAACATGTGTCATAAAATCTTAGCAAATTTTTTCCGAGTTGACCAAACAAATCAAGTATTCAAATGCTGTTTAGTGACACTAATGCGTTGTATTTCTGTACTGTTGCATTTCTTTGTTTCTGCACCTTTACCATTTTTGGGTCATCAATGCACAAGTGCGTTTCCAAAGAACATTATAAGAGGGGTTAGAAGTGCAAAGTAGGCGTGGAACGTGTCGCCACAGGTTATGCAATGATTTGCATAACACCATAAGGCGCGCGGCGTGGTGCGAGCGAGAGGGAATTGTAGCAGCGTGAGCGGGAAGACAAGTGGCGGCAGCCGTCTACGAAGCAAAAGCGCTACTTTGCATTTCTAAACCCTCTTATAATGTTCTGTGTGCGTTTCTTTCTTTAACAAACCTATTATTAAGCGATTCTTATTTATAAATGACAACCAACATGAAGCCAAGACATATCCCTTTTTGGAAAGCAAATAAAAAAAAACAAATTGCTCCTTCCAATTTCCAATTATCCACACGATGGACAATGACAGAACACGTCAAACATTTGCTTATTAGCCCGAGGGTAGATTCAAATGTCCGTTAACCACCAACACAGAATAGATATCCTGCCAGAAAAACAGCTTTATACAAGTTTACTGGGGCCAGTGCACCCCTACGCAGCGATATTTCTACCACATTGCCGTACCATTGGCCATCAGATATATCGTCGCAACAAGGTGTTCAAATATATCTGAACAGTGCCAATTTTCAATAAATTCTTTACAGTAAATGTTACTAATTATATTTGAACGTGTATTTTGTCATAAATATCTGAACAACTTATTTTCAATAATTTCTTTACAATGTTGTTTCAAATTGAAATGTATAACAACGGAGTAAGGTTTTATTTTTCCTTAACCCCACCCTGACCTAACTGCGTAGATAAATTTGATGTACTAGCCGTTCAGATGTTTTTGATTGGTTATGTGTAAACAAATTATTGAAAATTAGAACTGTCTAGAAATGTTTGACCATTTTGTTTGCTATGATAATATATCTGATTGTAAAGAAATTGTGAACGCATAAAATTATAAATTTGTACTGCATGCTATACATATAATCATGTCTATATTTGTGAAATTGGACTGTACCAAAACTGTAAGTACTACTCTCAAAATTGCAATGCCTTAACTTATAAGGTTCACAGATGTAACTTATTCACCTATTATACCACCTACCATGTACTCTGTGTGAGCAATAAATGATTATGATTATGATTATGATGGTGACTGTACGTGAACGTTCACGTATTCCCGCACGCTGCGCATGTACGGGTGTACCGACCGCCGCGAGCTTGTATGAAGCTATTTTTCTGGTTGGATATCTATTCGGTACCACCAATGCGGGTCAAAGGTGTTCTTTGGTCATCGTTTATAAGCAGGTGTCTTTACCCTCATTTAAAGGTCCAAGGGTCTACTTTGTTTAGGCCCTATCTAACAATCAGGATGTCGTATCTTTTAACATTAATCTGTTTCTTTTTGTAGAGCAATTAAAGTAAAATTTCGGTTTGAAAGCTGCTTGAAATTGTCTGGGGTTTTTGCTTTCTTTCTTATCGTGTGGGCAGTAAGCCCTGGTGTTAGATTTTTCAAACCACCTTACGGCATCTGACGTGGTTTTTAATGTAACGACTACTACCACCAGAGGAGAGTAGACGGGACCAACGGCTTAACGTGCTATCCGAAGCACGGAAACATCTTTCTTTTCTGACAACCAGGTGATTCAGCCTGCAACGTCCTATCATAAACCACTGGGGAAAAACGACCAAAAAGTAACATTTCACTAGGTGCCCCCCGTGGAAATCGAACCCAAGACCTCCGTGTCAAGACCCTAATGCTCATAACCATTAGACCACGGAGACTGTTTTTTGCAGTCGTGATTATAGTGATTGGCAATTTAGTACCAAGTATTTTTGGAGCAGCTAATGATTATTACTGTGGACTATTGGAGGGACCACGAAGGGTCTACCGAGCCAGTGAATGAACTTAAGCAGCCGACCTAGGGGCACCCAGAATGGGTACGGCCCTCGGCATAGGACGTTGCTGGGGCTACGCGGCGGATTGGTTAGCGGGGATTGGTGAGAAGAATTTAGAATATACTGAATGAATGAATAAATGAAATATACTTTATTTACACCAAACATAAACTACATTGCACAAAAACATACTGGGTACCTTTGACTATTTATATGTGGACTGGTTACGCGTGTAGTTCTACTAACAAACATTTCTGCCACTTTTTGCGGAGGGCGAGGTAACATGAAATCCGCAACTTTGGATTTTAATCCCCATAACTTTAGATTCTAATTTTGAATGTTAAAAATCATGAAAAGTAGTCTCGTGTGAACCCCAAACGTTCTAAGTACGAAGTTATTATTTCGCAATCATAGGATGTCTCGTTTAGTGATAAGGTGTAAAATTTAATGTAAGTGCACACGATCAATTGTGCTTATACCGTGGCAGAGGGGAAATGCTACCGCAAGGCTAGTCCTTATAATAATTAGTCAAAGCCGGGTACACCTTAACTCATGACGATGCTCGTATACTGCTATAAGTGGTATACAGTACCTACCTTTGCAGCTTCAGTCAAGTTTGACTACGATATATTTCATTCCCAAATGTATCTAAATGTGCGCATCGATGTTCAAAATGAAAACACGCACAAACGATGCGATGGTTCGATCGCCGTCCAGGACGACTCGTACCAATGAGTTTTTCGGAATTTATGTACGATTTGTAACACCACTGGCTTTTCGGTGAAGGAAAACATCGTGAGGAAACCTGCATGCTTCAATTTCGGTGCATGTATTGTACCCACTGTCCATTATAAGTGGCGACGGGCTCACCTCCCGTCACACTGGACAGAGTTTCGGTACTACTGGTGAAAAGTGGATGCTCTGAGATTTCAGAACATCTCTGACTACCCCCTCGGGGAATATAGTCGTGAGCAGATACATACATACTTTTTTTTTTGTGGTATTGCGGTAGGGTTTTCAACTCTGCCATTTTTTTTGTGGTATTGCGGTAGGATTTTCAACTCTGCCATCAGGAATTGGCTCTCTAATATCCATGCTTTTTCTTATACTGTCTCCTGTTTGCAATGGAGGGAAGTCGGATATTTGTTTTTCCTACTCCTCATATCTTCTTTGATTAAATTCATTGACAAGACAGATTAGAGTCATCACCCGGGCTCGCTGGACTTCATTGTCTAGTGTTGTGAATGGTCGCCGCTGTTGATACAGGAGTTACAGCGGTGGAAATATGGGTGTGATTGGCGATAAAAAAAACCTAACATTCTTGCACAAATCTACTAAAAAAACCAAATCAGAAATTCCTCAAAAGTCTCTCAATAAATCGCGAGTACCGCACCCTAATCCAGCAAGCAGGTCACGTGGCACCAAGGCAGTATAGGCAGTACAGAGCATTCACTGCCACATTAGTATGCAGTACGAGCGACTGCGTGAACACTGTTGGTATTCGCTAAGCGTATGGACACTACGTCATGCGACAAGGTGTGTGGTTGTGTTGGGGGGACGGATTTGGAGCATTCGATTCAGTATTTTAATAATGCTGAGTATACAGGGTGTAAGGGGAAGTATCATTAACCTTTAAACCACATACTCTACCATCAAACTGAACAACATTTACTTTAAAATTATGAAAATGTTTATTATTACTCAGTATTTTTACATAATTTGAATTGAGATCCACCCTTCAAGCATGGTGAATGCATTATGAAAATGTTTATTATTACTTAGTATTTTAACATAATTTGAATTGAGATCCACCCTTCGAGCATGGCGAATGCTTGTATTGGGAGGAAATCGCAACATTCCATACTAGGGGAGAAAACCTGACAGAACAAAAAAAATCTGCTGTCATACATTTTAGTCGAGTAGGCCTTGCAATTTAGTATGGAACAGACCCTGTGATAGATCACATCAGAAATGAAGCGATACTTCAGAGAACTAAAGTGGTTGACATAGCTCAGAAAATTAGCAAGCTGAAGTGGCAATGGGCTTGTCATATCTGCCGAAGAACTGACAACCGATGGGGTGTCAGAGTTCTAGAGTGGAGATCGCGAATTGGCAGGCGTAGTGTGGGACGCCCTGCTGCCCGCTGGACGATCTGAAAAAGGTAGCGGGAGCGACTGGATGAGGAAAGCCGAGGACAGAGTTTTGTGGCGCGCCTTGGGAGAGGCTTACGTTCAGCAGTGGACGGTGATGGGCTGATGATGATGCAAAAACAATTCTAATTGACAATAAGATTCAGAAATAGAAATTAAATCTTATTGATATCTTAAGATCAACATGAATTTCCACTTCAGCATCAGCGTCATTCATCTTCACTACCCTCAAGGAAGGTGTAAGCGCGTTAGCAGCCAGTTCACTGAATTGAATTCATAATAGTCCTCTAGATGTTGATAATCTAACTGGTTCTCTCATCAACGGGGAATCCTTTTATGTAATTTATTATTGTTGGTACAGTGAGCATTATTATACCAGGCCTGTCTCACTCCACTGGTCAGGTACGCTTGACGGTCGATCCCCACCGAGGGGTGAATGGCAATAAGTTAGGTATACCGTGTAAACTTCTTGGTCAAATCTCATAAGACTTGCGGCCATTTTGTGAGTAGTCAATGCGAGACTTGAAAACCCTAGCGATTTCACGCTGCCAGCACGTGAAAGAATGAAAGAGGGAGACTATGAAAAGGAAGCTTTCATGTCTAATAACTCGGTTCATTTTTGTTTTGCACTTTATTGCCGTGCAGAGAGAGTCGCTATTTATTTAAATCAGTTTCCGAAGTGATTCTTCTGTACGGGTAGTCATCATCATCTCAGCCGATGGACGTCCACTGCTGGACATAGGCCTCCCCCAAGGATCGCCACAACGACCGGTCCTGCGCTGCCCTCATCCAACGGGTTCCCGCCGCCTTCACCAGGTCGTCGGGCCACCGTGTGCCTACGTTCTGCCTACCCACGCTGCGCTTTCCGGTACGCGGTCGCCACTCGAGAACTTTCTGTATTCGAAGTGATTCTTCTGTACGGGTAGTACTCTGTGATTATACCTACAATGACTAACTTGATTTCATTGTAGCTAGAATGGAAGTGCGGGCGTTGATTTGTTTAGCACAGTTTTATAGTTGATCTGGTGGATCTGCTCAATCGTTCGCGCCCACGTGCTTCCGCTCGTATCTCGTCAAACCGTTAATTACAGATCGTTTGTTATTTTCGCGACGATTAGATTCTACTGTTGATTTAAATTTATTGTAGTTAGCGTAATTGCTTTTGTTCTACTTTAGCTAGCACGCGTAAACTGATTGATTTTGCATGGTTTGATGCGTCATCTTATTATTGTAGAAACATACACATTGTAGAATTCATAAAGCTGATAGGTATTATGGTAATCGAATCGATTTGCTTCCGTGCAATGAATGGGTTATGTTCACCTGAATTCTTCTTCTTCGTAAAGATTATAAAAGCCAATGCCTAAATATGTCGATCGGCCATCTATCAAACTTGTATATTATAGTTCAGAATAAAGTTACAAATAAAACTTGTTACGATAAGTATATCTCTAAACTTAGTCGGAATGGAGCTTTGACTATTTATATGTGGACTGGTTACGCGTGTAATTATACTAACAAACATTTCTGCAACTTTTTGCGGGGGGCGAGGTAACATGAAATCCGCAACTTTGGATTTTATTCCCCATAACTTTAGATTCTAATTTTGAATGTTAAAAATCATGAAAAGTAGTCTCGTGTGAACCCCAAACGTTCTAAGTTCGAAGTTATTATTTCGCAATTATAGGCTGTCTCGTTTAGTGGTAAGGTGTAAAATTGAATGTAAATGCACAAGATCAATTGTGCTTATACCGTGGCAGAGGGGAAATGCTACCGCAAGGCTAGTCCTTATAATAATTAGTCAAAGGAATGGAGATATAAAGGCTTGAAGTAAACGTAATGAATATACAGGGTCCTTCTTAAAATGCTGACAATTTTTAAAGGGGATGATCAGACCGTCAAACTGAACATCTTTCTCTATAGAACCAACATCGAAATCGCGAATAAAATCAGTTCATCCATACAAAACTGCAAACCTACTTGAGCCAAATGTATGGGACAGCACTTTTTTTTTTGCAATTTCGATGTTGGTCCCATAGTGAAAGTTGTTCAGTTTGATGGTCAGATCATCCCCTTAAAAAGTGTCAGCATATTAAGTTGGACCCTATGTTATCCACTTCAAACCTTTATATCTCATTTCGGACTGAGTTTAGGGATATACATACAAGTTTTGTTTCTTACTTTATTCTGAACTCAAATATTCAAGTTTTTTTTATGGCTGCGCCAAAAACAACGGCGAAAAATAAGGCGCCAACCTTCCATACAAAACCCGCATTGTCTTTTTCACGTTCAACATTACGAAGATTTCCTTAAGTTAAAAACAGGCAAAAAGAAGAATGTCTAATATAAAGTACAATACTTTTTTGAGTCAAATAATTTGATGTCTTCCTTTTGTAAATATGCCATACTGTAAGCTACCATTATAGTAATATTTATATTTCTTAAATTCAATGCAGAATAATTAAATCAGTAAGGGGTCACTTGCACTTTAATATAATAATATAAGCAATTTATAATAAGTCTTTTATTTGTTATCATTGTATCTATCGCCAACCAATAGCAAGCCGCGGCGCCACAGGTGTTCTTAGTGGTGGGGTCGGTTAGGAAGGGGTAGTACGGTTGGAGGTGGAATGGGTGGCGAGCGGGCATTCTGTTCTTAGCAGTTGAACTAGCTAGTCGTTCTTAAAAAGTATTTTCTATCTTTATATTTTTTACTAGAAAGTGATTTTGTGAAAGTGATTTTGTTAAAAAGTGAAATAAATAGATATCAAGTTTTTAAACAGTGCATTTTTCATCAACGATCCTGACTCCTGGAAACTGATCTTATAGTTCAGAAGTCGGATCAGCGAGATTCGGTTGAACTTTCGCTCCACGCCTACAACACCCAAAGCATGTAAGTAAAGATTTTATGACAAGTTATTCCTTTTTCTACAGTTTTTACCTGAATTAAGGGTATTTAATTACCTTGAAAATTATTCTTGCTTTGTTGAGAAACGCATGGATTTTTTTTTTTGTGTCTTCTCTTTTCTCTGCTTGTTGATAAGCATAAGCATATGCTCACGACTATATTCCCCAAGAAGGTAATCAGAGACATTCACATTCGCATTTTGCGTATTTCGCTTGTTGATTACCTACTTAAAAAAGATAGTTGATAGTTATCGTGGCATTTCTGTCCAACCCAAGAGGTTTGACGGTCGTGAAGTTATTTGTGTGTATGTTTATTGCCACACAGCTTCATTTTTATAGGAAAAATCATGAAGTTATGCCAATATTTTACGCTCCGTACCTAAACCGCTGATGTATGTATACGTATGTTTGTATTTAAAGTAAAGGAATGATTATTTTTATTGAATTGCTATTCCTTTTATTGCATAGGTTTAAAATTTGGTTAAGAGGCAAAACCCTCGGCTCCACTTCAATAAATTCTATTCTTGATTGAATAAACCGTACCTACGTAAATTTTTCACCCGTGTCGTAATAGTAAACTACTAAAATACTAGGTAGGTAAATGAGTGTCCGGAATCAGTTTATTAAGCTGTAGCGTGTCAGTTTCAGATAACCCACGATGGAAAGGGAAGATCGAGAAAATCAAACTAGCCGAGGGGAAGGGCTAGATGAAGAACGAGACCCAGGTGTACCCATGTTTGAGGGTCAGGGTCAGGAGGATTTTTATTTCACCTCTCGCCCAGTAGTACCCATGTTTGAGGGTCAGGGCCATAATGAATTGAATTTGACTAATGATTCACGTCGTGCCAACCGCCCAGGTGAACCCAGGTTTGAGGGTCAGGGCCAAGGTGAGCTAATGATACCTCGAAGGGCGACGGGTCGTTTGGAGAGACGACAAATCGAGGATCCAGGCGAAAGTACACGAAATAATCGTCATGGCTCGGGATTGAGGATGAGGGAGAGAGAACATCGAGAATCGAGACCGAGGAAGCGGACCCGAGCATACTCTGAATCTGAGGACACTGATGATTACCGTGAATATAGACGCAAGAAATCGCGGAGTTCCCGGCGTAGGCCGGGTTTATCTCAAAGGAAACGGAGATTGACTCCATCATCTGATTCAGACGAGCCGCGCCTTCCGCCGTCTGACCAACGTCCAAGAGATAACGTGCGCAATAAGGAGCTTGATACTAATATACCTGGTAAGACATCTGATACTAACGAGATGTTAGATAAATTTTTGTCGATTCTGCAAGCAGTCAAGAGCTCAGATAAACCTAAGCTATCATTTAATAATAATGTTATTCCAGAATTTGACCCTATTTCAAAAGAGCAAACAATTCTAACATGGTTGACAAAAGTTGAAGAATGCGCGGAAATCTATGGTTGGGAAGATAAAGAAATTATTCATTACGCGCTTCCTAAATTGACTGGCGTTGCCAAAACTTGGTATCAGGGCCTGCCAACTATGTTGCATACGTGGGCAGAATGGAAGAAAAAACTCTTGAGTTCATTCCCTTGTCGTGAAGACTATGCTGAGCTCTTGACTGAAATGCTGGCCAAAAGGGTTAAGTATGGGGAGTCGTTGGATCAGTATTATTATGCGAAGGTTAACCTTTTAAACAGATGTAAAATATATGGTAAACAAGCTGTAGATTGTATTTTATACGGTGTTGAAGATAGAGCGGTCAAAGTTGGGGCACAGGCTGCACAATTTATTGAGCCTGAACAAGTTCTAAAGTATTTTAAAACTGTGAAAGTAGGGCAGGTACGGGACAACAATGAATCCTCGTCTAAATTTAAAAGCGATCGTAGAAATACAAGTTTTCTTAACAAACCGAGCGGTTCGCGAACGGGACCTACTAGCAATAATAATATAAGATGCTATAACTGCAACGAGATAGGACATCCCAGTTTTAAGTGTGAGAAGCCACTTATAAAATGCACGACATGTGAAAGACTTGGTCATCTCTCTTCCCATTGCTTCAAAAATAAATTGATTAAAGACCAAGATCAGTCCAAAGATTCTAAGACCGAAAAACATGTCTCACAATTGAATGTCGAAGATAGCTCAAACAGTAAATATGTATTTGATATTATGATCAATAGCCATAAAGTGTTGTGCCATCTAGACCTAGGTAGCCAGTGTTCGCTAATAACCAAAAGTAAAGTCGATGAATTGAAACTTGAAGTTACTGTTCCAGATGATTTACCAATTCTCAGGGGGATAGGAGCTAACCTAGTACCACCAATAGGAATGACTACGGCCACTGTTGAAGTACAAGGAGTAAAAGAGACCATTAGCGTATACGTGGTCGAAGATCATGTTATTAACCAACCTGTACTTTTAGGGCACTCGTTTACTGAGAAACCGGATATCGTCATTACAAAAACCCCTAAAGAAGTAATAGTGACGAGGATCCCCAGTGCTAAGATTCGCTTAGAAGTAAAAAAAGCGGTCGAAATTCCGAGTAATACACTGCGGCCCGTGCAATTCAATTCCAGCACCGTTCTAGATGGTAGTGTTTATGTGGATGGATCAGTTAGAGGCCCAGAAGGCAAGGAATATATGCTATTACCAGGAGAATATGAGATCAAAAAAGGTTATGGCGTTCTTTTGATTTACAACATATCTCCCGATACTATAACTATGATCGATGGATTCCTTCTGACGCGTGCATATTACAAGAAGATGACTCAGTCTTTGCACGTTCTAGATTCATACAGTGTCTCGTTCAGTGAAACCAAATCAGATGAAGCGGTAACTTTTAATACAAAACTCGAAGGCGATGAACGCTTGCTGTTACAACAACTGCTGTCGAAATATAATGATTGTTTTTCGAATGGTCTCAAAGATTTGGGTTTCACTGATGTGACCGATATGGAAATTGAACTTGAAGATAGTGAACCTGTTGTTTACCGACCCTATCGTATGTCGTTTGCTGAACGGTCTCTGGTAAGAGGTATGGTGCAGGAAATGATCGAGAGTGGCATTGTAAGGGAATCTTCATCTCCATACGCCAGTCCCATTGTTTTGGTTCAGAAGAAAACCGGTGAGAAACGCTTATGCGTTGACTACCGAGCTCTCAACCGAAAAACAAAAAAGGATCACTATCCCCTCCCTCGAGTAGAGGACCAACTGGATCTATTGGCGGGTAACACGGTATTTACTTCCTTGGACTTGGCCTCGGGCTATTATCAAATCCCGATGGCAGAAGAGTCCCGCCACAAGACAGCCTTCGTAACTCCGGACGGGCAGTATGAGTACAATCGCATGCCGTTCGGTTTAGTAAATGCTCCATCAGTGTTCCAGCGGACTATAAACAAAATTCTCTTAGAGGCTAAAATCAAATATGCGATTGTATACATGGATGATGTACTCATTCCCGCTAAAAACGTTGCAGAGGGTCTTCAAAGGTTGGAAGAGGTATTGCAACTTCTTAAAAAGGGTGGTCTCACCTTAAAGATGAGTAAGTGCAATTTCCTTATTAACACGATCGATTTCCTTGGGTTCGAGGTTAGTGCAGAGGGTATCCGCCCAGGCAGCAGGAAAACCATTGCCGTGTCTAACTTTGCGAAGCCTACTAATCAACATGAGGTTAGACAATTTTTGGGACTTTCAGGATTCTTTAGAAGGTTCATCAAAGACTACGCCATAATTACTGCACCTTTGACAGACCTTCTGAAAAAGGAGACAAAGTGGTCATGGGATGATAGTCAAGATTGTGCATTTAACAAAGTCAAGGCCCTGCTTGTAAACCGTCCCTTATTGGCATTGTACGATCCAAAAGCAGAAACTCAATTGCACACGGATGCAAGCAAAGATGGTTTAGCTGGCATCCTCCTCCAAAGAAACTCAACTGGAACTTTTCAACCTATATCGTACTTCAGTCGAAAAACCACAGCAGACGAACGTAAGTTTCATTCTTATGAGCTCGAAACGTTGGCAGTGATAGCTTCCTTAAATCGGTTTAGGGTTTATCTTATTGGCATGCCGTTCAAGATCCTTACAGACTGCAACGCGCTGAGGTCGACATTAACAAAAAGAGACCTCATTCCGCGTATTGCACGATGGTGGGTCCAAATGCAAGAGTATGACCTCACGATAGAATACCGACCAGGGCCTCGTATGTCACACGTTGATGCGTTGAGCCGTAATCCCGTTGAAAGTAGTATTCCAGAAACTCATGTGTTGGACGTTTTAGCGATACAGGACTCTGACCAAAATTGGATTACCACCGTACAATCCGCTGATGAGGAGGTCAAGAGAATAAAGGACATTTTGAATGACTCAGAATCTGCTCAAGTGCTTGATATCCACAAAAACTACAAATTGAAAAACGACCGAGTGTATCGTATAATCGGCGATGAGATTAAGTGGCTGGTTCCGAAGGGCGTGCGTTGGCAGATATTAAAAATGAATCATGATGATGTTGGGCACTGTGGCTTCGAAAAAACTTTACAACGGATTCAGAAAAATTACTGGTTTGCTAAACTTCGCAGGTTCGTAAAGAAATACGTTGCTTCGTGTTTGGAGTGCGCACATCATAAAGTGCCTGGTGGAAAACACGAAGGTGAACTACATCCTATTGAAAAACCTTGTATTCCCTTTCACACAATCCACGCCGACCACTTAGGTCCCTTTATAAAAAGTAAGAGAGGCAATACCTACTTATTGGTCTTAGTGGATGGTTTCACGAAGTTCGTCAACATAAATCCTGTTCGGAACACCAAATCCGTTACTACAGTCAAGGCTCTTCAGGAACACATAAGCTATTTTGGTGTGCCTACTCGTCTCATAACAGACAAAGGTTCTAGTTTTACGAGCAAGACCTTTAAAGATTTTGTAAAGTCTAATGGCATCAAACACATTATCAATGCAGTGGCTACACCTAGGGCTAATGGCCAGGTTGAAAGATTCAACAGAACCATTCTGGATGCGCTGTCTACTTCTACACATGGAAAAGACGAAAAATCCTGGGATGAATGTATTGCAGATATACAGGTGGGCCTTAATACGACAACGCATAAAACTACCCAGAAAAGTCCATCCGAACTGCTTTTGGCTTCAACGTTAAATGTAGATCCGAAGGAATACTGAACACGATCTTTGACGATACGGCTGTTGCAACATCCCCCGAAATTTTAAGCGATATTAGAAACGAAGCCGGTGAAAAAATTAGACAACAGCAGGAAAAGGACATGGAAAGATTTAATAAACATAGGAAACCCGCAAAACATTACGCTGAAGGAGATTTAGTTCGTGTCCAAAGACAGGTTCCACATGATGGAAAATCTCAAAAGCTTGTCGTAAAGTACCAAGGTCCCTATCGCATAATAAAGGTGCTACCCAACGATAGGTATGTGGTCGAGGATACTCCCATCTCGCGCAAGCATGGGCGACGTTATGAGAGTATCGTCGCAGTAGATAAAATTCAACCGTGGCTAAGTTTTAACCGAGATTTGGAAAGTAGCGCTGAAGAGAATGATAGCTCTGGTGAAGGAGAATAGAATATTTAAAAAAATCATTATTTATTGTACCTACTAGATTATTATATCTCTAGTTATATGTCTAACACATTACATACATATGTACATTTTTGTTCACTGTTTCGTATTCTGTTGATTAATCAATTTACGTAACTTGTATATTTTATGACGACTCTCTATCGTTCCAAGACTACGATTACAGAGTTTAATAATGTTCAGAGTTAGTTTCCTATAGTTTTTTGTTATTAAGATAATTATTGATGATTGATTGATAATTATTTAAGTCTTACTTAATCTTAAATGAATAATCTGTACATTTTAAAGGAAAAATAGTAGAAGTTTTTTTTATTTATTTTAGTGGATGTGATTATTTTATATTCATTTAAAAATCTAAATGTATCTTTCTATATTCTACAGTTCTGTACTAATCATGGCAATGGGTAACTAAAATATTTATAATAAATTTAAATTATTTTGAATTAAAATCCTAGATCCATATTCATGTTTGTTCTTACTTATATGTATAATATACCTAAGCGAAGGGACTCGCTTGGAACAGGATGGCCGAGCTGTAAGCTACCATTATAGTAATATTTATATTTCTTAAATTCAATGCAGAATAATTAAATCAGTAAGGGGTCACTTGCACTTTAATATAATAATATAAGCAATTTATAATAAGTCTTTTATTTGTTATCATTGTATCTATCGCCAACCAATAGCAAGCCGCGGCGCCACAGGTGTTCTTAGTGGTGGGGTCGGTTAGGAAGGGGTAGTACGGTTGGAGGTGGAATGGGTGGCAAGCGGGCATTCTGTTCTTAGCAGTTGAACTAGCTAGTCGTTCTTAAAAAGTATTTTCTATCTTTATATTTTTTACTAGAAAGTGATTTTGTGAAAGTGATTTTGTTAAAAAGTGAAATAAATAGATATCAAGTTTTTAAACAGTGCATTTTTCATCAACGATCCTGACTCCTGGAAACTGATCTTATAATACTTATCGTCTAACTACCAGTTGCACGAACGTTCATAAAAGTTAATCCTCCATTAAATCGCTTGCTGTCAATTTATGTCTTGTTGACGTAGTAAAAGCTAGCAAGAGATTTAATGGCGGATTATCTTTAATGAAGGTACATGCAACTGACCGTATGACTTTGAATTCAATTCCTATACTTAGAAGTAGCGGGGAGAGATTGGATGAGGAAGGCCGAGGACAGAGTTTTGTGGCGCGCCTTGGGAGAGGCCTATGTTCAGCAGTGGACGATGATGGGCTGATGATGATGATGATGACTTAATTAGAAAAATCTACTTTTTTTTCTTTAGCTGTAAATGCAAATTCTAACATGTTTTAAATAGGTATATTAGTTCTCATAAACAGTATTACAAGATGTGTCATCAAGTCGGTAGTAACATTTTATAGTCGCATTTATTGGAAACAGACCGCTTCCGCCGCCCACAACAGTATATCTGAACATAATTGACTTGTCCATTCGATCTTTGGCTATGATGCAATGACGAGCAATTTGCATCTTGGAAGACTGTATGTATCAGACATTGACGTGTACGCGATGTTATATTGACTTATGGATGTGGGTGGGATACTTGAAGCGGTATGGCAAGTATAGCTGGCTAAAATGAGTTCACATAATTTTAGGGTTCCGTACCCAAAGGGTGAAAACGGAACCGTATTACTAAGACTACGATGTCCGTCCGTCCTATTTAGGGCTGTAATTTTGAACCGTAATAGCTAGACAGTTGAAGTTGTCACTTAATATGCGTTATTACAGCGGATTTGTTAACAAATAATAAAAATTACAAAAAGTAAAAATGTAAGGGTGGTCCTCATACAAGAAACTAGTTTTTATCAACGTTTTTTCAAGCGTCAAACTTGATGTGATTATAGAGCATACTCTCCAGTATAACAACAAATATTAAAAACCAGCCAAGTCTGAGTCGGTCTCGTGTCAAAGGTTCAGGACAACAAAAAAATTCTTGATTAAGTATCGGAGGCAGCTGACGTATTATTGGTCATCGCAGAACATCAACCAAACATGCAAACTTGAGAATCAGTGTGATTCATCGTTCAGCAAATAATTTCCCACCAGCAGAAGTAATTTGAAGAAAAAAACGGAAGCATCTCATGAACTAGACCATCTCGAACGTAAGATAAGAGGGAAATAACCGCTCTGTTTACGTTGAACCGCGAAAATATTTCTAAACAACGCCTTGCGTCATGCTCTGTATGCCTAGCGTTTAGCGAACCGACGCCAACCTTCCCACTGTAGCTCATTTGCGTCAAAAAAATTAATAAGCAAACGCGAAAATTGTAGCCAAATCATTTGGTCACGAGAAACTTTTCGCAATGCATTTGTGCTTTGTCACGTTAACGAATCGTGACATAATATTAAACGGGCTATCATTTTACACTAGATTCACGCTTGTGTTAATTCTGGTTTACACCTATGTTTGGTTTAGTGTTCTTTGGTGGTTTTTAGGGTTCCGTAGTTAAAAAGGAACCCTTATAGTTTCGCCATGTCTGTCCGTCTGTCCGCGGCTTAGCTCAGAGATGCTTAGTACTAGAAAGCTGGAATTTGACATGGGTATACATATTTATCACGCCGACAAAGTGGTAAAATAAAATCTTAAAAAATTTTTTTTGGTACCTCCCCTACACGAAAAGTGCGGATGCAAATTTTTTTTCTTGTCCCTTCCATGGTGTGGGAAATCCATTAAGTGTGTCCCACACCCCCATGCCCGCTAAACGCTTGTTTCTGCATACGTAAAAAAAATGCATGGCAGTAGTGTATACAACGAATTTAAAAGGAAAACTATCACCTCTAAGTACGCTTTCCAAGTTAACGAGTAATAGTCGACCAACTACTAGACTATATATTATTGTATACATAGCTTTAGCTTAAGAATTTATATTGTAATAGTTATTAAGTCGTGTTATGTTGTAGAGTTTCTGGCCGCATCTTCTCCACAGCGGCAACACGTTCCCACGCGGTGGTAGCTTTAAAAAAGATTTGACGTTTGATAAGTGTGCTGCAAGCTCCTATATTGAATAAATTATATTGACGGAGTCACGTTGCAGGTTCTGACCTGAGCACTTGTCTCGCGTGTTGTTCGCGCGTCGCGTTTTTGCCTGCCATGAGGCTCCGCAATCCTCAATCTCTTCTTGTTCTTGATCAAGAACAATCCCTGAGATTGGGATAGATACTCCCATAAACTACTTGACATTGGCGGAAATGCGGTGCTAACGCACAAGCAAAAGGTCCATTAATTATAAATAAAAAAATATATATTGACTTTGACTTTGAACTTGTAAAATGTACTTTTTAGACTTTAAGAGCCGTTAAACCGTAGTATAAACCAACTCGTAAGTCCAGTATGACAACTGGAATTCATAATTATTCAATGTTAAATTTGATTTGAAATAGTTATTTGAAATAACAGATAGGACCCGAGTCCGTCCCATTCGTTCCCGTACGGTATTCCCGGCACGTTTGCACGAAGGACGCGGGAGCACGGGCCGGCAGATGCGCTCGAGTAAATCGTGATACGTATACACCAAGCACCGACCCACCCGCTGGCTGGTGTGAGGGTGGGAGACCTCATATTCAGGACTGGGCACTTTGTGTCAATGTTATAGGAATGGATGGCTGGTTGGAAATGGCGATGTACGGTGCATGAAGAATGCGAGAGCGTGTTATAAATTATTATCTAGCATAGCATATGCTCACGACTATATTCCCCGAGGGGGTAGTCAGAGATATTATGAAAACTCAGTACATTCACGTTTCACCAGTAGTACCGAAACTCTGTCCAGTGTGACGGGGAGTGAGCCACTTATAATGAACAGTGGATACAATACATGCCTCGAAATTGAAGCATGCAGGTTTCCTCACGATGTTTTCCTTCACCGAAAAGCCAGTGGTGTTACAAATCGTCGTGGTGAAATTGATATCATTAGCATCAAACTTAGAGTATACCCATCAAACTGAATAACTTTTACAATGCTAGCAAACCGATCGGAGCAAAAAAAAACACCTTTTGCATACATTTGCATCGAGTTTTTTTGCTCCGATCCTGTATACAGGTTTCAACCAAATATGCTGACGCTTTTTTAAGGAGACGATCAGACCTGACTGAACATCTTTTTCTATGGAAGCAACATTGAAATTACGAAAAAAAAAATCGGCTGTCCGATACATTTTGGTCGAATAGGATTGCAGTTTCATATGGAACAACTGTTTTTTTTGCGATTTTGACCTTGGTCCCTTAGAGAAAGCTGCTCAGTTGGATAGTCTGATCCTCCTCTTAAAGACCCTATGTACAGGATGTGAAGGGTACTCCAGATCATGAAACTGAACAACTCTTACGACGGGACCAATATTGAAATTGTGAAAAAAACAATTGTTGTTCCATAGAAAACGATGTTTTTTAATTTTTTGGACGATACGCTTGGCAAGGCATCTATCACAACTTAACAATTCATTCCATCCTGAATCTTTCAATATGTAGCCTATGACGTTTTCTATGAAACAACATTTTTGATTCGCGACTATTTTGGCTCCATGTTAAAAGTTGGTCAGTTAGATGATTTGAAGGACCCCCTAAAATATGTAACGCATTCAATTTTACACCTTGTATTAACGTGTAACCCGATACGACTAAAATAGTTGGACCTAAAGATGTACCAAACAAAAGCGTATAACAAACCATTGTACCAACCAAACATCCAAGTCACAAAGGATGCAAAGAGAAAGTCTCGGGAAAGGATCTTTTGAAACAGGAATTTTAAGTAACAGATGTTTATGCAACAAAAGATAATTTATTGGGTTACGTAACTGTATCTAAGTGACTATTGAGAAAGGTGTACGTGAGATGAATATAATTGTTATCTAGGTAACATCTATCTATGTAGGGTGAAATATTTGAAAAAATTTACAATCCTAAAAATAGTAGGTAAGTATATACAATATTATAGGCCTTTACCCAAAGAGGGGTCCTTAATTGAATAATATTCAATAATTTTTTTAAGTGTAATGTGTGTAAATTATTTAATTAAATGAAATGTATTGTAATAGAACTTATAACGAGATTGAAATAATAATTTAATTAATGCATGCTTAATGAATTTAATAAGATGATTATTTTGTATTCTGAATTTATTGTAATTGAAATTAAGGAATAAAGAGGCTTTATTATTATTATTATTATATACAATATTAAAACATAATCCTCCTTCTGGCGCAGTCGGGTAAAAATAGTAGGATATACAATCAAATTTATAGTGGGCCGCACAATCGAATGCATCTACTATCTATGTTACGACGGATAGAAAATGAATATATACGCAAAATCTTCTCACCGATCCCCGCTACCCATGCACCGCGTAGCTCCAGCAATACCTCCTATGCCGAGTTCCGTACCCCTCTGGATGCCCCTAGGTCGGTTGCTTAAGAGAAGTTTATTCCGAATACGTAAATGCGCGCTGCATACAAACGAAGTCTGGTGATATTTTCAATACTAACTAATTAAACTCAATGAAATTTTGCAGAAACAATCTAGGACCAAATATCTATGCTTGTATCGTGTCCGATTTTGGTTAAAATATACAGTTTCAATGCTAGGATTAATTTAAGATTTGTATGGAAATCTTTGAGGCACTGTAACTTTAAAACTGTACATTTTAAGGAAAATCTGACATGACATGAGATTTGTTTCTAGATCGTTTCTGCAAAATTTCATTGAGTTTAATCGGTTAGTATTGAAAATATCACCAGACTTCGTTTGTATGGAGCGCGCCAACAGTAATATACCCTTAAGCTCATTCATTTTGCGCGGTAGACCTTTCGTGGTCCCTCCAATAGTCCGCAGTAAAAAGCAGTAACTGCTCCCTGAGCAACGCTGTATTTAAAAAATTAAAAAAAAAACTCAAAATCTACTGAACTAATTTTGATGTAACTTATTTATTGTTTGATAGCTTATGATCTGACTTAAAATCTGGTACATAATTTGTGCGGACAAAGTCGCGGGTAAACTCTAGTAAGATTAAAGAAAAATCGAAGGAGGCCTTTTCCCATCAGTAGTCTGAAATAAGCTAAATAAAACAATTCTTACACAATAACTTCTATTAATTTCAGTCATTTACATCTACTGGAGGCAAAAAGTCCCAATTATCCTCGCATAAGAAAAGCAAACATAAAGGCGTCTCCACACGGTCCGGCGACTCGGTCAGTGGCGTGGCGGCGTGGCGTGGCGTCCCGGGGCTACGGTCCGCGAGCCAAGCGAGAAGATGCGCTTTCTAACGCCGAGACTATAATATGTTGATATGTGGGGTAAGATTACGATGATCATTTATCATAATGCCTTGAGAAAAGGCCAAGGTCTAATGCGACTGTTGTATTTAGATATTTGTAGGCAGTACAGCGGTTACGAGGATTATACAGGCAACTGTTCATAGGGCCCAGCGTTAAGGGCAATAGATACAATTTGTACAATATCAGTAAAAGCGGTGTTGAAAAATGTGATAAAATATAAATCTATTTTAGTTACAGCCTATCAGTTGAACTTAAAAATAATAGTCGATTTATATCGTGAAATTTCAAGCAAGCTTCGCTTATATACTTATTATACTGTAAACAATCCAGAGAGAGTGTGTCCTGATAAGAATTCGCATATCCTCGAGCTTTGCATGAGGGCTTTAACTACGACAGTGACAAATGGAGTGAAACTCCAATAACACCTCAAGTTTTCAGGATGAAATTACGGATTTAAGAGGACGAAATGTATTATTACTTCGTGAGGTCTCAAATTTTCCATCTGTTCATCCGTCAATCAAAAGCACACGTTACATTACAGCACCTACATTCACAATTTCGTAACAAAAATTAAAGCAATCACAGACCAAATACAATTAGTTTCCGTTTCTTACGTTATGCACGATAGTTGGAGTTCGAGAGCAGGGTCACGCTCGGCGGATCGTCGGCGGTAATTAGCGAGAATTTCGTATTACAACAAAGACGGCGCCGTTTTTTTATGCTAATTTTTGTTGCTGAGGCAAAATTTTAGAGCGTCAAATTTTGTCTAATTTGATGTTTGGAGTCTGGACGTCAAATTAAAGAAAATTTTTCAATTGTGTATTTTATAGTCTATATGATACAGGGTGAAATTGATATCATTAGCATCCTTTAAAACTGGATAAGAGTATACCCATCAAACTGAATAACTTTTACTATGGGATCAAATCGATCGGAGCAAAAAAAAATCAGCTGTTGCATACATTTGAATCGAGTATGCATTGCAATTTAGTATGGAATAGCAGTTTTTTTTTTTTGCTTGGATCAGTTTGCTTCCGTAGGAAAAGTTGTTCAGTTTGATGGTTAGATTCTTAGTTTAAAAGGATGCTAATGATATCAATTTCACCCTGTAGATCCAATCAGGGGTCTTATTATGCAACGATCCGATTCAATCGGTATCAAATCGACATGATGTTTTTGACACTTTGACTTGGCGATACTGATTCTTAATATTTAGTTCATTCAAAAATATGTTATAAATCTTGTATCAATGTAATCAAATTGTATCAATGATATAATCGGAAACTTAGACAATAGTCCTACTGATCCCACCAAAAACACTAAGTACGTACTTAAAAGTCAAACAAAATTTACAAAACCGATGAGTCTGTTTGAATCGGGCTATGAATGTTGAACAGACTGGAACACTGGCCATGCTGGACCAAATGTCTGTTCTTTTCTTACTGAACAGGGTGGTAGAGAGTGTGCCTAAAAAGTACTCCACTAAGATGACCCAATGCGGTTTAGCAGAGGATTACCTACGTGAAAAAATCACCTATAACCCATATCCATAATTTTTCTTACCGACAATCCAAAGCTTACCGGTTTAAAAGCGAGTTTCCAACCGCTACACACAAAAAACTAAGCCAATTAATAATGCGAGTCATCGTGCCGCGAACGGAACGGTCACGCGCGGCGACCAAGCGTGACGTCACGGGACGTGACGCTCCCGTCCCGCGGCCGTCGCGGTCCGCGCCCGCCACGCACCGCTGCCTCGGTGTGAACGCGCCTTTACATTTGCATAAGATGATTGTAGATTTGTAATTCGAGAATAGAACGGAACGATGGACTTGATGGACATTTCAATGGTAGAATATAGAGTTTCATTATAGCAAAAACTGAAATGTAGATTTGAGACAACAATACAGGTACTACAGTATGCTTTTACCACATGAGTAAATAAACCACAGAGAAAGCTTCACACAATCGCGCTAGTGGACAATCTATGGGAGACATTGGGCGAGTGCATTAGGTGATCATTTTGGGCCACCACTCTTGCCTTGCCCCACAGAGACTAAGGCTCTCGATACAAACGAAGTCTGGTTATACTTTAATACTAACCAATTAAAGTCAATGCAATTTTTCAGAAACATTCTAGAAACTATTATCTATGCTTGCATTGTGTCTGATTTTCGTTAAAATATATAGTTTTAAAGTTACAGTGCCTCAAAGATTTCCATACAAATCTTAAATTAATCCTAGCACTAAAACTGTATATTTAAACGAAAATCATAAAAACATAGAGATTAGTTTCTAGATTGTTTCTGAAAAATGTTAATGACTTTAATTGGTTAGTATTGAAAATATCAACAGACTTCGATTGCATAGAGCGTGCTCCGAATTATATGCCCTTAATTTTAGGTCAATTTCTTTTATGTTTTTAGTGTATTATAATATAAAGTTTTGTCAGCTCAAACGGCTTTAGAAGTAAAATAAAATCTCTAAAACCGCCTGTCAAAATCACGAAGGTATCTTAGACGCACTATACTTACAATTTTATACACATAAAAAAGTGTTTAATAGTTATAGCAAAGTATCCGATCTGACCTTTTCGAAAGGGCATCTTGTGCTGATTTTATGTATGTAGGTATTATTGTAATGTAAAGGTTTGCATAGTACCTACCGTGATATTTCAGAACTAAAGGTTAAGGACGTTGATTTGTAAATTAACGAACCTTCCAGTCGATGGGACACTTGCTGGAATCTGCTATTCCATACATTTGGGAAGAGTAACAGTAGACATTTTCTACAAACACCATCGTATACATATACCGGCAAAGAAAATACCTTGACAGCTCAGAGCAAAATTTGTGGGCAAATGCGTTACTCTCTGAACACCCCTTACCGCCTCCCTCCACATTGGTCAAGATGTCTACCGCATAGTGCATAACTACTTCTCACCGATCCCCGCTACCCAATCCGTCGCGTAGTTCCAGCAACGCCCATTGCCGAGGTCCTTACCCATTATGGGTGCCTCTTGGGCAGGTTGCTTAATTCACTGGTTCGGTAGACCTAGGGCGCTTCGCCGTCACTGGTGTGGTCCCCCCAATAGTCCGCCGTAGCAAGCAGCAACTGCTCCCTGAGCAAACTGTATACGTCAGTGTATAAAAAAAAAAACAAAGTGCATAACTATTCTAATAAGGTAGGTATAAAATACTTCTTACAAAACCTCACTAATGAAATCTTCATGTAAATAGAGATTCGTGAACTTTGAATAACAATGACGAAGAACAATGATACGACAGTGCATTGAATTGATAAGATAATTGGAACATTCTACAACGGGTACACTGATAATGAAGGCAAGCATGAAACAATAGATATAGAAACAAAACGACTACACGGTGTTTCAGAACGAGATGAAGAAAACGTAAACATCGTCACGCTGATTCTTTGCCACAGACGCCTCTAATGAATATGATTTCGTTTTTGTGTGTGGGTTAGAAACGTGCAGAATACTAATGTAGGTAAACCACGGGTCAATTGGTTAAAATGCCAACCCATATCTACCACTATCAACACTTGTAAACAAGGATCAACAACGGTAACCACTAACGACAGACAATGCGAGCGAGAGATGATTCTGCAACAGAACCCGAAATCGTCATCATCATCATCTCAGCCAATGGACGTCCACTGCTGGACATAGATTCCCTCAAGGATCACCCTCATCCAACGGGTTCCCGCCACCTTCACCAGGTCGTCGGTCCACCGTGTGGGGGGCCTACCCACGCTGCGCTATCCGGTACGCAGTCGCCACTCGAGAACTCTTCGTTCGGCGTTGAACCGACTAACAGATTATCAAAAAATGGACGGTCATCACTTATGTATTATTACTAATTTACTACCTACGACTAAGATCGTCAATTTGCTTCCAGATGTGACGGTTATAGCAAACTGCTTATATGAGGTCCACTTTATTCCTATGGTTAATTTATAAAAATAATAATAGTATAAAAGCATAAATAAGTATAAAAATCTAAACTGTTCAGAGAATCCGGCACAGTTCGTTTCTGGTCTCTCCAACTCTCGAGCCAGGTCCTTTGCTTTAGCGCTCCAGGGACCGGCCGTCTCAACTTCGAACGGTATGAATGAATAATTTGCCTTCAAGGACGAGCTACCAGCAGTGCTTCGAGCGTCTCGCGCACTCTACAGCTGACCCGGCTACCTGCGTTGTACGTTCTTTATTCCTTTTCCAGAATCTTTAAATATGCTTAAAGTGAACATTACCATCTTCTAGCTTGTAGTCTATGTCAAAACAGGAGTACGGCTATGAAAAGCTTTTTGTATGTACGTTTGTGTTTACGTTTTATTAATTGAATTCTGATACGGAGTTCAGTTCAGCTATGTGAGCACTCGTTATGTGTACACAGCTACGTCATCACGAAATAATTCGTGCGCCGAGGCGCGAGCTGGTATGCGCTAAACAAATATGTGCTTACGGCATATTACGATAAGATACTAAATTACTGATAATTTTTATACCCGAAGGCAGGATATCTGGGAGTCACATGATTACCACACACATCTTTAATTATATGGTCTAAGTTTGAACACGACTTGGGACGGGTGGCCATCGAGTCATTAGAAGATGTGAAGAGAAACTGGTAAAGCACTTATACACGACTATTTGTGGCGAGAAACATTTTTGGATCTCCGATACGAAATCGATCGGCAGAACCGCACTTTTCTATTGAAGGTCCAAAAATTTACCGTCTCGCTTTTCGACCCATGTTTCTTAGGGGAAATTGTTTTGTTTCATTATCTGAATATAAGCCTTAAAATTTGTCTAGTAATTAAAAATAGAAGTGTATTCGTTTAACCAAAATCTTGTTTCGACAAGGATAGACAATATTGCTTTCGACGTCTTTTTAGAAAAGTCTGTGATATTTTGAAGTACGCAATATGACAATAAACCGACGTGTAAATCCCAATACAATGTTTGTCAAAGAAAGATCACATGTTCCACCAATTCAAAATGCAGGAGTATGGTGATGGTCTACTGGTATACTCCGTGGGTTAACCTTACAGATCGTAGATCCTGGATGATCTCCGCTGTTGATCTCGGTGTACAAGAGTTATAGTGTTGAGAATTTGTGGTGCCCTGAAAAAACATCGTAAATCACAAATCCTTCAAATTCAAAAGAAGAATTGCAACGAAAATCAAAGTACCTATAACTATCAAAGAGACAACTTGGAGCCATTTCCTTATCACCTCACCTAATAACAAAGATAAACAACAAAGTATGGGGCAGATAAGCAAATCACTCATTGAGTATTTACACAAACCGGAAGATAGTGAAATTCCAAGTAAATGAGACAATGAAGAAGTTATTAAATATGAAAACAGCGAGCTAATCGTCTACAACTTTAGCAATCTTTGTCATTATGCATACCACGTAAACAACAAGAATCTTAATCGAAGATTTAGAAATACAATTTTCGACATAGTATCAATAAATCAGCGTCTTGTGTAATTCGTGTTAATGGAAGAATAAATTTAAATTCTAAAACATCTCACGCAAATGCTCAGAAAAATAATGTGCGTGTATCACGTCAGTGTAACACGGAATCTTTCTCGTGCATTGTATAGAAAAATTACTACCAGAAAAACTAATTATTCTTATAAGAACGCAAATACAAACACAACCCAACACAACCTCTATTTACACTCTTGGAGATATTGTGCGTTGTAATGATTAATCAAAACTATTACTATCTTGAATTTATCGTCATGGTAGCTCAATGGCCCAAAGTGTTGGCCTCAGGGCTCCCAAACATAACTATACTGTCAATCTCTCGTGCAAATATTGATCTTGAAGTTCATGCAGATCTTTCTGTCCCTCTTCATTCCGACAATTCCTACTTGGGACATATCCATCTTCCGATCATAGGCATAACGGACTCAATCAATTACGCATGCATTCAAATATAAATAACTTAGACGCAACATCATAAACGGACTCTGAGCGGATACTTTGAGTAATCACGTGCAAATGCTAAAAATTCCAAAGAAATTACTTTTTATTCAACCTCCAACGTATAAATATATCTTGAAGCGTAAATTTCCTTGAACTAGCGTTCACATAGACGCACGTCAACTTCGTCGGAAGCGGTCCGACGAGAGGTGTATAAGAAATAAAAAAGAAAGTCTGATACCGTTCGTCGACCCACATGCCTCGTGCCTGAGCTCAGCCGAGCGGCGAGCACCGTGGATAAACGGACATACGTGACTCGGGATAAAAACGAAATTGAAAATTGTTGAGAGAATTAATTTGGTTCCCGTAGGAATGCCTCTTAGCCAGTATCCTGAGAAGCTTCACTGCTGTGACAACAGGATATTCTAAGTGGCTCTTAAAAGATTGAAGAACTATGATGAAACTGCTTAGTAAAATCCAAACATTTGTTATTACGAAATGCATTTGGTCAGATGCAGGTTTTAAAACATCGTAAGCATTTTAGCAACCACCAACAAGTTTGTAGCTAATTTTCCTTATACGCCGCACGGAATTCATGACCAAATCTGGTATTCTGCGAATCAGCAAGTTTAGGTCGCTAAGTCAGCTACCCGTTTCAGAACGGACCCATTTAGTCGACGCCGCAGTCTGGAACCAATTGAAGCAGTAAATCCTAATCCGAATGGTTCCACTTGAACTCTCGTGCTATATTTAGCTAAAAGCTTTTTTAACTGAACAGCCAGTCTTGAAATAGCGCAGTGAACATGGTTTTATGTCTTTGGAAGCATTAGGTTACGTGGTAATAAATCTACAAACAGACGTGAGGCGCCGGAGAGTAATTGAAAACTTTTTAATGACTTCAATTCACAGATTGGGTTACATCTTTTACTCTTATTTTAGTCGAGGGGCTACATTATCTAGTGTAGATTGTTGTTCGTAGTATAAGGAATCCTTCAGAGCAGACAGAGTTTTATTCTGTTATCTACAGTTACGCTTAAATGTTGTAGCGTTTAAAGATGTTCTTAACTTAAAATTATCAAAACTTATCAAAAATTATCTAGAATATCTATACATATGCCCAGTCGACATTTTTGAAGTGAAGGTTCAAGAACTGCTGATGAATCTTTATTGAAACTGCTGGAACCGAGGTTTATATGTGGCGCCCGTAAAGTTATTCCTTCATCTTTTATGTCTAGAAATTACAAAAACCACTCAGTGAATTACATCTTTTATCTACAATACCCAACAACCCCAACCCACAATACCTATACAACATTTCGCAAATACATACATACAGACATCAAAACCGTATTCCATCTCGGAGTGGCGACAGAAAGAAATGTTCCCCACATTCTGCCCTTTTCAGTGTAACTGATTTTACTGTAATTTTGTATTTGGTGTAAATAAAGCATATTCCATTTAGAAATTCCAGAAAATTTTGCAGAGTAGGTAAGGTTCCAGGCAAAGTAAATCGTAGCCCTCCAATTACCTACCAGGCAACCAATCAAACGCGGGATAATCGCCCTTGTACTGAAGCAGATATTTAAAGCGGCATCCCATCCAGCAGAGCAGCGACCGGCCTTAACCAGAATGCCGGTGCGCTGACGTCGAAGGTGGTTAGAAAGTTGCCTGCTTGCGTCACGGCGCATCGGGGTCGAAGACCTTACACACGCGCCGTGCTAGGGATGACAACTTGACAATGTTACTTGGAATTGTTCAAAAAACCAAAAAGCCTTTTTTTAAACCTGTTTTGTACCACTGCTGGGTAAAGGTCTCTCCTAAACTCTTCCTCATATCTCCGTCCGGTGCTACATCCCGCCACTCATTGCAGTGGGCATTCCGGTAGACTTTACACACTGTTTAGAATTGTTTCTTTTCTGAGCTTGAGGTACTTGGATGAGATTCTCAAAGCAAGGGCTAGTCCAGTTTTAAAATAACTACAGATCTTGATCTGGCTAGCAACATTAGTAACATTCACTAATTCTCAATGTTTATGTGTGTGATGGTTTCGGTTGTTGTTTCCAGTTGACATTTTAGAAGGACTGTTGACTTGTTGTCTGTCGTGTAGGTTTCATTAACAAGTACATGATTCACGTGTTTGTTTGTTTGGCAAACTTGTTTTATTTATTGTATATTCATTGCATTATTAATGGAAAGAATTAAGTCCTAACTGTCCTCAAAAACTTGTGATCTTTCGGCATTGCTACTTTCAAACTGTTACTGAGTACTTATTTATATGTTTATGTATTGCTCCTGACCGATTTTAGCCATGGCACCTGCTTCAACTCCGACGGTGGAGTTGACAAGCTCTAATGTGGCTAACATAACCAATCTTGTCAGTGAAGATCCTCGCACATAGCGGGAACGTGAGCACGTCGATCACATAATAATACTGTATAGCCGCTCGTTGTCTGGCTTTAAACTTATCACGGTTGGCATCTAGTGCATCTCTGATCGCCTACTTCAATATCATAGATTTTGTTATTTACGCTGAACGATTGGCAGCCAGATCCTCCTACTGCGTGGGCTCACACTTTTTCTAAATCTATCTATATAATCTTATTTTAAGTTACAACTTTTGCCCACGATGTCTTCCTTGTCGACATGTAACTTGTATTCTTTAACTATCTGTATCTCTATACCACCGATCAGATTTAATAAAACTTTGTAAAAACAAGCTTTTATTAGGCTTACTAAGGTAATAAGTAAATTCAGTGAAGTGTCAACCCTGGTATCATCACGTAGACTGCCGACGCAGCGACCTCGTTCGGTCGCGGACGCGTCGACGTTCTCCAACGTAACCAGCTGTTGTATTACACTTGAACAACTTGCATCCTACTAATACTAGTTAGTTTGTTAGTGATAGGAAACATTCATAATGTCTTTATTTGTTGGGAAGATGTTAAAACAACAATTATTTAGTTGTTGACGAAGCGTGTAGCAGATTTAGAGTGTATAGGTTTAAGATTTTGACGAAGCATGTTGCTGATTTGAAGCTTGTACTTTCTTGTAAATAAAGGTTTAGTTGTTCGCTATATCTTAGCTTAGCTTAGTTTAGTTCAGAAATGTTAATTCAAATCTGTCCAATACGATACGTGTACCTGATACAAATTCTAACGCAGTGGATCCCGGAGAATGGGAGCCGCCATCACAGTCGACCTCGGAAGATGATGGGTGATGGACCCATCACCTTCAGTGATGGGTGGGTGAAGCTGCCTGAAGACAGGGATGCATGGATGATAAAACAATCAACTCTGCACCAAACATCATCAAGCATGATTTTTTTGCACAATGATGCCATGCTTGAATCTGATGTCATTTCTAAAAAGGATTTTTTTTCGGTAGTTAAGGTGCGAGCACGGATATAAAGACTCTACCATTATTTAATCATTAAAAAAATGCAACCTAGACGAAATTACATCTACCTTTGACTCCAGGATGAAACAGTACGACGACCAACTAAAACGTGCCTCCGCTGGTAAGAGCACTTCTCAGAAAGACCTTAGAATTCTGGCCGGTGAGTTCGAAGACCTCACTTCGGTCTCAGATATAATCTCCGATCAGATCTTCTTGTCCAGGGTCTGGATCGTCATGAATTGGTTCACGTAGAAAGGTCATTCTGATCCATGGTCTCGCAGAATCAAAAGATTTGAGTGTCGAGGAATCGGTTCTCAAATTACCTCGTGTGTCACCTCATTTTCGGCTGTTATGTGACAATACTTGATGTGCTTTCGTTCAGCAGAGGCGTTACGCACGGTACATTTTGATTAGGTATAGCTCACGTATAAAGCCCAAAAGAAAAAGACTAAAAGGAACTTTACCCCGGCCCGAGTCAAAAAGAAAGAAAGTGTGTGATCTTTTCTAAGACATACGGTATAGAAAATTGAAAAGAATATACAGGGTGTTAGGGTAAACAGTTGCATTACTTTAAGAGGTGATTGTATCCATGATACTGAATAACTTTCCCAAAGAAACCTACAGGAAATTCGCAAAAAAAAATGTCGACTTGTCATACAAACGTTCGATCAGCCGATTGTATTTAATATGGAAAGTCCAAAAAAAATATTGCGAATTTCCTATATGTTTCTTAGGGAAAGTTGTTCACTATTATGGGTACAAACACCCCTTAAAGAAATGCAACTCTTTACCCTAGCAACCTGTATGTATGCATAGCTAGAAAGCTTTGTTAAAATTTCAAAAGGATTTCATGATGGGAGCACGGGCCAACAGTGTTTTGCCTGTTTAACGACGTTGATTTTTACATAATACTGTATTGTACTGTAATTTCCTTATGTCACTTACATAACAGAGTTTTAAATGCATGTTTATGATTCCTAAAGTTGTCTTAACATCAACTCATAAACTAAAACAAGTTTCAGTACTAACCTTTCTCTTTTGCTTGCATTCGGTTCCTTTCACGTAAAACGCACTTAAAAATAGTTGCTATGCATTACGACCAATTTAACTAGACATTCCTCGCTTCTGTGGATTATAGTGAAGTAGGGAGTGGCAGGGTATGAAGGGTGGTAGTCTACGGGTCTTGTTAGGTTTGTTGGATGGTAAATAAGTTCGACGGCCGGCCTTAGCCCAGTTGAGTGACGCGAAGGGGCCTACTGCGCTTGCGTCTGTATGTCGCTCTGGGAACGTTCTCAGGTCGAAGGAGTTCAATGAAACAGGGTTACATTGTTGAACTACGCTAATGATTTTATACAGAACGTCATAGTCATAAAAAAGATGGACGACCAAGGAAATTGTGGATGGACTATGGAACAGGCATCGGTTGTGTTTAACAAGATAGTAAGGGTCGTCCATTAATTACGTGAGGTGTTTTGAGCGAATCTCACCCAAAATCTCACGTGGGGGAGAGGGGCGGGTCTCGGCAAATATCAAGTAATTTCTTTTTTCACACGTATCAGTGTAAAATTGCGTGAAAACTGGGTTAAGTTAAGTTAAGTAAAAAATATTCGTAGCAGTATAATATAAGGTCTTAAAATTAAAAATTATTAAGAAAATTATGTTTTTTAAAATAAATCCAACACAATCAAGCACAGATTAACGTATTTTACATACACTAAAAATAAGCAGTACTGAAAAATCTCACGTGAAATTAGGAGATCGACCCCCACAGTAGAGCCAAATCTCACGACATCTCACATCTCACTAACATGGGAGGGGAACGAAAAATAGCCTCACGTAATTAATGGACATCCCCTAAAAGGTGTCTAAAATATGAGCTAAATGTAGGGGATTACTTCAATGGATCACCACTGGACATAGGGAAACAACGGTTTTCGCGATTTCGATGTTCTTCCCATAGAGAAAGTTGTTCAGTTTGATGTTCTGATCATATTAAGAAGAAACCTGTAGGTATAGACTGTTGTTTCTATGAACGTGCTTGACAATCGTTTGATTGTAAGTCATAACTCTAGGGAGTCACGTTGCAGGTTCTGACCCGAGCACTTGTCTCGCGTGTTGTTCGCGCGTCGCGTTTTTGCCTGCCACGAGGCTCCGCAATCCTCAATCTCTTCTTATTCTTGATCAAAAACAATCCCTGAGATTGGGATAGATAGACAAACTACTTGACATTGGCGGAAATACGGTGCTAGCGCACAAACAAAATGTCCATTAATTATAAATAAACTCTAAACAGGTAGCCGAAGAGTGTAGGCTTAAAATAAAATAAAAACTGCTGTTCCCTAAAGAAAGTTGTGCAGTTTGATGGCCTGATCATCCCCTTAAAATTGTTTTATACTATAAGTTAACAAACATCAAATTGAGAAATGACCTCAAACATTAAAACCTAATTAGGTAAAACAGTATAGCAAACACAGCCTAGCCACAACAAGTAAACCATTACGCAATAGGGTCTAAACTCGTGTGTCAGTTATCTAACCACCATGGGAAACACTAAAGTAAATATCTCACGAGAAATACGCAATTCTAGCTCTATCGGCTAACTTAAATCTTTTATTAAGAAAGCCCGGTTGATTGTTGAAACCCGTGGAAATAATGGTTTTGCATTCCGGTATAATTTTATATTTGATTTGTTACTTTTCGAAATTAGCAATCGATAATCAACACAACCAATTCGTATGAAAAAACCGGAGATACTTTTTTTTTAAAGTCCAGTGGCGAGTAACCTTGCCTGCCATGCAGGAGGCGATGGTTCGATCCCCGTCCAGGCCGACTAGTACCAATGAGTTTTTCCGAATTCACGTACGATTTGTAAACACCAATGGTTTCGGTGAAGGAAAACATCGTGCGGAAACCTGCATGCTTCAATTTCGAGGCATGTATTGTACCCACTGTCCATTGCTCACCCCCGTCACACTGGACAGAGTTTCGGTACTACTGGTGAAACGTGGATGTTCTGTGGTTTCAGAATATCTCTGACTACCCCCTCGGGGAATATAGTCGTGAGCATATGCTATTAATTTAAAATTAAATTTAAAGAAAACAATAATTTACTGCCTTTCTCTTCACATCACAGTTACAATTACAATTATTATGTAATATACACAGAATGAGAGAGAGTTTCGGTACTACTGGTGAAACGTGGATGTTCTGCGGTTTCAGAATATCTCTGACTACCCCCTCGGGGAATATAGTCGTGAGCATATGCTATTAATTTAAAATTAAATTGAAAGAAAACAATAATTTACTGCCTTTCTCTTCACATCACAGTTACAATTACAATTATTATGTAATATACACAGAATGAGAGAGAGTTTCGGTACTACTGGTGAAACGTGGATGTTCTGTGGTTTCAGAATATCTCTGACTACCCCCTCGGGGAATAGAGTCGTGAGCATATGCTATTAATTTAAAATTAAATTTAAAGAAAACAATAATTTACTGCCTTTCTCTTCACATCACAGTTACAGCTACTATTACAATTATTATGTAATATACACAGAATGAGAGAGAGTTTCGGTACTACTAGTGAAACGTGGATGTTCTGTGGTTTCAGAATATATCTGACTACCCTCTCGGAAAATATAGTCGAAAATATAGTTGGGGGTTTCTTCATAAAAATTACATACTCGAGCCAAATGAATGGGACAGCTGTTTTTTTACGCGATTTATATGTTGGTGCCGCCATGGAGGAAGTTGTTCAGTTTGATGGTCTGATCATTCCTGTAATGGATGCGCGTTGTACAACACAGGCTCGGCAATGCCTAACAATACAGGAGACCTCACCCACACTTGCCGTCGGCTCTCATGGAACTGTATGGTGTGCCTACTGTCAAACACACGAGACCGCGTATGTATGCAATTATACTACGATCCTTACATACCTCTTTTGCCTCATTCACATCCATACATCTCTTCATACATGCCCGTCGGTTTCGAGTACTCCGCACCTCCCCTTTTTTTAGGACGCAACCGATTTGATCAGAATACGTCCTACGAGGGCGCCCTCTGCCGACACTTCCACTCACTTTAGCTCCATATATCTCTTTCGTACATCTGCTATCACTCATCCTCTCCACATGACCAAACCAACGAAGCATACCCTTCTCTATTCTTGTCACAACATCTTCTTTCAATTGACATCGATCTCTAATCACACAATTTCTCACTCTATCTCTCAGCGTAACACCACACATATTTCTCAAGGAACGCATTTCAACAGCATTAATTTTACTTTCATGCTTTTTCTGCCATACCCAGCACTCACTGCCATACATAAGTGTAGGCACCAACACACCATTGTGTATAGCAAGTCGCGCCTTTTTGGACACAAATTGGCTAGTCACAATGGTATGCAAAGCACCGTTCACTTTGTTTCCCGCTGTTACTCGCCTATGCACATCACCCTCACATTTCCCGTCTCTAGTAAACATGCAATTCCCTTAAAAAGTGTCAGCATATTAAGAAGGATCCTGTATACCTACGCTCAGTATTAATTTTGTAAACCTAGACTAATTGAAATGCAAAGTTTTACACACGATCAACTATTCTATATAGTAATGAAACGACAAACAACAACCTTGTCTACCTACGAGTAACACCATGATAAATTGCACTTCTTCTAAAACCTACCACACTAGAACAACCCTTTTTCCAAGAACCACAAGGTCGACATTGAAAAGAAAACAATTTACGCAAGTGCAAATATAAAATTGTTAAGCTAGTGGGTATGGAACCATGAGTCATGGCTGCGACCTTGGCAAAGACAAAGGCGCACCATTGTGACAAACAAAATACAGTTTCCACTATACGAAGACTGACAGAACATGGTAATTTAGCACTTAATTCCGATAAGTAAGAGTCATATCAGAGGACTTGTTCAGGAAGAATGAACTATCGATAAACTGTACCTAAAGGCGTGTGTCGCGAATCGTAATTACCGATGCGTAGTTTGTAAAAGCATTTACTAATTAAGGTGCAAATAGCAGTGATAATCCTTCATTTAAATAATTTATTTATATTTCGACAGCTCTCAAAAGGTGAAGGAAAACATCGTAAGGAAAGCAATGCAATTCAGTAAGAGCAAACATCGTCACAACCTTAAATTCGTCGTTGAAACATCGGCGAGCTGACAATTCGGTATTGTCTATGGTTATGTCATGTGTCAAACTCGTGTAAAAACTTCGACAATCTGAAGGATGCAAGAAGGATGTTATATTTGTGAGCTCTGTGACGCTTAGTCAATTGCACTCCTGCATTCGCTGAAGGACTAATTCCAATGCGTTATGACTACTTATGACATGTGAAATTCGGTATGTCAAGTTTTTTTTTTGGGAGGGTCGAAAATCATGTCGAGATAATTGTCTTAATAACAATATTTTCTATGTCAGAGATTTTAAAATGAAAGGATTACTTATAGATATTTTCAATAAAATAACGTCGTTTTTCGGTCCGACGAGTGACGTCACTCGAAGGAGTGTAAAACTCCTTGGTAAGCGAAAAATCAACTTAAAATAACGTCAAAAGATGTTGCCGTTTCTGTTTCCAGCGTAGAGTTAGAAAGAGTTGGCAGGTGATTTGTTTTTTAAGCAAATGTTTTTCTCCGTTTACCGAAGCCTTTCCATGGACGATCTTGTTACCAGCTCGGTGGTGAAAAAAGAAAACCTACATGCTTAGATTTTCTGGACTAATCCTTGTTATACTCGTAACTACACAAGTACCAACAACTAACATTTTTTAAGCTTGAAATTGTATAAAATTGCATACCCTGCTGTGTAAGTTATAGTTAATGTCACCGACGTTAGCACCTTAAAGAATTAATTATTGATTACAAAAGAATATTTAAAT